>OY294067.1:106920920-108133293 GCA_958510875.1 Endomychus coccineus
TGAGTCTTAATATTAGTAAATGTTGTGTTGTTAGCTTCAGTCGTAAAGTTCATCCTATTTCCTTCGATTATCTTTTAGATTCAATAATCATCTCTCGTAGTACTACAGTCAAAGACTTAGGTGTTCTATACGATCAAGAGTTATGATATGTTCAATCTACATATAAGTGATATGTGTGCTAAAGCTAATAGAACTTTAGGGTTTCTACTCAGGCATTCCAAATATTTCAACAATTTGGAGGTTCTACATACACTATTCTATTCAATTAATTCGTTAGATCAAAACTGGAATATGCTTCGCTCATTTGTAACCCTCAGTATAAATTTCAGATTACACTAATTGAGAGCATTCAACGTAAATATTTGAAATATCTTCGATTTAGAACCTTCAATATCTTTCCTAGGAGAGATTTTAACCATCAATTATTATTATCTACTTTTGATTGCATGACACTTGAACTGAGAAGAAGAATAAGGAGCACAATATTCCTTCATAATTTGTTGAATAATAATATTGACTGCAGTTACTTATTAGGTAAATTAAATTTTGGTGTACCTAGATTATCTTCTCGCTGTCCTTTAACTTTTTACAATGTTAGGTCTAATACAAATGTGTTATCTAGTTGTCCGATTTTTGTCATGACAACAAACTTTAATGTTATTTGTTCACAATGTGATTATTTTTCAATAGTATTCAGTGTCTTATTAGTGTGGTAAGGTAAGGTTATTTGTCACTATGTAATGTAAAATGTAGCCAGTTTATTTTCATTATTCCTATTAGATATTATTTTTGTTATATATTTTTTGTTATTCTTTATATTATGTTGCTCTGTATTGTTTGTCCTATAATTGGGTTAACCTGTTGGGCATATATATACCAAATAAATAAATAAATATTTAACTTATATTAACCCATGTCATACATATACATATATTCATTCATCAAAAATGAAAAATTCCATCGTCCGGTTTTCTTCCTTCGTATTTAGATGTATATTGAGAACGTTAGTGTTTTGGTTGGAACTCAATTTTGCATATCACGTTTTTATGTCACCACTGGTTCTCGAATGTACGGACGTCGTCTTTTTCTAAATAATAACCAAATTCAGTCATTATCATAGATCTAATTGTCTTTACCAGTGTAATTTCGTACGATTCTATTATTATATACGATATTTTTAGTGTGATTCACTACTTAATTTGCTAGGTTGTTGTCAATTGTTGTTCCAGGAAATCCACAATACAAGTCTTTTAAACGGAGATTCTGAATAGATTTAATCTTTTTTTTACAATTCTTGTCGTGAAGAACCAGATCTATTCTATACGAAGGCATTCCATTATTATATGTCACGCTGAACCGAGATGGTTGGGACAGAAGGATGATCAATTAGTGTCGGATTTTTGTAGGAATATCATATTGGCCCATAGAAGCGATTGCGGCCACTAATGTCAACTCCGCCCCGCAATCATCCGAATTCAGGCTGAGTAGGTTTTACGCCTCTTCTAATATAATAGCCAACTTAGTTTCATCAACGATATCAAATTCTTTTTCTGACCACTTAGCGGAAATGGTCAGTTTCAAAACTTCCACAAAACTAAGATATAATCAGCCTTACTGGAGATTTGACAATACTCTTTTGAAGGATAACGATTATATAGAAAATATGAAAAATTTCATAATTTATGAAGTGAATGACTAGTCGAGTCATATTAGCAACAAAGCTGGGAAAATTTGCGGGCAACTCCGATCGACTCCGGGTTTTTTGCAAAATTTTCCTGAACGGATTTACAACATTCCCGAAAAAAAACTAATATGTGCTTTTCCATTTTTTAATTGTTATAGAAGAATATAGTAGGAAAATGAAAATGGTGTATTGTCCAAACGCAAATTGAAATGTATGAAAAAAAAATTAGGAAAACAAATTTTTTTTCAAAATATCTGTGTTGATATGGAATAATAGAAAATAATATAAATACTTACAATTCGTAATTGGTGGATGTAGAAAAAAATGAATAATTAATTATTAACTATCATTATTCCAAAAAACAATAAGTTTAAAATAATGTCGTTTACACAATAAACACAATTACACAATAAACAGAATAAAATTCAACAGCGACGTGCTCAATCAACGATTTTGAAAGTATGCGTCTCCCCGAGATGATCTTGATATGATTCCAATATATAATGTGATCCTTCCTTACTTTTCTCCATTACCATGCGTCCGTCTTTCACATTTCCTCTTCATCTTTTTTTGAACAGCTGTCATATAAACGGTCACGCCACCATATTATCTTGACGCATACAGACTCCTTTGATACTAGATAATCTCTTGGCCCACCCCTTGTTTCAATCGAAAAATGGAAAAGCACATATTAGTTTTTTTTTGGGAATGTTGCAAATCTGTTCAGGAAAATTTTGCAAAAGACCTGGACTCGATCGGAGTTGCCCGCAATTTTTCCCAGCTTTTATAATTTTTTCGTCTAATTTGACCCTACTAGATATCCCGCAAGATTGATTATATAAAATGTTGGCAATTGTGTGTCTATGTGACTATGTGTCTGTTTGCCTGTGTGTATGTGTATCTGTATATAATAAAAATTAAGAAATCAAATGTAGTTCATGCTGAATGATGCTATAATCAAAGCATCACCTGGAAAACAATTCTTCTGATTTATGATTGATGCTAAATTAAGCTGGAAACAACATAATGAACTAGTTTGTAAAAAAGTAATTTTGCACTTACGCGACTGTCTGCTATTTTCTAATAATGAGTTCATCAACTACTACTATGTACATAAATAAGGTACTGCAAATTATAAATAAATTAATTTTTCGAAAGTGATAATCCTACAGGTGTATTATTTTGTCAGATCTCTGAAACATTCGATCGTGTAGATATTAACCTTTCAATCAAAAAAAATACCACAATTGAAAATCAGCTTAATTATTCATAAAGTCATATCTTTCTGACTGATAACAAAAGGATTCATAATAAAATAGTTAGTCTGACTTTGTACCAATGAACGTAGAGGTTCCATAAGTTTCCGTGGTGAGGCCACTACTATTTTCAATATATATGAATGTTTGCTGATAGAACTGCAGCAAATGATGATGATAATGACATTGATCAGCTGAAGCTGTCGATGAACAGTCTTAAACTGAACGTTAATGCAATTGTTAGCTATTTTCTAAAGAAATAATAAGTTTATCAACTACTATGTATATAAATAAAGTACTGCAAATGATAAACTCATTTCTTGAAAGTGATAATACAGGTGTATTATTTTGTAACGTTTCTAAAGCATTCAATCAACAAATTAGAAAATACTACAATTCAAAATCGGCTTGTTTATTTATAAAGTCATATCTTCCTGACAGATAAAAAGAATTCATATTTGAATAGTCAATCTGACTTCGTACCAATGAACATAGGCATTCTAAAAGTTTCCGTAGTGAGGCCAATTACCATTTTCAATATATATGAATGACCAGTCTTAAACTGAACGTTAATATGTTAAAGAATGGTTTCTGGTTAATCATTTACTTATGTCCAAACGGAAGGTTTCTTTCCATTGTACAATTTTAATCTAGACTACTTGGGAGATTTGTACTTATTCGTCTGCCATGCTCTGAAAATCTCTGTTATCGTTTTTCCTATAACTCCAACAATTAGTTGAACTCACGGTCTTACATACAGGTCCGCTAAGCGTCAATTGTCGCGTAGTACCAAAAGGGTGGCGCAGTAGTCGAAGAATGATCTATGACAAGTATGTCACCGTGTTCTCTGACAACTGTCATTGTTGACTTGTAAACACAAGGAATACCGGCGTTTTTAGAAAAAAATGACGAAACCGTTTATTGTGCCGAAATGCAAAACGGGGTACAACAGTGTAAAGCAAAAAACTTATGTTTTTAAAGCGCCGAAAGATGCGGAAATGCGAAAAAAGTGGATGCTTGCGATTCCGGAAATAAATCGTTTTAACAATGTCTTTTATGTGTGCGAAAAATGGGAAGTTATTTTTAAGGTGATTAATACATTTTGACAAGAATAACAGTTCTTTTCCTCTCTCAAATCAGAATAGTAAATATTGCGTTACGAGAAAAATTATTTTACTTAATAATGTGATTGTTGCCATACTTCGATCCAAGCGCTAGCTGGTGGCTGAGCGAGGGACTACGAGTTTGGCGGCATGTGAGAGACTCATGTCAACAATAGAGTTCTCAGACCTGTATGTACGACCGTGGTTGAACCTAAATGTAGCATAAGATTAAGCACTTATTAGTTAATGAGTGCTGCTACTCAGACAAGATCTGATAATGTGTTTTAACGCTATTTTTGCAGTTATCATTTGAACATTTTAATTATTAACATAGTACATATACATATTGCTATTTTTAATGAGCTGACCTCTGGTCAATATTTCAATCTGTGTTATCCATTCTTGAATAAGTTGAATTTAGAACCACTGTTTTTGATTATCACTACATAGTATGAAACAAAGTCGCTTTCTCTGTCCCTATATCCCTATGTATGCTTAAATCTTTAAAACCACGCAACGGATTTTGATGTGGTTTTCTTTAATAGATAGAGTGATTGAAGAGGAAGGTTTATATGTTTAATAACATCCATTAGATAGTGGAGAAATACTGTTATTTTTGAGGTTTCTAATGTGATGTCGTAAATAATTACATTTTTTCCGCTTACATTGCAAACGCAGGCTGAACCCTACGAGATATATCAAAATAATGTACTAAGTATTGTACACATTGAAAAGGTCTACAGAAAACTCCGCGATGGTATATGTCTATCTCTTATGGTTATCCCACAATACCATTTTTTTGTCATTTACTTTTTATGACAAATAATGGCTAATTTTCGAAGCGATTTTAACCAAGACAGCATTAATCCTTATCCAATTAAATACCTCAAATACATTGTTGATTTAATATAGATCTATATGGCCCTTTACAGCATATGATTTAAATGAATATTTTCGAAGATATTACAGATTTAAAAATTGCGGGACGTAGCGGGCTGCTATGTTTTTATATACAACGTTCACAGTTTATCTGTATTGTACTTAGTATCAGCATTGCACCTGTGCGAATCCGGGGCGGGTCGCTAGTATTCTATATACAGTGTGTCCACGTTAAGGACTAACCCCCTTGTAACTTTTGTATTTTTTGAAGGATTTTGATAAGCTTCCTTTTGTTAGGTTGGTAAGCAAAATGTGCATTAAACTAGTGGATAACTTTAGGTTTGGGCTATAATCATAGCCAGTTACGACCACTTTTATTGACTTAATTTTGGAAAGTATTATCAGGGATTTATTTAGATTAAAATAGATGACCGATTCTTATTTGGGTAACGCAAAACTTACCTGTACCGATTTTCAGTATTCTAAAATACAAGAAATGAAAATGTAGGTATTATTTGGATTTTAGAAATACATAATGTAAATTCCAAATAATTCTCAATTATTTTAATGATAACACAACTCTACAAAAAAAAAATTTTTTGTTGCCCTGGATATCTTAGCAAACTTTGATGTTTTCAAGTGCCCAGATTACGAATTTATTCATGAAAGTATTGAATGTGCTTTTGTTTTTATGATTATTGCATATCTTATATTTCGATCAATTATCGGCTTGTTAGTAATAAAATTTATTTTTCCAGTCATGATTAGGGTTCTGCGCACCTTTTTCGCGCATACAAACATCACGTGATCCCCATTCTCAGGCCCCTTACCCAGCAGAACAGCTGAGTTCTCAGTTATTTGACAATATTGAAGTACTTACACGTGAATCTGTATAAGTTGTCATGTGTTAATACTTCATTTACTGAATATTCATTCTAATATATTTGTCTTGTCTTTTAAAACATGAGTTCGTCACGAAGAAAGTGTAATAATAATAATAATAATAATATAACTTTATTGAGAAGAAATACTCTAATGGGAGGCGAAGATCTAGCATAAGCTACTCAACTTGACCCCCCAGACGAGCAAAATAAAAGATACAAATTCTAAACCTAAGCCTAATTAAATTAATACAAACAAAAAAGAAAAAGACGATCCAGAATGATGACGAGCAATGAGAACACACTCTCAGCCCTCCGAAAAAATTCTGTCTCTAAGCCTCAAACGAAAACGAAAGCTCTTCACTGATAAGTTTTCTTGCTGTAAACAGTACTTATTAAATATTACCGGCGCATTGTACGAAAAAGATCTACGAAACATGGAAGAACGAAATCTAGGCAAGGAAAGTGTATTTACATGTCTCAAATGAAGATCATGCACATCCTGTCTAAAAGTAAGCTTCTGCCTCAAGTAAAGTGGTGACGAGGTAGACAACAATTTACAAACAAACATTGAGAAGTGGTAACTGTATAACTGGTCAACCCTAAGCCATCTGAGCTCCTTTATCTTATGTGAGATGTGGTCAAACTTTGCAAAACCAAAAACAAATCGAGCACATAAATTAACAATCTTCTGCAAACGATACTTGCAAAGTTTATCCAAACAGGGGAAATATACCACATTGCAATAATGAAGTAGTGGAATCACTAAACACTCACAAAGTTTTTTTCGCATTTTGAAGTTGATAATATGGTAGTTTGAGTACATCAATTTGAGTGCAAGATAGGCTTTTTTTACAACATATGAGACATGCTCTCTAAATCTCAAGTTAGTGTCAAAAATAACGCCTAAATTTCTCCCAGTCTCTACGTACTTAAGTACTTAAGTGTAAATATAGTACTGATTTATTTTGTTATATTTGTGGTGTTTATTACTGTTTATATAACAAAAAAACAAAAGATAAATATCACAGACTTTGTCAAGGACACTTATGCTGAATATTTCGGTTTTAAAATGGATAAACTAGATGAACCATGGGTTCCTCATAAAGTATGTAAGTCTTGTGTTGAGTCTTTACGGTTTTGGAAAAGAGGAGAATGTGCTGGATTAGATTTTGGTATTCCTATGATCTGGATGGAGCCTAAAAATCATTTTGATGATTGTTACTTCTGCGTAGTAGATGCGAAAAGTTTTAATTGTAATCAAACGTGGAGATATCCAGACTCCCTCGGCCTATTTACGTTTCAAAAGTAATTCGCATGCCCTCAGAAACACTCATGTTGCCAAATTCACAGAAATCAGTACAGTCTACCAGTGGAAGTGAATGGGAGGGTGAAACATCTACGCCAAAGTTATTTTCTCAAAATGAACTCAGTGATTTGATACGTGATCTCAATTTATCAAAAAAAGTATCAGAACTGTTAGCCTCAAGATTGAAAGAAAGAAATTTATTAGCACCAATGGTAACAATTACCACATATAGAACGCGAGAAAGTGAGTTATTACAATTTTTTAGTGAAAATGAGGAACTGGTGTACTGTAATGATATCGCGAAGCTGCTTAAAAGAATATAAACCTATTGAGTGGCGCCTATTTATTGACAGTTGTAAAATAAGTTTAAAATGTGTCTTACTGCACAATGGAAATAAATATGCATCAACTCCAATTGCCCATTCAACAAAACTCAAAGAAGAATACGAAAATATAAAATTAGTCTTAGAAAAAATTAATTACTCGGAGCATCAATGGCCGATCTGTGTGGATTTGAAAATGGTTAAGTTTTTACTCGGTCAACAAAGTGGATACACGAAATACCCTTGCTTCATTTGTATGTGGGACAGTAGTGCTAAGCATCTTCATTGGAAACAAGATGATTGGCATGTAAGAAATTTTTTAACGGTCGGTAAAGCCAATGTAATAAGGGAGCCGTTGGTAAGCAGAGACAAAATTATAATTCCACCATTACATATCAAGTTAGGAATGATAAAGCAATTTGTCAAAGCGTTGGACAAGGGAAGAGATTGTTTTAAATACATTTGTAGGAAATTTCCGAAGCTTAGTATGGAAAAGTTGAAAGGTGGAATATTTGATGATCCTCAAATACGGCAATTAATGAAAGATACAGATTTCATCAAAGTTATGACTGTTCCGGAAAGTGAAGCTTGGAAAAGTTTTGTGTTGGTAGTCGAAAATTTCCTAGGTAACCATAAAGCGCCAAATTATGAAGAAATTGTGCAAAATATGCTGACAAACTTTCAGACTCTAGGAGCAAATTTGAGTATCAAGTTACACGATCTCCGCAATCATCTGGATAAATTTCCGGATAATTTAGGGAATTATAGTAAGGAACAGGGAGAGCGGTTCCACCAGGATCTAAAAGTGATGGAAGAAAGGTTTCAGGGTAGGTGGGATTGTCACATGATAGCAGATTACTTCTGGTCCTTAAAAAGAGATTGTCCTCTGGAAAATTATAAAAGAAAAGCTCATAAAAGGCGTTTTATTGAAATATAACATGTTTTCGACATTTTTCTCTCTGTTTACTTCGATGTATCCTCATTTTTCAAAACAAAACTGACATTATAAATATATCTGTTATTTTGTTTCATGTTTTCCGATTTTTGTGATGTAAAATGAAAATAAAGATTTAAAAATAAACGAGAGCAAATCTTACAAAATCATTGATAGTTTCATGAATTGCGAGCATAAATATATCGAAAATCGATCTTATATCTAAGGCAACAAAACCACTGTAGACCAGTGTAATCCACATTTGAGTCTTAGGGATGTTAGTGAAAATTCAAATATTTCTAAGAGCCAAATCTGGAAATGTTCGAAGAAAAGCGGTAAGAAACCTTTCAAGCCAAATCTCTTCATACACTTGAAGCTGGAGATGCTAAAGCTAGGATGGAATACTGTTTCTGGTTGCAAGGTATATATTTATCACAAAATATCAGATTGTGAAGCGGACATAATCCAAATTGGGTAATTAAGTATAAGAGACAATACTCCTCAAAGGTAAATGTCTTCTGTGGCATTTTAAATGAAAAGATTATTGGTCCAAACTTTTTTTTGAAAATTTAAATGCTGCTAGCTTTCCTAGATTTCTACAAAATGAGTTTATTGATACACTTGATGATCTTCCTCTTGATTATCGCTACAATTAACACTTACAACTTGATGGCGCACCTACCCATAACGCTGTCAATCTGAGACAGTGGTTAAATAATAATTTTCCTAATCGTTTGATCGGACGAAGTAGTCCTCTTATTCGTTGACCTCCGAGAACCCCAGACAATGAAAAATAAAGTGTGTGCGTGGACACACTGTATATACCATATGTTAATACAACTCATGACGTGACACTCAATTGTGAATTGGCACCAGTAATACTAATTAATTTATCTATTTATCTATCTATAAAGTAACTGTAGTCCATGATCTATTATAGATTTTAGGATTATCTCTATTATGGGGAATGAAAAAAATATGTAACTACTCCTATGAAGTTATGTATATAATTTTACTATGTTGATTTTGGGCATTGCTGCAGGTTGAAGTTATGATTGTGATATATAGTTATAAGCAGGAAACAATTTAGTTATAATGGCATGAAAAGTACTATATATAGATTCATTCGAAAACTGAAGATGATACCAAAAGTACTAATTACAAAGGGGGGTACCGCATCCAAAAGCAATAAATTTCCCATTCTCAACATTCTAAAGGTATTTGCAAATTGTGTAATTCAAATGACCAGTAGGAACGGTCCAATCGTTTTCACAGCTGTTTATGCAAATACGCACACACATCATCTCAAAAATAATATATATGGATTCAGACTCAAAACGGATATTTCCACGAAAATCCGGTATTTTTCTACAGACCGATTGAAGTACTTGCCTCATACTACGTATATTGAGAGAAGTAAAAATTAGAGGCAACATAAGAAATATTGCAATGACAAACGACTAGCCTGTATCAATAAGTAATAAACTAATCCATTGAAGTAACTCAAACATGCTATCGATAAATCTAATAATCCGTTGGCATTCTGATGTAAATTATTGTTAATCTCCGCTGTAATAATACAGACAACCAGACATTACTGTAGCGAATATAATTTTATCGGTGAACAAAAGTATTGTCTTCATGTGGCAAAATAACCAGTATACTTTGCAACTCTATATATAATTTTCATGAATATTACTTCCACATTTTCATGCAAATACCGTTAAATAGTTTTCGTTCAGAATGTTTGTTAGAAGTTAGGTTGCGTTCTATTTAATAAAATAGATCCCAACAACATACATCACAAAACTTTCCCGCTTCGTGTTAATCTATGTAATATGTCACAGCCTTCTAGTGGAATAATTGGTCGTTTCAAGAAAAGTCATTTCATTAAATCCGGCCAAATACTGAAATAAATAATAATTAACCTCACAGCCTATACATTTTGGAAGTTACATGAAACGTCAATATGTTTCTGCCTTTGAATGAAAATGTACCAAACTTCACCAAGTGACACTGAGTTTGGTAGCATTTTCATGCAATCCTGCAAATCCATTTTGAACACAATAAACTATTTCACTTCAATCATATTGTTATAATTCAGGTGGTTTTATTATACTCAAAGAGAAATGGTTAACACATCGTAAAAGATTGGTCCTGGTACAAATCCATGTTGTTAATCAGGGATTATATTATGGGTCTTTGAGAACTGTATAGTTTCTTCAGATATTATGGCCTCCATTATTTCACTAACGATAGATACCAGGCTGATGGGGCGGTAGGTTTCACAGACCAATTCATCGCCCATTCTGAAGATGGCAGTAATATACGCTTTTATCCAGGAATCCGGAAGTGCGGAGTCATTAAAGGATTTTGTCATGATTAAAGAAAGTGGTGAACAGATAGAGGCGAAACAACGCGATAGAAACGATCCAGTAATACCGTCCAAACCAGAAGATGAGTTGTTTTCACGATTTTTGACGTGCCATTCTAATTTTGGGGCGGTGAGATAGATAGCCTCAAGTGAAACTATGTTCCACTGGCGTGTTGAAATGGTTGTCATTGGAATGTTTGGCTCGGTAGTGTATTGCTTTGGAGAAATTATCCTAAAGTATATCGGCAACTTCGTAGTTAGATGTACAAACTGATCCATTAGGATTTCTTGAAAGAGAAACACTAACATTTGAGGTTAAAGATGTCCGAATATATTTGTGAAGTTTTTTGCTATCATTACTACTAGCTATACTATCCTCGTATGAACGTCTGGCGCGTTTTATTATTGTTGAAAGTTTGTTCAAGAAACACCGATGGGCTCTGAAATCTTCGTCGCTGCGAGTAAATCCGAATTTTCTCCAGCAGAGATGCCATTATTGTAATATTGGCAGTTATCCACTGTTTTAATCTATTTTTGAATGATTTCCTTATTATCGTATGACGATTTAAGCAAATGTTCATGACAGATAAAAAAGTTTCACACATTTCGTTTGCGTCACAGCTGTTAAAAATATTTGCCATCTATCAAGTGGAATTCGGAGGTGACATTTGGGTAATTAGTTATTGTACGCCTTTCCTTTTTTTCAGAAATTCCGGTTGGCCTGGAAACAAATTGGATGGTCAATTGGTTAAACGATTTTTGGTTCAGTTAGCAACATTGGATCTTTAGTTAGAACAAGGTCTAGAGTTGAAGATTGTTTCACTCAGAAACACGTCGTTTCAGTAACATGTTCTGCCCTGGCTACGAAATCCACATTCGTTTCAGATTCAAAGGAGGTATCTGTCTTGCATAAAATGATCTTTCAGGCCATCTCATTCAGCAGAATCATCCAACAGCTGGAATTATCACATTAATTCTCGATACCTCCAAAAATAGCAGCCTATCATGGGGAGATTATGTGGGCCTCATTACTAAAACTGCTTCGTAGGAACTTGCTTTACATTCCGTGCCAAGAGCTACTTCACACTACTGTAGCTCCTCATGATTTACGAAGCACACATTCCATCTTTCGTGGAGAAATGCTCGCGTGTTTGGATTTCAGCTCCCAAACATTCCTTGAGCTTTTAGATTATATTAAATAGAGAGCTATTCGTCTGGTTGGTGATGTCACACTTACAAATTCATCGATCATTCTAGAACACCGTAGAAAGAAGGGTGATGTCTACTTATTATATAGGTACTTTCCTGGTCTGTGCTCATCGGAAATTTCATCTGTTATTCCACCATGAGTGATCCCAGGTAGGCATACTAGACGAGTCAAGGCTGGTCATCTCTTCATTGTCTATCACGAGACCGGCGAACTTCTTTCTACCAAACTCATTTTTCCTATCGAACGGAACTGTAGAACTTTCTATCTCCTCTTCCACCATTTCACGATATAGCATGGAGGTTCTAGAAATATTATAAGTTTTCTTCCGTGTATCCAAAATACTCATATTGAACATACAATAGAAAATAAATTTCTAAATTTTGAAACGGAACACTATGCGTCTGTTATTGTGTCACTCTGTCCCTGAGGATCAAACTGAAGAGAATAATACTTAATAAATCGTTAATTGTCAATTAGCATAAAAATTGATTTACGTGAATTGATTTGCACACCAGAATTGGTGTTTATAATTTATACTATAACTTGAATGAGCAGAGGTGTTAAGTACGAACTCAATAAGCAGTAATTGAGTTACCTACTTTATGAAGCCCAGAACAATATTCACTGCATGTTTAGGTCTAATAAGACAAACCCTGTGTACTCACGTACCAGGTCAACAAAATGGCGATTATCAAAATCACTCAATACGAACACGTGCTAATTGTGGGGTTACACACAAAGAGGGAAAAAAATTATCACACCCGCCTGCTTACGACTCGTTAAATTGTTTTTGTATAAAAATTTCAACAAATTACCCAAAGATGAAAAAGATTATCTATGAATTATGCTAAATAACAAAGTGATTTCGTGGAGTCCTGAGAGGCTAGTTGAGAATTATTTCCAGTGAAATATAACAACGTTCAGGGACTGTACATCCTGAATTCCAATTACGAAAACAAATCAAATTAAATAGTCCCTGATGTTAATTATATTTCAATAGCAAATTTAAGAAAATGACTATGAAACAAAAGAATTATTGAATCTCAACTTACCCTCAGTAATACTCGCACGACAATGAATACTTGAAACTTCCGTTCTGATATCTACCCCTCCTCGCGATTCTCGCGCTAACGACCATGAGGAATACTAATTTCAATAATCGATTCCCTATTGACCGTGCAGATGTCTCTGATAAATCATATGACAAGATTCCTAACCGAAGAGAAATCATTAATCTATTAATTACAGTGTTCTTTAAACAAGTAACGTTGGAAGCGTTACAATTTGCAAATTTCCCCGAAACTCTACATATTATAATATTATGTCAATTTTTTGAAATGTATATTATTCTCTTTTGGCGACAACTTTTTTGTAAATGTATTTTATGTTGTACAAAGAATTTTTGAAACTGAAAAATTGATTTTACAAATAGGGCGGTTAGAAATCATAATAAATCTACTACTGTTCATGTATTAAGATGGAAATTGAACTTTCAATACAAGTACAAAATATAATATGTATAATAAACGTGATTGTTTTCATGACAGAATATCTAGTGAAAGTGAATTTCATTCGATGAAAATATTATGAACGGTGTCCTGAAATTTTTGTTGAACGAAACCTGTGAACCTTTCTAGCTATCAATAGTTAACTAGGGTAATTAATTCTGCGAGACGTAAGTTAGCAAACACAACATCCACGAGGAATGAAATATGTTGGTACATGAGCACTAACGTTTCCATAATTAACGTTTATAACACATGAAAGACGAGAGTGGTAGTATTTCAATTCCTCTCATGCAGAACGTATTTACGATCTGCATATACAGCTGTACAACTGATGAAAATATAGCGCTCCGCTCCTACAAGTTCAGAGAAGAATACATTTTTCAAATATACTTATCTGTAAGAATCTACAGGATAAGACTAGATACTTCAAGGATCATCGAAGTCAACTACAGGATTTATTAAGAATTATCGAAGAGTAAAATAGAAAAAACTCGGATGGTTCATAAAACTTAATCATTGGAATATTTCGCGATCCTCACAAAATAACAAAATTTTTTGGTACTTGATGCATTCCGGTTGGAATGATTGTTATGTTCACTCTTTTTCGTTGAACCTTGAAGTTCGTGCACATCGATTGAGCTTTCTTAGAACCAACTACTTCTGGCAAATTCTTCAAACCAATATTTAACAAATGATAAGAGAAAGTTCACAAACAATTTTAATGAACTGTATAAGAAATTCGTTCGATCAATAGCTACAGCATTGAAACTGAACAAAAAAAAAGACAGAAATAGCTGATAGACTGACAAGTTCAATCTTACAATATAGTAAATGAGACTATAGATTTCTCAAAGTAAGCATAGAGCAATTTGAAAAAGCCATTTATTATAAAGGGAAAGTATTATGTAGACAAAGTTTTGGTTCACCAGGTTAAACAGTGACAACAAGTTATACAGTCCCAGACAGCTGTTTCGTTCTTCTCATGAGCTCATCATTGAAGTCACTGATCAGCCATCTCTGAAAGTGATATAATTGACACCATCTGCCGGAAAGCAGATGTCCTACTGAGAATGCAATTCACAATGCTACGCATTGATAAAAGAGTTTTCGCGATTGAAAGGATCGACGAAAAAACAGTTAGAAATACTGTCGCCAGGTGACAGTCCCGCAACAATACATAGTGAAATACAGACATAGACATAAAGCTTCACAGCGGTTACTTATGTAAGTCTGTATTTTGCACACCTGACCTCTGTCTCCAAATAGATATGAAGAGGAGGTAGGTCAAGTAGAATTTCTATAGAAGCCGTTGCTGTGGAGTAGTTAACATAACAGTGGTATCAGTCAAGTTTGTCTTTGTAATCTAGGGTGCTTAATTCTGGTTGTTCGCTGTAATGCTAATACAACCACCAGACTATGGTACGTTAGCATAGGTCTTATGACCACGACGTATAGCTTTTCCACGTATGCATCTGCATGTCCATAGGAATATTCTTACCTTGTTGATTGTATTTTCCAAATGAGAGTTCCACCTCAGCTTTCTACCTAGGGTTTTCACCAGATATTCAACTTTTTCTTCAAATATAATGGTTTTGAAGTTTCTATGGTTTCACCCAGTAGGGAGGATGTATTGCCCATCCTACTATTTCTGGTGAAATAGTGAAGGGCACTGTAACTGTTGTAAGAGTAGGTGTAATACAGAGGTGAAGCTCCACCATAATACTTTGATGTTTTGGATCCCGCTTTCGTTAACCATAGATCATTAAATTTCTGCAGCATAGTCGCCATAACTAGATATAATTACACAGGGTAACTGTGATAATTGTTCAAGCAGTGTTGCCCTTCCATGAAGCATGATAATACATGAAGTAAAGCCGCCGAAATATCAAACCAAGTTAATTCTTACTGGGAATGTAACTACTATTAGGATCAATATTGAAACATTATCACACTTTTCCACTGTTATTGAATTGGCCATAATAAAAATACTATCAATTTAGAACCATTCCTAAGGTTTTATTCTCCCAATATTTCAAAAAAATATTCGATATTGTAATAAATTGAACACAATTCTTTTAAGACAACAGCTGCGTTTTGTGTGATATTGCCTTCCTATATTTTTGAAATCCTAATTGATCAGTTAAAAGATTACCCAATATCAATAATGTTTGTTCAAATTGCGCGGGCCGTTCCTTCTTCTGTATACTTAGATTGAATATTGAAACATAAAATAACAAAATGAATGGAAAATTTGGTTATTCATAGAATTACCAAACATCCCCAGATTCCATATAAATTGGAATTATCATTACTACTTTGAATTGTTGTTGGATTATTGATATATGATGTATCTAGAATTAATATACAATTGCGTACAATTTCACTTATAGTCCAGGCATTTAAGGACTTTTTTTGTCCGAATTTCCGCGAGGTCTAATTTTTGTATATTGTTATGTATTTTGACACGCTGAACACGATGGTGCAGTTTATATTTGGATTAACCCTGTGCTCGAAAAACTATGGCCAATTTTTAGATCCAAAAATGGCCATTTTTCGATTTTTTGCGTTTTGAGACAAAACTATGGGTTATATGGAAAGATGTTTGAGCAAATGTTATAGGAAAAATTGATACGCAATTCTTGGCTCTGGTCCGAAGTCGATTCGAGGTTGTGAGTCCAAGATACCCAATTAGTGTGTTTTTTAGCACATTAAAAAATGGAGTATATGTCAAAGAGTTTTGGTTTCTTTCATATTCTGTTTCGGTGGAAAGATAGTATCTTTATTTTTCTTCTTTCGGTTTCTGGCATTATATCTGGTTATTAGAAACATTCGTATTTTACGAATTTCAGACGAAATACTCATGTTATCGATCTAAAACCAAATTGATTCGGACGATTTTATTATTCTGCACCTGATATCCAAAATTCAAGCATTTTGGTTCAAAGACATAGCTTTACCGCAATTTTGAAAATTTTGGACCACCGAAAAATTCGAATTTTTTGAGGTTAGACATTTTTCACGAAATCCAAATTCTACGTTCTATTAGAGGTTTTCATAGAAAGTATTTAAAGTTCAATCAAATCGATTTAATAAATGTGTTTGGGCCTATAAAGAGCCCAATTTTTGGCCTATCAATAAAAATCATGGAGCAAATTACAGAGAAATACATCGGCTATTCAGGTTTTGAAAAGCATACGGAGATTAATTCACAATTCTAAGTTATAACGAATTTCATCGTTGAAGACTAGCGCGGAATTTCATATAGCGGCAATAAGCGAGGGTCGGTACAATAGATTCCGCGTGCGAAACTATACTTTTTTAAATGTTTTAAAATTCGTTAATTCTTATAACCGTTTTCTGTGAATGTGTGAGTCTATGTAGACGTGTGGACGTGTGTATGTGACCGTGACATGATGTCATTATAGGGTGTTACATAACAAATTTCAAAATTTAAACAAAAAACTAAGATTAATAAATCAATATGTTTTTTCTCACACAGTTATTTTTTTTGTTTTTTACATTTCATATTTATTGAAAAATTATCTATTTTGTTTTGTTATCACTGTGATGATATATTGCTAATGATGTAATATGATCATTAATGATATACGAATCATCGGTATCCGCTTCATCATCTGAGCTTGATAAAATTTGATCGTCGCAATTGTGATTGATAATATCATCGGTATCGTCATCATCTTCATATCGTGTTCATCTTGATCCATACACTTATCAAAATCATCATCATCCAATATACTGATTTCTGACTCGGGGCAATTAGAACCGTCTTTACCTTCACAATGCTTTCATATGAGCTACAAGGTTATCCTAATTTTTCGCACGAACACTTACCAGTACAATTTTTCTTACAACCACAAGAGATTATCCTGATCAACTCATCGGAACGTGCATTTTTTACTGTTTATTTAGGAGTGAGTCCATTCGGACTATTTCTCAAACCTCATTTCATTGGATCAATGGTTTCATTTCCGATCCAAACCTGAACTTGGTAATACACCCTAAAGCTTCGTTACTTTGCAGCATCACCGTATTTTCATATAGTTACCTTGTTGAAATCTTATGCTGAGTATGAAAGATCGGGCAATTTCAATTTGCTAATAAATGTGTCAAATAAAATGCTTCCAATTTTTGAGGCCAGTGAACATTTACATTATGCCAAGGCATTACAAGGTAACCATATGAAAATACGATAATGCTGCAAAGCAACATGTTTTCAGGGTGTATTACCAAGTTCAGGTTTGGATCGGTAATGAAATCATTAATCCAACGTAATGGGGTTGGAGACATAGTACGAATGGATTTATACCTATACAAACAGAATGCACGTTTTGATGAGTTGACCAAAATAATCTCTTGTGGTTGTAAAAAAAATTGTACTAGTGAATGTTCGTGCAAAAAATTAGGATTACCTTGTAGCTCATATCTAAGCACTGTGAAGGTAAAGACTTTTCTAATTATGCAAAAATTAGTGAAAAAAAAACAGGGTTTCTAATATTGGGATACCCGATCTCTTATTAGGTACTGCACATACTTATTCGGATATTCAGCATCTACGCTGCATATTATTTCCTCTTTCCATATTCAAATAAACAAATGTAGTTTGTATCTACTGCACCGCAATCTTTGTGCGTTCATCGGTAACATTTTGTGCACTTTACCCACTGTTCACCACGTGTGTCGGCAGAATACAGGTTTTTGCAGAACAGATACTGTGCATCATGGTCTTCATCACTGTCATCATTGTAAGCAACTTCCGAGTCGCTTTCATCACTTGAAGAATTATTAACTTCTTTCTTAGTTTTCTTTATTGCCTTGCTACTGATCCGAGGGCTTCTGGTCTCTTCAAATTTTATTTTCTTGAAGACTTTCATGACTTTACTGTCGGCAGACTTACGTTTTCTTTTTTATCCAAACTTGCTGTTGTCTCTTTGTATGAAGACGAGGTGATTAAGGCCGCACTTCCAGCCCGTGTACTGTATTTCTTTTTTTTTTGAGAGAGATTTTATTTGCACCGAGCTCACAAAGTTGCTAGGAATCAATGTACGAGAGTGTTCGTCTGAGGACCTTGGAAAAGACTGTCCAACCTCATATGCATCCGATGATGTTCCTGGACAAGATTGTTTCACTCCAAGAGAATTTTGTTGAAGTTACTGGAGGAGAATCTTCAACTGAATTATTCAAAGTTTCTGTTTGCGGTTCAGATCATATGTTTTCTGTATTCATAGAATCATCGTTTCCTTCAAAAATGGTAATGTCATGATCCCGAAATATATGCTTATTGTGGGGATATAGACCAGTTTTTCAGGAATAGTTAACCTATACCTCCATCGTAGCTGCTCGGTTATAAGCTTCAGAAAATAATCGTGCAATAATAAAATAATTATTTCAATCAAGACTCAATTTCTTTGGTGTTGTAAATTCTTAGCGGATTTATAAAGTACACATCTAACGGCTACATATAATGTGTGCCATGAGATGGTAGGCCAACAATAGAAATATGATTATCTCTTGCGTTATTTCTTACTTCGATGCTACGCGTATGTGAGGTTTGGTAAACTTTATAAAACCACTGTGTGAAAACATGTGTCTGGATCCTCCCTGATAGTGCGTCATCCATTAACTCGTGTTTTATGTGTTTTACTTGGTCAGATAAATTAGTGCCCACCAAATTCATACACGAAACCACTGTAGTCGAACCACCCTTTTCTGCTGAGGTCAGTGTTGCAACTTGATCCTTTCCCTTGGCAGAAATAATTTTACTTCTCTTGTTTTTAACCAACAATTCCTGTCTCATCAACGATGTACAGTAAGTGTGGTTCAAAATTAATTTTATCCAACTCCTTTTCATATAGCTCAAAAACGCATTGGACATACTTTGAAATGATCTCACCGGCAACTCAGGGGGACGTTCGAGAAAGCCTCTTCTGAGCCATTTTTTCCTGGGGTACCTTTAGTATTTGAAGATGGATGTTGAATTGATTGTTTGATGAACCAAAAAATCAATTATCCATATTGAGAAAATACTGAGTTAATTCAGCCTCTGTTTCTTTATTTGAAGTAGGTTTTCTATTAGAACTTCCACTTACTACATCCTCTGAAGTTAGATACTATTCTTTTCCCCCCTTCCAGGCCCTGGTTATTACTTCACTGTAGCTATCCATCGATAGCACTGTGATACGCTTTGTGGTGAGGAACCTAAAAGAAGTCCTTGGCGAGGAGTAAATCTTAACAAAAATCTAACGCCCGAGAAATAAAATTTATTCTATAGTATTCAACGCTAAAAGTGACAAGGTACGTCATAGAATCAAACAAATAACTCCGTCCTGATACTCGTCAGCTTCATTTTTGTCAAACAAAAAGTTTTCACTATGGAAAATGATTATTATGGCATTATAGTAGATGCAATTTGTTCCACATAGCGTTTGGGGGTGTCTTTTGATACGCCAAAAAGCTTTGATGCTGTTTTATACCCTATATCGTGATGCCAAACTTCTTTAATTGCCAACACCATTTGTTCTTTATTCCAAGTTTTCCGCATTTCAGATAATTCCGTCTGGAAAATAGTTGAAATAAAATAATTTGCAAAAAAGTTGGGATTCGTAATAAGAGACCCTCTTCATAATAGGAACCCTCGAGGCTCTCTTGATAGGGAACAAAAATGCTAAACAAAATATGTTTTTAGGGTAAACAGCTTTAAACTCTTCCATATAGGTAGCTCTAGCACTGTTAAATACGCATTACAATAGCTATCTAAGGGAATTTTGAGGAAATATCTTGTACTTATCGTTTCGAAAATACAAAATCCTGTAATGAAACCCTGCACAAATTTTTCAAGCACGGCTTACGAATTTCACCGTCAGATGTTTGTTTGATCGAACTGACCGACTCCTAGTGATCTATCGATGTACATAAGCATGGTATCTCTTATAAGGGGGAGGGGTCTTCTTATCTGGCTTCTCTACCTTCTAAATCGCAATTATTATTACTTCTTCAAAGAAGCCCGATTATTTGTATTATACGGTTTTTTTTTTCGCGTAGAGGAGGCGAAATTTTGCATAGACGCCTCGGGTGCCCGTGCTCCCGGGTGTGCCGGATTCCTACCGACTTAAACCCCTCCTCCGTGAGGTCAGTTCTCCATCCTAAAGAGAGTCCCACAGCACTGCGGTCATTATAGTCCTATTGTGCCCTCACTTGTTTTTACCCCCTCATCAGTCCGGTGTATTCTATGAATTTCAGTAGCCTCATATAGGGGATACTCCTGATTTCCTCGGGTGTAGTCTTATCGTCTCCGAGGTATGTCCGACGATCTACCGTGTAAGCCGTGCACTGACACAGCACATGCATAGGTGTCTCATCTCCCACGCCGCAACCCCTGCAAGTGGGCTGATCTGTCAGTCCCATCGTGTAGATGTATTTGTTGCATGGGGCGTGTCCGGTCATAAATGCAACAAGATTCCGTATTTCTTGTCTGCTGAACGTCAGCAGATTTTTCACTCGTTGCTGCTGGAGATCTCCCATCAGTTGCTTGGAGTGCGACATACGGAGCAGTTCTCTCCAGTGGGAACGGTGCTCTATCTCGAGCCATTTTTGGATTACAGATTTCGCTGTGGCATGAAAAATGCCACAGGTTGGCTCTGGTCCAATCAGTGGTTTTTCCGCCCCCGCTTTAGCGAGTGCGACGGCAGTTTCTGTCCGTTCTCGTTTGGTTTTTTCAGACTCCCACACGAGTGTTACTCTATTGGGGTTCATTACTAGTGCCGTTAGTTCTTTGACGCACTCAAGTACACATTGTGAGGTAATTGTGTATGACTCCAGTGCCTTAAGCACTGTCAGGTTGCTCACTACGATTTTGATTTGTCTATCCTCATAGGCTCTCTCCCTGATAATTTGAGCACATGTTGTAATTGCAACTATGTTTGCTTGGAATTCTGTCGCAAAAGTCCCTAGGTTCAAAGAAATTATTTCCCCTTGGTCCGTTTTCTCGACTATTCCAGCACCCGTACTTCTTCCGCCTTGGTGCTCTCGGTACGCGATACAGAATCCCCTGGTATCATATGAGGATTGCCCCCAGCGTTCTCCCGACCATTCACGGTTTTAATCATGAAAGGCACGGAAGTGCTGTGAACCTTGATCCTGTCGGATCTTATCCCCAATGGTCCAGGTGATCCAAGCAGTCCGAGGATGCTTCTGCCTTTTTGGTCAGCCTTTCCTTGGCCGATAAGATCGAAGCGATACGCTCCTCTTATGGCCTCTGCCTGAACGGCGAGGTGCAGTGGTTCCAACCCCAACAGCTTCTCCATAGCAGCCGTTGGGGTGGTCGACATTGCACCTGTTACTACTGTTTTATTATATGATGTATCTGATCTATATTTTTAGTGAATTAATAATTCAAAAAATGCATTCTCAAGATTTACATCTGCTTTAGGAATCATAATTAAATCTTCGTCTACCAAGAACATTAGTAAGTCACAATGAGCAATATCGACAATGTCGTTTACGTAAATAATGAAGAGAAGAGGTATTACGAAGGATTCCTATTAACAAGTAATATGTACGTACCTAAATATGGGATATAACAATATACCCCGAAATTGGTAGTAGGTGTTGTATGTTTCAATCATACTACCTATACATTTCGAATTATAATAAGGCTATTCCAATATGTATTAAATGGAGTAATATTAGAGAAATTTAGGATACTTACACATTGTATGTTTATGACAGGTTCTATGTACCACGTATGTACCCTTGGAACGAATAAATACTATTCTATTCCATATACTTTTTCAAGGATTCTGAGATATAAACATCCATCCAATTTTTGAATTTAAAATATAAACTCACATGGGTAACACCAAATTAACTGATAAAATATTTGTCATGACAAATACAGTAACTTTAAAATATATCATTTTATGTAAATTCCCGGGAAATAGGTCACATTAATACTTTTTCACTATATTTGTTTGTCTTTAGGCACGTTTCGGTCTCACGACCATCATCAGAAGACTTATCAAAAATAATCACCATCTAAAACTGAATTTCTTAAAACTAATTACTAAGCACGAAATATCTTCATCGTATCAATGCTCTTCAAAAATGCCCACATCGCCGGAACGAACAACAAAAAAAAACGGGCGGCACTCGGGGACTGCCGCGGTAAAGCTATTGCATAGCATTTGTTATCAACTTATGCAATTATAATTATTTATTTATTTTTTATTTATGCAGTATTTTTTTTCTTTGATATTAATCCAATTTTTTTCTTTGATATTAATTCAAGTTACACTTTTTGCGCGGTGACCGATAAGAAAACAATTTTTTTTCTTTTATTCAATAAATGAGAAGTTAATATCGTTTAAAATATTTTTACTATCTTACAATACATGTAGATTATTCAGGAATTTTTATCATTGAAACTATAGGTTTATGGTAACTGAAATAAGAAACATAAGTTCGACACTTGATATCCTCTAAATATCTGGAAAATACCGCATCATTGGTGGTCCCATATTTTGTTGTGGATTCTTGTGGATCATTATTCATTTTCACATTCAATTTTTCCGAAAGAAAAGTTGTCAACTGCTCTGATTTTTTATCAGCGAAGTTGATGTTGAAATCGCCAGCCAAGATAAGTGGAAATTTATTACCATTTGTACCAAGTATTTTCGACCCTTTTTCAGTGTACTCCAGTAAAGTGCGATGAATAAAATGCTCTACCTCGTTCAATTTTGGATTCGGATAAATGTAAATTGCTACCATGACTATGTGTAGGCCATTTCTAAGCGCCTAACATTAACATCGCTAACGTGTGCAATATTTATTCCAATATTCGGAGTCATAATATTAGTAACATTATTATTATTTTGGTAAATAGCTACCTCACCTTTTGGAACAGTATCTACAACAGTATATATACCTACATGTATACTTACGGGGCGCACATGCGGTGAGTGTGGCATTATAAAGATAAGATAGATACCTATACACCTATATACTTTCTCACAAACAGCTGCTTACGTATATTCGTCCGATTTCGGAGCAGCTCGTCTCGATCCGTGCGAGCTTCGTACAGTCGTACCATATACATACACGTTAAGCGAACGCTACATGGTAGGCGGACTGGCGGGTGTTAAGGTTTTATTTTCGTTACGGAATTTCTTGATTCGGTCGCCGCGCTCAAAGCCCGCGATAAAAGCTATGCAATATCTTAAAAATATTTGAAATTGTAGCACATTAATCTTAGTGATTATTTTTGATATGCCTTCTGATGATGGTCGTGAGACCGAAACGTACGTAAAGTCGAACAAATGTAGTTAACATATGTGTTAATGTGATCTATTTCCAGAGAATTTACATATAATTCATACCTGGATCAAAAGTCATTATAATTCAAATATATCGTTTTTGGCGCAATGCTCGAACCTCTAGCTATGCCTTCATTTTAGACCGTGTAATTATATAGAATTAATATCAGGTTGTCAATGGATGGTAATAGTGAGCATGGCATATACAAGTAATGATTGAAATATTCGATATTTTCTTTGATGTAACCTTCCCAGTTGAGGACAATATAACGTTAAATCCCAATAACAGTGAACTTTATAATATTATTGTGGACTGAATATTACAGTCAAGAACATTCCTGATGTTCAGACGAACAAATTTGCAAATATTTTTTAAAGTTTGATGAAATCTAACGTAGGCAGAGGCATTCTTATGTTTACATATTCTGGTTCTGGTGCCAAAGGATAAAGAAAAGTCAATTTCCGTGTCCGCCGTGAAAGCTTCAAATCGCAGCTATATTTCCCGAGAGACGCGGAAAATATCAATTTTGTCAAAGGCACAGTCTTAACGTATTACTTGACTGCTATGCGTCTCGGGAAGGCCCTATTATTTTATTCCATCTCCACAATTCATATTTATCGACGTCAAAGATATATGTTTCAATATCACTCTATTTTCCTTCATTCCGAAGTTATAAACTGGAAGAAAATTTGTGTTTCCAATGTATTGCAACATAAATATTCATCAGTATTATGTAATTCATTATTACCATGGTTTTTGGATAATTGGGGCACACAGAAATGAACTACCATATTGTTAAATCTCAGCAAAGGTACAAACTATAGAGAACAAGTTAATGGGAATAATATTTGGATAATTGGTTTCAATTTCAATACAACTTATTGTGTCTGATATTTATGTGGAATTACCGAGGGAGCGTGATTTGATTCTGGAATGGGACTAACAAAGTGCCAGCTGCAATATATTTCGCTTATATTTCATAACATGATACAGGTGACAAATAACGCAATGCCAGTTTGGCTAGAGTAGATGAAATAGCGGAAATAGTGAATCCAAATTTGAATTTTTCAGATATAGACATGAATAAAATATGTCTATATGTCTATATATATGCAGGGTGAGCAGCTCTCTGTTTGCATACTGGTGGATAGTGCCACCAGATATCCGAACGTGGACGGGCAATCTCGATAAAAGTCCGGATTAATAGATCTGGCTCCACGGATGTCTCGATGTTGAGCTAACAAAACAACAGAGGGTACACGTTCATGCCAAAAATTAGGCGTATAGCCGCCAAACTGCACCACCACCATCACACACCAAAACGTACAGTGTTGCAGACCATCAAGCTACATTGTGCGGATAGGTTTCGAGCCTTGGGCGTGGTAAGGAGAAACCTGGGTAGACGGGTTAGAAGCATTAGCAAGAATTCTTTGTTTCGCGACAGCTCCTCTCGTCTTTTTGAATCTCCATCGAATACAATTGCTGCTGCTCTTAGATAATAGTGTGAATCACCGAACGACCGAAGGCATCAGATCAGCCATTTATTTTACATGGATGATCTGTAACTGTATGCCTCTGGCGAATAAAACCTTCATCAAACTCTCAACGTGGTTTGAGAATATACACGAGTTGTAGGTATGGAGTTGGGATTGGACAAGTGTGCAGTGTTTCATTTGAGGAGAAGACGATCTCGGGAAGAGCACGAAAATATACAGCTTGCCGACGGGAGCATCTTTGAACATCTTGATGCTGGAGATAACTATTGATATCTGGAAATTGAACAGCGTCCTATGACGTTTTCCAGGTAAAGGTGGCTCTCCGCGGCAAGATTTGGTCTTCCGAACTTTCAAGAAACCCGGAAACTGATACATATCTATTACAGTATGTTTCTCGCATTTATCTCCCACGTCAACCGGGAAGTAGGAAACTCCTCAGCCCGGAGGTTCTGCTTCGAAGTGTGCTTCTGAGTATGGCTTGTAAAGTTCTTAGGAGCTTGGACGCCTCCCTGTGCCAAGAGTCAAGAATTGACCGGAGTGGGGTTATTTATCATTAAGGTAGCACAAAAAGCCGCCGAAGAACGTCTCGAATCCACATCAGTCGAGAAGGCCAACCAGAAGGCAACCTCGAGTTTCAGCCTTCTAGCCTGAAAGTCCAGATAAATGCCGCGGAGCAAGATCTTATTTTCAGGCGGCATGTTGATAAGCCAATACACGGTATTTTCTACCGAAACATCGAAACGCTCGGCTTGTCAACCAGGCTGACCTTCGAGTACCTAACGTCAGCCGGGCTCGAAATCGCAGCTTGCCAACATGGTGTAATGAACACTTCGATCTATCACCGCAACGTGATAGGTGTGCAGGTTCCTGATACCTGCTGCAGGGCCTGTCGAAAGGCGCCTGGAACACTTTTCCATCTGCTGTCGACATGTCCGTCAAAAGCAGCCTCGATGTACACCATTGCCATAATGCGGCCCTACGGGTGCTTTATTACCATCGTACTCGTACGGAATAGGCCAAGAACCGGTGATGCCTTACATGCCAGAAGATATTGAGTCCGTAGTCGGGAACGAAAAATTTCAGATCTACTGGAATTATCCGTTTCCCACCGTCAGGTCCATAGAAGCAAATAGGCCTGACGTGCGCAGGCACAGAAGAAAGAGGAGGAAAAATGAAAAAAAAAGTATCTCCTGTTCGAGCTCCACAAGCTATACTCACGCTAGAAGGTCGTATTAGTGGTTCTGATCATCGGTGTTTTGGGCGGAATTCGGTCTTCGCTGCGTTCGAACTTGAAGATCATTCAGGTCTGTAAGAAGTCGGTACATTACAGTTATGTGTTATTTGGTTGACGATTTCACGCTCTGACAAATTAGAACCAATTGTACGCAATTCCTTGTATGCGATAGTATTCCAATAAAATAGTGTCATTAACACAGTCGCACGCTTTAGATGTATTGGCGAACGAATTTTTCAATATTCAATCTTGATGTTGATATCGCTTATGAGATCGAAGGTAGCATCTGAATTGTTCATATTTTATCGGAACTCATATTTGGAATTCGTGAGGATGTCGTGTATATCTAGGAAGTTAATTGTTTGTTCTTTAACGATGTGTTCAAAATTTCAGGAGATGACAGAAGTGATATCACACGGTAGTTTGTTGGTTGTTCTTGATCACTTTTTTTGAACAATAGCTTGATGATCGTTTTTTAAATGCTTGGAAACATACCAGATTTTACAGATGAGTCCACCAAGTATGTTAATGGTCTTTTTAAGATGTCTGCATTTTTGTATGATTGTTATCGGTATAACCGGTAGACTTTTTATTCTTTAGTTGTTTAAACTATGTCTCAGTCAATTACTGGTTCGAAACGAAAGAATCTGAATCGAAAATTTCTAAATTTTTCACGTAATCGTTGTTGTAGGATTTTGCATTAGTAGATTTTATATCATGTGTGTTCACAATATTCAGGAAAATATCGAGAAATGAATTTGCGACAACTTCTAGGTCATCTATCACTTCATTGTTTATATTTAGTTTCATGTAATCCGGTATATTGTTAAGTTTAATTACTTCTATACTAGAGTGGAGTTCCATATTTGTGGACGAAAAACAGAATCCTGAGATATAAAATTTTCAACTAAGTAATCTGCATATTATTCGTAGTTACTTTATGGTCAAACTTTCTTAATGTTAATAAGAATCGCTTTTTCAATATAAAGAACAAATTAAATTGAAACTAGTGCAAAAACTTTTTCTACTGAAATGACAAAGTAAGTTAGTATTAGAAAGTTCATTGAGAAGTAAAGTAAATACTTAAGGTATAATTATAATGTCTGTTCTCCACGGTATATGAATTGTAAACAATTGAAACTGTATACAGTGTTATTATGTTTAACTGGGATTATCCACTGTTATCATCTAATCCACCCTGAACTCATTCTATATTTGGAAAACTTTCAAGAATTTCCCAACAAAAAAACTAGGGAAGGCTTTCATCATTTTGGATAGAATGAAGCGAAATTCATTCTTATCAAGATGAATTTGTCTGATTGCTGATAATGAGGAAGTTCCACCATTCTCTTATTGAATTCTTCACAAATGTCTTGATTCTCTTGACCACTTATTAGACAGTGTTCTCGCCCATTCCGTTGTATACAAGATTCCAGAAATTAATTACTGATTAATGGTTCAATTTAGTTAGAGGGGCTTAACATATAGAAATATACTGCTACAATATTTTTTCAAACATTTAAAACGTTTCCCAACGATAGAAAATTGTATTCAACTTGTTCATTGTGTTGCATGTGAAAATTGTATTACTGATTTCTATAATGTGAATACGATTTAATTAATTTTCAATTCTAATTAGAAATGAATACATTGGGAACTTTCATATAGAAGAAGCTTATATTATTGCCAGATAATATAAACAACTCAAGTCAATACTACTTGAACATTATGGAAGCGACCGGTATTTCGTCTTTTACAAATTTACTTTCAATTTGGAAACTCACTTCACCTATGAAGTGAATAGCAAAAGACTGCTCTTTCGTTAAAATTTGAATTATAGAAATAGTTAACTATGCTAACCCGTTGATATCGCACATTTTGGGCGTTTAAATTGGCACAAATATTGTTACCAAAATGGAAAGTATGAAAGTAGTTCGTTGTATTTAGGCCGATTTTCACAAAACTTAGGAAAAACGTTACGTGGATTGATAGAACTTAGCGGTTTTTTGCATTCTCTTGAAGAAGGTATTTGTAAACTTTGTTACTTATGCTTGACCGGGGGGATTTGATGCAAAAATGTTTTAAGTGCATTTTAGTGCACTTTTTAATGAACTTCCTGGATATTGCCTGTAAGTGCTTGAAAACTTCTAGTTAGAGGGTTTCAAGGTCCCTGATTGTGAATCTGACATCAAAATGATTAAAAAAATATTCATCTTGCATTAATATGCATTTGAAAATGCATTTTATTATGCACTTTTTTCTTCATTTCTTTAATATTGTCTGAAATCAGTTGAAAATATTTACTCGGGGGTTTTCGAGGTCGCTACAAATTCGATGTCAAAGTTATAAGAAAATTGATAGATCGCATAATTAAATGCAATTTAACCTCGTCGTTACACCGGACCTCGAGTCACACCGGTATTCGGATGTAAAGTATGTAAAGATAAAGAATTTCATAAGCAAACATAAAGATTTTCTTTTTTAATATCCGTCAAGTTTCATCAAAATGTGTCAGTCTTTTCATTATTATTATTTTTTATGGATTTAATTATAGTCAATGATAGCAACAAAAAAAACCAATAAGTCAAAAAATTATCAAGGAATCTGTTCGTTAATTTCACACGCTATGATGTCAGCTGCACGTCCAAGATTTTATATATCACCGCTTCAGTTAGCCTTATCGGTACATGGGCGCCGACTTCATGGGGTTCAAAGGGCTCGAGCCCCCCCAAAGTTGTGGGAAGGGGGGCTCAGGCCCCCCAATATTCAGAAAGGCGGGCTCAGCCCCTTTCCCAAAAAAGGACCATTCAAACCATAAACAAACTATTAAAAACTGTAAACAAACTTTCGTATCTATATTTTGTTTAATAAAAATGATTTATTCACTTGCACGAATGAATACATAATCTACTGCCTTTGTAATGTAATGAAGTTTTGTTGTGGAAAACAATCGTCAAGCATCTTTGGGGGAGTCGGGGAGTTTTCAGTTTGTGCGTAAACGCACCATCACCATCGCCATTAATAATTTTGTACGAGTAAAAGAATTTAATTTGTTGTTAGGTCTCTAAACTTATTATATTTATTCTTACATTTGCTTTACTAATCTCTTATGTAATACAACCATTGAGGGATGTCAAAGTTCATGGAAGTTATAAAGACGACATTTATGTAAAGTGTACTAAACTATTGATCTATCAATCTACTAATTTACTGTAGTTTTATCTTCATGTATATGACAAAAAACCAGGCTACTGTGACTACTGTTTTACTTCCTGTTCTATGTGTAATTATTTTATTCAATAAACTTTTCTTAGAGGTGTTCTAAAAATATTATGTTAAATATGTTTAAAACGTTATTTTAAATACTACCCTTTTGAACTTTGAAAGTTATCGTTTTAAGCTGTGCATTCTACATTCTCGCTATTTTAAAATGTTGACTTGTTAAGCTCAATCTCTTAACCAAGAATATTAGGCCCAATGAGATTTGCTGGGTAAACGCTTTAATGAATTGGCACCTTGGCAGCCAAAAACATTCTTTCAGTCGTCTGCTCTTGGTGAAATAACCTCAATCTATCAGTATTTTAAGGTTAAAACTAGTGTTCAGGTTTCGTTTAAATGAATTACAATCACGATGTGTTTTATTCAGTAAAAGTGTCGATGCACAATGAACCGTAATGTCATTAGTAATTGTAGCTTCATTCTAATTTGTAAATAAATCTTAAGAAGTTTAGCAATACAAAATCTAAACTGAAAGTCTACCGTCCTTTTCGTCCTTTTAACGATAATCAACAGTTTAAAACTGTTGATTATCATTAAAAGGACGATCCAAGTAAAATGTTCAACCTTGACCCCTACCCCCCTCCCCATCAATCACTTTTAAGCCCCCCCCCCAATAATTTTCAAAAGTCGGCGCCCATGTATATCTGCATCGGAACTTTGGTTCGAAAAAACTTAATGAAATTTGCCATACGTTGGGGTTTTCCGCATCTTACATTGAAGCTATACGTTTCGAGTAATCAGCGACTTTGCAAGGTGTAATTTCATTGAAAGAGAAGACCTTCGTTCAATTCGTCCATGATAACGCTGATTTTAATATCAATACGTTAGATGGTAAGGGAACCTTTCACAGTTTAGGCTTTATCCAAATAATTTCGCCTAAGAATGGTGTAGAGAGAAGAAAACCCCTTCTTCCGCCAACCGTTAGCTTCAAAATCACAAATCGAAGACCATGGAAAAATACAGATTGAGCGATATGAAAAAATACGTATGTCTGGAATGGAGAAAATTGTTCCCTCTGGTCCGATTTCCAATCTTGATTTGAAACCGTCATTTGCATCTAAAATAAATTATTATTGGATGCTTAAAAAATATGCACAACCAGCGATCACTGCCGGATGGAACGGATTTATCGAATATCTGACCGATGAAGAAACAAATTATGAATCATCATTATTCATCATCCATCAACTTTATACCATTTATTCACGCTATACCGAGCGAATATGATACTTTATTTACTGCAATAAAGTTTTCTGTAGATGAAGCTCGCAAAGTTAAAATGAAAACTTGCATAATCACTTTCGACCAACCACTATATTTTAAAGCTCGAGACATCGTCGGTGCTGTATCAATCGACGAGAACATCGAAATTATTGTGCAACTTGGTGGATTTCATACATTGTTATCTTTTTTGGGAAGTATTGGGTTCATAATGGATGCATCTGGTCTTAAAGAAGTTTTATGTACAGTTTACGGAGAAAAAACAACTGAACAAATTTTACGCGGCGCCGGCGGTCAATATGCACGAGCAGTTCGGGCACATAAACTTGTGCAAGTGGCAATTGCCGAAATTCTTTTATCTGCACTCGAAAGTGAGGACGACGATTTTATGAGATTTGTGAGTTTATTAAAAACAGATGAATATTTTGAGCCGACTAACATCGACGAATTAAAATCTTCACCTTATATTGATGAAATCCTTAATTCATTTGAGAAAAAAATTTGTGAAATAGAAAATAAAAATCCAACATGCAAGCTCTGGATAAAGTACTTTAGAATGGTATCAATCATGAAAGATTTTATATCTGCAGAAAAAAGTGGCAATTGGAAACTCTATCTTGGAACCATTGAAATATGATACCATTATTTCACTCTTCTGGGCACTTTTCGTATGCTAAATCTGCCCAAATCTTTCTACAAGACATATTGGCGCTCAAAGATACATTGGGCCCTGAAGAATATAAAACGTTTACGGAACATAGATGCTGGACTTGTAGAAGGAGTGATCAATATTTCTGTGGAATTTTCTCAGATCAAACGATCGAACAAATTCTGATGCGATAATTAAGCGTGACTGGCGGTCCTTTTAAACGTGGAGTAACCGAAAGTGTCGCATATCAATGGGTGAGTGGAATTATTTTCGGTAAAGATATAATTGAGGGTTTGGAATTTTATACAAAAATGAGTAGCATGTACCATGTACAAATTGTTGTAAAAATATAAAAATCTTTATGTTTGCTTATGAAATGCTTTATCTTTACATATGCGAATCCCGGTATAACGACGAGGTTAAATTGCATTTAATTATGCAATCTATCAATTTTCTTATAACTTTGACATCGGATTCCTAATCAGCGACCTCGAAAATCCCCGAGTAGCTATTTTCAACTGATTTCAGACAATATTGAAGAAATGAAGAACAAAGTGCATAATAAAATGCATATTAATGCAAGATAGATATTTTTTTGAATCATTCTGATGTCAGATTCACAATCAGCGACCTTGAAACCCTCTGAATACAAGTTCTCAAGCACTTACAAGCAATATTCAGGAAGTTCATTAAAAAGTGCACTAAAATGCACTTAAAAAATTTGTGCATCAAATCCCCCGGTCAAGCATAAGTAACAAAGTTTACAAATACCTTCCTCAAGAGAATTCAAAAAACCGCTAAGCTCTATCAATCCACGTAACGTTTTTCCAAAGTTTTTCCTAAATACAACGTAGTAAAGGTCTTCTATCGATTAGGTTTTTCGGATGAAAAAATTCAGGACAATCCTACACAATAACATAAAGCATCCATGCAAGTGTGGATTTTTAAAATTAAATCGATTGCATATAATGTGAAGTTGAATAGTTATAAGCAATTATATTTGGTTCTGTACTGTCACGTACGTTCCAGCGACTCTATAACCCGTGTCAGTTTTGTATACATAATGGATAAGTGCCCTTTCACTCCAATTCTGGGACACCTCGGTTGCTTGACTTGTTTGCAAAATTGATGAGATACATTTCGTTTTCTATAACGAAATCCAGAACTAGATAAAAGTGTTACAATAGCAATAACATTTATAACGTGTACCTCAAACGGTATATGAAAAATGGTACAACATATCCATTGTTGCGATATGTTCGGTATTGAAATTCAATTCAACGGTTGAAATCACAAAAAAAGAGCACTGATACTGATTGAAATACAAAAACACAAGAGATCGATCTTTCGGCTGTCACGGCTTTTAAATCTTTTCCGAGGTTCTGGACAGGTCCGCTCCACCAATTCCTTATTTTGTGCCGAGAGTTTTTTACTTATGCCCCGAACAATATATAAAAGTGACGCTACTTTTTAGATCTAAAATTCACGCACATGACGCTCCGGTAGTTTCTCTCGGCGGACTAAGCAAGTGTTATCGGAGTTTTTTTTTTGGTTGTTCGCCCTTTTTTATACATAAGGTTGCACAAAGTTTGGTGTCTCAACTGGCCAGACCCCTGTTTTTGCAACATATTTTATCGGAATGAAATGCAATTTTGAACGGGCATGAATTTGATTCATCTATTTGAATAATTATACTTATTCGAAATTACGGAGATTTAGACAAGTGACAATCACGGAATACACATTCGGAACTCACGCATATCTATTGAAATAATGAACTGTTCAAACTAAAATTACATGTAACATCCGTATTTATTGCCTGATCTAAATTAAAATGATATTTCAGAATTCAAGCTTCGTTACACATTCTTGGATTTGGCGAAAGCATTTGAAGGAAACCACTCCGATCAATGAGAAACGCAAATATCAAGAGTTATAGTTTTTTCATTTTACATGTAATGTCTACAGAAATCGTATTATAACACTTCAAAGTATTTTTTTACGCCATCTTTAACCTAATCCAACCCAACCACACTTAGATTCTTAGAAAGAAGCGATTCCACAAAATATTATTGAGTAATCTTCATCACTACGGAATTGGAGGAAATGAAAAAACATACAGACTGGTTTCTTACACAATAGACATCAGAAAGTTAGTTAGGTCACATTAGAAGTGATCATAGCAGATAAACTACAGGCATTCCACAAGGAACAATTTTGGGACCATAAATATTTATTCTGTATGTTAATGATCTATAGACAGATATGCCTTTTGACATTATTCTCATGCATATGCCATCGTATCCACAGATGAATCGTGGAATATGGTAGAGTTGAAAAGGATAGCTGATTAGCATTGAATAAGTTATCTTCGAATTTAAACAAACTGTTCTCAGTAATAGCTATTAAATACGAAAAACAAATAGCAAATAGTGGATACCTATAAGTACTTGGGGATTATATTCGATATATGGTAAATATTTTAGATTTACATCTAAGCTAAGAACGTGCTAAAGGCAACTCCATGAATGATTTACTATGGTTTCTTTCAAAATAGACAACTGAAAATAATACGGAAGATCCAATCATACAAGACTTGGAGCAACTATTTGCTTTTGACTAGCTATAATAATCTCAATAAAGATCCCTTATCACAAGCAACGAAAAGATAAATAATAGTAATCTGAATCCAAAACTAGATAAAATTGTTGAAAAAAGGTTATACCGGGATATCAAAAATTACCTTGGTCAAGGGTGGTTGTGGAATCTGAAACGTGTGTCTTACTTTACGTTTGAAATAATTATGTCATAATCAATTTGAAGTTTCTAAAAGTGCGAAATTTCGTAATTTTATACGAATTTTGTAACACTCAGAAGTCTTTAGCGCTTTGGACTCCGGAATTTTCACGTGGCCTATCGAAATTAGAAGGTTCGAATTACCTAAAAACATGATTGCATGAACGCCAGACGTCCTATGTAATTATAGAAATCATTTTGACATATGCCTCGAGGAGGTCGCTGCGCGTAAGTTAGAGTTTATACATTTTACCCTGGTCTTGTTAATTTGGGGCCGTTTCTTGCCCCGTGCGACCGGCGTCAGTTGTAATAAAGTGTTTTTGGCTATGGGCAGCTAGCTTTTACCCGCTTCGTGTATATTTTAGTCGCGAGGAAATTCCCTTTGGTACGCCGCAGTTTAGACGCGCGTAGCTGAGATCTGAGAATAGCTCAAACTGTTTTAATTAAATTTTCATATTTAATGGACATTTATCGAAAAAAGAAGGACCGTCGGGCACAGTCCGATACTAAATCTAACTACATGGAGCAAAATCGGCACGCGAAAAGTCGTATTAGGTACAACCAGTTTGCACTTTTCTAACCCGAGTGCTACGGGCTTCTCACGTGAACGTCATTCGATTTACGGAAAATTAACTATTTCAAAACAGTTTTTGACCCGGATTGTGGCTATCACGACCTCTGAAAAGGTTCAAAGTTCACAAAATTATTTCATAATTTGTAGTTTATTATTGTTTCACAACTGAAATAGATAGGTATGAAATTTGTAGGTTATTGATGATGTCAGTGTGACAGTGACATAATTATTTCAAACGTAAAGTAAGACACACGTTTTAGATTCCACAACCACCCTTGACCAAGATAATTTTTGATATCCCGGTATTAATGCAATAAAATGATAATTATAGTAATCTATTGAATGTTCTCATAATATCTGCAAATAATGAAAACATTACACAGAAAAAATTGATACATTGTATTAGAACTATTATAACAATATTAGTAATAAAACAAGACGAAAACCGATATCCTTGCAGCTAAAGTAGTTTATCTTGAGCATGTTACTTTTTGAATATTCGAAAAATGTTGAACAATGTGTTAGTATTTGAATACTTTAGTTTGTAATTATACTACCATACCTATGAACAGATGACATTATTCACCTCTGTAGGATTATTCGTATGAATTTTCGGTTAATAAGCTAGGAGGTGGTCAGCACGCTGCCCATGCCTGTTGGATTAAGACGGACTGTGTGTATGTAACATTTTCTTCGCTACGAGCAGTCCGTCTTGAGGTAAGAGCTAGAACAACTTCAACGTTTCGAATATTTTGTTATACATTGATATTGCTACATTCCAAAGTTATTTTACAATCTCAATTGGCTACAATAAATCGATTGTATAAGATACAATCATTCTCTCAAATGAATAACTTAAACCAACCTCATGCTCATGTTATTATCCATAATAATTGATTAAATTCATTACAGATTGACAATATAATATCATCTCGGGTGCACCATTCTTCGTTCTTTAATTTTCCAGAAGTCGTCGATTTTGATGATATGTATTATATTGGTATTGGTTGAGATGGTAGTGGGCCTAATATAAAGTTCAGTGCCCTTAGCCGAAGACCCTTGTGCACTATCCCCTGCTACGTTTTTCTGCTCGACAGCCTAGCCAGGTAAACCTAGCACGGATGAGCGTAGGATATTCAAAAAGAAAGTGGGTTGAATGACTTTGTTTCCCTCGCATCTCACACAGAGGAGAGTACCAGTTCTTCCCACCGTATTTTTAAATTTCATCAGATTTCCGGGACCTTTAAAGATCTCGAATATTAACCTGATGTTGTGCCTACTCAGCGAGAGTATCTCACTTGTCCTTAGACCTACCTCATTTCCAAGGAGCGCTTTAGCAGTTCGGCAGCCGTCATTGTTTCTCCATGCTGAGGCATGTTGATCTCTCAGATGTTTCCGCAAAATCTGTAAGCCCCCGATGTAGGGAATGCCAGTAAGGGTGTCTTGAGGACCGTCCAAACTGCCCCCCGCTCTGGTCAGTTTGTCTGCTCTCTCATTCCCTTCCCTTTCCAACCTGAGTGATCCGGAATCCAGGTCCAGGATCTCCTTGGTATCCCTGACAAGCCTCGAGGAAACAGTCGGGCTTTTCAGTGCGTTGAGTGCCGCTTGACTGTTTGAACATATCCAGATCATTTATCTTACCATACTCGAGTACCTTCTCCGTACATCTGTAGATGACAAACATCTCGGCTTGGAAGACTGTGTTGAAATTCTCCATTGACACGGACTACCCATCAATATATCTAGGACCGCATAAGCCTGCTCCGACTCTCGCGTTTGTTCTAGAGCCATCCGTATAACAAATTGTGCCGTGCTTTGGCGTTCAGTCATTTTCCCATTTCTTCTTCGACGGGATGATGACCCTGAAATGCTGCTCCGGGAACCTCAGGGCTTTGATTCTGTCCTGCGGTTCTAGTCGCTCCTTATATCCTCATTGCGAGATTTCTCATCGTTATTGATAGGAGTGGCACGCCCAGCAAGGCCCTCAATGCTGCAGTCGATGTTCCTTCTTCGTGGATGTAATGCATCTGAGCAAGAGTTCCTGTATTCTGCCCAGAAGTTTCTGGGCTGTAACCAGTTCAGTTCTTTTCTACCGTACGAGTCTTGGGATATTAATAGCTGAGTAGATCCAAATCAGCTGCCTAGGTCCCAAATCCTACTTCATACTAATTGCTTTCTCACAGTGCCTAAAGATTATCATAACATTTTGGCACCTACTCTCCAGTTGCTTCTGCCAGAATATTATATTACCGGTACAAATCAAATGATTAGTATTTCAATTCTTTGGATATAAACTCTCTCAGTATTCTATTTCAAATATTCAGTATGATGAGATAATTATGTCGGTAAAAATAATAAATGGTCAGTAAGATAAAAAATAGTTGGTTAAATTATTAAATGATCACTTAAATCTGAAATGGTGAATAAAATTAATAATTGGCCCCTACAATTCCTAAAATATACTTTTGCTTCTGATAGCGAAGTTTCGAAACTCCAAGCGGCAAGGTTACCGCAGGCTAGGTTGTAAATTTCTCATATATTTTCCGATATATTAGGTTAGTAGGTTATTCGGAAGTTTGTTTTTGTAATATTGATTAATTTTCTTTGCTCTTGTACACAAGCAGGGACACCAATCGGCAAAGGTATCGCAGGTTAGTTTGTTGAATTGTTATATATTTTCGGGAATATTAGGTTAGTAGGTTATTTGAAATATTTGGAAGCTTGTTTTGACAATTGATTGATTCTCCTTGCCCCTTTACACATGCAGGAAATTACAAATGGCAAAGTTATAGCAGATTAGTTTGTTGAATGAATAATAAAGATTCTTGACTGAAATATATATGAATTCTCTGGAAATAAGTCACATTAACACTTTACATTTCCGTCTTTATGTACGTTTCGGTCCCACGACCATCATCAGAAGACTTATTATGTCCAAAACGGACATAGTTATAAGAAACCCCGTTCTGGACATGATCTTCTGATGATGGTCCCTATTTCCCGAAAATTTATATGTAGTTAAATGAATATACATTTTGAGAATACTAGGCTAGTAAAATATTTGGGAGATTGTTTCTGTAATTGAGTGATATTCATTCTCCTTGGAGGAAACTCCAAGCGGCAACGTTATCGCAAGTTAGTTTGTTGAATTTTTTGAAAATAGTAGGTCATAAGATCATTTGAAAGTTAATTTTTGTAATTGATTGATTTTCCTTGCCCTTGTACACGTGCAGGAAAATCCAAGCGGCAAACGTTATCGCAGGTTAGTTTGTCAAATTTTCATGTATTTTTGGGAATACTAGGTTAGTATGTTATACGGAAGTTTTTGTCTATAATTGATGATTTTCCTTGCCCTTGTATATATACAGGAAACTCCAAGCGGCAATGTTATCGCAGGTTAAGTTGCTAAATTTTAATATCTTTTTGGGAATACTAGGTTAGTAGGTTATTAGTCTTTAATCCATACTGACCTTTTATAAGTTTTTAATGCTCATTATAATTCACAATAGTGGAAATATAAATACCAAATAGTTATTTAATGCTTCAAAATTCCATTTTGAAATATCAAATTTTATAAATGTCCTTTATAATATTTAACTGGCTGTTTGTAATACAGGGTTAAGTGGTAGAGCACAGCTGATCTTGATCAGCTATTATCTGAACTTCGCCCGATGAAATTTCCATCATATTAATTTAAGGCACATTTTTGTATATTCACTGTGAAACTGGAAATTAAATAAAGACATATTATTATTATTATTATGTACAAAATAAATTGAATTCTGTTAAGTTTAGTTCGACTTTTATATTAATCATCTAATACCAATCATCAGTTTCATCTCAGCGTATAAATAAGCAAAGTTTCAAGTTTACATAAGAGGTGTTTGTGGTCATTCTTTGTTCATATTTGCAAACCAATTAGTCTAATAATATCAAATCTAAATCCCATATAGTTACAGTAACTCTGTGGTCTTTACAAATACGCTTCCTAGATAGTGAGTTTCGGAGTTTGAAATATTTGTTTGCGAGTAGGATAGTTTGAACAACTTCCGGACATGTAGTGATAGTTATTCACTATAGAAAAGGGTCGAATAACGTTCTGGTAATTTATATCCCGACTATCCGTTGAAATTTAAAATCGGTACGTATTCCGGCAAATAATTAATTATCAAACGAACAATAATTTATCAGAATATACAAAACCCGTTGTTCGTTATTATCCTCGCATTTATCTCATGAAACACGTTCTACATAAACTAGCATACATTACTCAATTGAATCAGTCTGAGACCCCTCAACCTTGTTAACCACATGCTTATTTTTTTAAATAATCTAATATATATGCATCACCATCACAACCGCTCGGTTGACAATAAGAGTCTGCACGGGTGAATTAATTGAAATCTAAATTTCGACGAAAAAGTACTGTATTAGAAGAGAATAAATAAATATGTATGGCCGGAAGACAATTTACGACCCCCCACATCTCCTTGATAGCGGCGCGTGAAAGGGGTGATATTTGTTGAAAATATGCATGGTCTAAGTAGCCGTGTAAATGAACTGTCGAGCAAAAGCTTATTATGTTCTCTTCAGGATAATAGGTAGTTGACTGTCTTTAATTACTCACTCCTCTCACGTTATCATTTTGAACTATCAACGCATGCTTGAATAATCAAATCATCACTTTGGCGGTCCCTACTTCACCGGTACACAGTTTGGGTGATATCATTAACTTATTGCAGCTCTTTACGGAAGCTTCAAATCAGCAGAAACGATGATAAATGCTTCAAACCTTGTTAAAAACAGCCAATCTTATCTTTTCGAAAAGTAGTTGATAGCACCGACATTCTGTATGCAATTTTCTTCTATCAAAGAAGCATAACGAAAATCATTTTGATAAATCAAGGATCACGCCAAAGTACAATGCTAGATACCCCTTCAATGCAGAACAGGACAAGAATTGGTGGAATATCTTCTCGGCCACCCAAATTTGTTAATACATTTGAATGCGGAGAGCTGGCCGATGAAATGACTATACGACATCTGGGCGAAAAGCAAAGAAGAAACTAAACTAAACTCTCAAGAGGGATGCAATCTGTCACAAACTATTGAATTTAATAAGCACAATGAATCAGTATTTTTAATATGTTGGAAACAATTTATTCAAGTCTCGACATGTAATATCATATATTTTGAACGAAACATCAACCACAACTGTCCAGAATCCAAAATAAAACATTGCAGTAGCAGGAATAACGCAAGTGAACAAGTGTACAAACGGAGTAAGAGGACATAACGTCACCATCTATGAAATAATAAATGCGCTAGGCACAGCTTTTTTCAGCCTTAATTCAGTTACCCTGCAATTTTATGTGTCGAATATATGAACCAAAATTTTATAGTTTATATTCATGTTTTCGGGTGTGCTGAACACGAATATGAATTCCCCTAGGAGTGCCGCGCTTGTAGGTACTGGCCTATTTTAGATGTCCAAAATCACCCATTTGACGTTTTTCTGATATTTAAAGAAAAAAATAAGCTCGATGGGCAACTATGAGCCGGAAAAAGTTGTGTGGCATTATTTAAGCAACATGACGCCAGTTAAAGCTTTTTCGAAGCTAAGAACCCCAATATAGGGCCCATTTTGTCAATTTTTTCATGAAAATCAAATGTTTGGTTGATTGTAATTAAACCGACGAATTTACGGTCTATGGTTTAATTTTTCATTTGAATCGGTAGTATTTCTTATGCACTTTAATATGCGTTTTTGATTTTTTTTGATATATGATAAGGGGGCGCTGCAATCGGCTGCGGGGCGAATAATAGGTCTTTTCACTGGAACCAAAATGAAAATTAAAGCGCTTGGTGCCCTCCAATCAATTTATGTTTTTATTATTTTTTTCTCAGACCACAAGAGCCATAGAGTAAGGAAAATGAAAACTTAGATAGCCAGGAGCCAAAAATACCCAAAATTGGGCCCTGTAGGTCCCTAAAGGTGCAAAATAGTTTTTCTCATGTTCAACTGAACCAAATGAGACTACCTAGGCTTGAAATGACAGAAAGAGATTAAGTTATCTATTCCCGATATTTATTTCCAGATCTCAACTTTTAAACCTCAAAATTTTCTAATTTTTTTGAAGTGGTTTTTTTCCACTCGGGGTCTGGCTGGCCCAATGTGATCGAAAAGGCTTGTTGGATGGATGGAGGGCATCAAGAGCTTCAATTTGAATTTTGGTTCTAGTCAAAAGATCTATTATTCGCCCGCAATCGCGAATTTACGATTTTTACAAAATGACCGATTGATGCGCCCCTCTGCAAACATCAAAAAAAAAAACCAAAAAGGCGTATTAAAGTGCCTAAAAAAATAAAAACCGATTCATATAAAAAATAACATGATAGAGCGTAAATTCGTCGATTTTATTACAATTAACAAAACATTTGATTTTCATGGAAAAATGGACAGCTTCGGAAAACCTCTAATCGGCGTCATTCTGCTTTAAATAATGTAGCAAAACTTTGCCTGCTTTATAGTTGCCCATTGAGCTTATTTTTTTTTAACAAGCGGAAAAACGTCAATTCGGGGGGTTTTGGACATCTAAAATTGGCCAATAACTACAAGCGTGGCAGTCCTAGATGAATTCTGGCACCATATTCGTGTTCAGTACACCCAATATAAACCATAAAATTTTGGTTCATATATTTGACCTAAAAAGGGGTTAAAAATTGCAGAGTGACTGGACTACCTTGCGGCATTTTAGAATTTGTACTCTTTTATTGAAATTACAAAGTGGTCGAACATCTCTTGTAAGAAACCACATAGAAAGAACTATCCACGACGTAACTCCTGATGATCATAAAAAATATTATTATGCAAGGAAATTCAAATATTGTCTATAATAGATGTGAGGATAAAGCTGAACAAATTTCATTTATTAATATAAATAAGGTGAAGAATAAAGATGCGATAATGTACTTAGTAGAATTAATATCTACATCATATGAATATCTGAGTTAATTCACTCAGCTGGATTCTCTAATACCTCGACGGATATTCAATGAATAATGTTTGGATAAACGTATTACGTAACATCCCCTTTTGTGATTGGCTTTATACGTGTACAAATAATTTGTGAGATTAAATTCTTTTTGTTATTCAATATACGCGAGATATTAGCAAGAGTGGCAGCTGCTTGATGATATTAGAAGAATATAATAGAGAAATAACTTCCATTTACATATTACTAGCTGATATATCTGCCGTTGCCCGGGCTACAGGATCGAAGAATATTTTTACCTTTTGCTTGAATTCAAACGAAATCAGGAGTATCTCTACTAATCTCAGAATCCCCAAATACTATGGAATCACGCGCGGATTTCTTGAAAATAATTGTTATCTTGTTCTCTACAATTTCCTAAGGTGATTTACCTCAGTACATCTTTGTAGACGACATTTGTGATATTGCCTTTTGTTTCTCGCGCTCTCAACTTTAGCTTCTTGTCAGTGGACCACTTAGATCAAAAAGTAGATAAATAAATAGTTTTTAATAGGTATTATTCTTTGCTTTTATGATCATGAAAAAAAATTATTTGCTTCCAAGGTTCCTTGAATGTTGTAGCTAAAGAGCCGTGATGGTTTTGTTATTCGATATGATAATGAAACAACAATGACAGCTGGTATAACGGCTTAATGATAATTTGCTTACAGAGGGCGCAAACAAAAAATGGCTGGACTTGAACCATACATGAAACCATAGAAATGACCAATTTACGGATATTGTAAAATAAAAATGAAGCTCTATGTTACTGTATTGCAAACCAAATCAATAATGAGATTATACATTGTTGGAAGGAATATAACATAATTTTATGCATAATTATACACGAATTTCTTCGACATAAACGTCTCTTTATAGCCCATAGACCTCTCTATTGCCCATATACTATAATGGAACAACAATATCATACCTAATAGGAGCAGTTTCATTCCATGTTAAGAACCTCTCTCCAAGAATCCCTCCAAAGTAGACTATTTGTCTACTTGAAGAACTTTTAATCCGCAATAACACAATACCGTTAATAGCACAGGAAATATTCCGTTTAATCTCACTTTGCATCTACCAAAATTACTTTACGGTTAATAATAAATATTACAAACAGAACACCGGGCTTCTCGTGGGTTCCCCATTATTTCCTTTACTAGTAGAAAAATAAATGAATTACCAGGAAAATCAAATACTGAATTAAAAATTCCAGCACGTGTTTGTATATTGGTATCGCTATGTTGACGACGTAATCCTTGCTTTGCACGTCGTACCTGGCAAAACTCCTTAATCTCTTTCTAGATCTGACCATTTCAAGTACAAATAATTACCATCACCTCGCTATTTATCATAAACCCGCAGAACCAGATACCATCATACACAACACTTCTTCACACCCGTAATCACACAAATTAGGAAGGAGCACATAACTCTCTGATACATAGATCAGTTAATTAAGTGGAGATAACTCTCATTCAGAATTAAACAGAATCATAGATTTTGCTGGAAATATTGGTTATGATACCAATATAGTAAATAAAATACTTCATAATAAACTTTTATAAAAACCCCTAAAACTAATTCATCCTCAGCTTACCAATAACACGAAATCAAATTTCCCATGTCTAGCATATTTATTTACGAAAAATATTCCAATTTCTTGAAAACCCGAACAAAATTCGCATTTAAAACAACAAATAATCGTTAGGTACTCATTTGTTATTAATTCAAAATGTAGAAAAGCTAAATTATATAAATATAGAGTTTACAGGAAGAGATCTGATATAATGTCTTGTACATAGGGCAAACTGGACGAAGCGTTAGTGTGGGATTCAACGAACATTTGAGAAGTAGGTACAGGCTAAAAGAAGAAGACTCTAATTACGCGAATAATCTATTGGAACCTTATCACAATTTCAGCCTTAATTCCGATATTTTACACATTCAAGAAAAAGAACACAACATTCTAGAATTCAGAGAAATTAGAACATATTTATAAAACAATAGCAACATAATATTGAAATAATGTCCAAATCAATTCCTATAATTTATAACTCGTCAACAATTTTGTAAATAAACTCTCACCGAAAGCGTTGTCTACGTCATCTCTCAATTTGTTCCATACAGATTAATTTCTAATATTTGAAAACATAATTTTAGATTTAGCTTAAGTTGATAACCCTCAGCTTGATAATGCTACAGTGTGGTGGGACAATTTGTCAGCAAACGATTCTAAATTAAATGTTACAAGTTTGCGGATGAAAATAAAGTTATATCAATAATAAATTATCAAAAAAAAAACAATCCTACAGGAATAGATGAAACATCTGTGAAATTTCTGAGATATTGCTCTTCTAGTATAGTTAAGCCACTATGCTATATAATGAATACAATTTTTTGATCAAGTGTTTATCGAGATAAACTTAAAAAAATTTTTACAAAATATTTTTATTAAATATGAAAAATTTCTGGAAGATAACCCTGATTTGTATGTTGTTGAAAGTGACAAAGGGAATGTGACTGTTGTAATGTACAAGCAGGATTATTAAACTGAAAGTAAAGATATACTTAAAGATGATAAACACTATCTCAGACTACCACGTAATCCTGCGAGTACCCTCCAGCAGGAAGCAAACAAGTTGGTTTCAAAATTACTCAAGGATAAATTAATTGATGCAATGACAGCTAATCGTTTGACTATTTATAATGCTATTGCTCAATGTTTTTATGCTCTTCTTGAAATTCACAAACCCACTCTGGCTATGAGATTTATTTTATCTTCAATAAATGCCTCGAACAGTAAACTAGCACAATTTCTGACTGAAATTTTGACTAATTCGTATGATACAGACAATGACTACTATATCAAGGATTCATTCTGCTTCAGTAATTTTATAAACAATTACGAACTACCTGAAAATTGTGAGTTGTGATGTGTGTGATCTTTATTCTCCAATTTACCTTTTGATGTAGGCAGACAGAGTTTATTCCACAAACGGAACACAATTTTGGAGTTTATTTTTGAATCAAATTTCCTTATTTTTCACAATACTTATTACAAACAGATTTTTGGTACGCCCATGGGATCAACCATTTCACCGATACTAGTTAATTTTGTACTTGAAGATTTGGTGAAAGATGTGGTATCATTGATTCCTTTCGATATTCTTTATGTAAAGCGGTATGTTGATGAACTAATTCTCGCTGTTCCAGCAGGCAGGCTTTATTTTATTTTAATAGCTAAAATATACACCTACAGTTCACCTCAGAAGAGGAAGAATATCAAAGTATCCCCTTTTTAGATATGAGAGTCTGTAGAGGTAATGACAACATTCTCCGTATAAAGTGGTACAGAAAACATATATGTAGTAACAGATTCATTAGTTACCACTCATACCATCCTTTGAATATGAAAATAAATTTGATTAACGCTTTAAAAAACAGAGTGATTTATTTATTACATCTTACGTACCGGTTGGAATGTTTGAAGGAACTCAGAGCCATTTCGAAAGGAAATTCATATCCATTAAAATTAATGAACAAGCTTCCATTCAATTCTGAGCAAAAACAAAATTTAAATAATCAAGTTCCAACTAATAGTATCCCAAATGTCAACAATACTAACGAAGAATTGCCTACCCAACAAATAAGTTTTTTCTCTAGGACTCACCTTACATTCAAGATCTCACACCGAAACTCACTAATATTTTCAAATTAGATAATTTTCGGGATGCTAAAAAAAATGTAAAAGCAGTATTAAGCCTCTTTACAAAAACTAAGGTTCCTCTAACAGCACTAGAGTGTTCTAATGTAATTTACAGTATTCGTTGTTTGAATTGCGAAAAGGTCTACATAAGACAAACGGTAGAGATTTATAAGGTCGTATTGCGTCACATGAAAGTGATTGTAAGTTAAAAAAAATAGTTGTGCACTTGCAGAGCACAATATAAATTTCAAACAGTTTGGCAATAATCCAACAAATTTGGCAATGGAAAATAATTTTTCTAAAAGAAATTTCCTTGAAATGGTTCTTATCAACAATCAACCTAATTTTATGAACAAACGTTCTGATATTGCAAATCTAAGTGTGATATACAAGTATTCACTCAATTTCGACAAAAAGGGCGAAAGTTTCAAACCTACCGCCGTAAATCAAGTGTGAGAAATTGGTATCAATCAATCAAAGCGGGGGCGGAGAAGTCCGGAGCACTTAGACCGCTTGATTGGGTCCATTGTGCGTCCCTTGATACAAGAATCAGTCCAGCAGGCAAGTGTTTTTCTCCCATTGGCTGAATAGAGTTGTCAATGGATTTACGACGATATTTCTGTCAGTTTTCATTGTTTCCAATGGCAGAGTCGAAATGTCTTATCTCTGATGTAAACAAAAATTTTAACTTAGTTTCAATATATTTCCAAAAATTGTTTGTTGTAAGATGTTGATTATTGTGTGCTTTGATATTTCCATGCCAGCAACCTCGAGTTAGTAACTTGTTTCACCATTTACAAGTGATCTTTGTTTTACAATAGAACCTGTTTCTCAGATGTCTTGAAAATAAAAATATCTTTATATTGGTCGTTCCCATTGACAGCAACCTCAAGGAAAACATCTTGTATTTATTTCCAAAACACTAGTTTTTAGATGTGGTATACTCGAAACACGATATGAAAATATAACTTGCTAAAAACTTCTATAGTAAAATGTGAATAAAAAAAAATCAGAATAAATAATATATGCCATTCTGTGATGAAACAATTAAGAAAATGAAGCTATTAAAGTGTGCATATATGTTTTATTCGAATTTTCGTATTCAATTTTAATGAAGTCACACGTAGCGAACTCCAAAATTTCTTTACAATTATATGAAATTCTGTCCTGTCCGAAGCACACAAGAGATCTGCTTCTGTCTGGTTCCAATACATATTACGTATTGAGCGCATGTTAGAACGCCTATACCTCTTTCTGAACGTGACCATATAGAACTTGAGCTTTACGAATCGCTATATGATACGAAAGTTTGAATTGAATTACAAGATAGACAAGTAAAACTATAGAAGAGTTCACACTGTGGATACACTAAAACATGAATAAGAAAACTCTATTTACTCTGAAGAAAGCTACTTGGTAGATGAAAGATCCTCAGTACTTTAACAGTATTTTCAGTAGATAAGGGTGAATTGCCGTACGTGAATTATAATGCTATGAACTGCTTAGAAGGCTGGGCCTGGTCGTGGAGATTCTCGCACGTCGTTTGATCATGGTTATTGTCATTTTGTAACTCATTCATGCTTGCCACAAATGCTAGAAGTGTGATGAATGAATCGAATGCATCGTGTAGTTATCTTATCGCCCTACTTCTGGTTCCTTTATCGTACTCATTCAGTCTGAATATACCATTCTCTCAAAGTCGAACTTTATACGATAGTCTTCTAAGGTGGGGCGAGGCAGATGCATTGTATTTCCTCAGAAGATAGAAAAGAAAAAAGAAATCAATTTTTTAGAAGGTTAAACCTGAACTTTTTAGTTTCGCCAATGTCGACTGGTCGTGATTATGCTAAGTGCCAAGTGGTAATGAGGTAAAATCAGCTATTATATAATTTGAGCTTCGGAAATGTTTGATTTTCACGGCTAAGTATTGTACTCAGTGACGGCTCTATGGGAGGGTCTCGTAAGGACTCTTCTAGGCTTCTTAGATGTAATATGTGGGTGATAATTAATAATAGGTAATCCCCTTCATGACAAAATCGTGGATTAGCTACTGATTGTACTAATATTGTATTCTGATATTAATTCTTTTGTTACAGGAAGCGTCAAGCACGCTACGTAATGTTACGTTTTTGGAATATGCGACTGATAACACGGTTACTATTGCTAGTATGTTCGTTGAGCCTTCTCAGCTTGTTGTTCATGAATCGTTGCGGTCTGAATAGTCTCGATATGGGGGAATCCCCCACTGAAGATCAAAACGTAGGATTTTCTGCAGGTAGGTGAAACAGAAGTGAATTCACTTTTTCTTTAAATTTGATTCATGGTGAATATTACAATCTGGCCAGTGGGCATTGAGCGTTTGTTACGGTAAAGAAAAAAGGCATGTAGACTGTCACTCCTGTGATTGATCTTTGATTCATAATTGAACCTAAATTCAAATGTAGAGTTTATTCGCTTATGTTAGTTAATTTTCCTCAATTTAAACTTTTCTGAGTCGTACTGTCAGATCGGATGACAGCATTCGCTTCAGACTGCTATTCAATTACAGTCCGCATATTAGGACGCACAAAAACTGATGCACTGTATTTCGAATTGAAATGATGTCTTACTGCCTTGTCGGATCTCGGAGTGATGTGGTGTCGAATTACGAGTACCTCGCTAGGGACGTATTAATGCTTGTCGACTAAGACACACAATATCTTGTTTTGGAAACTTTACATGATGTTAGTGTTGGAGTCACTTGCAGTTCCATAACTGCAAATGTGCTTAAGAATGATCTTATATGGTATACCTTGTTATGCAGCGATAGTTTTGACTTCCTATAAGTTTTACTAAAGTTATGTCCCAGCTGCTCCGGGAAACATAAAATTTTTCCGTTTCAGTTGTTGGTGTGATGTATTAGCATTTGCAGCTTGAGGAAGTTGTCGGTTGTTGGGTTTAATGTGTGGGCATGTTTCTCTGCGAGAATTATATAGCCAATTCTGGATCTTGTTTGCAGAACCCAATTCAGAATCGGTATGAGATACAATAAAGCTGTATCGTCAGCAATAGACGCTACGGTGAAATGTTGTGTTGTTGGTAAGTCTGCGGTATTCGGAGGTATAAGATTGATCCGAACAGACTCCCTTGTTGAACGGTTGAACATATCGGGTTTGGATATTCCTTTGTTCCACAAAAAGTGCCTATCTGACAGATAGGATTTTAGCAGCTGGAAGAAGGTAAGATGCTTCGTTGACTTACAAATTGACAAAAATGATATGTCGAGGAAGGCACCATTCTTGAGTAGATATGGAGACGATTGGGGCAGACAGTCTTATCAGATGGCGGTAAGCATTGTCACTGTATTACCAGCCGAAAGCATGTGTCAAACACGTGTTTCAACATTCAGGCACGTGCTTGACACGTGTTTTAACAATCAGACACGTGCTTGACACGTGTTTCAACATTCAGACACGTGCTTTCGACCTTTCGACCGGTAATACAGTGACAATGCTTACCTACATCTGATAAGACTGTCTGCCTCAATCGTCTTCACATCTACTGTCTTGTTCTATTGATTCGTGTTATTTACGGAATCGAAACTGGTGTTCTGGGACTATTTGTTTTGTCTATTACTATCTTAATGGTGTATTCTAACGTGCATCCTCTCGCAAACTTTTGAAAGAATATGTATTAGACTCATAAGTCTATAGAAAGAGGCATCTGTCAATTTACCGGGTTTGAGGATCATAATGATTTGGGTCACTTTCAAAGTTCTAGAGAAGGTGTTCACACTGAATATTGCATTAAATATGAAAGTTAATAGTCTCATGCATTCGTCTGAATATTTATTTACTTCATGATGGTTTGGATTATTTCCTCTACCGAGAATTTGTTATGGGACAGATCCATTGGAAATTGGCAAATCCATTTGAATAAAATTTTCAAATGTTTGAAGGAAGCTGCAGTTTAATTAGTGGATTCGAAATTTGAGGTGTTTTGAGTTTCAATGGGGCTTTCCAAAGCGATGAATTCAGACTGTCTAATTTTTGTGTCATTCAGTTCTGTTGTTATACATTCATTGTTGGAGATTCATGAGTGCATTTTTACTATCACCAGTTAATGGTCTAATGATGAATCAGGGCTAGATTCTGCTTGGCATTTCCCTACATCAATGGTTTTTGTGGAACAACAGTCTATGACATCCGTAATTCCAGTCAGACGTCCAGTATTTCTCGTTATAGGTTGTTCGATGTCATTGCTTTGAACAATTCTCTGCCTTCAGGAGTTGTCAATCTCCAGCCCCATATTGGTTATTTAGAGTTGGCAGTTAGTGTATTACCTAAAGTGTTGAAGAATGGTACGAAATTTTCTTCCTTATTATTTATGTTTTGGTGGGCAGTAGAAGGCAGACATATTTATTAGCCCATTCATCTCTCCAATAGTTACAGTGGCAGCTTGTAGATAGTCCTTGATGCTTTTCTCCCTTCCATAATGGTTGCTGGTGTCTCATATGGATATGGCAGTTCCCACATGTGCTCTAAATTCTGGGTATTTTGTATGGTGTAGCTCATGTTTAGAAATCCCCATGTAGTATTCGTCTGGGAAATGTGTATCAGCAATCATTACTATCATGATATTTTGTTAAAACATAAATGTTTTAAGCTCTCCAAAATGTTGTGGACGCCACTGGAATTCCAGATGGTTGTTTTATGCTTTGTATATTCAGCCATCAAGTTAGTTTTTGACAACCATGGTAAGCAAATTGGTCATTGTGCTCATTTTCTTATTCGTGCTTGGTCATATTATTGACGGGCTAGTTAGTTGTTGGTGTTGAAAGGTTATTATGATTGTTTTGTACCCACTTTGTTGTTATTAGCTATTTGTGTAAATGACATTTGTTAGAATTTGCTGAATAGTTGTGAGTTGAGATTAAGGTTGTATGTTTCCTTTCTGTTTGATGACTGGATACAGTTTTTGCTGCATTTTTGTGCGAAAGCAAGCCTGGCATCTGGCGCATTGGGGGACTTTTTTTTTGGTATGGGTCAGTTCACATTCGCGGTTTCTCTGAATTGTATACTTGTTTGTTATTCTCATTAGGAGCACTATCGATATAAAAACAATGGAAATGCTCGTTTGGTGGTACGAAGTTTTGTATTGTGAATGTTCACTTCCTCATAACTTTGTTCTGCAAGACTTACCTTTACGGCTTCTCAGGCCTTGTATTGTTTGTGATTAGTTTAAGCAAATTGTAGATATCTTGAATTGCCCCTATTTCATAGATTTCATATAAAAAGTTGGCAGATATTGACTATGAAGGTAGCCCCTTGGCTAAAACTATTTACTTTCCAGTGATTTGAGGAAATATTTTTTTAATAACTATATTAGTAAAATAGGAGAAGACGTCCCACATAACCTTAAATCTTTTTGGTCATTTATACATGCGAAGAGAAAGGATGATGATGTTCTTGCTTTTATGTACTTGGATGGAATTAATTGCTATTATGGCAAAGATACTGCTAATCATTTCGCTAACAGTTTTCTTTTGCTTATATAAATAATACTATATTCTCTAACTATCAATCCCTTGCTCAACTCACCAATATACCGAACTCCAATGAAATTTCTATGGAAATGATCTTGAACAAAACTAAGCGCTACTGAATGAATAGAGCAGCTGGTTCTGACGGCTTGCTACGTTTTTCTAAAGAAATGTATTAATTTGTGCAGGCTATTATTTGCCATTTTCAACATGTCAATTGCTACTGGACAATTTCCAAATTATTGGAAATCTGGTTTTATCACTCTAATCTTCAAATCAGATGAAAAACTAATCTTAAAAACTATAGGTCTTTTTCTATTATCTCCACAATTCCGCAAATTTCCGGAAGTTTCATATCAAATCTGATTACTTTATCATTTAAAAATTTTATTATAAGCGATCAACATGGCTTTTCAACGGGAAATCAAAAAAAACTAATCTAATATTCTCAATTCTTTGCAAAATCTTTGGGAAATGGGTCTCAGATGGATTCGGTTTATACTGACCTCTCAAAGGCATCCGATAAAGTGAATCACGAACGACTATTACAAAGATTACATGCTCTTGGAATAACGGGAACTCTGTTAAAATGGTTTTTGCTCTAATGAAATTGAAGTACATTCTGGTGTTCCACAGGGCTCACATTTGGAAACAATTCTGTTCAATTTATTCAATAATGGTATAAATCATATTCACTGTGCATTTTTGATATTTGCCAATGATTTGAAAGTGTTTGAAGGTATAAGTACTATAGATGATTCCATATTTTTTCAAAGTAATTTAAATGATTAAAGTATTTGGTGTGAGGAGAATGTTATGAAATTAAACGGTGGTAAATGTCATGTAATGAAATTTTCAAACTCTTTCAACACAACTCAATATGATTATCAAATGAATTGCATATACTTAAATTACAGGGTTAAGGTGCTGTACCTAGGTATTCTTTTTGATTCAAAATATTCATTTACATTCCACATATATCTAATTATCAATAAATCTTCAATTATGCTTGGTTTTATTGAGAGGTTTACCTCAGAATTTATTAATACACAAGCCTTGAAGCTTTTCCTTGGTGCGTTCTCATCTTGAATATTGTTCGTCAGCTTGGTCACCATGCTATGCCGTTCACAAGAATAGAATCGAGGTAGTGCAGCATATAGCCCTAACATATTATGCATACAAATCTTACAACATAGGACTGGTGTTAACTCATAATTATATTATTATTGAAAATCTACTTTGTTGACGTTAGAAAGACGTAGAAATATCAATGATTTAAAACTAGTCTTCAAGATTTTGTCTGGGTCAGTTAATTGTCACGAACGCTTGTATCAATTATCTCCCTTTGTACCTTCTGTCGTAGTCGTAGCAATAATCATATTTTCTATCTGATAATCTGCAGAACCAATTATACTATGAATGCTCAACTCAATCGACTAATTCGAGGTAGTACAGTAAATCTCTCATGTTTCTATGGATTTTGTGAAAAAAAATTACCGAAGCTATTTTTTATTCTAAATCGTTAGGGGGCATGTGAGGAAGTTGAAACAAAAAGTTGTAATTTCCATCCTTGGGCATTTTTGGGAATATCAAAATGTTTTTGAATTTGATTTTCTGCGAGAACTGTAGGTCGTAGAAAAAAATTGTAGAGCGTCTCGTTCAGTTGCTGCGCTGTAACTAAAAGTATAAGAAGCAGATGAAGCCAAAGTTTGCAAGAACGACTTTTTCCCCTTTTTCGATACGAGAAAAATTCTTTTGCGCTACAGTTGAAATAATGTTGTGGAGCCGAAAGGAATCTACAAAATGTATACGCACTTTTTTCCTACTATGTACTGTTACGGAGATATAGCGCTTTCGTTCTCTAATATGTACTATTTTGATAATACTCACCGAATGCAGCTTTATAGATTTCAGCAGATGCGGCACCGCCTCGGTCCCTAATACCCAAGGTAAATAACAACTCGTAACGCTACGCCCGAAGGATGAGATTTTATGAAATTTTCAAGAACACCGTATCCATCAACAAAGCGTCGAAGCTGCGGGACAAGTAATCTCTGTGGTACTTCAACAGACACGCTGCCTCAACTCCGTTTCAAGAAATTTACTTCATCTGCGACAAAAAGTGAGGTAAATGTGTCTTTATTACCAATTTCACCTGATGCGGCGAATCTCCATAGCTTAAGAGTCTATTTTCAAGTGACCAGAGATGAGTACAAGAGATCCAACGCCTGAAAACGTCAAGAAGCTAATTACCTCCGGATGTAAAATACTTATGCTACAGCTTGCGGATGCACAAAAGATGGTCTTGTGTGCTCAGTCGTTTGCAAGTAGTGTGTAAGAGTAAACTACAGCAACGTGCCTTCATGAGACATAGAGGAAACTGAGATTGATGAGGCTCCCTCACAATAATAGTAGCCATTCACATCAATCAGCGTAGCGGTAATGTGCAAGACATTGAGGACGAGTCAACGGCGGAGACATCATCACACTTCATTGAAGAAGCACACGTCGTTGGAGAACCGCCAAAGAAGAAAAGTAAAATGAGAGGGAAGGCCAGAAAATTATAAGAATCGAATCATTCTAGACTTAACTACAACACTTCTCAATCAAAATTAAAAAAATAGCTTTCCTGTTGGAAAGTTTCCCATTTTTTAAGCTCCCAAGAATTCTAGTTATTCATCTGCAATAATTTTGCGAATTTTACGAAGTGCTTCTAAGGATTCTGGTTATCCATCTGCAATAGTTTTACGAGTATCCTCCAAAGGTCATTCGTAACTAAAGAATTGCTCCTACTTGTATCTTCGAAGTGTAATGATTCTTATCACAATTGAGCGCTTGATATGTTTAATATACGAAAAGGTAACCTACTGTGATTCAGTAACATTTCATAACTAATTTCATTCACAATTAACACATTCTCAAAATACACCATTGTTGCATTCTATTTATATTGATCTATACTTAAACTCCATATTATAATTGGGTTGGTATGTTGAAAATTCGATCCTTCCATTGTTTTTAACAGTGAACACATTCGTATTCCTCGAAAGTGAGGCGCATACTTCTGAGGAGAGAAATATTGAATTAAAGAAAGTGGTATTAAGTATTTCAGAGAATGGATGAAAAACTTTATCCTCGATGGAATAAGACATATATGGAAAAGTTTTTATTCCAGAATCTTAGCCTTGATTTTGGATGTACTGTCTGAATGATATACATTTTGTGAATCAATGTTATATCTATATCTACATCGCGTATGAGTAAGAATATCAATATCAGTAAATAAAAATGTCAGTGATGTTTTATTACGATTTACAAACTACGGCTTTTGTAATCTAAAACAACGAAAACCTATGCATCGCTTGATATGTAGATGCATAAAGGGATGAAAAGTTATGAAGTCGGTAACTCACAATGTACCCAAGCCCTGACGGATAATGTACATGTCCCACAAATTGAATTGTTTGGTATTTTCAACGTTAGCGAGCGCTTTGATGTCATCGAACAGAGATACTACCGTGATGGACGCTTCTGTTAAATTAAAACTATAATGAAACTTGTCAGTATTTCGCATTCACTAGACTCTTGATAATAGGAACGTGATAGCCCGATGGTGAGCGTTAATTGATAAAATTGTAAATTTCTTTAATGAGTATTGACTGTTTTGACTGACTGATTTTTGAAAGATACTATAAATTTATCATTACGTACAATACTTTGTATGGTGCTTAGATTCTGGGTACCTTCTTCCTTTGGACATTTTTGATTCAAGCAATGTTATGTTTGTTCCTATTTGATTACCAATAATACTTCCGAATATAGAGATACGTCTAGAGTCTAAGGGGTTTCCGGATGAATTCCGTGTCATTATGGAACTATTATACAACGTTTCGCCAACCTTTACAGTCAACATCCTCAGGACAGTTCGATATAACGCCATAATGACGCGGAATACATTCGGTAACAAGATATGTCAATATATAATTTGTACAATACATTTCCTTTCGATTTCTTATTAAAAGCAGTTAATAATGCATTATATTCATTCCTAAGATATTTTACTTAGATTCCAGTCTAAACATGTGAATAAGTTTTAAATAACTATTCATGAATATTGATTCTTGAATACTGAGTTCGTGAAATTGTGATTTTGTTAATTGGAGTACTCTTTTTTGCCACAGTGTGGTGAAACAATTTGTTAGTAATAATTCTAAATTAAATGTAGAAAATTTTGTGTAAATTTACACTACGGTGCTATTTTATTAACTGGTAATAAAGTACGGGTGATCTCAATAATCATTAAATTGTATAATAACTAAAATGTCCATTATTATCGATGATATTTTCGCACTCGATTATTGTTGCGATATTCATTGATATCAATTATGTAATTCATATAGTATTAATATAAATCATTCTTGGCCCTGATGTTGTGATTATCTTCATATTCAACTTCAGATGCACTTTTTATTAGATTTTATTAATATTAATAAGTAACCTCAGCTAGTTGATTTACATAACCCGCGGTGCATGATGCCACTTGGTTTCCCCAGAATTGGGAAAAAGACTTGTAGAAGTCATACGAGCAAAATTGTGTCAAATTACGAATTTTAGTTATAATATTCTGCAGACCATTTGGAATTTTTCTTTCATAAGTTGCAACTGAATAGAGAATATTGTATGACACGTTCTCAAGGCCTGATTTCTCATTCTAATAACTATGGCAGTTGTTGGAACTTCATTAATTTGTGAAGGATCCGTACAATTTTCTTCACAATCTACGGTTTGTTTTTATATTGAATATAGAGTACATGTGTTTATTGCATCCCGCCTATTGAATTATAACTTGACGAGATAGTATAGTATACTCTGCCGGTATATGAAGATGATGAAGTTTACATCCGTTCTTTATTAATTTGATATATTTGAGAGAGATGGAGTTATGTGTTGAACTTAGAAACTATCCATGGAATTTGTCAGAATAGTTAATAGTTATAATACTGGCAACTGGTAGGTCAGTTGATTAAATAAACAATTTGCAGTATTTCAATTCCAATCAGATCAGTTTGATCTCAGAAAATTTCATTTGTAAATCCAATAAAAAAATAGGCTATAACAATCATGAGATCTCTATTTGGTAGATGTTAAATGTTGTAAATTTAGCAGCACACCTACCATTACTAGAAAATATTCCATAGAAATAATGATTTTCCCATCTTAGTAATAGACTATATTTTTAAATGTTACAATAACAGTTGTTCTCGAAATAGAATTATTGTAAATATTATTGGTGTCGTAAAGAAATAAATTGTTCCGTACTATAGTGTTAACTAAATGTTACTGTTGAATCAAAAATCACTGCGTTAGGTATATTTTCTTGATAATAAAAGTTACTGTTGAGCCAATAACTCGTTGCAACCACTTTACAGAACGACTGTTATACAGGGTGAGTCATTGATATGGAAAAGCTCATCATCATCACTTCAGGGGAAGAAGCTTAACCCCCAAATGCACTCAGGCCACCATAGTTGGGCCCATTGTGTGCCCCGTGGTCAGAAGCCTATTCTATCCTAGCAGGTTTGTGACCCGCCAGAAACCCAGAATACTGCCAGTGCTGGCTTCGATGAGTTCTTCTGGTAGCAGTGTCGATTCTCCGAAGTATCGGTGCCTGAGGGATGCTAATGCTGGGCATCCCAACAGGATGTGAGAGGTAGTTTCTTCCGTCTCTCTGCATTTCCTACATATTGGGCCATCTGTGATGCCCATGTTGTTAAGATTGTTAAGATTGTTAAGCCGACAGTGACTGTGGGTGTTTTTTGACAAGCCAAGCCTTGATGTGAATCTGAGTGATTTGAGAGCTCTCAGAGCCAACCGGCTGTCTGTGCAAATATATATGCGCCTATTTACATAGTTCCTTCGCAGGTCTTCCATGGCACAAGTCAATATTGCGTAGACCTCTTCCTGAAAAACCGTGCAGTAAGCGCTTAGAGTCACTGAGATAGTGATATTTGACCTTTTTAGGTACAATCCCGTTCCAGAGGCCTGACCAACCTCGGACCCATTTGTGAACCATACGCGCTCGTCTGGGGGCAATAAGGTGAGAGTTTCGTTACTTCAATCTCCTCTATTCGGGATGAGGTTTTTCGGAGAAGTGAGACATATAGATGTGATCTTGTTATCTTGCTTCATTTCTGGTATGGGAAATTAAGAGATTAATTCACTTGAAATCGTTGGGTGTCCACGAGAGTAGTGCGTTTCGGTCCAGTGGCCTAGGCCCGTTATCCTATACGCCGGTTCTCATGGCCTCATTTCATATGTATAAGTGTAGAGGTGGTAATCCGGCAAGAGCTTCAAGGGCTCTCATTGGAGCCGACCTCATACCGCTCAATATGCCTATGCATGCAAGCCGCTGCAATCGGTCTAGGGGGCGCTGGGAAATACCAGGCTTAGCGCGACCACTACACTACCGCAGCATAGGTAACCATAGGCCTGATTACAGCAGTATAAATCCAATGAAGACTCTTCGACTGTAATCCTCATGTGCTGCTGAAAGCTTTTCTGCATGCCCAAAAACATACAGAGGCCTTCCTCACTCGATATTCGAGGTATTCGCGCCAGATCAGCTTTGGGTCTAGGATTACTCCCAGACCCTTCGAATTGCAGGGCCTTGCCGGAAAAACGAATCTCTCAGCGGCTGACCAGATAGACTCAACCGACGTGTTAGTATGAAATGCTCTTTCGATGTCGATAAATTCCCCCAGGGCGTGTTCCTCACGGACCATAGAACCATCTATTCTTGTGACTACATGATGCAAGGCCATTTCAGTCGAGAGACCAGCCTGGTAAGTCTGTCAATCAGTCTTTCCATTGCCTTTAACAGGAATGATATTAGACTAATACGGCGGAATGCCTTAGCTTGAGAATAAGCAGTTTTACTCGCCTTTGGAATGAACACGACTTTCACTGCCCGCCATAGCATTGGAATAAAGCCAGTGGCTATGGGAAAGCTCGATTGCACCTACGCTGTTGATAATTCCGAAATTAACCAAATGGAACTGAAAACATTAGATGAAGTGCAGTCTGTGCTATCTTTTGGCGGCAATATCGTCGATTTGCATTGTGGCATCACGTTGCTGTGACACATTAATGTTGGTGAACTTTGAAGGATCATAATTTTTTCAAAAGGCCCCGTCTGTATTTTATTACTTAGTATTCAGCGTCTTACTTTACATCTCTTTCACCCTTTATGGTTTTTTTTTCAAAAGTTGATAGGTTGGACGAGATAATTCGTTTTTTTTAATGTATACAGATCTGATATAAACATAGCGTGCTACGGAAAACAATCAATTCTGACTTATCAACGTTGAAGTAGCATTCATTGAACGTCACTTTTAAATTTTCTGATGAAAATGAAGTTTTCGCAGAATGAAATGATGGATATGGTTTACGTACTGTGTGATAGTGAGCGGAACTCATTCATGGTGAACGGAATCAATGCACAGAGATATCCGGATAGGAGACAACCAAGGTCCAGAGTCTTTTCCAAGGTTCAGGAAAGATTTAAACAAACGGGCAGTGTCCAGTATGAAAAACGTGTTTGCGAAAAACCAGTGACCGAAGGCGAGAATGAACCATATACAGTTAGTGCGAACGTTCAAATGACTTCATAGATAGACAAAAGATAACCAAAACCCCTATTTCATTCGAGCACTAGACCATCAACATCTATGTCTCTTAATGTTTGTGGAGGTGTGGTGGATCATAGTGGTGCTGGTCGTATTCCTTTGACGGCCTACTAAATGAACAAACTTTCTCTAGAACGGTTTTCAATTATACCTGGATGATTTGCCCTTGAATCTTAATAGAAGACTACGGCTTCAGCATGATAGTGCCTCTTCACACTCAATAGTTGAATTGTTAGGAAATATTTGAATAAAGAATTTGAAGATAACTGGATTGGTAGAGGAGAACCGGTGCCATAGCCTGCGAGGTCACCTGACTTGACGCAAGCCGAATTTTTCTTGAGGGCTTTGTGCACGATCGGGTGAACGAAGCTGAAGTCACTACCAGAGAAAAATGCAAGAAGGTATTAGAGAAGCTTTCCGAGAACTGATCGTGGTACATTAGAAGCGGTAAATGGCTCATTTATGAAAAGAATTGTTGAATGTATAATACAAGAGGACCGTCATTTTGAACAATTTTTGCAATTGTAAGTTAACTGTTATTGCTATTGATTTGTTATACCTCAATGAACTATTTTTCAGTTCCGACATTTTTTAGTTAATAATTACTACTTAAAAGTAACGCACAGTAAATGCTAGGTCGACGTTGATATGTCAGAAGTTTCGCTTACACCATAGCTTCATGGAATATATAATATTACAAAGTACTAACCAATCTAATATATAACGTAAATGATAATCTTATAATAGATGGTTAGTGGAATTTCATCTAATTGCGGTTTAACCCATTGAGGGATTAAACGATAAGCTGGTAGTAGACGTAAAACCGAATTATACAAATTTAACATGGGAGAACAAGTAACTCTATAAACGACATCATTAATTATTACTCATGGATCCATTATGCAGGATTCATAATAAAATAGGAATAGTGTTAGGTTATCTGGGCATAGGTATAACAAACAATGTTACGTGAGACAGGTTACATGGAAGATTTATCATGTCGGATTGACCATGTTTTTTTTCAATCCACCTGGTACCTCTATGTAACCAGTAAACTACCTACGAAAAATAATCATGTTGGATACTCTTGATTCGAGATTACCAATTTCATATCACTGACATTTAAATGAGAATCTCGGTCTATCACATTCTATTTTCATGTTCTCTTTCTGACTGGCGTATCTGTAAGGATATGCGCCTCTGTTGTAACAATATCAAAACAAAATCAGTATCGTTGTTCATACAATATGTGACTAAATCCCTATGTAAAAGGGACTTTATATGTGCCTAGCGAAAAACCCATCATGTACGGAAAGTATAGGAATCAAGAAGGAACACTTCTTCATCTTCTATGTTACTACTACATACTAAAAGATTCGTAACGAAGGAAAAAATTCGCGTTTTCTTGAAGCCAAAATTAATACCTGGAGGTACAAATGGAAATGAAAAATTGATGGTTCGTCGACTGCACTACGCTCCGACGTGGAGTATTTTCTGTAATGCTACAAGTAATGCAACTTAATTAGATCCTACATTTTCCACATTCTCACATATGCGAAAATATTTTTCACAACACGCTTTTAGAAAATATCTATTCTATGATTCAATATTAGATTGTAACCACGGTCGTTCATACAGGTCTAGAAACTCTATGTTTGACATGAGTCTCTTACGCGTCGCCAAACTCGTAGTCCCTCGCTCAGCCACCAGCTAGCGCTTGTATCACGAAGTGGTAAAACGATTTCTTCCCGGAATCGCAAGCATCCACTTTTCTCGCATTTCCGCATCTTTAGGCACTTTAAAAACAGAAGTTTTTTGTTTTACACATTTCTACCCCGTTTTGCATTTCGGCACAATGCACGGTTTCGTAATTTGTTTCTAAAAACGCAGGTATCCCTTGTGTTGACAAGTCAACTGACAGTTGTCAGAGAATACTCTTACGTGGCGTCTTTTGGTACTACGCGAAAGTCGACGCTTAGCGGTCCCACTTCTCACATACGAAACAACCTCGAGTTTCCAGACCTGTATGTACGACCGTGATTGTAACATATATAAATCTCGTAGACTGTGTCAGAATGTATATTCTATCACTATATAGTGACTAAACTGTTTCTGATTGGTCGAAAGCAGTGATGGAATATGCTTCTGACACAGTATGTAAGAATGGCATTTTAATGATGAATTAGTAATTGCCAAATGAAAAATAACTTTCTTGTGAAATTTCCAAAATCTTGTTAGAGAAATTGTAGTCTAGTAACACGTTGGGAATGTCATATTCCAAATTCGCGAACCATAGTCTTCGCCTACGGCTCGGTACTACGAACTTTCGCTCTTGTGGAATATGAGCCATTCTAAACTTGTTGTAGAATATACAATTACGATTTATATTCTTGAAGCATTTGTAGATGTATGTTTTATTTGTTTTCTAGATATTTCGGTTCTATATTATCACTCATTAACATTTTCTTATAATACTCTTCAACTAATTACCGATTCAATGTTTTTGCAGTTTTTGCAATAATTTAATTTTCTCTAAATCATATGGAAACACTAATTACCATAGCAATTTATAATAAACAAATTAAATGTCGAAACGTCAAGTTTTATTTTATTCATAGTAATAAAATAACTAAATACCAAGTAAACAAGTAAAACACGGGTGTGCGTGAGTATGTGGGTATGTGTGTTTTAATGTATATGAAGAGATCCATGGATTACAGATCGGTGCGCGCGTAGGTCAGCAAATTGGCTGGAATTTTTCGATGTTGATCCACCTTTGAAATAGAGCTCTTTTCCAAAATTAAGACTTCTAGGGTTCAAGGATCCGGATCAGGCCGAAATATAGCCCTCTTCAGCCTATCTTCGATATGCTGTTTCTCAGCGCCCTTTCAACCAAAAAACTTTCGCAGGGCTCATTTTTTCTCGTATTGTCCTCTAGTATTTACGAAAAAAAAGATCCCCGAACTGAAGACCTCCGTTAGCGAACTGATAAAGTGGAATCCAAATTATGAAAAATTGACTATTCTCTACCTGGCGCCAACAGTCAAAATTTTATTCAAAATATATCTCACAGGTTTCAGTTAGTTTGTCTGTCTTTGTCCTTCCAAATGAGCACCTGCATGTCAAAATGAGTCAACTAGGGCCTACGATACAGCTATTTAAAGAAAGCAGTTTTGCCAAAAAACGCGTTTTCACGAACTTTGACCGGCTTGAACTTTTTTCTCTATGGACCGAAATTAACAAGATATGAGATGTTAGGACATCCTATCACACCAAAAAATTTGAAGATAAATATTTGATAGCTTCAGGCACAGTGAATTTTTAAATATTGCGAAATATCGGTTTGCCTTATTCAGTGTTAAAAAAAACTCATTTCAGAGGACGCAAAATTAACAACTTATAATATGACTCATTATTATTTGATGATTCAGTACGTATTATTTCACAAAGTCATTTGAAATCACTGGCAAAGTTGGTTCAAGATAGTTTAAAAAATGTGCTAATACTGAGAGAATTGTGCGGCACATATGCGTGAATTCGTGAGTTGTTACAATACGAGGGGTAGCAGCTGTCCTTTATTATTAAATTACTTTATCGGTTAGTTCTTCAGTTATACATGAGGTGGGTACTTGTTAAATTACCAATGGTGCACGTTTCAATTTCCATAGTAAGAAAATTCATCACAGAAGTTTGTTTGAAAAACGTCGATAATATACAGCTGTAAAAGTATACACACTACAGAAGAAAAGGTACAGATGTACTTTAATAACGAATTTCATCGACACAATTGCTATTAATCTTATTTTAACTATAATACTAGACTACAACTTGAAATAGAACTCAAACTACGAGCTAAACAAGAACCATATAACTGAACAACTAACCAATGCATTAATTCAATAACAAAGAACAGCTGCTGCCTTCCGTATTGCAACAACAATTTATAATTTCACGCATAGATGTCGCACAGTTCTCCCAAAATTAGCACAGTTTTTATATTATCTTAAACCAACCTTGCCAGTGGTTACAAATGACTTTGTGAAATAATACATATTAAAATCATCAAATAATAATGAGTCATATTATAATTTGTCAATTATGCGGCATCTGAAATGAGCTCTTAGTTAATAACACTGAATAGGGAATTTTTTTGGGGTGATAGAAGAGTTACAAGACTAACTTCTTACAAAGTTTTGTTAATTTCTGTTAATAGATAAAAAAGTTTGAGTCGGTCAAAATACCTGAAACTCAGGCCCAAGTTGATCAATTTTAACATTTAAGTGCTCATTTGGAAGGTCAAAGACAGACAAACAAAATGAGACCTGTGAAATATATTTTGAATTCAAATTTTGACTGTTGGCACCAGCTAGAAGATAGTCATTTTTTCTAAACTTGGGTTCCACTGTATTAGGTCGCTAACGGAAGTCTTTAGTTTGGGGGTCTAAATTTTTTATTTTAAATACTAGAGGACATTATAAAAGAAATGAGTTCCCGCGGAAGTTTTTTGGTTGAAAGGGCGCTGAGAACCAGCATATCAAAGATAGGCTCGAGAGGGCTATATTTCGACCTAAAAAGGGCCCGTTCCCTGGACCTCTGACCCCTCGAAGTCTGAAATTTTGGAAAAGAGCTATATTCCGAAGGTGCATCAACATCAAAAAATTTCAGTCAATTTGCCGACCCACGCGCGCAGCGATCTTTAAATAATTCATGGATCTCTTCATATGTTTCTGTATGCTACTCATTCAAGAAATCATGACAACGAATTAAATCAGATTATCTATGAGAACAATTGACAATCAGTAGAAACTAAAGTGAAAGTGAAATATAAATTTTATTGACATATTTTTCAATAAAAAAATAATAATAATTGAGAACAGATTATTTTGATATACAGAACTCTCCCTATGAAAGGTTTTCGATATGACCTCCTCCAACTTCCATACATTTTCCTTACCTTTTTCTAACCTCCTGCATTGTAGATTTTTCCAGCAGTTCTCTAGAGATAGCTCTGCAGGCTGTTTGTATTTTTTTCTTCAAGTGATCTCTATTTGACGAGGCAGTTCCAGAAACTTAATTTTTCTGGAGTGCCCCATAAATATAAATCTAAGGGTGTTAAGTCTGGAGACTTAAGTGGCCATTGTATTGGACCATCGTTTACGACACACCTATCTATAAAATTACCGTTTAATTATTCCCTTATAATATGTGCTCTGTGCGGGGAGCGCCGTCATGCTGTAACCACCCAAGTGGAATGTTTTTAGTAGAAGTGGTGATAGTTCACGCAGAAATTGCATATAGTTTTCGATATTAAGGACTCTTTCATAAAAGGAATGACCAACGAAATATCCAAAAATAATCCCACACCCCACATTTAATGCAAATTTTATTGGTTTTCAAGTTTGTTAAAGTAGTGTCGGGTTAAATGTTGCCCAGTAATGCTCTTTTTTGCGATTTGATTCACCATTGCAGACAAAGAAAGTATATGCTGTAAAAGTCCATGGTCAGTAATTCCTGAATTTACAATTATTTGGCTGATAAAATCAGTTCTTCTTTTATATGCGACTCATTAAAAAGTTCTAAATTGTGCGTTGGTACCCATCTGTTTTTAAAACTCGCTGCACATAAGTAGATTTAGCAAAACTTGGGTAACCATATTGTCATCACAAATATCTGTGGCAATAGTTTATCTTTTTCGAGAAGAAAATGCATCTTGGTTTTGTCTCCAGTCTAACAAATACGTTTGCATCGGGAACAGCTGGGCATCTCTTCTACTATTTGTTGAGCTTCACCAAAAACCGACAGCATATCAACTTTTCTGTTATGTATGTATATATCAAAAAGTCCAAGAAGTTTACAATATTTATTGTAAGCGCTTGTTTCTGAATGAAACAATTATCAATTATTTTCAAAGAAAACCTTGATATAATTCCCATTGGCGTGATTACTTGAAAGAAGCATTTTTTGGGCTTGTTACTTTGTAACTTTTGAGCAAAAATAGGTAGAGAAATATGTTTCTCATAAAAGTTCTTCACATTGATAAGGGCATCCCAAATGTGAAAAAATATCAGTATATTCCGGCCATTTTTGAACTTATAATTTCTTCTATTCACCTTTAAATGTACCTTAGAGCATTAAATTTGCGATCCTAGGCTTAGATTCTGATAATCTTGTTTACTTTTGCCGTATTAAGCCTTGTGCGACAACTCTGGATCATCCTATACATTAATGTAATATATATTTTTTTGGGAACTATAAAATAAAAGAGGGATAATGTCGTGAATCCCACACCTATTCCAATTAAATTGCGGTGTTTAGAAAACTATATGTTATAAATTAAATGCATTCGAAAAGTATGAATTGCTCAGAACATTTCATTGCAAGCTATCTGCCCGACTTTAAAGAAATCACATCGTTGTCTCCATTTTTACACGAGAAGCCTCACGAATATTTATTATTCGGTGCAGTGTTAACAAATTCATGATTGTGAAATTTATGTACATTTTCCGAAGAATAATGAAACATTATGTAACTGATGTAAATACACTTATGATACTATTTATTTCATATTTTACATTTGGTGAGCTGAGGACTACACATGAAACATTAAACAATTTTATTTACGTTGGAAATGTTATTTTAATAACATCCAGAGGTATCTTATGGAGAAGCTCCCTTTATATAGGAACATTTTCCTCATAATGATCCAAATCTGAAATGTACAGAAATATTCAAATATTTAAAATAGAATTTTGTAATTATTTGAATTGATTTATTTTCTATTGTATTTCGATATGAATTATGCCTACTGTGATACTCCATAAAAAGTACGTATACGAAAAAAAACTTTTTTTCAAATGACCCAATAGATTTGGAGATAAAACAGTCTGTATCCAAACATTAAATTAGTTCAGTTTCGAGAATCTTACCTTTCAAACTAATTATTATTTTCATTACTTAATTGCCACAAGAATTCACTAATAGGTTAATTTTTTCAAAGATACGTTAGTACTTACTATACGTTATTATCAATCACTGAAGAGTAAATTCGGCTTCTACGTGAAATTTCGTTCCGTGCATTCGTTTCCATAAACTGAATAATGTAGCAACTGCGAATAAGCTCATATAATGGAAATCATAGCAAATCTGGCAACAAGGCGTAATTCATTTAAAAACGAGAGGTTATTAGCAAAGCGTGGTATTTCCCATCCGAGTGTAAATGTACTTTAATAATACATGAAGAAGGAACGTCAATCAATAACCTAACCTAGAATAACCAAAAACATATAAAAATTTAACTAACCTGTCGAAAGTTTATCAAACTAATCTGCAATGACCTTACCCTTGAAGTTTCGAACCTAAACCACCACCGGATCTTGAAGCATCGGTCCAAACCGCCGATGTAGGTTGAACATTGAATTCAGTATATCAACAGTTAATTCGTTCGCCGCTAGGATCATATATTTCATATATGGGTGGGAGGTACAACGCCTGTCTAATGGTCGCTCTTATTTAACGGGCCCTTCTACTCAAGGTCTACGAAACTACCTGTTAATAATACACAATGCATTTCTAGATTGTCTCAACTGTAAGAACTTTATAGTCATTTATAAGGACTGAGGATATCTAATCTGTAACGTGCGCCCTCGTTATACAAACAGCGTTAACTTCCCGACAGCAATTTGAATGTACGTTAGGGTCTCCTATCACTATAATTATCTTCATTACAACAGTTTATATTCCAACAAAAAACCATTGGAACCTCCTTAGTGCAGATGTGAATCTTATGAGTTCACAAGTATTCTGCTACGTTGGAAGATATTTAAATCTGTTCACTGCTCCGCATATTCAGGGCTCATCAGCGTCATAAACTTCAAATAAATTAGAACCCTGAAGAACTGAAGTACCATACTGTGAGCTTCACGTTGCATGTAACTAACAAGTTCTGTGCTGACGTCTTGCTTCCACATGATCTTATTACGACGATGTAATTATCAAAGAGCACTAGCCACCGTCCAATAAAATGTCATCATACACACTGCCCTCTCGTATCGCTATGTAAATATTCTGTAGAGTGTAATCGCACATAGTATCCTGTTTATCAAGGGTTGCTTGGTAAGTGCCATCCGCTTAAATACACCATTACTTTGAGTCAGGGCTGTAAATTACCGCCCCTGCTGCTATATGTTCGTTTGTATTTCTGTCCTATCCCCGGAATTACGGGTAATAGCCCACTAATCGCCAACGGTTCTCTGTCGCCAAACAGGGACACTACTTTTTACATACAACCTGCGACATAGTTCAAGTTGTTATTTATGGGCACGAATACTCGTTACACATTTATATTGGTCATTATATCACTTTTGGATAACGGACAGTCGGTTAGTTCTTGAATTCATGAATTCCACTACAAAACTTGAATAGATGAATCGATTTGTTGTTTCTCTATTTTGAACTTATTTCGATATTATATTAATTGTTGTGTTTCTCTTGTTAACGTGTGAAGGAATTCAGGAGTAGTGTAATAATTATAATCGAAATCATGCAAAGCTTCTCATATAATATTAAAAATTTCTCAAATATAGAATCTATATTACTAGCAACAACCAATGCAAGGCAATAACGACGATGAACAGGAAGGCTATTTCAGACCATCAATTTGGATTTAGACTATATAAAACTACTGAGGATGCTATTGCATTATTAACAGGATATATCTATAATGCTCTTGATAACAGTACTCCCTACTTTGTGTTTTCATCGACTTGGCCAAAGTTTTCGATACAATAAGTCACCATAGTGCAGTCAAATGGATATTTGAGGTCGAAATCCTTGGAAATGCACCGATTTTGACGGGACACGAAACATTCTCTTTGGAATTCTATTAGAAACAAAGTCTAACTCGTCTGAAGTTGCACAAAAATTTTGCATTGTTATAAACAATAAATTAACAATTTAATTAGGGTATTTATGAGATTACATAAAAATTCATAAAAAATGATCGGGTAAAGACTATTTTTGGTCATTGAAGATATGAAAGTGGTTGAATCAACTTCATTTATTATAAACAATTTATTTATTAGCAAATAGACGAATTCGACCAAAACTACGAGCTTAGGATGGTTTTCGAATAATTTTGGCCTTCTGAGTTGGATTTTGTCTTCAATATCATCGAATGTATACACGCTAATTTGTTAATTTGTTATATGCAAATTAGATTTATCAATAAATATACGAATTTGACCAAAATGTTGAGTTTATAGTCGTTTTCATCCAATTTTGGCCTTCTGAGTACGATTTTATTGTTATTATGGTCTTTAAATGCATACATAAATTTTTGAATTGTTATGAATGAATTATTTATTAATAAATATATGAATTGCGCCAAAATTCCAAGCGAAACGTGTTTTTAAAATTAATGTATTAATAGTCAAATACATTATATCAGAAGAATTTAAAAAAATAGAAATCTCTATTTTGAAACGAACAAGTAAAAAGTATTTTATTCTCGTTCATCTTAGGGCATAATACGGTGCTCATTCCCTGATGTTAGAATTTGAAAAAAATATTCTTTTCGTGGCATTATAGCGAGAATTTTGAAGTATTATTCGTGATACGTTTGAATTAAACTATTTTTTTTCTTGAACATGGCATTTTCTTACTAATTAATTTGTTATTTTACTAAGACTTGATAATCCATCTGACTATTAATACATTAATTTTAAAAACACTTTACACTTGGAATTTTGGCGCAATTCGTATATTTATTAATGGATAATTTATTTATAACAATTCAAAAATTTATCTATACATTTAAGGACTATAATAACAATAAAATCGTACTCAAGAGGCCAAAATTAGCTGAAAACGACTATAAACTCGACATTTTGGTCGAATTCGTATATTATTTATGAAAATATAATTTGCTTTTAACAAATTAGCCGGTATACATTCCACGATGTTGACGACAAAATCGAACTCAGAAGGCCAAAATTATTCGAAAACGATCCTAAACTCGTAGTTTTGATCGAATTCGTATATTTGTTAATAAATAAATTGTTTATAAGAAATGAAGTTAATTCAACTACTTTTTCAACTATTTTCATATGTTCACTGACCAAAAATAGTCTTTACCCGATCATTTTTCATGAATTTTTATATAATCTCATAAATACGCTAATTAAATTGTTAATTTTTTGTTTATGAACAATGCAAACTTCTTGCGCAACTTAAGACGAGGTAGACTTTGTTCCTGATGAAATTCCGAAGAGAATGCACTTTGTCCCATCAAAATCGGTCCATTTCCCAAGGATTTCGAGATTTGGCCTATTTTTAAACCCATTTGACTGCACTACCAGGATTTACCTGTTCACCTAAAACATGTAGGAATCAGAGGCCTCGTTTATAAATTGATAGCATCTTATCTTACGGAACGTGTCCAAATTATCAAACTAGGTGAAGTGTGCAGGGCACCTTATTCGTTGGAATGTGGAGTACCACAAGGTACTGTGACAGGACCATTATTATTTAATATTTTCTTGAACATTCCATCCAAAATGATATCGACAGGCACCATAATAAGTTTTGAAAATGACACTGCAATTTTTTACACACGTAATTCTTGGTAATCTCTGAAACAAAAAGTAAAGAATGATATGAGAAAAATGAAAAAATGGTTTGATGTAAACTTATCAATTATAAACATAGAAAAAACCAAACACTTACCATTCACGTCACGTAGTAGTAACCTATCCAATATAGGAACCTTGAAAATTGAAGAATTAAAAATATGAAGATAGGATTACAATCGATCGACATATGAAATGAGAGGTAAACATAGAAATGTAACCAATAAACTAAGACCTTTGCTTTACAAAGCTAAATATTTTGCCAAATTGATGGATCTAACGCCCTTGAAAATATTATATCATTTCCTAATATACACACATCTTAGGTACGGTATTATAAGGTGGGGAGGAGTAAAAGACATACACAGGGTGTATTTTTTTAGTAGCCCCGATAGGCCCCTGAGTCAGGGGGCCATGCTCGACCCAACTGTGACTGTTTAAAACAACAGTTTATTTTTTATATAACACTGGAAAATGATATTTAAAATTTATTTGAAACAGCTACCATTTACTATTAGGTATTATTATTATCACGATCCTTAATCCAAATTCGACGCGTTTTCCCATAGAGAGCATTCCGGCATCATAAAAGAATCCTTTGATGTTCGGCGCGTCAAATGTTCGAAAGGTGCCGACATAATCTAATATCTATTTTTGTGGGTAAGTAATTGAACCTTTCTGATTGAACTTTTATGCAATATTATAGTAAATTTAGGAGTGAATTTTTTCCTCAGGTTTCTATATCTACAGTCACAGATAATAAGTACCATGCCTCTGAGGCAACATTTAAGTGACAGCGACAAACGCAAGAAGAAAAGAATGAGAGAAAATGAACGAGAAAAACAAAAAGTTGCAATGTTGTCTTTTCTTGCGACTTCACATGAAGAATTTCATTGCGCAAATGCGCACCCTTTGCCTTCGACCAGTGGCGGAGAATGCGGAGAAACGTTGAGTGTCTCTAGAACTTCCACGGCTACAGAGAAAAACATCAATGACTCTCTTGAGGTGTCTGTGAATAGTGACAAATTTCCTTAGATTTCACAACTGGAAAAATCGTATGACTGACAACTCGTTCCAACAAGAAAATGAAACTGTGATTGATGCACAATTTCTCAGCGACGTAGCAGATCAAAATATTGATAAAATAAATGGATGCGTAAAACAGAATGACAATAACAAAGTACGATAGTTATAAAGTTCCGCTTTTTATATAGACAAAGTTAACGGCGAAAAAATTCTTTTTTCTCTGCATCTACGTACAGATGGAGTGTTCTACAAAGATGTTTGGAAATAAACAAACCTCAACCATTGGTTGTTAAAAGATATGATATACCAGATGGTCCGCTAGATCCGACGCTGTTAAATCTCTTGCAATTAGTTTCAATGAAATTGAAATGGCTTTAATCCATTTGCATGAAGATTCTAACCAAAAGAATTCCACCAGGTCAGAAGCGAAAAAGATTTTGAAGAAACTTAATTCATTTGAGTTTGCTCTTCTGACTATTATTTGGAACAAATTATTAGGAAGGATCGCAGCCAGCAAATCTTTGCAAGAAATCAAAAATAACCTCACTGTGGCTTGCGAACCTCATAAGAGTTTAATTATTTATGTTACAAATTCAAGAGAACAATATAGGGAAATTGAAGAAGAGGCAGAAAAATCCATACTGGGAACATTGTATACAGATGATACTACAAGAAGACGGAAAATAAAAAAATGTTTTGAAGAAAGTTCTTTTGGGGAAATTGGTTTTGTGCGACATGAATACTTTGAAATAAACACTTTTTTTTGTAATGAGCGACAAATTAGTCATGGAGTTGAAAAGAAGGCAAGGACAATTCTGTTAATGTTCTCAATATATCTTTGTCGATAATCCCAAAGAGGATTTCAAAACAAGTCTTAAAAATATTGAACAATATTACAATCAGGATATCGATGTGAATGACCTAGAAAATGAATTAATGCAATTCAAGGGAATGTGTAAATCTAAATCTAGCAACATTGTTCAAAATCCTGAAAAAATGAGTTTTTAATCGAAACTAACAATGTCTCAAGATTTTCCAATGTTGAAATATCACTTCGGATATATTTGTCAATACCAATAAGTAACGCATCAGGTGAACGATCATTTTCCACTTTGAAAAGGGTAAAATCATATCTTTGAAACTCGATGAACCAAGATAACTTCTTAACGAGGAAAATGACGTATTAAAAAACATAGATTTTAATGAAATTATAAATCAACTTGCGGAAATAATTTTACTAAGCTAGTAGGAATGTTGATTTTGTATTTTTTTCTCTATTTAGACTGTTTTTCAGTATTTTATTATTTGTGTTCTGTGTTAGTGCTATTATTAAATTTATTTTGTGTTACATCTATTTTATGTTGACAAAACGATATGAATGCTGGTTTTTGACCGTACTACTTATTTTATTTTTTGTTCTATTCCTGACACCAAGTTTCTCGCCTGCGCCGCTATCGATGCTTCATTCCTAATCCTACGAGGGGCCCCAGAATGAGTCCAGAGCCCACTGGAACCAAAAATAGGGTCTGAACGTACACATGCGTTCTTCAGTTATATTACAAAAATGGTTTCTGAAAATAATTCACAAGAAGTCCAAATCATAATCCGGTAACACTCTATTCCTTAATCTCCAAATTCTTGATCTTAGGCAAATATTTTGTAAAACTATGTTTAACTATAAAACTAATAACGATTATATAACGTACCCGGAACATGAGTATAATATACGCAGAAAAGAAACAAAACACAAGAAATAAACTTAAAGTATTGATCAAAGCAGCTTCACATACCTTACTGGCAAATATTATGATTTGTTGCCAAAAGTTATGAAAAATTGTCCTACTTCCAAGGAGCTCATTATTCATGTTAAAACCAACATGAGAATTTCCATTACTGGATTTAACATTATCAATAATCGTGTCTTATTCTGTCCAGTGTTGAATAAGCTATACTAAACTTTCATTCACATATCTTATCTTTTCAAAAATTGTATTATTCCTTCATTATTAGTTAGAACCACTACATGCTGTGTACTTACATTTACTATACCACCAATCATATTGTCATGAATATATTCCCTTTCAGGTTGATGGATCATTTATAGATTTTCCATCTCTCTCTCAAATGTAATCTCGTATTTTCAATCTTGAATCTTGAATAAACATTATTATTATATAGTTGTTATGCTATGTTATCGGCAGATCGTGGTACATTGATATGATAGCCAATTTGCAATTCATGTGTACTTTCATATGCAAATTGTTGGAAATAGGCCACATTAACAATCATGTTCATTTTGTTTTCGTATTTACGTACGTTTCGGTCGCCCGATCATATGAGAAGATGTCAGAAAACTTATTCAACATCAACTAAAGCGCCGGATTTCTCAAATTGATCATGCTAAGCAATAAGTGTCTTCATCGCATTATTTTCAATTAAAAATACCTTCGTTGCGAAAACAAAGAAAACTCGAATATCTGAAATTCTAACACATTAATGTCTTAAATATATGAATATATATTAGCAAAACACTACATAGTAATGTTTTTAGAGTTAAAAATATAATATCTCGAGGACAAGGCTGAAAAGTCTGACCACAAAATAGAAAGGATAGAAAATGTCTTTGGTATACTAATATTACTGATTTATCGTATTAGATTTATACATACACACAATTTTAAATATTTAAAGAACTACGTACACATTTACAAGTGTTTATAATTAATACATTTGTATACATTTTACTGAATCGGTTCTTCTATTTACCGACTTATAATCACGTTTCATGTAAATCATCTCCAGGATAGATCTTTTTCAATAACTGGTTTCTTTAGCTAAAATATTAATATTTTTATAATCGAATTGGTGGTTATAATTAGATCAAAAAAGCAAGGGTGGTGTAATTTTAAAAATTTTTGTTTTATGTGCTATACTAATGATTAAAGGGCGGAATATATGCAAAGTGCATATATTTGCATATTTTGCATATTTTTACAAATTTCATAAAAAATTGCATATTTCGGCAAAAATAAAATTTGTGTGCATATTTTTATGTTTTTCGTTTTATCAAAAGATTAAGTGAGACCCTTGCAGATAATTGAAATAATTTAAAAGGTGGGTAGGTTTTATTATTATATGGTTTATGGACCCATTTTATTATTATATGGTTTATTGCCGGCATTTATTGGATGTTTAGGAATTTCCAAGTAATCAGCTTGCCTAATTCACCGAACAGAAACAAGACAAGAAGGTTCACTTGAAGCTGGTGGTGCCAAGTCGTGTTCGGTGGTAGTAAGTATTGTCACCGAACAGAAACTTCTGTTCGGTGCGCGAATGAATTCATGACGACTTTTTTCGGGGTCTAGTTGGAATGCGGCGGCTTGCTTTTATAGTTCAAACTTCAAAGTACCGACGCCAAGTGAACCTTTTTGTCTTGTTTCTTTTCGGTGCCTAATTGGAGAGCAAATGTGATTTCTTCTTTTGTATTTATATTGTATAGTTTAGTTTGTCGATAGATTCCAGTGTGAAAAGAAAATCGTAACTCATTCTAGAAACAAAGAAAAAAGAAAGAATCTATCAATTCAAAAATCATCATTATCTTGTCACACTCGTATGAAATATCCTATCGTGCACTAGTTGCACAGTATACCATAATGAAGTTAAATATAGATTACATGCACATGAAAATGAAATAAGAGAATTATTACAAAATTTTCGTCATCAACTATTTTCAATAAAAATATATGAATAATCGTAAACGTTTATTTCGACATCTACTCAGCACTCTGTGCAACCCTTGCATCCTTTGTAGTCAACGTGTCGACTATGAATCTATAATACATTGAATGTTCCTGTGAGTGAGTTATACCACTCTCATATCGTCTTAAATTATGCAACCGAATGTATTTATCATTATGTTCAATTTGAGAAGTGACTTGGTTTCCTCAGATTCTGTTAATCTCTCTCAACATAATTATTGTATTAAGACATATTAGTAGAAACTCGGTGAATAATTACATTTTAATACCTGCTTTAAATTTAATCGAGATATTTTATTAGTGTTTGTTTGACTTCTTATATAATATTTTAGTTTATGTAACTGAAGCTTATTTTCAATTCAAGGTCTCCAATATAACCAGTGACGTGTCATATTTTTATTCTGATGTACTCAACAAATGGTGTAATGAATACTTTACTATTTTTATATTATAGAAGCAATTATTCTGAAATCATTGAAAAATGTGTAACTTAAGTCTCATGATCTCTTTGGTCAATATTCTATGTATAGTCCAGTGTGTGAGCTGGGGAATTAGGCCGACTAACAAAGTTTTGTATAGACGATAGAATTCAAAATTTTTTTTCGCATCATATTCTATGAACCCTTCAGGTCATTCGTGACTCTCTACCAACCTGCCAAACTCCCCCGATCACCCGTATACTATAAAATACCCTAAATTATCACCCACATTCTTAGACTAATAATTAATTTTTGAAAAGATTACAATTAATCTTCGTGAATGTCTACAAGGTTTTTTAGGCCGTCGATCATGGATCCTGTGGCATTTTCTCAGAAAATTCATACCACGCGGGCGGGAAAACGGTAAAATTCAGCCATTTACTTGTTAATTGACTCATTTTTCACGCGATACGCGTTTTCAACGTCATCAAGGTTACCAGTCACGTATAACATTTACGAATAACGAACTATCCTGAAAATTTCAGTAACACTATGGAAAAACTGGAAATTTTTTTTTCAGTTCTGTTGTTTTGTAGTTTTTTGAGTCATTGGTCACGGTTTTTATATTTAACATGTTAAAAAAAACGTTTCCTGGAAAAACGCGGAAAATTTTTTAATTTAATTTATGAATTAATTGTTCCAGTTTTGGTTGATTTTCGTTTACTATTCAATGTTCATTTCAAAATGTCAAAGTTGTAAGTAGCACCAGAGAAAATGTTGTTTGAAAATTTCGGAAAATCAAAGAAAATGCCAATAAAAAACATTGTAACGCCAATAAAATGACCTTGTGATGTGTCTTCGTATGTGTTTTCAGAGGCGCTCAGTATGAATTCTATGTTTAGAATGTTTGAAAATATCATGCTGAGAAAGCTCATCCTAGGTGCTGTAACGAGAGCCACGAAAAGCTCTCCCACACCGCAATTCGAGCTCTAATGAAAGTGGAACCACTCCACCTGACTGTTTTCTCAATTCGGGCACCCGGTGAACACTCTGTAGTGGGAACCAGCGTCTACCTCTGAAGCCAGGTGAACACCCTTGAGAGGGAACCGGAATGCCCGCCCCCTTAATTGATAATAATAGTGTGATCCTTGTTTCTGTCCATATCAAGAATAACATTCCGAATTCCATTTGGTTCAAAAACATCTACGTGTAAAACCACTTGAGACTGTTTTTGTTTACCTGCGATTTTATCCACTGTTCAGACACTCATTTGTAAAGCTGCAGCAACTCTGTCTCTAACGGAAGTGATCGCTCTCCATTTTGGAGTTACTCTGTCTTAGTAGTAATTTTAATTTATCGTTGAGGACATATTTTGTTGAACACTAGATGATACTGGCACCTTGATGCATTTTATACAGCACACGACGTAATTTTTCTATATACAGGAACAATTTTGTCAAATGTTTCTAGTGTTAAAACATATTACTTGAACCAAATTAGGTCAAAATCGCTGCAGCGAGTTACGATTAATGAACTATTTGAATGTCCCTCAGGACTAGGATTTTCATTATATGTATATCAAAATCTAGATAAATATTAGACGTTGTTGCTGGTTCCATATTCATTTTAAAATGATGAAAAATCTTGTCTTCCGGATGGATTCCGCGTCACAATAGCTCGACTTGATGCCGACGTTTCGCCAACCATTACAGGTGGCATCTTCAGGGCAGGCTTGAGGCTTGAACTGAAAGTTCAAGTTCAGTTTCAGTTCAAGCCTCAAGCCTGCCCTGAAGATGCCACCTGTAATGGTTGGCGAAACGTCGGCATCAAGTCGAGCTATTGTGACGCGGAATCCATCCGGAAGACAAGATTTTTTTCAAGATTAGCTGTCCGCGGAAGTCTACTATCCAAGATATTTTAAAATGATATTTTTCAACGAGAAGTTGAATAAAAATTTTCTTGAAAGAGAAATTTGCAGAAAATTATTAAAATAAACTTTAACACTAACAAAAATGTCAAAATTCCGTTTATTTGTAACCTGATCCCAAGTTACTGTAATATACCCAATTAGAAATTTGTTTCGGGCTTCATCCAAATAAAACTGTTTTCTAGAGAGTTCAATGTACTTCATCAGATAATCAACAAAATCATTAATATAGAGATTCACATTCCAATGATGTCATTACGGGCTTTAAAAAAAAATACTCTGCAAGAATGAAGTTTTAAATCATATATTCAACAATATTGTAATTAGGGTATTTATATTTATAAATTTGTCAATCAAACTATTATTGAATTACAAATAAGATATATAAAATATGTATCTATAAATAACAGTAATTCTCATATTTCGCCTCACTCCTTTGAAAAAGTAATAAACATGTTTGGAATGGATATATCACCGATATTAGCTATCGATAATTGAGAATTTCACTTTCCATAAGAGAACAATTGGGATAATCCTAATTGACAATTTCTGACAAGTGAAGCGTGATTAAATTGGAACTTGAGATTCAATTTAATAATAAAATACACCAAACTGGAAATATTATAATTTTACAATTTCTTGCTGCGAGTTATATCAAGACTTCCTTTGCCATGCTAACATCCTTTTACCAACAATTTTCGTAATATTTTTCGCAGACCTTCTGTACAAATACTCCAATTTCTCAAGTGATGTAGAATCGAAGCTTATCAGTTGTTTGAGGATTGGTAGAGTGAATTTTCCCCTTCACCAAGCCTAATAGCTCTTCCAACCCAGACGGATAACTAACGTCATCTCTTCGTTAAATTATTTCTGGTAAAACCACATATCCAGAAAATTCATAATTTCGAAATCAATCCACAAATAATCTGCTATATCATGGAGGATCCACAGTCACCTCATCTCCAATTTCATTCTGAAGAAAGGACCAATCACGCCTCCCACAACAACAGTGACGTGTTGTCACTGTTTCTGGAAACAGTTATTCCTCCAGTATTTCCCCTAGATTTTCCTCAACCAATATTCTGTTATTCTGTTTGTTTACGTATTGACCAATTTCTGAATGAGACTCGTAGCAAAAGATGATATTTTGAAGGAAAATCGTATTTTTTTACTTTGACAGATTTTCGGCCTCATTCGAAACGATCTGAGTCAGCTGTTTCAGCTATGGAAGGTATGTATCAATTCTCTACTTAGAATTTCATAGAGTGCTACTCACAAGATTTTTCAATTTTCCCCTTCCTCCAAGAAATAACTATCTATATTCATTACTTACGAAGCCAGCCATAATCTGTTTGTACCAAGGGAATCAACTGAATCGGATAAATAGTGAACATCTAAAAAATATTTTGCCACAATACTCTGCAGTTTCCTCTAGTTTTTTGCTATGCTCTGGCACAAATATACCGATTCTGAATTAAAATGCTCACGTCCTTCGGCTGATTCTGTGTCGTAAGGTCATCTCGACGATTTTGTGCAAAAAATTCTTTTCCTTATAAGTAATTATATGATTCCGAAGGAATGTGATGAATCAATATACTGAATGAATGCTTAAACAAGTGTGCACTCTTGTATAAATATAGGTACCGTATTTTATATCTGTTTGGTGAGATGTAACGAAGACAAATACTCTTGAACGGCTAGACTTTTTACCATTCAATGATCAATTGCATTGAACAGCTACATCGCACCTATCGAAGATTTTGTAGTTTGACATGCGAAGATCTTTATTAACTCCTCATTTTTCAAATATCTATTATCATGAACCAATTATAAAGGATAATGAGTGAACACATAGAACATCTTAAAATCAAATCTTTTACCCAGCTTTATGATTTGTAATATCTGAATAAATGTACATATTACGAAAGCTCGATACTTATAGTGACCAAATATTGAAAAATCTTGTCTTCCGGATGGATTCCGCGTCACAATAGCTCGACTTGATGCCGACGTTTCGCAAACCATTACAGGTGGCATCTTCAGGGCAGGCTTGAGGCTTGAACTGAAACTCGTTCTACTGGTTTCTGTAGCCGTATTTATTGTAGGAAAAATCCTTCACGCTACATAGTTCACTGCCTTTATTCCGGTGATTAACTTCGTTCCGGCACCTGACCCTGCCGTTGTGCGATCATGTGCAAAGTGGAATTTTCGAGGATGGGTTTCCAAATGTTGGGAAGGTAATATCCTGAGTCATGGTTCAGATTATTCGGATGTTCTAGGATTTCTATAGCTTCAAGAATTTTTCGCTGATAGAAGTTTGGGGCTCGGGCTAGACTTTTACTATCTTCAAAAAGGATTTGATGATTTGTGTCAAACTTATGTTCCGCAAGTGCAGATCTACTGGCGTCACGAAGCCTTGTACAGCGCTCATGTTCTTTCACACGAGTAGCTACTGTACGACTTGTTTCACCAATGTAGACTTTACCGCAATAACAGGGAATGCAATATACATCTTCTAAGTGGAGAGGAGGAAAAGGATCTTCGATAAGTTTGTAAAACTGAGATCATTTTGGAAGTGTGGAAAAACGGGTAGAGATATTATGTTTTTTGAGGATTTTGGAGATTCGATCTGTTATATGTTGAATATATGGAAGATAGGCCGTGGATAAAGCAGGCGGGGGGATTTCTAGCTCAGGTCAATTTGAAATTTTAGGTGAAGTGTATTTCTTTATGGCTTTTTGAATGTTGTAATGGGAGAAATTGTTTGATAATAAGGCAGATGAAAGATGTTTTAATTCTGATTTCAAGGATTGAGGCTGAGATAGGTTGACAAGTCTGTGGACCAGGGAGTTTATGACAGATTGCTTTTGGGCAGGGTGGTGGTGGGAAAGACCATTGAGATATCTATCAGTATGTGTGGGTTTCCGATACACAGAATGTCGTAAAGTACCGTCAGTCTGTCGACCAACCAATACATCCAGGAACGGGAGTGAACCTTGCGATTCGACTTCCATGGTGAAAAGTGTATTGGGATGTAATGAATTTAAATGATTGAGGAAGGGAACAAGCTTCTCGCGACCATGTTGCCAAATAACGAAAGTATCGTCGACATATCTAAACCAACATTTCGGCTTGAGAACAGATGAGTGAATGGCATCATGTTCAAAAGCTTCCATGAAGATATTAGCTATGATCGGAGAAAGTGGGGAACCCATGGCAGCTCCCGAGGACTGCTCGTAGAACTTGCCATCGTATAGAAAATATGTAGAGGATAGACATAAATCAATTAACGGTAGCAAGTCCGTTGAAATGTTTTTGGCAGGTAACAATTGAGAAATTATGGGAAGGGTGTCTGGAATGGGAACATTGGTAAACAGTGATTCGATGTCGAAGCTGATGAGCAAATCGCATGGGTCAACTTTCAACGTTCGAAGTTTGTCAACGAAATGAAAGGAATTCAGGATGAAACTACAAGGGGTTTGAGAATAGATGACAGATATCGAGAGAGTTTATAAGTAGGAGATCCGATAGTACTGACAATTGGTCTCAGGGGAACTGAGGGCTTATGAATTTTAGGCAAACCATAAAACGAGGACATTTTGAACAATGGGGGATGAGAAATGTCCTATCTGAATCAGGAAGGGAAGAATGACGAATAATTTGTGAAATTAAGACCAACCCCTCTTGTGAATACTGTGGTTGATTTATCTTCACAAACCCTTACTGAAGCTGAACAATCGGTTCTATCTAAAGGTCCTAATTTCGTTTTCTCCCCCAAAAATATTCCTACGACCATCATTTTTGCTGTAGGAGCATCCCTACATAAAGTTCCCCATCTCGCAGCAGATGAAATTCGTTTCGAAATAGCTAAAATTCTTCGTCATTCCAAGATTCCTAAATCTTTATTTCAAGCTCTCAATTCACTCAAATCAAATCCTGATTTAGCTATTTTGAGGGCTGATAAAGGATACTCCACTGTTGTCATGAATCGTTCAGATTATGATAACAAAATCCTGCAACATCTACAAACTAATTCTCATAAGCTCCTACCAAAAGATCCCACCTCCTCTATAGAACGTTCAATTTCACAAATTATTCGTCATTCTTCCCTTCCTGATTCAGATAAGAAATTTCTCATCCCCCATTGTTCAAAATGTCCCCGTTTATATGGTTTGCCTAAAATTCATAAGCCCTCAGTTCCCCTGAGACCAATTGTCAGCACTATCGGATCTCCTACTTATAAACTCTCTCGATATCTGTCATCTATTCTCAAACCCTTGTAGGTAATTCCAATAGTTTCATCCTGAATTCCTTTCATTTCGTTGACAAACTTCAAACGTTGAAAGTTGACCCATGCGATTCGCTCGTCAGCTTTGACGTCGAATCACTGTTTACCAATGTTCCCATTCCAGACACCCTTTCCATAATTTCTTAATTGCTACCTGCCTAAAAGATGTCAACGGACTTGCTACCATTAATTGATTTTTGTCTATCCTCCACATATTTTCTAGACGATGGCAAGTTCTACGAGCAGTCCTCGGTAGCTGCCATGGGTTCCCCACTTTCTCCGATCATAGCTAATATCTTCATGGAAGCTTTTGAACAAGATGCCATTGACTCATCTGTTCTCAAGCCGAAATGTTGGTTTAGATATGTCGACGATACTTTCGTTATTTGGCAACATGGTCGCGAGAAGCTTGTTCCCTTCCTCAATCATTGAAATTCATTACATCCCGATATCCTTTTCACCATGGAAGTCGAATCGCAAGGTTCACTCCCGTTCCTGGATGTATTGGTTAGTCGACAGACTGACGGTACTTTAGGACATTCTGTGTATCGGAAACCCACACATACCGATAGATATCTCAATGGTCTTTCCCACCACCACCCTGCCCAAAAGCAATCTGTCATAAACTCCCTGGTCCACAGAGCTGTCAATCTATCTCAGCCTCACTTTCATCTGCCTTATTATCAAACAATTTCTCCCATTACAACATTTGAAAAGCCATAAAGAAATACACTTCACCTAAAATTTCAAATCGACCTGAGCCAGAAACCCCCCCGCCTGCTTTATCCACGGCCTATCTTCCATATTTTCAAAATATAACGCTAATAATACTGATAAAAGCAGAATTTTACAGGATTGATTAATTATAAACCAAAAAATCAACTGAAACGAAAAGGAAATTGCCAAGTCTGGTGTTGCCACCTACTGGGTTGAATCATGTAATTTTTCCATACGTTTATAGATTGTTTAGTAAAATATGAAAGTGTGGCATCTCCTTGCCTTCTACTTTGACAAATACGAATATTCACCTTAGTATTTTCAACTGTATTCGGTTCTTCTGTTACATAATCAATAACGTCCTCAAGCGAGATTCCGTAATTTGAGGGGCACACACAACTATTGAGAATTATTAACTGTCAAAGTTACAAAACAAATGTTTTGAAATGTGTCCATGGCACATTAAGGTTTTCATTTAAGAATTATTAATTCTTCCAGTTCTACTACAATTCTAATAATTTGAAATTTGACATTCTCTTCATCATCTTGAATGCAAAATTGTTCATGAATTATCAATGATTATTGAAGTCAAAATCAAGATTACACACAATATCGTAGCCTACTGCAATTCTTTCAATTTGAAATTTCAATTGTCGTTTTCTCCATCAAATTAAATGTAAAATACAAAGTGTGATACATCGTTGGAAAGATAATTTTGAGTAGAAATCAAAAATTGCAAAAATATACAGGGTGCTATTTGAAATTGAAAAGTCAGAGTCACTTCCGGTTAAACCGGAAGTGACTTTCAATTTTTGTTTTTCTCAGTTGAAGGTTTCTTAAACGAATTGGAGATCATGAAATTTTCAAATTCTTATCTTTCGAAATGGCTGAGATAATCCATTGGAACAGGTATACTGAGACACCCGGTATAGAAAAATTTGTGAGATCGAAGTGTTTGAAAATCGAAAGTTGTGATGGGACATAGCTTTTCTGGGGAGCCGAAATGTAACAAAAAATGAAATAAAAAAATCCAGGTCCGTATTCAAAACAATTAAGTTGATGTCGCATCAAATTATGCAACTTTGTCATGATTTAACCGACCCTGAGTCAACAAATAGGCTCATACAATCGCAGGCATTATGGAGCGGAACAGGTTACTGGAAGACCTGGAAAGTCACAATATTCTGGAAATGTTTCAGTATCATATCAACAACGAAAAACATCAACTTGTCTTTCAATATGATCTTTCCAGAAAGAGATGAATGGATTCGGAATATACCTATTGAGGGCGGACATCTGTTGGTTCACAGATGGCTCCAAAACTTCCTAACGAGTTGGAGGTGGAATGAAGGCTGCCGGCCCGAGCACTGAACTATCTGTTAGTCTTGGTGCTTATGCAACTATTTTTCAAGCAGAAATACATGCTATCGAATTATGCGCACGAGAGATTGAACAAAGGCAAAGTGCTTGCAGTGTAATATACCAAAAAAGGATGTATCTTCCATAAAACCTGAATTAGATGAACTTCAAATATTCTATCTGCTTATTGCAGAATATTGTTTATAATCCAGGCTGTGAACCGGGATTTTAGCTACAATAAAAAAAAACATGTAAGTTCGAATCAAAATATTTTTTTTGCATTAGCTTCAGGATGTTCTCAGGATCATTCATACACCTTAAAACCTCTTGGGAACCCCAACCTCACCCATTGGGGGTGGAAATGGCCCGAAATATCCCCCAAATTTGCAACATGCCAAGTCTTGAATTGTATTTTCTACATACTGAATACGATTCCGAAGCCAGATTTACTTAAAATTCATCGTTGGGGTGGTGAAATCGACAAAATGGGCCAATTTTGCACCCCTAATATGTTATTCTGCAATTTACGTGTTTTTGTCATTTCGAGTATACCAAGGAGGTTTTTTGGGTCGCTGAATACGAATCCGAAACCAGATTTAATTGCAATCCATCGTTGGGGTGGTAAAATCGACAAAATTTGCCATTTTAGCCCCCAATGGGTGAGGTTGGGGTTCTCGAAAGGTTTTAAGGTGTATGAATGATCCTGAGAACCTTCTGAAACTACCGCAGAAAAATTTTTTGATTGGAACTACACGCTTTTTTTTAATTTCCGGTTCATAGCCTGGACTATTATTGAGGTATAAAAATAGCGTATAACAACGAGGAATCGACGGGGAATGGCTCTTGAGAAGGAGAGATATTCATAGATCATAACATCGTAGTTTCAGTTAGTCTTAGCAACAATATAGAGTCCTCTGATGAGTCCCAAAGTTAATCTACGTTAGTCTACGTTATGCTTATGACTACTGTATAAATTGTTGTAACGTTAATGTATAAGTTTTACCAATAAACCCATAAGCTTCACGATGGTATAATCCCAACCTTCCATATTGCACCAATTACTAACCCTAATGATCTGTCAGGATCACCATGTAATATTCAGAACTGGCAAAGGATAGTATTCAGAATTGAAAGAGACATGTTGTGAATATATTGCCTAGATTTTACCCTCTGCCAGTTCTGGATGTCATCCTTTGCTGGATGATATCACATCAGATAGTCAAAACATTTTTCTGATAATCAAGCGGCACTCAAAGTGATTGCTGTCGAAAAGCTCTTGCACTGAAAGTAGAATATTCCAGTACTGACAAACTTCACCAGGCTTAGCCACCCACTCTACGGCGTTGATTATACATCCTTCGAGAACAAGAGCTAAAATACTCCTAGAGCAAAGCAGGCTGAACCTACGCACTCTAATAAACCATGAAAGAGTTCACACTGTGAATATATTATAACACTATTGATAAGAAATAATCGCCCTTATCCACTAAAAATACTAATGAAGTACTCAAGACCTTTCGGCTACCAAGTAGCCATCATCAGAGTAAACTAAATTATGAATTAAATGTGCCTGTTTGAATTCTTTATGGGGATGATAATGTAAACAATGGGCTCATCTCCAGCTGGGGATAACCCATTTGTTAACATTATTATCCCTAAATAGTATTTAAACAGGCACATTTTGATTTATAATTTAGTTTACTCTGATGATGGCTACATGCTAGCCGGAAAGTCCTCAGTACTTTAATAGTATTTCAAGTGGATAGGGGTGATTACTTCTCATCAGTAGTGCTACGTACTCTAATCGGTTCATATACAGGACACGGCCGTTCAAACCGCCTTCTAAGAAAGATCAGATTAGTAGACGACGCTCAATGTCGACCATGTCTCATGGATGGAGAAACGGCGGAACACGCTCTCTGTGAATGCCCAGCTGGAGAAAGAATCATATCTGAATTGTTCGGTGAGACACTTCCCCTAGTAGAACATCTGAACCAAACCTCAATCAGCAAAATCATCGGACTTATGAAAACACTGAGCTTGCTAGGTAAACTATAATTATAATTGTTTGCCACAATATACCACACGGTCGAGGTGGAAAGATCGATGTTTGGCTCACTTATGAGAACCCAAAACTTGAGGAAGACCTAAAGCAAGAATAAAAAAAAAATAATCAGCTCGATTATCTTCATATATCGCAATTAAGTAAACACTTGATTTTTTTGGTACGATTTATTATAATATTGTTTTGTAATAATATTTGAACATATTATATAATCCAATTTCTTCTCCAATTTAATTTCTATTGTTTACCGAGAAAGCATTATTTTCCGCAATTTTATCGAATATTTAAATAAATTGAGTACCTAATAGTTTTACAATTACTCAAGAATGTTCTTCAAACTGCATCTTCAATACACCCAGAAATATCTTCAATAATTGCTGCACCGATTTTAGAAATTTTTAATAGAGCATCTAATGCACATCCGTCAATAGCAGCTAGGGAGTGGTAAGCTATTTGTTGGATGCGTGCCGCAAACACCAACACTGTAGATGGGATGTTAATGCTTTCCTGAATAGCATGGATTGCGATTTCTTGCAAACAACTTTTCTCCAGCCCACATCGTTCTAAATCCTCCGTAATAATCTGAGGCAAAGACATAAATGCTTGTGCCTCCTTTATGGTATTAGTGATTATATTAGTATTTTCTGCTAATGCTACTGTTATACATTTTTTAGTTTCATTCTTAATTATTTGTGACAGGATAGCTTGAGGATTCTCCTCTGCTATGCAATCGGATACTATAGATCTCGTTGTAATATTTCTGATTTTTCGAGGCGAGATGCTCAGTTCGGCGAGTCTCGTATTAATTTCTTTTTCATTGTTATCTATGATTGCATCGGTTGCAATTTTCAGATTTTCGTATACGTTTTGCATGGATTCCAATGTTGCATTGGTAGATTTTGTTACAGCTTTCAATATTTGCAGATTTGTGAAAGCTTCGTTTAACAAAAATGGAGTTTTATCTACGTCAATCGGATTATATGCCTCTACCTGAAATAAAAATACTGTGTAAAAGACCTATAATTCATTTTCAATAAAAAAGACAGTAATTCCAAACTTCACCACATTCAATATTTTAGTGGAATAATTAGTGGTAAGTATAATGTGGATAAAATACGAATTTATACTTTGATAATGTTATATAATAACAATTATTATTAATATGTAAAAAGTTTTTAGTATAAATTCTTATTTTATTCACATTCTATTATTCCACAGAATTTTCAAGTAGTAAACGAAATTAAAATAATATTTTACTGAATTGGTGTTGCCTCGTTCATATGTGGGGTGAGCTGTGAGGCACCTCCCAAACTTCAGGAGTGTATTGTACATGTCAGAATAATTAGAAAACCTCAAATAATGTTATCCTATTTTCATGTTTTAAAGTTATAATATAAACTGTGGAAAATCTGGTATGAGAAAATTTCAAATTTAGGCGATATGAGTATGTTGCAAGTCATTATATTGGTTTTTCGGGTCGCTGATCATGAATCTGCTATCAGTTTTCCGGAAAATCAACCTGGAGAGTGGAAAATTGGTCAATTCTGTTTTTTTGAAAACGTTATCAGAGCAAGGAAATCAGAAAAGAAAAACTCCATTTAATTTTTTGTAATAAAATATTATAATAATATGCTATATATCTATTATTATCACATTTATTATATACATTATAAACATTTGTGATAATTATAAAATATGGGAAAAAAATCACTATAAAAACCTTTAGGTACTATTATATGTTACACCTGTATCAATTTAATGAAATGAAAAAAAAATGTGACAAGAATAAATATATAGCATATTATTATATTATTTTATAACAAAAAATGAAATGGAGTTTTTCTTTTCTGATTTCCTTGCTCTCATACATTTTGAAAAAAAATTTCTTAAACAAAATTGTCCAATTTTTCACTCTCCAGGTTGATTTTGCGGATAGCAGATTCGTGATCAGCGACCTGAAAAACCCATATAATGACTTGCAACATGCTCATATCGCCTAAATTTGAAATTTTCTCATACCAGATTTTCCACAGTTTCCCGAATTTTTCCTGGATTTATACTTCTTGACATCAAAAATATCATTTTTCAACTTCAAGTTCGAGCCCAATTCGACAACGCTGAAAAAAGCAGTAAAAAGTCTGAAAAGAATTTTCATATTTTCCACTCCCCATGTGGATTTTCCTAGGTTTCACTAGGGGGCATTTTGCAGTCCTCAATTTCCATTTTTACTATGATTTTCAATTTTTTTTAAAACGGTTGGTGAAAAATGGGTTAATTTTGAGTTTGGGAGGTTTTGGGGGGGTCAGTCACTTCGCTTGCTAGTCACGAATGACCTAGGGGACTCATAGAAGCTGGGGCAAGAATTTTTTTTTCTGATCCATCTCCCTATAAGAAACGTTCTCAGTTCCCCGCTTTATTGATTGGACTAATATATCCAGAGTTGGTACAGCATGTTGTAAGAAGCGGTAAACAACTTTTTATGAAGAACTTAACCTGGTTTAATTTTAGTAGTCAATGTAAGAATATTTTTATTTTACCTAAGACCTATTCACTCAAAAACAAACTAATTTATCACCATTTATCACAAGAAGGCACGATTAAAACAACATTTTGTAATGTGGGTATACGAAAACAAATGAACTTTGGATGAAATTTATTGGGTTCATAGAGTTAGATAGCTTAAATCTGATAGCTTAAATCTATGAGTTTTCATTTTTATGGGCACAATCAATGCTTTGTACGGCAAAGTCAATGTTTGGCGCGTTTCTCTCGACTCAAGGCTACGTTCACAATTACGATATCCTACAGGATATAGGAATTTTGAAGTCTTCTATCTTACACAGATCTTTCAGCACCATCCATATATCCTTGATTAACTATTCGATTGTTGTGAACTTTAATCAAAAACTGGGATATTCTTTGAAACTAGTAACTTTACTGACTATAAGTTACAGTCCTGACTGCCATTGAAAACTTAATGCCTGATTGTAAATTCAGATTATCTTTGAAAGGATTTAGATTTTTCTAAAACCTTTGCACACAATATGTATGTATTCAGAGGAAATTTGGCCCTATTATATTCAATAATACATCAAAAGGATTACGGGAAATCCTTAAATAACTGAAATGTTTTTCGATATGTTAATCTCTTTTTCTGTAATAAATTATGAAAAGGCTCATGTGAATAATTGTTCACATTTTCAGTAGTACACGATCATCGTGAGAAAGTCGAGATTGATTCAACTTATTCGAAGTCGGACAATAAGTTGAAAAAAAAGAGTTCACACTATGGATACACTATAACACTGTAAAGAAGAAACAATTGCTCTTATCCACTAAAAATACGGTTGTGGTACTGATGACCTTTCATCTACCAAGTAAATTAAATTAGAAATCAAAATTCTTAAATTCTGTTCGGAATTTATCGGGTATATAAGGCATTACCCTTAGCTGGAGATAAATCTGAATTCATTAGATTGCTTTATTGCATATACATTTCCATCCCTTCGAAATTACCTAGATATTTTGTCATTACTACATTTCAAGAATCATAAACTGTCTTGAGAAATGGTGTGACTTGTATTTGAAATATATTCAGTTAACGCTGATTTTTCATCATTATTTTTCTTTATGTGGGCGAAATGTTCTTTAAACCAATGAATAATTTGAAAGTTTTGTGAGAAAACTCCCGCTATAATTTATATAAAGTGTAGTATATGAATCTTCCATCCCTATACGAGATTACCCTAAGTTATAGAATGCGACCTTATTTCTATTAATGTTATTATAAGTATATGTTTACATCTCGAAGCTGACCCACAAAGCAATATGTTTAATATAACGCAACATTAAAGATATTGCTTTGTGGGTCAGCTCCGAGATGTAAACATATACTTATAATAACATTAATAGAAATAAGGTCGCATTCTATAACTTAGGGATTTTAGGTAATCTCGTATAGGGATGGAAGATTCCTATACTACAAAAGTGATGAACAAATAATAACATTTTTGGATCACTGTATCCGTCGGATATCGTATGTGTAACCAGTTGGCTTCACCCTGTTAACGAAGGTATTTGACAAAGTTTCCATTGGAAATAATGATGTTTTTTCGCATATGATGCTAATAATTACTTGGATGATTATAATCATGGCTTTAACGATGTTGTATTCCTGGTATTGGAATTAATGTGATGATTTTAAGTTGATCTTTTTTCCCGAGAATCATGTCAATAAAGTCGAGAAGCATGGAACCAAATTACATTTCATCATACACTACTTCATTTACTGAACGAATTTCTATCCTGATGAAATCGAGGTTCGGCGTTCACTAAAGTATATATCCTTCACTTGTTGCATAATGAATTGTGACTAAACAGAAATCCACTATTCAATAACAACTTATAGAGAATTGTTTCACCACACAGTGGCATCCTCAAAAAAAATTATAAACTGTCAAAAACTTGTTTCTTATTCATTCTGCTAGTGAAACAATTGGCAGTTTTCTATTATTAAAGTGTGAATTTGTATTTTATCCACAATTTAATTTTTAAATAATGATAAAGGAACTATTCATAGATGTTCGATGTTTCCTCAATGTTGAGGTTATTGGAATACGGAATGTAGATTAAGATTTGCATTAATCTTGCTCAATAGGTAAATGAAAGTGATTTGAAAAATGTACTTTGAGAGATCGAGTGCTTAGTGCAACTAGTAATATATCTTTGGCGCTATTTACAATACATTCTTCAGTCTCAAAAGCAAAGTTGAGCTGCACAATCAAGGAATTCAAGAGAAATCATCTGCAGTTACATCATCTACAGAGGTGGTCTTCGGGAATGATGATATATTCATATACCATATTTGTTATTTCCCAAATTTCCCTTTGCCCTGAAATTTTTCAGTTGCCGAAAAAACAGTTTCAATTACTTAATTGTTATCATTCCGCCAAAAAATTGTACTATTTGAATTTTTGATTGACATTTTCTATCATCCTTAATATTCCATATGGCATATATATAGGTTATCCAAATTTATAACTATCATAACTTTGATAATCCACAGTTCACGGTAGGAACTGAAAGGAAAATTTTCATCAGCTTTTTATTTAACTTTCACAAGCCAAATATCAAAAATTCTTCCAACATTTTCCGGAAATTTTACACATACTATAATTCCATCAGATTCGTTCAGCCCTAGTTCACATAAAATAGCTACCTTCCAAAATGATACGAGGGCAAGGTGAAACTTCCCTGAAAAATAAAACAGATGGCTCCACAATCAAAAATCCAGTGTAACATTTGTGATGTACCATCTTTAACTAGAACGCATTAAAATTTTCAGACTGCTATGTCATTCAGTTCTGTTTTGACAACCATCGAAAGCAAGCACCCTTGAAGATTTTTATAAACATGGAAAAAAGGGAATTTCTTGATTTAGTCGAGTCAAATAGGTATTAAAACAGGCCGACTTACGAAAATCGAAAGATATGAACCGATTTTGATGAAACAAAGTGCATTCGATTCGGGATGACGTCTAGAAAAAAGCTTACCGGTTAGTTTTTTGCAAATTTGTTTTTTTTTTTTAAACGAAAAATTGACCAATTTTTGGCTAATTATTGGAAAAATTTAGTCGGGGGTTTTCGGGGTCGCTGATTACGATTCTGATCTCAGATTGGCCAAAATCGAACTCCCCAGCTGGTAATTGGCCACTTTAATTGGACAAAGTGACCATTTTTTTAAAATTTCATCAAAAATAGCCAGTAAAAATCACTCGGAAGTTTTTGGGGTCGCTGATTACGATTCTGAACTCAGATTGACCAAAATCGATCTTCCCAGCTGGTAATTGGCCAGTTTAATTGGACAAAATTGATCAATTTTTCTTAATTTCATCGCATAGACAAGAAAAATTACTCGGGGTTTTCGGAGTCGCTGAGTACGATTCTGAAGTCAAGTTGTCCAAAATCGAACTCGTTAGCTGGTAATTGGCAGGTTTAATTGGACAAAACTGACCAATTTCCAAAATTCCATTAAATCTAACAATTTGACTTCAGAATCGTACTCAGCGACTCCGAAAACCCCCAAGTAATTTTTCCTGTCTATTTGCGATGAAATTAAGGAAAAATTATCAATTTTGTCCAATTAAACTGGCCAATTACCAGCTGGGAAGATCGATTTTGGCCAATCTGAGTTCAGAATCGTAATCAGTGACCCCAAAAACTTCCGAGTGATTTTTACTGGCTATTTTTGATGAAATTTTAAAAAAATGGTCACTTTGTCCAATTAAAGTGGCCAATTACCAGCTGGGGAGTTCGATTTTGGCCAATCTGAGATCAGAATCGTAATCAGCGACCTCGAAAACCCCCGACTAAATTTTTCCAATAATTAGCCAAAAATTGGTCAATTTTTCGTTTAAAAAAAAAATAACAAATTTGCACAAGAAACTAACCGGTAAGCTTTTATCTAGACGTCATCCCGAATCGAATGCACTTTGTTTCATCAAAATCGGTCCATATCTTTCGATTTTCGTAATGAAATACCTATTTGACTCAACTAATTAAACAATATTTATTGCGTCGAAAAAACATTACGCAAGCTGAAGCATTACTTGTTAAACATTATGGGCACTCCCCATCATCGATTGGAACGATTCACAAGTGGCTTACTGATTTTCGTTGTGGTGGTATGACTACAAAATAAGCCGAATGTTCTGGTCGTCCAATTGAGGTTACAACACCCGAAATCGTCGATAAAATGATATAATATGATATTGGACGATCGGCTAGTTGCAGTACGCGAGATTGCTGAGGTTATGAGTCCGCATTTGCTCTCTGTTGACAACAAGCGCATGTGACAACTTCAAAGGATTGTTTGGCGATGTTCAAGCACGATAAAAAGGATTTTTTGCGCGATTCTGTAACATAAATTCATCACAACACATCAGTCCAAAGAACAGTTCAAACAAAGGACTTGTCCTAGCGATTCGAATCCGAAAAAGGTCAAAGTGGTTTTATCGGTCAACAAAGCCATCGCGACAGTTTTTTGGGATGCACACGGTATCATCCACATCGATTATTATCTTGAAAAGGGCAAAACAATCACTGGCATGTTTTATGCAGAGCTGTATGATCGATTCGACGCCGATTTGAAGCGATAGCGGCCGCATTTGGCAAGGTAAAGTTGTATTCCACCAGGACAACGCACCGGCTCACAGGTCTACAGTCGTAATGGCAAAATTGAATGAATTGCGCTGAAAGTTGTTCCGTCATCCATCATATTCTCCAGATTTGCCCCCCTGCGATTTTTATCTATTCCCAAACGCCTATTTTGAAGGATTGCCGAAAGCGTATTATTTGGAAGGGATCGAAAAATTTGAAAAACGATGGAGTGTATCGGGTTAAGAGGAGATTATGTTGAGAAATAAAATAGGTGTAGACCAAATAAATCATGTCTTGTCTAATTTTTTAGGGACTTTTCACCTTCCCCTTGTACATAGCCTTTTCTCAATACAATTATCACAATCAAATTTCCAACAGGAAATGAATGCAATCCACAATTAAACATATCGCAGTCAATAATGGTTAAAATAAATAATAAAATTCTATATCTCTTAAGTTACATACACGATAGTGGCCAATTAGGCAAAGAAACTTTAAACTTGTTTATATATATATATATATATATATATATATATATGTATATATATATATATATATGTATATATATATATATATATACATATATATATACATATATATATATATATATATATATATATATATATATATATATATATATATATATATATATATATATATATATATATATATATATATATATATGTATATATATATATATATATATATATATATATATATATATATTCTGAACTAAAAGTTGCTTTGTTGTTTCCGTTTGATTCATTTAGTTATTATTTATTTTAACCATTATTGACTGCGATATGTTTAATTGTGGATTGCATTCATTTCCTGTTGGAAATTTGATTGTGATAATTGTATTGAGAAAAGGCTATGTACAAGGGGAAGGTGAAAAGTCCCTAAAAAATTAAACAAGACATGATTTATTTGGTCTACACCTATTTTATTTCTCAACATAATCTCCTCTTAACCCGATACACTTCATCGTTTTTCAAATTTTTCGATCCCTTCCAAATAATACGCTTTCGGCAATCCTTCAAAATAGGCGTTTGGGAATAGATAAAAATCGCAGGGGGGCAAATCTGGAGAATATGATGGATGACGGAACAACTTTTAGCGCAATTCATTCAATTTTGCCATTACGACTGTAGACCTGTGAGCCGGTGCGTTGTCCTGGTGGAATACAACTTTACCTTGCCAAATGCGGCCGCTATCGCTTCAAATCGGCGTCGAATCGATCATACAGCTCTGCATAAAACATGCCAGTGATTGTTTTGCCCTTTTCAAGATAATAATCGATGTGGATGATACCGTGTGCATCCGAAAAAACTGTCGCGATGGCTTTGTTGACCGATAAAACCACTTTGACCTTTTTCGGATTCGAATCGCTAGGACAAGTCCTTTGTTTGAACTGTTCTTTGGACTGATGTGTTGTGATGAATTTATGTTACAGAATCGCGCAAAAAATCCTTTTTATCGTGCTTGAACATCGCCAAACAATCCTTTGAAGTTGTCACATGCGCTTGTTGTCAACAGAGAGCAAATGCGGACTCATAACCTCAGCAATCTCGCGTACTGCAACTAGCCGATCGTCCAATATCATATTATATCATTTTATCGACGATTTCGGGTGTTGTAACCTCAATTGGACGACCAGAACATTCGGCTTATTTTGTAGTCATACCACCACAACGAAAATCAGTAAGCCACTTGTGAATCGTTCCAATCGATGATGGGGAGTGCCCATAATGTTTAACAAGTAATGCTTCAGCTTGCGTAATGTTTTTTCGACGCAATAAATATTGTTTAATTAGTTGAGTCAAATAGGTATTTCATTACGAAAATCGAAAGATATGGACCGATTTTGATGAAACAAAGTGCATTCGATTCGGGATGACGTCTAGATAAAAGCTTACCGGTTAGTTTCTTGTGCAAATTTGTTATTTTTTTTTAAACGAAAAATTGACCAATTTTTGGGGCTAATTATTGGAAAAATTTAGTCGGGGGTTTTCGGGGTCGCTGATTACGATTCTGATCTCAGATTGGCCAAAATCGAACTCCCCAGCTGGTAATTGGCCACTTTAATTGGACAAAGTGACCATTTTTTTAAAATTTCATCAAAAATAGCCAGTAAAAATCACTCGGAAGTTTTTGGGGTCGCTGATTACGATTCTGAACTCAGATTGGCCAAAATCGATCTTCCCAGCTGGTAATTGGCCAGTTTAATTGGACAAAATTGATAATTTTTCCTTAATTTCATCGCAAATAGACAGGAAAAATTACTTGGGGGTTTTCGGAGTCGCTGAGTACGATTCTGAAGTCAAATTGTTAGATTTAATGGAATTTTGGAAATTGGTCAGTTTTGTCCAATTAAACCTGCCAATTACCAGCTAACGAGTTCGATTTTGGACAACTTGACTTCAGAATCGTACTCAGCGACTCCGAAAACCCCGAGTAATTTTTCTTGTCTATGCGATGAAATTAAGAAAAATTGATCAATTTTGTCCAATTAAACTGGCCAATTACCAGCTGGGAAGATCGATTTTGGTCAATCTGAGTTCAGAATCGTAATCAGCGACCCCAAAAACTTCCGAGTGATTTTTACTGGCTATTTTTGATGAAATTTTAAAAAAATGGTCACTTTGTCACTTAAAATTCAAAAGGAAAGATATTTGTTAGCTTATCTTATAAAAATCAAGGAAAACATACAAAGCCCTTTGAAACTTCATAACATAAATATATCACTTAAACCCAATTCTAAATTAGGACATATTTTAGACAATAACAATTTCTTTTAGGTAAGACAAACTGGACGCTCTTTTTCTAGAAGGTTCAATGAACATAAAAGATGCTTTATACTTTCAGACGCAGGTTCCAGATTTGCAAATCACTATATCCATTATAATCATTTCTTTCCTGAAATAGATAGTTGACATATTCCACATATTGCTGATAAAGGCTTGAAATTAAATTTGCTGGAGTCTATAGAAATTTACAAACATGAAAATAATAAATTTCTTCTTAATGATCAAACAAATCTGATGTATTCATCATTATTTAGAGCCCTCCAATTCAGTTATCCACGAACACTATGCCTTTGTTGTAGAAACTAGTCACGATTTGTTTCTATAATATATGTGATAAAAACAAAGTAAAAGTGTTTTATTTTATTTTATCAATATCAAAAAAATGTAAGTGATATTTGATGAAATTGTAAAGTTTACTTACCATTAGCAAAATAATCAATAATGGGGAAACCCATAGAAACTTAAACATTTTGATGATGAGTTTAGACGATTGTGTGATAGGGATGAATATTTATGTAAGAGAAATAGCTTTATATACTTCCTTATCTTGTTATTATCTTTCTGTATTATGTTTTCGCCGAAATGTTTGACAATGAACGATTAATTGATGTTTGCGACAGATGAGTTTTGTCACAAGAAAATAATATCTAACGAACCGGCTTATCCAATAATAGAAACGGATACTGCAGAGATTACGGATTCCATTCTGTTGTCTAGATAAGGGCCATAAAATTTTGCATATCGCTTTATGATTCGAAGTGCATCGTAAAAAGCTTCAAAACGCACTTCAAAATTCACGAGGAAATTCTTAGATTGTCACATAGGTTACTAGTACCAACAAATAGATGTCTATGTATGGAAATAGTAAGAGATTTTGCGTTCGTAAATATCGTACAATCAGCACGTACAAAACGCAGACGAAGAATGATTATTGTTCTCTGAACTAAAATCGCAACGAGTATGCGGAAGAGGTAATAGGTAGATTTCGAAGGTGTGTGGAGAAGTGGACAACCACTCTTACTAAATAGGTAACCACGTTACAAATGGAACATGTACACGTAGATACCTAATTTTTTGCCGTGTTGAAGATAAAGGTCATAGGTATATATAGTGGAGTCATTCTACGGAAAAATGAGGCGAGATTTGTAAAAATTTGATAGAGGTAATGATATTACAGAATTTTCTACGAAAAAAATTTGGTGCAACCATCCCAAAAATCCCAAAAACTGATTTCTGGGCCTTTTTTTAGGTCAGTTTTGAAGTTCTAATTTTTTTTAACCCCTTAGACAAGTCAAGTTCTTCAACAAACCCTGATCCCTCGATTATGTTTTCTGCATTTTGGCAAGTAGTGTTTCTACCAGAATGACATAAATTGCAACAATCCTAGAACCGACTGTCTATGTACCCTACAACATCCAGTACAACAAGCAGAAAAAGAAAATACCAATAACGGATTCAAAAAATCATACATATAATAATAAATATAATAACTAATTACATATTACAGATAAAGAATATAGTACTGACTAACCTATTTATATTTATTCATCTACCTGATCTCCAATTGAACTTTTATTATTACATCATAGTTATTTTTTTTTTCAATATTCATAAGTTAATTTGATGAGATTATTGAATTTATTAACGTTAAAATTTTCAACTGCCGATTGAAATTATAGATTAGACATTATTAGATCGGAAAATTGGACATCCTCTTAAAACAGAAAAATACAGAAAAAAAACATTATAAGATACACAATATTTGTACCTGTCATTGTTTTATAAAAATAATGTTTATCTCATAATATTGGTAGGGGTGGTCCACATCATCAGAAGTAAATTTTTGTCGCGTCTTGAATTAGAAAAAGCGCAGGTGATGTTGTATATACCTACATATTCTATAATAATTAATACGTGTAGTAAAAAGAAATGTGACTATGTCACAAGCGGACCTCAAATAAATAATGTATATATTTTCTCACATATATATGCAAAAAAAGCCATATCTATACTCTGAGAACAATATTATGGTGAAAAAATCCTTTTATAATACAATAAAGGTAAGAAATCTGCGCGCGCATATATATATGCCGTAAATGGCCAAGAAATGGGCTAATCTTATAAAACAAGTTATACCATGTTAAACTATAGAAAATAACCTTCAATTTGAGCCAAAAAAAATACTCTGCGATTTGTTGGCCGTAATTGGGGGATCTTCAAAATTTGGGCCAAATCTCCCAAATTTGGATTTTTATCAAAACCATTGGATATTTTAACTTCATCTTCGGACCACTTATTACGGTCACCATGATCTTCTTTGACACCAAATTTCATCCAATTTTGTGAAGATTTGATCAAAATAGCCCAATTTAAATATATATATGTTCTGCATCTATGAAAAATTGATGTTTGTGTACTTCAATTTGAAGTCTTTGTTCACAAGAATACAAATATTTTCTAGTAAAGGCGTGTTCTCGTCTATAATGCGAATGTGCTCAATTGATTGTTTCCACAGGTTGAACAATCAAAGTGCGTTCTATTTTGTTTTTGTTTCTGTACTACCTCGTCTCCTTTTTTGGCTTCTAAAGATGTATCGATTTCTCATAACATATCATTTCTAGGTTCAAATCCAAGAGTTGCCGAAAAAAACATCTTACAGACGTCATGATTTTATCCAAGTATGTCTTTCAACTTGTGAGTATTTGTCTTTGAGCTACGTGCATCAACTTTTGTTTTGACTGAGATACTTAATATAAAAGTTCTTTGTTCCTCAGGCGATACTTCCTAAAACTGAGTGTTAAAGTTCACTGCATTGTATTTTTATATACTCATATTCACATTAGCAAGTTTCACACTTTGCTTTGTTTTTTGTTCCCTATCTTTCGCCTCTTCCTTTCCAGTAAAGATTCAGTAAACTTCCTCAATTTTTGCAGTTCTCCTGTTACAGTAAAGCGAGTAATATTATCGAACTCACATCAACGAAAGACGACATAATATCATTCACACGAACTATCAAAGCTTGCCGATGTATAGACATAGAATAGACTGTGAAGTCACATAGATGACTTAACTTGAAGCTTAAAGTAATAATTTTGGGCACTTTTGCATATTAAACATATGCGTTTGACAAATGTAAGCTACGTAATTTTCACCTTCCATTGATTCTAAATTAATCAAAAAGATGAATTTACCCAAGTTACTGATATTTCCCAAGCTAGCTCAAATTTGTGGTTGTGCGGCCCTTTTCGTTAAGAATGATGATACCTGCCCTATTACTTTTTAAACAACAAACAATGGGCGCCATCACGAGTGAAAAAGATGAATTTCAGGCTGTTATAAATAAAGAAATAAGCATCATTGAATTGGTAGTAATAGTAAGTAAAAAGGAAAAGAAACAAACCATATAAAAACAATAACAAATATATTCAAATATTGATGAACAATAGAAAATCTTCAACAAACTCGCATGCCCTTCTCGTGCCACCGATATAAAATTGGAACAGTTATAAATGAAGTAATCAATCTACTTTCACTCAGCGATTACGATCAGCATCTAATTCATCATTTATAGCCAGAAAAACACTGCTATCATCATGGATCAATAAAATATTATGTTTCCATTTGAAAAACTAAAGATGTCACAATAACGTGACTGCGTTTTTAGCGCGGTTCAGATGCTTCGTCGTCATCGTTAGCAGAAGATTCGTTTCACAGCTTAAATTTGTAGGGTTCCGTCAAAAACCCAGAAATCGAAACTTCATCCGAAGGTTAACCCAGAAACAATTGGTATGAGCTGAAATTTGGAATATTTTAATATTTTAATATTTTAATGCACAATGAGTTAATTCTTATGGAAATTGAATGTGATTGATAGATCACTAACTTCACTCACTGGTGAAATATATTTCAAATGAATAGAAACAGATAAAGACCGGAAATACATCAAATTATACCCTCACTCATTACATTCAAAGCTCATGCGAATTGACAACATAATGTATTTTACAATGGTCGATACCTTTATCGTATTATTATATATACGAATGAATTTTGCAATCTTTGAATGCAGTAAGGTAATTCTTGTAAAGTTTGCAGTGGTATGTGTTTATCAAATAAACCAAACATCGATAATGGTTGGTACATGTACCTTATTACATCATGATTAATTAAATTTCATATTATATTGTGATCTGATGAATTGTCAAAATTATTGACATCGAATCAACCTTACTTCCATCGAACCACAGAGTGCGCAATTCAGCTTGTCAATTCTACCATGATAGCATTTGGCTCGCTGGTATGGTGGCCAAAGAGTGAGCAGGCTGGGGCGATCCGAAGGGTAATGATGAATTCAATATAATCTAGATTGCGTTATATATCAACAATGAAAAAAAAATGATTATATCAAATGTATTTTCTATCAAATATTGTATTTCTTACCATAAGCTATTCGATCAAATGTATTTCTAGGAAATAAACGTTCGATCGGAAGATTTCTATGAAACTTGTTACTATAATTTTTCACTCGATCAAATTTCCGCCACCCCTATTTCCACCATTTCAAAATTTCAAATCCGTACGTTTCGACAGCGGTCTATCAAATTATGTATGTCAGTTACTGGTTTGGAAACTATATGGATTCAAAAAGGGTTAAAGGGGATATTAAAGCGTAAATTCGGGACATTTTTCTCACAGATATTATCACGATTACTACGTTAAGTGAGGGAATTGAAAAGTGAAAACAGAAACATTGTCATAGTTAACAAAAAACGATCCGGAACTAGCAGCGGATTGTATACGACCTACACTTTGCGCTGATTTTTCAATTTGCAACAATAGGCTTCCGTAAAAAAAAACCTTTAGTATGGGATGTCTGGTGCCTCGTTGTAGTTGCGGCCCTGATGATTGTGTTAGGTATAGATAATAGATAATCATTCTGAGCTATCAAAATATGGACTTTCTATTCCATAAATTTGGATTAAACAATAAAACTGGTGAATTAGGCAGTGTTTACGATATTAATGTTTTTTTACTCTGTATGTAGAGGTTTTATTGATCGTTGAGTTGGTAAACTGCGTATGTTTACACAATATACGAGGATAGTAATTAAACCTTTGTAACTTTGTAATTGGCGTTATTAGGATAATCTTTGAATTATGAGCTATAAAGGGATTTATACATTTGCAGTTTTAACCTTGCTCTTACAAATGAATACAGTAGGTACATTGAATTTCCACATATGCAAGAATTTACCTAGAACGGACAAATTGCACACTAATAAAATTATGGTGAGAATTCTAATATAATTCGATGGACTTTGTGAAACATTTTTCTCCGCATATCAAGCTCACTAAAGAGGAAAGTTGCAAAAAAATAAACTAGTGTGTTGGTTGAACACTGAACTTATGTTGAACATTTTTCCAATGCGTTCGGATACCCTTGGCCAGCGAAATTGGTATCATTAGAAGCCAATTTCATAAAAGAGAGCCTGGTATTTCGTAACGTGCTGGTACTGTGGCCGATCGAAGCGGCATGCTCAAGCTTTTAAGTCTCCCACTCGCCAATACATTTTTTAGGACCAAATATTCAAAATTAACATCCCGCACATATTGTGACCTTCTGCCGTTGAAAAATTGCTATCTATTACTGATATTGGCAGAACGGCACCTGATCTGACCGCATGGACAATAACATGGCAAATTGATAGATAATATTATGCTCGTTTTGTGACCCTGTCTAGGTGGTGTCGACTTGTTTATTATAGATTGTATTGTCTACAAAAATTGATAATTAGATGATTTTTCTGTCAATTGTTCTTCAGGCAATACAATCGGTAATCAACAAATCGACACCAACACTGGAAGTGCTCACAAAACAAGCAGAATATTACTGTTACATTTGTCATATTGTTTCGCATATGTCAGCTCTGTAGTCCTGCCAATTCAAGTGATGGGTAGAATTTTAGGTGACAATTCAGAATTTTCAAACAACAGAAGGTCATAATACGAGCAGAATTATAATTTTGGCAAAAGTGCCAGAACGTTAAGAATCGCAAGTTTTTTTCATGACGCTTGTTCTTGTACTATTCCTATTAAACAAACAATTCTTATCTGTCGGCATCATAATCATTGCATCAATATTTCAAAATGTGTAAGCTGTTTTGAAAATCGGCTGGCCTGAAGATCGAATATGATCAGCCACTACTGACTTCTCTTCATTGTTATTTTTGATTTGCCTGAAATATTTATTTGCAATTTTCTTCTTTGTTTGACTGACGTAACATTCCATTCAATAATTAGAAAATAAAGTATCATTATTGTAAGTAGCTTTTGCCAGACGTATAATAATGTTAAAAATTCTCTTGATGGAGCAGTAATTAACATCACAATTAATAGCTCCGGACAGCCGTTCAGCTGTCTCGAGTTGACAAAGAAGAATGCAATGTTACTGAACGATAACTCTGTGTGGGTATAACACTATTGAAAATGCGATAGAAACCATTAATATCTAGTGCCATCTACCCTACTTGAGAGTGAATGTGACATTGACTACTGGATTTCTCGCACTTTATGGAAGTTACGAGGAATGTCAGAGCAGTTAGTAGTTGAGATGGTCTTATATAGATATATTTGATTTCCCTAGCATGTGTTAGTATGGTTGTTTATAGATTGACAGAGTTAGCATTCAGTAGCATTGCATCTTAGTCATTCCGCTGATGAGCTCGAGAGAGCGCGAAACAGCGTATCTAGCTGTTCGGAACTATTGATAGTAATGTTACTGTTCCATTTGAAGAAGCCGTACAAATTGATATTTCAATTTATCTTTATTTGGATCAAGACTCTAGTCACAAAAATATTTAACGGGAGGAGGGGATTTGATTTCTGTTCTGAATGTCTTATTTACTACGTCGTTTTCAGGTTTGTTCTCGACTAATATAACCTATGAAAGGATAATAGTCTGGCATTTTATCGTGTAGGTATGCGCAGAAATGTGCATGTAGCTATCAGAGACGAAAATATATTCTCCAAGACTTGTTCGCTACTTATAAGTCAGTTCATTAATGAGTAAATATGTAAAAACCGTTTGCAAAATATTGAGATATATTAGGAATTTATTGTGACTATGTTTGCTTAATACACTAACAATTGTGATTGATCTGAGATTGCAACCAAATTTAGAGTATAATAATATTTATATGCATTATGATATTTATTGAGAGATTTTTCACAATGACAACTTCTATTCCACACGTTTACACGAAACTTCTCCAGAAATTCATTTTCATTATTTTACATTGAACTGAAACATAATAGTACATACTTTATTAATAATACATATATGAATATAACAATAAACTGAAATCAAAACTGCATGCCTATCGTACATCTAATTAATAAAGAACAATTAAGTATTATATTCCAGTTTGAACAATGTAAATCACTAAAAATAAATTTCTGAAGAAGGCAAAAACTCTTACGCGAAAATCATGTTTCATTGAGATGTTAAGTTGGGAATTAGTGAAAAAATCTAAGAATACCTACCCACATCTCAATTCATAATATATTATAATGGTTTATAAAAAAATAATGAACTAAGTGAAAAATAGCATATCAGGGGATTTTAACGTAGAAGAGCAAATTTAATATATTTTTTCGATTCTAAAAATCAAAAATTAATGACGTTACTAGTAATGTCACCGGTATTAAAGAAAAATATAATGATGAACGAGATGAACATCTATTATATTCATAGAATGCCATGTGTATAATTGGAAACATATTCTCATTACACTGTCCAAGAGCTTCAATTAAACAATTCGAAAGATCTATATAAGACTGTTATCAGCATTCAGTTCAAATTCGGCTTTAACATTGTCCCATTTCAACAATTTCTCATGAATTTGTAAAAGTCTTGTTCGAAATTATATTCTCTTAGCCACATACTGATGGAATCACAATATTGAAAAGTGTGAGTTCAGATTTATGATTTTCGATAGTAGCTGAGCAATAACGTCATCTAATAGTGGTACCATAAATGGTAATCCTAAAATAAATCTGAGGATCATGTACATCGACATTTGCTCTGTGTTGCTGTCGTAGCGCGATTTGTTCAAAAGTTGTGTTTCACTGAAAATCATTGCAAATCGTGAATTGATATCTTCACGCACTTTTTCAAATGTCAATTTCACATGGTCTAAAGCTGGAGCAAAGCCAAATAAAAAGATTGCAATTTCATGCAAAGTGCTAATATAAAGGGAAATACACTCATACTCATAATTGATTGTGAATTATATTGGTTTTATCCGAGTAGTTTTTCAATGAGCTATAAAATTACAGAACGATCCTTCAAATTATTTTAAATAGATGGTAGTCAAACACAAACGTCTGGATACTTATGCGAGATGCTCCCCTAATTGATGAATATTTCACGACACTGTAAATATTCTCTCACAGCTTTGGAAATAATATATTTTCTTGCAGGTTCAACAGCGAGTCATCCATTAATCCTTCAAGATAACACTCGACAATCACAAGAAACAAGCCTTTCGTATCAGACTTTGCTGCAACAAAGGGAGGAAGAAAATCGCCAAGAAATAGAAAGGTTGACTGCTGAAATTAAAGCCCTTAAATTACAACTTCTGCAATTCACTAACGGTATGTTTGTTCTTGTTCCTCCTTTTATCCATGTTCGTCTTCTGCGTATACTGTTCGAGGAGATATTTATGTATAACAAGCAGAGTATACGACCTTGCTTGAAATGAGAAATTATCAACTATCCAAATAGGTGCTGACATAACATAAGTTACATTTCATGTATATTGTTACAACTTGCTAGGGTTATAGTGTTCTATCTCTATGAGAAAAGCGATACTGAGACAAAGAAATGATGTAGATACTTCGTGAATTGAAATATTCCTTGTATTTTACCGGAATGATAATAATCGCTCCCGTTCACGAACAAAATTGCAAAATTCTAAAGAGTACAGGTTTCTGACAGTTTATATTTTACAAGGCAAATCCATTAGGCCTGTGCGGCAAATCATCTGTGATCTATGATCAGTTTGACTGATTCAGTGGGAATGTATTTAGTCCACCCGGCATGAATCTTAAAATACCATACGATTGAGCTAATGTTTCTCTAGTTCGAACAGTGACAAACAACACGATTATCAGTTCGAGAATTCAGTCTCATGAATTCATCAGTGGAACGAGTATGACGATTCAAACATCCCTGCCGGACGTATAGAAACCCCATGTAGAAATTACAGATAGAATACCAAGAATTCCAAAGCCATCTACCAGAAATAGATGTCCCACTGAAATAGTCATTCGCAATACAATGCATTGATTCAAAGTTCTCATGCGTTCCAGAGAAACGACGGGGATATTGTTGGACATAATTCCTTCCACTTGCCAATGCGTCTTATCTATGAACATAAGAAAGAAGTTTCACTAATCTTTTGGCTGATAGCCGATCGTATCTAAAAGATCATGCAGTTTTATAATTTATGAATTATGAGTGATAGAAATTAGTAGGTACTGGGCCACTTGGGACACCCCCTCTACTCTACTCTCAGGCTCCGCCTCTTGTTCACCTAGGCTAACCCCACCATGAAGCTCCGCCCTTTCCCACCTATATACGATGGTCTGATAATTTTCGGCCTATGCTGACCTCACTACGACTCTTGGTGTAGTTGTTGATATTGGCGAACCCCTACTAAGGAGTTCTTAATTTCTGTGAGTTTCCACCTTGTTCTTATTGGGTAACCTACTAACGAGGTCTGATCTGTTCCCTCTACTTTGCTCTTATTGGCTTACCTACTAACAAGACTCCCAACCTTTTGTCTTCGTCTCTCATTGACTGATACCCACACTTATACTGTGTATCTGTATTTGCTATGGTATGCCATCTATAAGTCTATAGTAGAACTAGTGTCTGAAATTTAAGATGTAATTGTGTTGTAACGTCATCTATAATTCTATGGAGAAATCAGCTATAACTCTATGAAGGAATTCTCTGTATCTGTTTGTTGAAGTGATTTCAGATTTCTGTTGTAACGCCATTTATAACTCCATGAATAAATGTGCTCTGCATATCTGCTATTTCGGCAATGTGCCAATTTAACTCAGCTGCATTAAATACAGAGATGTTTTGGCTTGGCATCACAGCCTTGATAATGCCTGCAGGGCATGATAGAGGAAACCAACAATTCTTCCGATGAGGTGTGTAGTAAGCGACGAGGACAATAAGGATAACTCCTGTCTTGGTGCTATAACCTATTAGTCCAGGCAACGAACCGGAAAATAAAAAAAAGACATGTAGGCCAGAATCGAAAACTTTTTATATCAGGATCATTCATAATATATAGAACTTCACCGGTCACCCTCTCCCCCCTCCCAAAAAAACCTCCTTGGTGAATTTAAAATCCAAAATCAATATTCATCGCCAAAACGATCTATACGGGTGCAAGAATGGCCAATTTGATCAATTTTCCAACTCCAAAATTGGTTCAAGTAAATCTGTCGTCAAAATCGTGACCAGCGACTCAAAAAACCCCCTTGGTGGATTCAAAACCCAAACATAATATATATTGCTAAAATAATCTATGAGGGTGCAAAAATGTCCAGTTTGGTCGATTTTCCACCCCTAGGATTGATTCCAAGTAAATCTGACGTCAGAATCGTGATCAGCGACACAAAAAACCCCACTGGTGCATTTTAAAACCGAAATTACCCTTTTGGGTGGGGAGGATGACCGATGAGGTTTTATGTGTTATGAATGATGATAACCCCACGAATCGAATCTCACAAAAAATTTTTGATTCTGACCTACATGTCTTTTTTTTTAATTATTGCTGAAATCCTAGCTCATTGCCTGGACTGTATGTGAATAAAGACACGTTAAAATACGGTTGGACAGGGTGAAAATTCAGGGTTCAAATGAATGTCGCTTCTTTGAAATCAGTAATTGTTACCAGAATCATGAAAACAGGGACCTTGTGCAAAGACACCGTTTGTGACCGAAATTAACTCTCTGATTTGTGTCAGAAAACGGCGGTAAAGTCAGAAAAAGAGAGAGCCCCAGATCAATTATGCTATGCTGTATTCAACCGGATACGGGCAAACCTAAGTGTTGTGATCTTTTGTTTGCCTTCCATGATAGATAGTTCATTCGTTCAAATTACAAAAATACCCTCAGTGGGCTCAGAACATGTCCAAACACAGTGAGATTAAAATATGGAATAAATATTTTTAGGATGGTGAACTCAGAGTATAGTTTAATTCGCTGCACTTATAATTATTTTGGAACCTTGTGCCATCCTCGTGAGTCTGTAATTCCTCCATGAATACTTTCCGATTATTGCAGATACAACAGCAAAAGATTTTGGAAAATGGTTTCTCAGGACTATGGGAAGTGTACTGTAACGTAGATAACAATAGTGTTTTTCCTATCATCAACCTGTTTTTTCTTCCACAACCACTCTTTCAAACTATATATACTTTTATGGTTCAATTCTTACCATGAGGAGTGTAGGAAACGAAGAGGAATTGTTGCAATCCACAAAAATGATAACATGTGTATACCTTTTGCCTTGGAAGCTGCTTCAGCCTTTGTTATTGACAGTGAGCCTGAGAAAATATGGCTGGAGAGAGGAAAAAACAGGGTCAGAAAGCTCTGAAACTTATGAAGGATTCAGGATTCAGAAGGTGGCAGTGGTATTCCTGAACTCCAGCAGTTTTAATAATATCTCTCTGCCTTTTGAATTACGGTTACCAATCTATTAGATTGGTATGTTAAACAAGCAAAACGTTGGAGATATGTTGAAAACTTATGATATGATGATATGAAAAAATATACGAGTCTACCCATCGTATAGAGAGAATTCATCAAATACATTTGTAGCAACCAAACACATTTTTTTGTATTCACTAAACTCTAGAATCCGATTTGCATGTAATTCATAGGAGTAATTTGTGGTTTTCGACAATGTAGCGACGAATGTATGGAAAACAACTCAAATTTTCTTAAAATGCTGTGTTCGTCAGCAAATTCTCATATGCAATGATCCGGTTTCTCGTTTGTTGCCCACAGCCTGATCTTACGCAATAAATTACAAAAATGTTATTGTTTTGGCACATAATGGGGATGATTTCGATTACCAGCTTATTCTAAATTTTACTATATTCGAATGATAATCTAGAAAGGTAATTAGAGATTTTATCTGCTGATACACTATTGGGAGGTGCTTTACGTTTAGCTTCCAAAATGATTCAAGGAAGATCTATCAGATTGGAATGTTAACATTGGCCAGGTAAGTCGTATTTTTAAAAGTATATCAACTTTCTAAATTAAATGAATCAAAAGGCAATGCGTTATTAAAACCCCATGTCATGTCATTGGATCCTAATAATAAGTTATGTATGTACGTTTTCCATAAGGAGAATTTAACCAAGTGGGTCGTTTCTGAATTCAATTGTGTGTACATGTGTTTTAATGATTTCAAAACTTTAGTATTTTTTTATTATTAAACTGTTTTTTTTTCATAACAACTCTTTCAAAGTATTTGTATTTTATAAATTGACTTTACGGTCGAATGTTATAGATTCACAAGGCAAGAGGTAGACACAAGTTATCATTATTGTTGATTGCAACAATTCCTCGTCGTTTATTACACTCTTCATTGGAAGAATTGAACCATGAAAGTGTGTAGTTTGAAAGAGTTGTTATGTAAGAAAAAACGGTTAAATGATAGAAAAAGGACTCATGTTACCTACGTTACAATACGCTTCCAATAGTCCTTAGGTTAGTTCTATTGCAGTTTCATATATGAGGAGAGAACCATTCACTGAAATCTTCTGCTGTTGTATCTGCAATAATAGGACATTATTCAGGGAGTATTTACAGACTGGCACAAGGTCTAGAAATTAATATTAGTACAACAAATTAAACTATACTTTGAGTTCACCATCCTAAAAATATTCAATAAATCGGCTTCATCACTGAAAGAACTACCTACTTTAATGTTGAAAAATAAGTTGAGAAAAATGGATATTGTATAGCATTTGGAACATACCATCTCTAATCGTACTATAATAGTAAGGGAAATAATTACAAAAATTGTCTATCGCGTTAGGTTTCATGTGTGTAATTTGAATTTTAAACATTATTCATTCCGAAATTGAGATTTGGAGGATACGTTGTAGTTTTAAATGTCATGTGAAAGTTTATTCAAATTGACAGGGATATCTATGTTATGGTATGGTCTGCCACGGACATTATGTAACTGTCTATATATCAGCTGTCGTGTAAACGTTACTGTCTTCTTGAGGGGTTATATGTTGTCTGTCATAGGCAGTCTGATCTGTGATAATGATCCATTAATCCATCAAACTGTCTATCATATAGGTAAAATGGACGAGATTATATTAGCTGTCAAAAACGTCAAAATATATCGAATTCCTTTCACCCCGTTTGGGATTGAGTTTTGAAAAGTTTGTTCTTAGCCAGTGTTTTCTTCGTATGAGAAATCTACATGACTAGACGAGCTCAAGACATTCATTGTCAAGCTCGAGACCTGCCAAACTTTTTCCTACCAGACTTCATTTTTCTATCGAATGGGGAAATTGTGGAACCAATTTTTTTTTAATTAAGTTTTATTCATATTTCGAAAAAATTACAGCATTTTAATTAAAAGAAACATCATTTAACACGAAAACAATATATAATATGAAAAGAACAACTGGTATTCACCGAAATTATGAATTTCTTGATTCCGTCGTTACATAGTAGCAGCAGATCTCTTGAAACTATGAGCCGCGTACTTTTCAGGCTCTTCCAAATTATAAACTGGACAATTTTTTTTGGAATATCCTTCGATTTTATGAATCCCTACAAATTGTCTTGTCATTGCTATAGTTCACAAAAGCAAGATCAATTAATTAATCTGACGGTCGAAGCAGCAAATTGTTTGGCAATAATTTTATATGGATAAGTAGTTTTGATAGCCCAGCCTGTTAGTGGAAAGGCCTTTATTCAACATCTTCATTATTAAAAGTATCGTCACGGATTTTGATGATGCCAGCATCTTCAGCAGCCACTGAGAGCAGTTTTAGCATTTATAGTCACTCAAATAAAAAAAAAAGAGGAACATAAACTACTCCACGTGTCACACAACGGAAACATGTTAAAAAAAAATAGAACGTGGCAATTGCATGTTTGTAGGATAATTTTACGAATTTTAATTGTATATTTAATTTTATTACATTATAATATTGTATTTTAATCATCTATTTTTTTTGTATTTTTGCCCTGTCCAACCGTATTTTAACAAGTTTATTCACACAGTGTTGGGCTCAACCAATGAGAGACAAAGACAAAAAGGTGGAAGTCTCGTTAGAAGGTTAACCAATAAGAGCAAAGTAGAGGAAACAGATTACACCTCGTTAGTAAGTTAGCAAATAAGAACAAGGCAAAAAAACTTACGGTGACGAGGAGCTCCAGTGGGGGTTAGTTACCCAATAACAAGCAGTACACCAAGAAGAAGCTGCCTCGGGGTGAGGTTGACATGGGCCGAAAATTAGCAGACCATCGAATCTAGGGGGGAAAGGGCAGAGCTCCAAGGTATGACAAACCTAGTTGAAAAGAGGCGGACCCTAAAGGTAGAGTGGAGGAGATGTCCCAAGTGGCACAGTACCTACTGGAATTCATAATAGGGGCAAACAGTTTCAATATCGCTTAATAGAGCGATCGAAATTACAGATCGTTATCGAATTTAATAATATAAGCCATTGAATAGATCCACCAAATATTCTAGACTCATCGATTCATTTTTCCCGATATATCACTTTAAAATCGCGCATCCATGAAAAGTATCTCAGCGAAATTTTCACAAGATATAAACCAGTCCATTAACCTAGCGAGGTTTGATATTTGAGCTCTGAAACATTTACCAGTAACATTCCGAGTGGGAGCACTAATTATCTTCCCAGCCTCTAAAATTTTAATTGGCATTTTGCGTCCGAAAACCATCTAAGTGTAAGACATGTATAGAACTGAAATCTTGAAATAATAATGTTACAGAAGTGTTGTGATTTTGATTCGAAGACCATCCACTTCGTTATTTTAAATTGAACAGAATGTTAGCGTAAAACATGTGTCATATCTTAGAAATATGTTGCGACCGAAATAAAGTTTGAGCCGCGTACTTTTCAGGCTCTTCCAAATTATAAACTGGACAATTTTTTTTGGAATATCCTTCGATTTTATGAATCCCTACAAATTGTCTTGTCATTGCTATAGTTCACAAAAGCAAGATCAATTAATTAATCTGACGGTCGAAGCAGCAAATTGTTTGGCAATAATTTTATATGGATAAGTAGTTTTGATAGCCCAGCCTGTTAGTGGAAAGGCCTTTATTCAACATCTTCATTATTAAAAGTATCGTCACGGATTTTGATGATGCCAGCATCTTCAGCAGCCACTGAGAGCAGTTTTAGCATTTATAGTCACTCAAATAAAAAAAAAAGAGGAACATAAACTACTCCACGTGTCACACAACGGAAACATGTTAAAAAAAAATAGAACGTGGCAATTGCATGTTTGTAGGATAATTTTACGAATTTTAATTGTATATTTAATTTTATTACATTATAATATTGTATTTTAATCATCTATTTTTTTTGTATTTTTGCCCTGTCCAACCGTATTTTAACAAGTTTATTCACACAGGTTATAGCAATTTTCCAAGACTGAAGTTATTGTCCTCGTCGCTTACTACACTCCTCTACGAAATAATAGTATTGGCTACCTCTAATACGCCCGCAGGCATCCGCACGGCTGTGATGCTAAGCTAAAACATCTCTGTATTTAGTGCAGCTGAATCAAATTGGCATATTGGCGAAATAGCAGATGCAGAGAATGCATTCATTCATAGAGTTATAGGTGGCGTTACAACAAAAATCTAAAATTACTTCAAACAATTTCGGACACTAGTTCTACTATAGGTTCATAGGTAACGTACCATAATATATACAGAAAATTCCTCCCTAGAGTTATAGATGGTTTCCCCATACAATTATAGATGGCATAACAACAGAAGTCTAAAAGTACTCTAAAATTTTAGGCACCAGTTGTCCTGGTCCATAGATGGCGTATCATAGCAATTACGAAAACTTGGTATAAGTGTTGGGCTCAACCAATGAGAGACAAAGACAAAAAGGTGGAAGTCTCGTTAGAAGGTTAACCAATAAGAGCAAAGTAGAGGAAACAGATTACACCTCGTTAGTAAGTTAGCAAATAAGAACAAGGCAAAAAAACTTACGGTGACGAGGAGCTCCAGTGGGGGTTAGTTACCCAATAACAAGCAGTACACCAAGAAGAAGCTGCCTCGGGGTGAGGTTGACATGGGCCGAAAATTAGCAGACCATCGAATCTAGGGGGGAAAGGGCAGAGCTCCAAGGTATGACAAACCTAGTTGAAAAGAGGCGGACCCTAAAGGTAGAGTGGAGGAGATGTCCCAAGTGGCACAGTACCTACTGGAATTCATAATAGGGGCAAACAGTTTCAATATCGCTTAATAGAGCGATCGAAATTACAGATCGTTATCGAATTTAATAATATAAGCCATTGAATAGATCCACCAAATATTCTAGACTCATCGATTCATTTTTCCCGATATATCACTTTAAAATCGCGCATCCATGAAAAGTATCTCAGCGAAATTTTCACAAGATATAAACCAGTCCATTAACCTAGCGAGGTTTGATATTTGAGCTCTGAAACATTTACCAGTAACATTCCGAGTGGGAGCACTAATTATCTTCCCAGCCTCTAAAATTTTAATTGGCATTTTGCGTCCGAAAACCATCTAAGTGTAAGACATGTATAGAACTGAAATCTTGAAATAATAATGTTACAGAAGTGTTGTGATTTTGATTCGAAGACCATCCACTTCGTTATTTTAAATTGAACAGAATGTTAGCGTAAAACATGTGTCATATCTTAGAAATATGTTGCGACCGAAATAAAGTTTGAACTTGTTCTAATGTCCGAAAATAAGAATGAGAGATCTGATACAATTCTTCTTAATTCTTACAATCTACTACAGACCTTAATGATTCGAATTTAACGTGAGTTCAGATTCTAGAAGAAATCTGAATTACCTGTAAAATTTAAATTTGCAATTCGTAACAGTAACAGTGCTCGTGGAAATGTGCTATTATTGATTACTATTAACTGACTATACCTAAACAAAATTGAATACACAGTACTAGTACAGTAAATGGAGGGAAAAATGGCGGAATAAATGGACAAATTTGGCGATAAAGGGTTACGTAAATAGATGATCTGATCACGATGGTGTTATCTGAATTTTTCCAAAGTTGCCGCTTGGGTTTTATATATACCAGATGTTTCAAATTCGACTCTCATCATTGGAATCTCGGAAACTATAAGAAATACGAAGATGGTTAAATTAGGGCAAAGTTGTTCATTTAACTATTGAAGTTATATCTGGTACTTCTGGAAATATGGCGAAAAAAATTAAATTCACTTTTTTATTTCGAAGTTTAGAAAACATTTATAAATACATTCAAGACATTGAAAATGTATCAGAACATGTATCCCGAAAGACAATAACCTCAGGGAACTTTGTTCAAATTATTGGATAGAAATAGAAAGGATACTCGATTTTCCAGCGCTCCTGGAAAATGTAATTTGGACAGAAGAAAGCACTTTTAAGAATTGTGCAATATTCAATCGAAACAATGAACATCTTTGGAGCATCAACAAACTACAGGCAATTTCGAGAAATTCCACGGCAAATGCGATTCACCCTTAACGTGTGGGCGGGAATTAATAAAAACAAAATTTTGGTTTCTTATACCTCTAGCGGCACTTTAACAACTTTTGCTTAACTTGGAATCATTTATTTTGCTCATTCAATTCAGTTTTTGTTCCAAATATGGGACTTCAAAATTCGCCCAAAACTTGCCATGTTCTGTTCGCAAAATAGTTTATATTATGTATTAACTTTGCACATGTGAAAATTCAGTGAACATTCTGATGTGAATTTATAGCAGAATGTGCAAAATTTGCTGCAAAAATCAGAATGAACACTGATACTGACATTTGGTGCTAATGTACTGATGTACTGCTGTAATATCAATTGTACTGGTTTCAGTACATTTATACCGACGAGAACAATAATACTGATTACATGCGCAATAGTCAAATCCAGATTTTGTGGCACCTGAGATATCCTAGTCAAAGTTCGACGCACGGTTCTTTGCATCCGACATTGACGAAGTGTGTCCGTCGCTCCTAGCATTGTCCAAAAGTGCCACAGTCGAAGTTCGGAATTCAAGAGTGTTTCGAGCTTTGGCCAAAAGCTCCGGTCACCAAATGAATTGATTCGGCATTCCTTGGATTGCCTGCACTCTGAGCTGGATGGTGCAGTCCTGTTAATCAGTTCATAAAAAGACTGAGTCGGGAATATCAAAAGTTAATAACTGGCTCGGAAATAGTCTTCGAAGCGTAAATAAGAAAACAAAATGTATTACCTTCTCATTATCAACTGCTGATTTACCAACTAGAACAATGTAATTATTTCAATATTATTATTAGATCAAATAGCGCTGGATATCTGGGTGCAATAGTTGTTCAATATTTGGAATGGAATATTTATAAGTGCACAGACTTACTCTAAAGTTTTATCAGCTAAGACCACGGTCGTATATACAGGTCTGGAAACTGTATGTTTGACATGAGTCTCTTACATGTCGCCAAACTCGTAGTCCCTCGCTCAGCCACCAGCTGGCGCATTGATCGCAGTATGTTGTCAGGATGTCAGGATTAGGCGCCATATCGTTTAAATACGATCGTATACGTGCCAGAGAACATTCCTCGACTCATGCGTCACCCTTTTGGTACTATGCAACAGAAGACGCTTAGCGGACTCACTTCTCACATAGGAAACAGCCTCGAGTTTCCAGACCTGTATATACGACCGTGGTTAAGACAGATTCTCAATGAAAATCTACTACTTATATTCTATGACTCTCGCTCTCTTGATTCTAAGATACTGCATTTTAATTTGGGGAGGACTACATAATGATTCATTCCATGGCCTTGAAGTATAAAGGAAAATTTTACTTCACAAAGACTTAAATATTATGGGTGAGCGTCAATTATTTACTTATCAATCGCTTTTATGGATGACAAAAAACACCGATACATTTAATCAGTCTTCTCATCAGTATATAATACGTTCTTCATAAATATTTCAATTATTATTCCTTTATTAAAAAAAACACCCACATAACAATGGATATCATAATTATGCACCGAATTTATTTATATAATTTTTTATCCGAACAAATAAAATGAATAAAATCAATTAATACTTCAAAACAGGAACTGAGTAATACATTAATAATAATTACCATAGTTCGAAGGGACTATTTTCAATGAATCAAAAGTCACAATTTTGTTCCAACTTTTCTTCTACCGCATTCTCTGTGACGAAAATTCTTGTTTTTTTCAAGCTCATTCTGTAGGCTCTCATTCTCATTTTTTGTATATCATATTCAATATTTCATGTTATTTCAATCAAAACTGTATGTATAATTTATGGGAAAATAATTTATTACGTTATTCCGCAATCAAGCATTAAGCTTAGGCTGGTCAATTTAATTATTATTAATTTAAATTAACTTACGTCATTGAGAACTAAATTTGATTTGATTCGACTTTTTTTGTTGTTGCGGAGGTGAAGAAAATCCTTTATGGGGAGGTTATGAGCCTTTGAATCTCAAGGTCTACTGTGTGAGTCACCATTCTAGGCATACTCACTAAAAATTTCACCCCCTTTGTAGACTTGTCTGGCTATTGACTCCGGTGGCACCTAGTTCTGCTGGCTCATTGTATCTCGCCTATGTTTCGTTTGTTTACGGTATCCACTCAAGTATTTTTGTACCTTGTACGGTTTGTACAAGTCCTTTACAGGGTGGGAACTGTATACTCCAGGTTCGCCGTTAGGCCTTCCAAAAATTGACTGTCGTTTACGATCCAGAGCCTCGCATTAAACAGTATGTGTGTCACTGTTTCTGTATCCTTACCGCAAAGTCTGCATGTCAGGTCGCCATTGTACAGTCCCATTTTGTTATGGTGACCCTTTTACTAGTGCATGGCCAGTCATGAGCCCTATTACGACTTTTATTTTCTCCCTATTTAGTGCTAATAGATCTGTCGTTCTTTTGTTACACGGGGCATTGATGTATTTCTTCTCATGTTCGTTTCCCGGGAACTTTTTCCAGTATTCTTCGTGGTTTTCCATGATCCAGTCTTCTACAGACCTTCGTGCTGTACGTTTTGGTACCCCCGTGGTCTGTTCTGGATCTGGCGCGTTCTCTGACCCTCTTTGCGCAAGGTAGTCGGCTTTTTCCTTGCCTGTCGTTCCCTGATGTCCCGGCACCTAAATCAGCTTAACGCGGTTTCGGTCTGCCAGTATGTCAAGTTCTTTTTTGCATGTCCATACCAGACGGGATGTCACTTCCTGACTTCTCATTGCTTTAAGTGCAGCCGGACTGTCTGTCAATATGTAGATCTGCTCATCATCGATGGCTATCTGATTGTTTTCCTTCACACATTGGAGGATTGCATATACCTCTGCTTGGAACACAGAGGTATGTTTACCCAATGAATAGCTCAAGCCAGTATTGGAGTTCCTTAAATATACTCCTGCACCTGCACCTTTTTCAGTCTTAGATCCGTCTGTATACCAGATCTTTCTCTGTAGAATGTCGCTCAGGTTTGTATGTTCCCATTCAATCCTTTCTGGTATTGATGCCCTGAATGTGATGTTGGAAGAATATCGCTTTGGGATGTGATCTGTTCTCATGCCTAGCAGGTCCCTGGTCACGATTTTTGCGACACTCATGTGTCCTGGTCCAATGTGTACATTCTCTAGTGTATTTTGTATTCTGAAATCACCAAGCCTGGCCTCTCCTTGGATTACCAATTGGAGGGGAGGAAATCCCAGTAGTGTCTCTATTGCTGCAATGGGCGTAGATTTCATGGCCCTGTGATCCAAAGACATGCAAGTCTCTGGACCTTGGTCAGTCTTGTCATGGTCCCTCTTGGTTGTGTTTTAGGCCACCATACCAAAGAGGCGTATGTTATTGCGGGTTTGACCACCATGTTGTACAACCAGTAGAGCATGTTTGGTCGTAGCCCCCATTTTTTTCCGAAGGAGCGTCTGGCCACATATAATGAGGTCTCCGCTTTGATTTGACTTGAAAAATGAATAGTTTCTTCAGTGTAGGAAATCATTCATAGCACCAACTTCTAATATAAAAAGAAAATTTATTAGATATTAATCTTATTGAAAGAAATATTTGGTAATTCAATAGTCACAATGCTTCGAGTTCAAAAAATACAACAATATATGAAACTGAGAGAATTGTTTTTTAGAGCAAGTGGAAATTATCTTATATTGGGAATAAAAATGAAAACTTTCTTCAATTGAAATTATATTATCTTCATAGCAAAGTCTTTGATTGAACACGATCTTGTACTTTGACGTCCTCTTGCCCATTGTTTTCTCATACACCAAAAATTGAGCTAGCGGTGACTTTGAAAATTCGTGTAAATACGGACTACGGAAGACCACAAGTTCCTTGGCTGAAAATATGATGATTCAACTCAACTTATGTATATATGAAGTTGCTTAGTTTAGGCGCTAGAGGTGCTGAAAAATACAGTATATTTTATTTAGGTATTATGGTAATATAACGATTTTAAAATTAGTGTGAGTTGTCATATATGAATTGGAGTTGTCAATGTATCTTTCAGAATAGAAAAAGTTTATTAATTAACCTAATCATGCTCATTCAAATATTACAACCTAATTAATCTTCTTCGAATCCTTGATTCATATCAATACACTGGTTAGGTGATTTGTATGTTACAATATTTGGCTACCGTGACAGGACATATGGAGAAGATTCTGAAGGCTGCTTCTATACACCGAACTTCGTTCGAACGATTATATGCAGAGTTGATGAAGTTGTTATTGGACCAGAATCATGATATTAGCGATCTACAATCTCAGAGTTTTGTACCAGAAAATGAAAATCATGATAGAACTTGACAGACAGTTGTTGAATATAATATTGGAAGAAAATACACCAATTGAAGACATCGATATTGAAACTTTGAGAGCTGATGAAATCTTAGGATAGTATAATAGACTCAAGGCAAAAATAGTAAGAAGCTTGAATAAGGATGCTCTCTGTGAGTTAGATGATTCTAGTCATTCGCCTAGAGGAATATAGGCGTAGAGTTTAATTGCCATTGATAGAACTGATGAAATTTGACGGTGATAAGAAAATAGACGTATACATGAGGATGATTTGATCGAGAACGAAGATAAATTACAATATCTTATTCAAGCTACTTCTCAAAAATCACGTGCTCGTCAACTGGTAGAAAGTTTTCCTCCAACTAAGGAAAATTTCCCAAAGGTTATTGAATCTCTAAAATATTGTTCTGGTTGGATGATTTGCTAGTGGAGTTTTATATGAGACAACTTTTGAAACTGATATTGAACAATTTGCATTCGGAATCAAAACTCAATCATCTCCATGACATTAGGCATCAATTCTGATACTTGCTCGGCAATGCTTTATCCATTAGCTGAATCATGTTCACCAGAGAATATATTGAGGCAATGCTGTGCAAATAATGATGTATGTGCTCCTTTGAAGAGTCGTTCAGATTATTTAGTGAATTTTCTGAGAGTAGAAGTACAAAACGAAGAAAGAATTTCATTGGCTATGTCAGGTTTTGGTTCAGATAAGAGAAAATGAGAAGAAGCACAGTCAAAGACTGATTTGGTGCCTACAGCTTCCGAATTATTTGACAAAAATAAACCTCCAAAATGTACCCTTTGCAAGAAATTTCATCTGTCTCTAGAATGTGATGATGATGAGATGACCGAAATATCTGTCAATGAGAAGCGAAAAATATTGATTGATCATGGAAGGTCTTATTCATGTATGAGATTTGGACATCTTGCTAAAAGATGTAAATTGAATATTAGATGTAATAATTGTGATGGAAAACATGCTACTATTATGTGTTATAAGAAACATTCTTCCGAATCAAATTTGGTAAATGTGAATGCTTCTGTGACAGTTGATAATTTATCGAATACCACATATCATGATCAAACTTTACTTCAAACACTAGTGGTGTAACTCAGTAGTAAATCGAAAACGCGTTTGGTTAGGGCCTTAATTGATACTGGGTCACAACGATCATATATTCTAACACATGCTGCTATCGATATGGGTACATATATGCCTTATTCGGAGGTACAAATACAGAAATATGGAGTTACCCTTGAACATTTGAATGAAGGGTTCATTTGTAATTTTGATGCTCTTGATCAACAATTGATATGTAATAACGTTATGTTTATACGAGAAGGTCCATGAAAGATGAAGCTGATTGGCCTAAACAAAATTATGAAATTTGTGACGATGATATTATGATGGAAAAGGGAAATGAAGTCAGTACTCTTTTGAATATAGGAAAAGATTTCTCTATATTTTATCAACGTCTTTCGGAATATTAAATGCTATTGAATCAAATGGGTTGGATTTAAACATTCATTTTCAATTGTAGATTTCCAAATAACAGATTGCAAGGGAAACTATCATTAGGAGAAATTGAGTATGCTGAAATTACGTTACTACGAATGATTCAACAAGAATCATTTGATGGAATTGGAGATAATTTTTTTTCCATTATGTCCTTTTATGGAGGAAGTTGGTATTATGAGGATGAAAACAAAAAGTACAGAACGAGATGATACGAATGATTTCCTGCATCCCATATTGTTACCTTCAAAGCACCTCGTAGTAGAAAAGATTATTAAGTATTTTCATAAAGCAGCGTGTCATATTGAACTACAAGGACTTCTGAGTCGAAACCGTCAAAGATTCCAGGTTATTAGGGGGAGAAAAACATTGAGAAGTGTAATCGCAAAATGTGTGATTTGTCGTTGACATTATAGTAACATAAAGAATATGAAGAAATACTACAAATCAGAAGATTCAGATGTTATGATTGATAGCAAGAGCAAAACCCGGATTGTGACGAGATATGGAAGGGAAGTGAAAATACCGGAGAAATTTGGTTTTTAAATTTGATTGTTCTGTGTCATTTAGAAGCATGACACAAGGTGGAAGTATGTTGGAAAATACAGTATATTTTATTTAGGGATCATGATAATAGAACGATTTTAAAATTAGTGTGAGTTATCATATATAATTTGGAATTGTCAATGTATCTTTCAGAATAGTGAAAGTTCATTAATTAACCTAATCATTCTCATTCATATATTACATCTTAATTGATCTTCTTCGAATCCATATCAGTACACTGCTTACGTGATTTGTATGTTACAATAGAGGGCTTCAAAAATGATAATTTTTCAAAAATAATAATAATTAGTCGAAAAATGTTTGTTAGTTTTTATTCATTTTTTAGTCACGCTTTATACTTGCAAATTGGAGCTTTTTATGGAAAAAACCATAATTTCTAAAATAACAGGGTATTTAAAGTAAATACATTACCCACCAATAATTTTTGTAACCCTCCGTACATGACTAGCAATCTTTTCTTCAGGGTAGCATTAAGAAGCTATTTACTCTCTTACGAAACGGTGTGTCGGGGAAACGGTGCAGCCACAAAAAATATTTTATAAATCCCTACCAGCCTGAATCAGTAATTGTAACTTAACACAAATAAAGTTTTTATTGATAGGTGGTCATGATTAGACACCTAATGGAAGCTTAATCAACAACTAATTACCTAATGTAATGACGAATGTTCAAAATGGCCCCCATTTTCTTGTATACATGCGTTAATTCTACGTCAAAAATTAAGTTGTACTCTTCTTAGTGTAGCGGGATTCCGAAGGGTGTTGGCCACATTTAAAATTCTGCGATTTAAATCATCTTCGTTTCCAATAGGAGAGGAGTAAATTTTTGTTTGCTGGTCATTTTACAGGAGCATCATTCCCTCTTTCAATCCACCGATTTGGATGAATCGTATTTAAATACTGACGCACTGCTAACGAAAAACGTGGCGGAGCACCATCATGCATAAACCACCTATTCTGTCGTAGTAATAAGGGCAAATCATTTAGTAAAGTGATATTTCTTGCAAAAAAAGTAAATAATCATTTCCGTTTAAGTTATTCGGTATAACAACTAGACCTATTAGGAAATTGTCAATAATTCCTCCCCACATATTAACCTTAAATTCATATTGGTAATGGGTGTTTTCATCAGAGTAAACATGTTCATTATGTAAGTAAGTTACACCGGATCTTGTGAACGAAGCTTCGTCGGTGAATAAAATTCTCCTATGGAAATTTGGAGTTTCTGTTATCTGATTTTCAATAAAATTGCGAACTGTTTAGCGGGATTCTGGATCAATAGGTGATAAGTCTTGAATTTTTAAACATGGTATGGATGTATAACTTGTTCCTTCAAAACCTTTAATTTGAGTCCCAGGTGTCTAGTACTTAATCTTGAGTTTCCCTCAATTCTGTCTAAAATTTGGTCCTCAATATCTACTGTTCTTGTAATACGCTGACGTCCACAATCAAAAGTTCCTGGCTATAAAGTACCATTTTCACGAAGACGTCTAACAATGTTTGCAAAGGTTTGGTGATTTGGCCCTATACGGTTAGGAAACCTTTTCCTGTTGACTCGAACACTCGCGACCATTGCATTCACAAAATCCATAAACTAACAACATATCTACTTGTTCGGTATATAAATAATCAAAATTCATGATGACTCAGAGATAAACCGTGAAAAGAAAAATACTAAATTTTAAACGGAGTTCAGTTTAAACGATATTTAAGTAATACGATAATTAATAATAGTCAACTTTTAATAAAAACTTTATCTTTGTTAAATTACAATTACTGATTCAGGGTTGTAGGGATTTTGAAAATATTTGTTTATGACTAAGCCGTTTACCTAAATGAAATTTTGTAAGAGAGTAAATAACTTCTAAATAAAAGTAACTATCCAGAAAACAATTAGTAGTGATCATACTGGGGGTTACAAAAAATATGGGTGAATAATTTATTATCACCAAGACTTTAAACACCCTGTAGTTTTCGAAATTAGTGTTTCTTCCATAAAATCTGACTGAAAAGTGAATAATATCTAACAAAAATTCTTCGACTCATTTGAAAAACCTTAAAAAAATTAATTATTTTTGAAGCCTCCCAGCGCTCAAACTAGGCAACTTTATATATAGGTAAGGTGAATTAAATCATCATATTTTCGGCCAAGGAACTTGTGGCCGTTTTACACGCCATCCCAGGACACCTTGTATATGACAATACTGTTTCATTTATAAAAAAGTGCCTAGGTTTGAGGGAGGACTCAACTACATATAGCGAATTCCTCCTGTCAACGAGAAATTCAATAGAACTGTCGATTATGATGAATAAACTATTTTATTGGAGATACTCCTGAAACAAATTTATGACAAGGTGATGAACCAAATTAACATTTTTACTGTTTGCAGATTTATTCTTTCGATAGCTTTTCGTGAGATTGTAATTTTACATATTTTTCACATAGAACCCACAATTTTTCACATAATTTCCTATTCTTCGCTAACGCAGGTTTGATAAACACTCGGCAATTGAAGAAATTTTCTCCAGATATATTCTGTGTTTCATTGGAAGTCACTACGTCGAATATTGTTTGCGCTGCGTCACAGGATCCCTGGAATGATAATAAATATAATCATATCAGAGAAAAGTCATTGCATTTAAACGATCGTTATATGATGATATTTCTAGACTAAAGAGCTACTGGGATACATCGAAGTCTTGGAATCGTGTGAGAAAAAATACCACGAGATGAAAAATAGTACTTCATAATCGTAGCCTATATTATTAAATTAACTGATTAAATTATTCTGTTGAAATCATAGGTTTTATTATCATGTTAGACTAGAGATTCTTATTTCTACAAATCGTTTCCAATGAATATTTATTGACCCGATATATCGAGTATTAACCTTTCCTGTTTGTGTAATCTATTCAGTTCTTTTCAGTTTCGAATCAAATTGAAAACTTCCACAGGAAAATACCTAAATGGCATATGTCTCACAATGTGGTACATTTCCACATTTGTGAGGTTTTATGTTTCAATTATAATACGTGTTTCTTGTTTGTAATATGGTTCCTACACATTGCAATGGCTATAATTACAAAAAAATGTGCCCTATAATAATCGAATATTATTTCTGTAATCAAAATTTACAGGTAACTATGTTTTCAATGTTGTATCCCAATTTTACAAATTATAATTTGAATTCATTCTCTCTAAAGGAGAATATAAGATTAATATTTTAGCACTATGTTTGTTTCAGAATTGAAATATGTAGAAACAAACTCTTGCTTTTATAGAGGCATTATGTGTAGTTAGTATGTTTATTTTAGTTTGAATAGTTGTCAATACCTTGAATTAACGAACTTATCAAATTTATATTCGTTCGCCATATGATATCTAAATCAACAAACTAAGTGGTAGAACTCCATTCATCTTCAAATATATAGATTATATGTGTACAAGTACAGTTTTTACGCATAGTCTCACACACGCAAGTACAACCTCACACACTCTCGCAAAAACCATCATCTAAAAAATAGTCAAGATCGATTCAGAAATTCTCAAAATGGATATATTCACGAAAGTCCGGAAATTTTTTCAAACCGATCACAATACTTCCCTTATGTTTCAAGAGTGATAAACTTTCTTCAGAAATGGTGTGACCTGAGTTTGAAATATGTTCGGTTAATGCTGGTTTTTCACCATCATTCTGGTGCAAACTGTTTTCCATATTGTGTTAGAATGTTCCTTCTAGTTTGGCTCACATAGCATTTTGAATTGTCGGAAACGCTATCAAAGGTATTTAAGGTATCGAAGGCCTAAACGGTTTTTATCTTGTTTTTACATCTATAAACAGGTTGTATTGCAAATTTAGAAAATAATTTATGGAATTTAATAATTACTGGATGATGGAAGGTTGAACTTTTGAATTTTATTGAGCTATTTGAAGGTCGGCGGGTGTAAGCGGGGCACCAAATTTATGGGTTCACCTATCCTGTAAAAAGGATTGATAAGTCCGAGGACGGCATGATATTCGACACAATTTGATTACGGGGAACGGTCATGGTCTCAGGTAAATTTTAAGGGTGTCTGAATCTCGTTACAGTCTTTGGTAAGAACAGGAAGGATGAGCGGATGTTGATCATTACGGCTAATTGAATATTTATTGCTTATTAAGGCTAGACAGAGGCTTGTTTACAAACTTATAATCATAATATTTTTCATGTTGTACCTGCTACCAAGTAATAGTTAACATTCTTTTCGTAATTTAAAATGTCGGTTGTGATAGAAATTATTGGTGAACGCGGAAACACCCAAGTAGTGTACGAAAATCATAAGTCTTCTAAACATCGATCTTCAACTAATGAAACTGTCTGGAGGTACATGAAACGGCCTAAATGTAAGGAGTATGTGTATACCATTGGGGAATCAGGTAGTTTTATTGTAACATTAACATTCAAAAATCAATATAATCACGAACCTGAAGGAAAATTGCTAGACAATTTCTTAGTGTTGCCTGCAAAAGAAAAGCGTTAGGAGAAGCTACAGAGACCAACTAAAATATTACATAATAAATTAGCTTCAAATGGTTTTCCCTTGGATTTTTCTTCAGAAACATCGACTTCCCGGGACTTAAAATGCCTCAAAGAAAATATGTACAATAGAAGCGCAAAACATTACCAACTTTGTCTCGCTCTGTCAACGACCATTATCTGCAAGAACCTTCGTACAAAACGTCAAGAGAGGAAATTTGGAATTGTAGTTTTTATCTGCCTAACAAATTTGAAATTTTCATGTAAGTCGATTTTTATATACATGGATGACACATTCCAATACTGCACACAATTTTTCACACAACTTTTCACCATACATGGTTACATAAATGGACACTATATACCGCTTGTGTTTAGTGTACTGAAAAATAAATCAGAAGAAGCTTATAGACTCTGTTTGAAAAAAAGTAAGTTTATTTGTTCTCTTAACAACTTAATAGTCCAGGCAACGAACCAGAAAAAAAAAATATAGTAATCTAGAATTTCAAATTTGTTTTTGCATTTTGTTCCTAATACCCTCTAGATCATTCATGACTATCAAGACCACGGGGGTCGACCTATCTACCTCCCCAAAACGGGGTTTCAACCCCACAGAGGAGCATTCTTATAAAAACAATCCCAAAGTACAGAAAATTAATGAACTAAGAGCCGAAAATGACCCCCAGTATGTTTTTTGGGTCGCTGATCATGATTCCGCAGTAAGTTTACTCGGAAAACTCCCTCCAGATGGGAAATTTGGAAAAAATATATATAATATATAATTTATAATTTTGTTGTAAAAATGACCTCTAGTAAATTTTTTGGGTCGTTGATCACGAATCCGCTGTTAATTTTCCCAAAAAACTCTCCAGATGGAAAATTCAGGAAATTTGAGATTTTCCTGAGACGGTTATGAATAATAAAGTATAATTTTGTTGCAAAAATGACATCTGGTAGCTTTTTTGAGTCACTGATCACGATTCCGCTGTTATTTTTCCCAAAAAACTCTCTCCAGAAGGAAAATTCGGGAAATATGAAATTTTCCTGAGACGGTTATTAATAATAAAGTATAATTTTGTTGCAAAAATGACATCTGGTAGGTATTTTGGGTCGCTAATCACGATTTCGCTGTTATTTTTCCCAAAAAACTCTTTCCAGATGGAAAATTCGGGAAATTTGAGATTTTCCTGAGACGGTTATGAATAATAAAGTATAACTTGAATACAAAAATGACCCCTAGTAGGTTTCTTGGATCGTTGATCACGATTCCGCTGTTATTTTTCCCAAAAAACTCTCCAGATGGAAAATTCCACATTTCCCATCTGGAGGGAGTTTTCCGAGAAAACTAATAGCGGAATCGTGATGAGCTACCCAAAAACATACTAGATATCATTTTTGTAACAAAATTATACTTTATCATTCATAACCGTCTCAGGAAAATCTCAAATTTCACGAATTTTCCATCTGAACAGACTTTTTTGAGAAAAATAACAGCGGAATCGTGATCAACGCCCCAAAAAACTTATTAGATGTCATTTTTGCAACAAAATTATACTTTATTATTCATAACCGTCTCAGGAGAATCTCAAATTTCCCGAATTTTCCATCTGGAGAGACATTTTTGGGAAAAATTATAGCGGAATCGTAATCAGCGACCCAAAAAACCTACTAGAGGTAAATTATAAGTTATGTATTATATATAAATTTTCCAAATTTCTCATCTGGAGGGAGTTTTCCGAGGAAACTGACTGCGGAATCGTGATCAGTGACCCAAAAAACATACTAGGGGTTATTTCGGCTCTTAGTTCATTAATTTTGGACTGTTTTCATAAGAATGCTCTTCTGAGGGGTTGAAACCCCGTTTTGAGGGGGTAGGAAGGTCTACCCCCGCGGTCTTGATAGTCATGAATGATCTATGGGGTATTAGGAACTAAATACAAAAAATAATTTGAAATTCTAGCTCACTATATATTTTTTTTTATTATAGTCTTTTTCCGGGCTTATTGCCTGGACTGTAAGTTTTATTCCTGAGAAAGTGGTGATTGATTTTTAGATTGCTATCCATAATGCAGTTCATAAGGTGTGTGATAACGTTACAATTATTGGTTGCCACTTTCATCTTACTGTCTTGGTGGCTTGAAATACAAAAGTTGGGGTTAAGTGATGAATACAAAAGCAAAAATTGTGGAACTGGAAAGTGGCTTCGTTATTGTTTTAGAATGGTATTTTTGAATCCAAATCTGATAAGCGATTTTTATGTTCAAGAGTTACTTGCGATAAAACCAAGTGACGATAATTTAACGGGTTTTGCTGATTATTTGGTGAATTATTTTATATCCGACGAAGCCACTTTTCCACCCCACATTTGGGCTGATGGTTCTTCAACTCTAAATAAAACCACGAAAGCTTGTGAGTCCTTTTACTCTTATTTAAATAACTTTTTTTATTATGGTTCACACAATATTTTTTATTTCATGAATGTTTTGTTAAAATTTCAAATAGAAGTGTACATAAAATGTAATAGTGTAGCTACTCCTTGTAAGTCTAAAAACTCAGCCACAATTCGGAGACAAGAGTTGTTGCAAAAATTATTGTTAGATTTGGAACAACAAAAGATAACGTCCCTCCGTTTCGTTAAAGTTGTTTCAAATAGGTATGGACACAATCCATAAAATATGTAGTATTATTATGTATAAATTGTCAATGTTTTTCTCTGGAGTGTAATGTAAAATATATGTATTATATTCTTGATCATATGTTATACATTTTTTTATTACACTAATTTAGTGAATAAATAAAGTAAAACCGATCTCATAATTTTATTTCTTGATCATATTAATCTTTTTATGAAAGTAAAAATAACACTTAAGCTCCTATGGTGGCAAAATTGTTGCATCAACAAGATTTTCATTGTATTTTAGAATTTTCAAATCAATAACTATCTTTGTTACGAATTTCGTAGTCCCAAAATCGGACGACAGAATGCCATGTCAATGTGACGAATATCGTACACGAATTTTATTTTTATTCGAATAATAAAGTAACAAAATCGAGACTAGGGTTTTCAGAGGTAAGGGTCGAGGGCGGAGGCCAGATAATTCATATAAGCCTAAGCATTTTTGTTCACGTCGTATTTGCAGTTTTGAGTTTTGTGGGTTAATAGTGAAATTCTCAACTTACAACAATCATGGAGATCTCTTTCGTGGACAGTGACAAACGTTGTTAACAAGTAGGGTAGAGGGGAGAAATGGTGGCCTCAAAGAATTTTCATCTAGATATTTCACATTAGATGGTATTTTGCCACTACTATGTTGATATCACTTTTATTTGTATAACTTCCGTTACTAGAGTTTTAGCGTTATCACGCCATCTTCAGACGGTATTCAAAAACAATAATTAAAATTCAACTATATAGTTATTTTTGTATTAAGTGCGTAAAACGAGTGTTTTTTTAATGGCACATGAGAGTGTCAAACATTCTTTCGAATGTGCCATGAAAACATGAATTTTATACACGAAATACAAACAACATTTTTTGTACAACTGTGAATGTGAATTTACATAGTCTGAAACATATTAAAAATAAATACTTCCAATATAATTTCACAGCATCCTGTGGTCTTTCTTAGTCGTTACTATAGAAACGGTTTGTTGGCACGCCGCGTGTTTGACTGTTTGACTGTGTTTGCTCGTAGTTGCTTCAATTTCAAGTTATTTTCAAGAAGATGGATGTTGAGATAAATTAAAATATCTGAAAAAATTGTGGAATCAACTCTTCAAGAAATATGTAACGTTTCTGATCAGCAGCAACATGGAACATCTTCGGGAATTTATGTTGGAAGTAATTGTTCAAACTTTACTATCAATTATTATTCTAATAAATGAAATTGTTTTATGATAAATAATCAATTAATAATTGACTTTGTTAAAAATAAATCCTTCAAAAAGTAATATTTCATGTTTATTTTGTGAATTATTTTGGCAGTGAAAAAAAAGAACATTTACGCTCCAATAGAGATGCAGAAATGTCAAGTTTTTTTGACAGTTGTCCAAAAGTATATTTATCGGTAGGCACTGTAGGATTATCCTCTTAGTTCTTGAATAACCGAAGGCATTAATCCTTTGCCACCTATCGATAAATGTATTTATCCTATGGCATGTCAAAATGACAAGGTTATGTCACTCAATTTCGATGACATAAGGAAGCTCATTATGGTACTTAGTACCATAATGAATTTATTATGGGACTAACTACCATAATGAAATTCTATATGAAAAACATGTAATGGTGAGATCAAAAAAGTTTATTCGGAATGCATAACTATGTACAAAACTATTTATTTTAAATGGTATAAGAGCAATTACTATAATTTGCAATATTAATACTGATGGATTCTAGAGTTCTAGTAGTTGATGATTTTTGATAAACTTCTAATCCTGTTTGGTTTTTGGCAGCAAAAACTGCTTCTGATATTTTTTTCTTTTGCTCTTTCGAATTTTCGATGTAACTTTCGGCAACAGTAATGCTTTTCCATCTGCCATGGCGTTTCACGGTACCCAGAACAGCTCCAGAATCAGCCAAAAATGAAGCAGACGATCGCCGGAAACAATGTCCGGTATATTCTTCAGGGTGAGGTAAATTCAAAAAAGTGGCAATAACTTTAGCATTTTACCAAACGTGTGTATTCCAACGGGTTGTTTTGTGCATTTCTCATTTTTATAAGTGACAAAAAAATGTAGATGGTTTGGGTTGCAAGGTCGTATTTTCACATATTGTCTGACAAGTTCTATCATATTCAATCCTGGGATCTTCCCCGAAGTTACAAAAAATTCTCGCATTACCTTTGTTTTTGTATTGGGTAAAGTAACGGATCCTTCATCTATTACATTTTCAACAAGCATATTTGTCAATTCCTCTCTTCTGCATGCTCCACTTAGTCCAATTATCATAGCAACTTTTTAAAATAAATATGTATCATCTGATGCTTCCGCTAAAAACTTTGTAACTTCTTGTTTAGTAACAATTTTTTAGCTCTGTAACCTTCTGATTTACGTTTTAGTAATGCAACCAGCTATGGGTACTTACTAATATCGATGTTTTTTCTTGTTGATAAAATACTTCTTATCATTGAATAATACGACCAAAGAGAAGATGGTTTTCTTTCCTTAGATAAGCATTCAAAGTAAGCCAACAATACATTTTCATGAGTGATATTCTTGATTTTCTTAGCAGAACACCATTCTTCGTACCGATTGAACACCATTTCATATACACTCCGTGATTTTTCCGGAAAAAGGGAGTCCACGATATTTCGCGTCATTTCTTCCAAATCAGAAGGTAAACTACCAGTTTCAGAATCACTTATTATTATTTAAATTATATTAAATTCTACGTGACAATTGTGTTTGACACCGATAAATAAATATTGCCGTTACAACCTGACGTTGTCAAGGAAATGGCAAAGCACAACCACTCACCTACTAATATTTGAAACTACACATATACTTACTCCTTTAAAAATAGTTGTCATTGTGACATGTCAAAAATGCAGTTTTTAATTTTTCGGAAACGTATTAATATAAATGCCATCAGACAAAATTTTGTATGTAATACGAATCATAAACAATCATTATGGCACACGTCGTGTTATCAGGCTCGGCTACGCCTCGCCCAATAACATTCATAACTTGTACCATAATGATCGTCTTTATGATCCTCATTACATAAATAACTATCATAGTTGAAGTTATGTATTTCAATTGTATTTGAATACCGTTCAAAGATGGCGTAATAATGCTAAAATGCGGATAATGGAAGTTACAAATAAAAGTGATACCGATATTGTTAGTATTAAATTTTACAATATGAATAAAATTTCTTATGACGTACTAAAGGTAGAAACGATAGATGGACTTTATTGATGAAATATATTCATTTTCATGAAGGCACTCTATTAATGAATGTGTGTAAGGCAAAAAACAGCCAAAGAATGAAATCAGGCTCTAATTTCGTTAATTGCTTACGTTCCGTTACTGTTTTATTCTGTTATTTTCCGACGTTGTTATAATATCGCGCTGGCTCAAAGACACGTTCAACAATCTATAAATGAGACTAATAAATGGAGCTATTTCATAATTACACTAATTAATTAAAAATTGTGTTATAGTGAACTCCTCTATAGTTTATATAGTTGAAGATTCAAGGCAATACTTAAGAACATTGAGATTATCTGTGTCTGGCTGATACAAACAGTATACTGTTGATAAAATGTTACCTTCCCTATGAGCATCATTCCGAAACGTAACAGTACTTCCAAAAACATCCTGAGCATAGTAGGGCAACGATGAAGAGTTGGTGCAAATAAACCAGTTAGCACGACGCCTGGATCGACCGAGTTCGAGATAATACCAAATTGCTTCAGCCTCTTTGCGAAACTGTAAGCCATCATAATACTGCACAATTTCGAATTAGAATAAATTCTGAAGAGGGAAACTGCTTCATTATTGCTTATATCATTTATATTTTCCAAATCTAAGTTACCCATGAAAGCCGTGAAAGAACTGATGAATACAATTCTACTAGGAGCAGATCTCATGAGTAAACCTGCAAAGAAAGATGTAATGAGACCTATGAAATATAACAGCACAATTATAATTCACATATAGGATCAATGATTGCTCTTAGGTAACAGCAAGTTGCGCTGAAGATCTAAAGATCAACACCATAAATCTTCAATGACATTCTTTCCACTATACTAGAGTTCGTAGAATATCGTGTGAGCCAGCGGTAGAATGTTGGGAGAAAATTTCGGCATTGGAATTCTTCTTGATTGAAAGTAGAGACATCAGGAAGACCTCACTATGCAAAGAGATGGTGAAACAACAGACGAGGCTTCTGATGAGCTTCGAACATGGAATAAAATCTAAGAACTTCAGCGTTTGGTAGCTGAACTTCAAACATGTGAACAGTACTCCAGATCAGGTTGAATCTGTACTTTGTAGATTATGTGAACTTGGTGGGAAAGCACTCAGCACTGAAAAGTTTTTGCGTCCCATGGGTTGCTATTGGTGGTCATACTGAGCATGTGTATTATTCTATAGGAATATTTGTACCTGCCATTATCATAATAGGAATTGTGGGACAAACTTCCCAGAAGAAATATAAGATTGAACGTGCATTGAACTCTACTACGTAATGCCTTGTGAATAACTTACTGTTATCGTTTGATAATGACAGTTTAACTGTCCAAAGAAGAACTGAAAGGAGTGAAATCATACCGGAAACTGAACGTTCACACGGAGACCTTCTCGTTATCAAGTAATAATTGCAGTTATGCAATGAAATGTGTACATTTTAGTTTGAACTGCACGATGGGGTTGAAACTAAAGGCAGGAAAATCTGGTTTCAGAAACGTTATCCTCGTTAATCTTTAGGTTAATACACGCGAAGCTGTTTTCAGATACATCATTGTATTCAGAGACTGATAGTATTTTACTAGTCTACTGATAATACGAAACATGTGACACAGCAATCGTTCTACTTAATATTATAATGACACGTCCATGAAGAATATTAGGAAAGTCTAGTTAATATGTTAACATTAGAGATTAGATATACAGGGTGTCCCAGGTTTAAGTAGCAGAACTTTCGCAGTCGATAGAAAATTTGATTTCGAGAAAAAAAGTTTCAATTAACATATACCTATGCACAGACGCTTAATTTTTGACATACAGGGTGCAGAATTTTATAAAAAAATTCTCAATTTTGTTCGTATCTCCGAAGATAATCAAGGTGTCTCAATGAAATTTGGTACAGTGAATGCGTAGACAAGTTACCACATTTGCATATAATTTGAGACCGGTAGTATCTCCAGTGGCGTAGATATAGGTATTTAATAACAATAAATTAACCCGAAAAGTGTTATCACCCTGTGAAGGTTACTTTTTAGTAATCAATTTCGATACAGAATTTATATCAAAACCAATAAGGTCTCTTGATATTTATTTGTACCTGGCACCGTTTCACGAGAAATTTGATTTTTGTGATTAATTACTACCACCATGAAAATCAGACGAAAATTGGAAAAAGGTATTCATTGAAGTGGGAAGATGTATTGTGCGACGTTGTGAACTATGTACACGAGAAAATGGGAATGATTTTGACCAATATCTTTAAAATTAATACATAACATTTAGAAAATGGTGTCTTGTTAACTATTGTTGGTGGACTTACTATACCTACATTAAAGTACATTGTAGTTATCTGGTTCAAACATTTTTGGAAATAAAAATTTGTTATTCGGTCTTTCTTTGTAATGTATCGCTGTAGAGATTAGGAAAGACAGCTTATTTTATTTTTTCACTCAACGACGCTCTTTAATTTAAGGTAAAGATTCTTGACCCACGTATGAATTAATACACAATTCTCGGGAAATAGGTCACATTAACACATATATTTTTATTTTTACCCTCGTCTTACGAGACGAGGGTAAAAATAAAAATATATGTGTTAATGTGACCTATTTCCCGAGAATTGTGTATTAATTTAATTTAAGGTTTCTCTTTTTTCAATTTTCACCAGATTTTCATGGTGGTGGTAATTATTCGCAAAAATTGAATTTGCCGTGAAGCGGTGCCAGATACAACGAAATATCGAGATACCTTATTTGCTTAGATTCAAATTCCGCATCGAAGTTTGTTCATAAAAGGTAGTCTTTACAGGGAGATAACAATTTTAGGGTCTATTTATTATTATTAAATATCTAAATCTACGCCACTGGAAATAATACCGGTCTCAAATTGTACGCGAATGTGGTTACCTATCTGCTCATCTACAGTACCGAATTTCATTGAGACATCTTGATTATCTTCGGAGATACGAACAAAATTAAGAAATTTTTTTAAAAATTCAACACGCTGTATCTCAAAAATTAAGCGTCTGTACGTATATGTTGATAGGAACTTTTTTCCCAAGATCAAATTTTCTATCGACTGTAGAAATTCTGCTACTTAAACCTGGGATACCCTGTATATTAAATTCTCAACTTTAATTAAGGTGTATTCATATTTATTTTCATCAACTAATAACGCCATTGGCTTGAAAAAGATGGAAGCATAAAATAATAGGTCCACAATAACAGGAATCTTAATTACTCGAACATGTTCACAATGTATTTTTCTTCGTAAATTTGATGAAGAGGTTCATCAAAATGAGGAGATGCAAATTGGCCCCCCGTTTCCCAAATAAACGACGCTGGTATCAAAATGTCGGGCAAAAAAATAATTCGGTGACGCTTTACTGGTTCGATTTTTTCTCTATTGAATAGTATTCACAATCGTAAAAATTATAATGTACACTGATACTGAAGGAATGGAGGGTGGAACAATGAATGACAGGATAATCTTTCATCTACTACCTACATGAATTCCTGAAAACACCAGACTAGTTCAATAACAGTTCATTAGAATAAAATATGTGAAATTATTAGTAGGATATATTGAAGCTATATCATTTGGTTGCGATGAGCGAAATCAGCTGAAACAAGAATATTAGTTTGTTATTTTCTTTCATTTCAATGACTGTTTGTCTCTTCAATTCTGAAAATAAGTGAATTTCATTGCACTTGGAAGTAATTCAATGTGTTGGATACTCTGTTTCTCTATCTTTTGCATTCGTACATTTATACATTTACTTTTACTCCATATTCTCTATTCAATAATCGATCGTTCCCCCTTGGCAAATTTTTTATTCACGAAGTATTCTGATCCTGAGGGTAAAACCACTGAAAGCTTTCAGAAAGTTATATTATTCTTTATAGTACCTATGAGATTCCAAGAGGCTTGAACATTCTCTTCCAAAATATTCCCAAATATTGAAAATGTGTTTCATTTGATAATATAACAGTGAATTGTAATAATATAAGATTGTACGGAAGATATTGAAGACAGTGAGTTATTTGTGAGGAATGCTGAATATGAAGAAACAAATATGAGTCCATTATCAAATTGCTAACGTTTTACCAAAAGATCCAGACGATAGATAGACTCGATGATTAATCTCGCCGATATGTGCCTTATTATTATTAAATAACAATCACCCTCATCCACTAAATAATTATTTTTATTCATATAGTTTTGTCTTGTTCCTTTTCGATTTCAAGTATTTGCCCAATGCGGATTGCTGTGTCCCGATTGATAATTTTTACTGGTTACAACTTTGTAACTACCTGTTTTAATTTGTATTATAATTTTTTGTCGAATTTAGATGTATTGTTGTTGAAATAACCTTGTATACGTAACACATCAAAAGGGGTATCCTAGATAAATGTGGAAATACTCAATAATTAAGAACTATCACTTTGATATCATTATGTTTACTTACCAACTAAAAGATGAGTCAACAAAAAATGTCCGAAGCAATTAATTTGCATAGTTTTATTAAGTCCATCCTCAGAAAGCTCATCTTTTTCCGGATATACTCCAGCATTATTGATTAAAATATCCAGTCTCTCTTCAGTTTTAACGATATTTTCTGCAAAGGTTCTTATTGATTCGATAGAGGATAAGTCTAAATATCTCAAGAAAATGTTATTATTTTTCGTCCGTTTCTTTATATCCTCTATAATTTCTTCTGAAGGATTTATATCTGCTATTATTACCTTACATCCTCTGGCACCAAAAATTAAAGCTGTCCAATATCCAATACCTGTAAGTCCAGAACTACTTTGTAGAGAATGATAAATTCACGAAGGTATATGGAAAAGTGTAGGATATAGTTGTAGTTTGAATTTTAAACTTTTCTTTTCTGGCAGTTTACTTATTATTCGAAATAAGTTATATAAATGTTCACCTGAACAGCCTCCTGTTATTATAATCACTTTATCAACCAAACATGTAACATTATTGTTGCATCTAAATATATACTTGTATGTCGCTATTATGAAGAATAGAATGATGATCAAATATATCCTGGAACCAAAAAATAAGTCAATTATTGAATTTCGTATGATTTTTTGAATATAGTTACTATCACATCTAATATAAATAGACATCAAACATACAGGTTTCGGCAAAAATTGTGTGAACTCGTAATTCGCACTTTCCTGAATATTTCGGTTTGTAAACTGCTTTGAAGACGTTACTAGGTGAAGAAACAATTGTCAGCAATTAAACTTTGTTGCAAATTTAAATTCGTTTTTATATTCTTTATTCTGTATATTTTTTCGTTTCTACTAAACGTAGTGTATGGAAAGTAATGAACCATTAAAAAATAAAGCGAGGAAACATCAGCTTTGAGTCTTCTGAATCCATCTAGACTATTTCTAAAATGATATATATGTGCGCTTGAACACTATTGCGTCGTTCCTCTAGGTCGTACCATTTTGATAATGTACGAATTGTTTTGAAGTGATGGAAATATGAATATATTTTAGAGCGCTGTAACTCCCATTCAAGTGATACTTTTGACATCCATATTCACTTTCTGAAACGTAATCTGTATAGTATTTTCGGTATCATTATTACAACACTGTTTTATGGTTATAAATATATATACAGGATGTCTGTTTTCAACGTACCCCCTAGATGTATCTTCAAACGCTACAACTTTCCGAATTTTTGTTAAAATCTTTCTTTTCTGATCCTACATTATCGGTACAAAATAACATGAACAAATTAATGAATTAATGATACAAGAATAAGTTAATCCCTATTGACATGAAAAATAGATTAATTTGCCATAATAGACGAGCACTATGGGTTTCGGAAACTGCATGAAACTGATATTCCTTTGAAACTATTGTGAGCAATATTGGTGCGCCTACCTATAATATGTGAAAATTTTTATACAAATCTATAATTAATATAATAGGAACAATGAATTTTATATAAGGGACTCATGGCATTTTCACGAGTTTATAATAAAACAATCCGTACCCATAAATCAACAATTAATTTCCTTATATGTTGTTTCTTTATTTACAAATATGCCAATCGAATAAGCATTGAGTAGCATTAAGAAAAGTTGAGCAGAGATTAAAGACCACACACCTCTAGATCAGTCTGAATTTATGAATATATTATATATAATTTTCAGAGAAATAGGTTACATTAACACTTATGCTTTATGTTTTCGTCTTTATGTACGTTTCGGTCACACGACCGTCATCAGAAGACTTATTATTATTTCTTAAAACTAATTGTATTAGCACTAAGCGTCCTTATCGCACCAATTTCGATTAAAAATGCACACGTCGCCGAAACGAACAGAACCACGAATAATCAAAATTTCACCACATCAATGTTTCAAGTAAAAAATATATCAAGAATCCACTAGTTAGTAATTTTCTCATAACATAAAAACGCATGTTAGTGTAGTCTATTTACGAGTGAAGACCAAAACTATCACTTTAAGTATCTACTTTCGCAACAGATGTTAAGATTTGTGAGGTAATAGAAAAAGGTTGTGTCAGACCTTGTTGGACATATTGCATATTCTGTTTAGAAAGTAGATACTTAACGTAATAGTTTTGATCTTCAGTAGTGAATAGACTACACTAACGTGCGTTTGTACATTATGAGAATATTACGTAACGGTAGATTCTTGATTTATTTCAAACTTGAAACGTTGATGTGGTACAATTTCGATTAATCGCGGTTCTGTTTGTTTCGACGACGTGTGCATTTTTAATTGAAATTGGTGCGATAAGGACGCTTTGTGCTAATACAATTAGTTTTGAAAAATCCCGTTCTGGACATAATTGGTCTTCTGATGATGGCCATGGGACCGAAACGTACATAAATACGAAAATATAAAGCATAAGTGTTAATGTGATCTATTTCCCGAATTTATATATAATTCATACCTGGGTCAAGAATCTTCATTATATTTTATGAATACAGTAAAGTTTTGTTCAGATGCACTTTTTCCAATATGGGGAACGAAAATTTCAGCATAAACTTACTAACTGTGTTGGTGAATATTTTTCAGATCTAAAACCTTCAATGCCTAAAGATAAACAAACCCACAGGTTATATAATTTAAATTGTTTAGATTACGATGGGAATATCTATTCAATATTTCAAAAAAAGAATGTGCGGTCATAATAGTATTAAAAACAAAAACTCAGGAAATGTCACCTCCCTTGGTAACCATTGTTTTGAATAATCAGTTGGATTATAAAAATGATGAAATATCAACTGAAGAAACCAATTATTATAAAAGATCTATCCTGGAGATGATTTACATAAAACGTGATAGAAGTCTGTAAGTCATAGAACTGATCTACAATCATTGAGTCAAATTTATACGATTTCAATCAATCAGACCCTTGCAAACTTCTACGTTTAGAATGTCTATATCTAGAAAGCTGATACAATAAATCAGTAAATTGGTGCTGTAAACACCTTTTCTGTCATAGTCATTAAGTTTCAAACACATCTGCTCAACATTGTACCTACTGAAATGATACGATGCTAAGTGATTTTTTAGTTGATGCGAGTTAGATTTCAAACGTCATCTGATGATTGTCAATAGAGAGGAAGATTTCCCAAGAATTTACATATAATTCATACCTTAGTCAACAATCATTATTATAATGTACATGGTTCTACATAACCTAAAATACCGACTCCAGTCATATGGATTATACGGAAAGTTCGCACAAAGGCATGAGATATCGTTGCATCCAAATATAACTACTCGTAATCCCATCAGGATCTTATGAAATTTCGCCAACACTAATTCCAAGATAGTAATTTGAAAAATAAAGTCGACGCGGATTGGTTAAGTATTGGAGTTTTTGCATTCACATCGCGGCATCAGAGCTTACTCCTTCTTCTAGGAGTATGAGCTGTTTCTGTGGGCGTAGTTTGCGGACAAAAGCTGGTATTATTATTAAAATCATATTTAACTTGGAGAAGTGTCCGAAATTAATATTTTAAAATAAAAACAACTTCATCATCAGTAGGGTCGACAAATTTCTGTATTCTTCGTCATATATAGATAATCCCCAAATCTATATTCTAACGAGAAAAAAATGTTAGGTCAAGAAGTTGTGGATTATCTTCAAGTTCATTGAAAACATTAATTATTCACTGTGCTCAATTGAATTTATCTATTTTTCATACATCTTCTGTTTAGTATAATTACACACTACAACATCTAGTGAATTGAGGTTGGGAGGCCCCGCAGGCCAACGAATTGGGATATCTGTACCTCTGGTAAACCGTTGCAAATGAAAATCTTGCATGGCTTGTTGAGGAATACTACTATTATATTAAAAAGTTCGTTATTCAAAAATCCATATATGTTATTCCAAAAGTAATCAATGAATCCTACCAAGCAATGGTGAAATCTGGTTTACTGATGGAGCCAGAAACTATGGACAGAAGGGAATAGGGATATGCCTGAAACGCCCAGACAAATGTTTCCTCATATCTCTGACAAACAACCACTATCATCTAAGAGGAAGTACTGGCTATAACGCGCTGTGCCTATCCAGCGCTTGAAGAGAGAACGGTAAACCACATCAGCATATGTACAGATGACAAAGCAGCTCTCACTGCACTGGCTAACATGAAAATACCATCGAAGCTCGTGTGCAATTGCATTAACACGCTAAATATCCTCAGCGAAGACGAAAGCGAACTCACCATATACTGCGTCCCCATCCACTTGGAATAAGGGGAAACGGAATAGCCGATGAGCTCGCAAAATCAAAGTGCCAAGCAATGCCACTAGGGCTGAACCAGTGCTGGGCATCTTGCAGAGACCATCCACAGGATCCGAATCACAACACTCGAGATAGTAACAACAAGTAAATGGTTGCAGGCAGTCTAAAGTACTGATTGGGGCAGCAAGTGAGGAAGATAGCTTAAATCGATACCTACTGCTGACACATATCCTAACGGGATGCATTTTTCCGTCTCCTACAGGGCTAGCGCAGCCAAGTAAGCTACTTTTGTAGGAAACGGATAGAAGACCTTCATCTCCGTTTCCTCAAGGTCTAGCGCACCGCATGCAATTATTATTATTGTGCAAAGACATTCGCGCCTGCGTACCCTGAATAATCAATTTAAAATTCGCTCCTTTGAGCCATCAGGTGATCGATACGTCCATCTGTGTGTTTATTGTGATTAAGTAGTGCTTTTTGTTGTGAGTGTTGCTTAGACCTTATTCCATTACATTCTCAAATGTGATACAACAAATGAAGGCGAGCACGAGGTACTAGTTAAAACCAAAGTATCTAACGAGAACTGTAACAGCCAGTGTGACGAGACAGTTGCCCGAAATTTAAAATGTCCAAATTGATATTTAAAGTGAAGAAATCTAACAAATACACGAAATTCAGAGACCCGCTGTTGAATGAAAATCTAAACACAATAATTGTGTTTAGATTGGTCATCAACCAGCCGAATTAGAATGGTTCGGCTTTCACCCTGATGTATTGGGTTATGTTTATAGGTTTTTGGTTTTTATATACCGTATATGTCGCGTATGTTTGACAATTAGAATGGTGCGTTTTTTACCCTGACGATTTTAGGTTATGTTTCTAGGTTTCTGGCTACGGTAAAACTTCCAAGAAGGAAGTTGTAGAACAAAAATGTATGTTATACCTTCTTTAACATTATTGCAAAACACGTTGTTTACTGCTATAAAATATTACACGAGAGGCCCAAGTCAAGGGATTGACAAGCGCTTTTTGAACTTCTTAGCCACTTTTGCTATAAAGTAGGTCACACATTTACATTCAAAAGTTTTTTACACTTGAATTTCTACAAATTAGTCTATTTTATAGTATAGACTCTGTTAATGAGTTCGCGCTTGGGAACGCTTTAGTTGTAGGTGTCGCGGTCAGAAAAGCATCAATATCGCCCTTTAGTCTGATTTTTACTCGTTTTTTCCCACCTTCAAGGCAAGTAAGGTGAAAATGAAATTAAAAAAATAAACATCAAGACAATGAAAGATAAATACCTGAATCAAAAAATCTTAGATAACTATTTTTGAACGGCATAAGTACACGCTTAGTGGGCTGTTTGACAGAGGTTCCTGTTCCTATCACATACAATTTACATGTTTTCAATTTCTGATTCATTTTGTTCATTATCATCGAATCAATGTTGTTGAAGCTTTTACCTACCTACGAATGAGCGTGGAGGAGGGAAATATTCCAAAAATTCTTTGAAGACGGGTTGTCACCCAGTGAAGCAAAAAGTTTTCATAGATCATGCCTAGTTGCAGGTACACCTTCAGAACAAATATATGAAATACTCTCTATTGCTCATGTAAATCAACTTGATCGTACCATTTACCATTTATACGAACATTGGCGGTCAGTTTTCTCATTTTGATTGGGATATTTCATTCGGAAAAGTGTAGGTATTCAATCTTAGGAAGGAAAATTATGGTACACGAAAGATAATGCGTCGTAAATAATTTCTTGGAAAGAAGGAATATTTTGAGACAAATGGGGTAAAAACTACCATTTATGAAAATCCTTTTAGCTGGGTATTAATTAAGCCTTCAATGCAAACCTGCATAATCCATGAATTTCAGACAGAAGAGGTATACGAATTGGGCTTTGAGAAGTTTCGTAACTTCATTGGAAACGACAGATTGTATAGAAAGGGATTCCCAGCAATCTTTAGGATAGACGATAGTTTTGCCAAAACGAATGCGCTGAAACAAGTCTCCCCAAATTCTGTCCTACTACTGTTCACGTTCCACATCCTACAAGCTGTGTGGCGGTGGCTGTGGAAGAATTAGAATAATATTGAAACTGATAAGCATTGATGCTCTCATTCCGGGACGTTCTTTTAGTTCAGAACAAACTTAACTGTGAGTTGAAAAAAGAAATGTTATGCAGACACCCTATAGTTGATAAATATGATTTGTTTCTTGATTATTTTAAAAAGTAAAGTCAAGTGGTGGAACTGTTTTCGTGAAGAATATACCTGAAGAGGACATAACACAAACAACATTATCGAAGTTTCCACCCGTATATTATTCAAAGATCAAGTTTTGAAGTGGTGACAAGCTTTCAACGCAATATCTTTGCCCGATTTTGTTTGCGTTTCATTGGAAGAATTTTATAAGCAAAAGATAATTTCATTTGCGACAGACACAACATAGTCGTAACTTCAGGAGCTACCAATCTTTTATGTACAGTTGACATAACAATTTAGCAATGTGATTGTCCAGCTGGGGAAGGAGGAAAATTCCGGAAATATCTTTGTGCATTTTACAACACAAGTGTTAATTTGTTAACTACCCCACATCTGCTATTCTCTGACCATGTTGAGCATACCAATTTGGCATTTGGGAACAATTTTGATAGCAACTTTTTATGGGTATGAAGAAAAAGAAAAGTGAGATGAAACAATCACTATCCTGCAATAATCGGGATTTTGAACAGCCTTTGCGAAGTGAACTAGATGATGATATTGTTCGAACTGAAGAAGTGCAACCGTCAGATAATTCTTCTGATGAGATAGCTGAGGAGCTTTCAATTATAACTCCCAATGGATGTAAAATCGAATAGAATCAACCATTACGTGACGAATATTCATTCTCCAAAATGTAAAAACACCCAAAATCCTAGAAATACACATACATACTAACCCCATGGTGAAAAACTATATGGAACAAGCTTTTGATGTTTGAATTAGCCAAAATTCATTATTGTCAATTTGATATGAACTCTTTTTCACAAAATAATGGCTTAGTAGTCCAGGCATTTAAGGAGGAGAATCGACGATTTTTTGTACGAATTTCCGCGAGGTCTAATTCTGGTCTATTCTTATGTATTTTGACACGTTGAACATGATGGTGTAGTTTAAATTTGGATTAACCCTGTGCTCGAAAAATCATGTCCATTTTTTGGACCCGAAAATGGCCGTTTTTCGATTTTTTGAGTTTTGAGACGAAACTATCGGTATTATGGAAAAATGTTTTAAATAAAAAATGTTGGAAAAATTGATATGCAATTTTTGGCTTTGGTCCCAAGTCAATTTCAGGTTGTGGGCCCAAGATAGGGCCCATTTAGTGTGTGTTTTGGCACATTGAAAAATTGAGTATATGTCAATGAGTTTTTGTTTTTTCATATTCTGTTCTAGTGGAAAGATAATATTTTTATTCCTCTTTTATTTGGTTTTTGGTACTTTGACCTATCTCATTTTTTGGTGTCACAACCAGCCATTTTGAAAAATCCGTATTTTGCGGATTCCAGACGAAATACGGATGTAATCATTTTGAAACTAAAATTATTCGAAAGATTTCATCATTCTGAATATAATGTCCAAAATTTATTTTGCTTCGAAAACATAACTTGAACGTCATTTTCAAAATTTTGGACCAACGAAAATTCAAATTTTTTGAGATTAGAAATTTTTCACAGAACCCAAATTTTAGATTCTATCAGAGGTTTGCATAGCGAGTATTTTAAGTTCAAGCAGATTGATATGAGTCGAGTAGAAATGGAGCTATCTTGATATATGTATTTGGGCCTGTAGAGGGCCCAATTTTGGGCCTATCGACAAAAATCTTGAAGCATATGACAAAGAAATACATCTGCTATTTGAGTTTGAAACAGCGTACGGAGATCCGTTCATAATTCCAAGTTATAACGAATTACATCATAAATAACTAGCACGGAATTTCATTTAGCGGCAATAAGCGAGCATCGGTACAATAGATCCCGCACGCGGAATTATAGTTTTTTTAAATATTTTAAAATGCACTTGAAGGCATAATCGTTTTTTATGAATGTGTGAGTGTATGTAGACGTGTGAACGTATATATGTGACCGTGACATGATGATTACAGTAAACTCTTCAGGAATGAGGTAACAAGCAGGTTATGCTGTCCCCCAGGTAGACTATAGTTATTATAATTTCAGTGGATATTTATTAAATAACAAGTGAAATCGCATGTTTAAAACATTTCAAGATACTGTCCTGAAGATGACCTAGGTAACTAAGATATCCTGGTATAATTTCAATGGAATATATGTGATCAGAGATACGAAAGACCCACGGATGAGAAGCTTTATTTCATTTTAGAGAGAATTGACGAGCATTTTCGCACTTAAAAATGCAACTCAACATTTCTACTAAAAACAAAAAGTGGACAAAGTTCCCAGATACCTTCCAAAATATAACGCAAGAAATCGCATCTCGATCCATCTTGGAGAAAAAATTCTTAGCTGGAGATCATTCTTGTGCTTTATTTCCTCGACTACTCATGGAGGTCTTAAGAAAATGAACCTTCAAAAGCCTAACTCCAGATACCATTAGCGGAATTGTAAACCCTGTGAAATTTGATGAATAAATATATTTCATGTTAGTAGATTAAAGGCGAACACCTTCAAACATAATTCAGTTTATAACTCATCAATGTCAGTGTTGATGGAAAAATTGAATACATAATAAATTATATGGATCGAAGTATAAATTGTACATTCAGTTCAATGTTATTTCCATAAACGAACAGGGCATTGAAATATCTTCTCTTGTTCAGTACATATTAGGCTCACTGATTCTAATAATATTACTGAACGATTATATGTTGAAAGAAGAAAGTTCATTTTCTGAATTAACTCATCGATCAGCAGATTTTCTCAGCGAACACGTAATTAATGAAGATGGAAAACTTCATGATATAAGAAATTTTCAAAGCAAACAATTCCAATTCGCTATTGGGAAATTTCCTTTATCTCTTTAGCACATTTCCTTCAATCAATGTCAATTTTAGAATACATATATTAGTTATTAGTTATTAGTTTTTAAAAGTTGGTATTGTCAAACAGTCATTAACATCTTCATAATCACATGCAAAATAATAAAAGTACGGGGTACGGAATTTTCGTCATCATAAGTTGATCGAATTATATTTGTTCATTTTGTTCAAAAATTGTTCAAAATTGAAATAACTAGAAAAGAGAATTTAACATTTGTTAAATCCCTGAAAGGCTCAAAACATATGTTTCAAATGTAATGTCTTTGTTTTCAATAAAAGATAAAACTCCAAACTAAAGATTCGGTAAGTAAACTCGATTTTCTCTTATTGAAATGAGTTTTGAAAACACAGAATAGGAAGGATAGTTTTCTTGTTTTGAGGTCGGTTCCCAAAATTTGACATGTACGCTAAAATCATCCCTAATAAAACTGGTTGTTAATTCACTATTGTAATTCGGAGTCGAACAAATTCAAATGATTGTAATTAAAATCATATTAAGTGTCAGGTTCATCACATCCATATGCAACTAAAATCAATATATCTGTATTTATTTTTAAGGCGTTAATCACACTGGTATCGGTTTATTTTACCAATCAGGTGGCCACAACATTCAGATCATGGGTCTTCAACCAACAGAATATGATATTTTGTTGTTGTTTACCGGAAATATTACCGATTTCTGATGATAAATGCTTTTTCATGAAAAAGAAATATGTTCAGACTAATTTCCCTCTATATTTTAACGTATCGTTTTTGTTTCCCTCATAACCTACATTGATCTCAAATGTTGGAGTGCTCTAGTTTGTTATTAATCCTAAACATGACAATAAAGCACACGCAATTCGATTATTGCAGTCGACATATCAAATACTTTCTCAAGAATTCTTGGACGTAACAGTTCTCGTCCTCTGTCCTTATTTCTTAATAATAACGATAATAATGATAATTGTTAGGTATAATAGCTCATCCTATGTCATTAGCCATCTAGAAATGTAAGTTCGAATCCCATTGATGAATGTTAACAATTGAGTCGTAGCCCAATTTGTGTGGAAAGTTATATATGTTGGTTATATTTAGTGAAATATAAACACATTTCGAATTAGAATCAATCTCCAGGTTGAACAGTGACATATCTTTCGCTCTCCTGATCAGCTCATCATTCGAACGAGACAGACGATGAAGTCACTGATCAACCATTTTCGGCAAAGATGTAACTACTACATTCAAAAGCATATATGTACAAACACGATCTGCAGGAAAGCAGATGTTCCACTGGGAATGTTATTCCAATGCCACGCATTGATAATACAGGTATCGTGATTCAAAGAATCGACAGAGATACAGTTGGAAATACTACCACCAATTGTTAATTGTGAATAACATTCTCAGTTGGACATCTGCTTTTCGCCAGATGGTGTTGGAACACCTAGGTTCCCCAAACATTTCCGAAAGCAGTAGTTTCATCTCTGGCGTAGATGGTCGATCAATGAATTCATCGTCTGCTTCGTTCTACTTATGAATTCATGAGATGAACGAAACAGCTGTCTGAGACTAATAGACATGTATTGTCACTGTTTAACCTGGAGAACCAAAACTTTCTATATTATCATATGTTTCATTTAGTAATAGTTATAAAAAGCGCAATGATTGGTTATTGTTGGGACGAGACTAGATATATATATAGACACATAAGACATATATTTCCGAAATAATATCGTTTTCGCAATAACAACACATTTCCTAAGTAAATTAAGTGGTAGTTTTAGAGACACGTAGATATTTTTGAACATTATTTGTTATCATTCGGAATCAAATTTATATTGATTAGAAACTGCATTTCTAGTTTACAAAATGTTGTCTGTCTATTTCATAATAGATGATCAAAATTACGTTGAAAAAAATTGAGAAATGAGATTGAAAATAACTTTACTTACATGGTAAGTGATTTTTACTGAAATTTATCATTTATGTACTGACTATGAATTAATTCTCAATCGCTTGAGTTTAAAAATCAAATTCTATATTCAGCATTGAGTTAGACTAAACAAATAGTGGATGTGAGTAACGTTTTATACAAACTGTTGAAATAATTATATACCATTCTTATTAAAAATTGTTTCATTAAAAAAATATCATTAAACAGTATGTTTTTATGAACATTCTCTCACTTTGCTCAAATAATTCCATAATTATTATCGTAGGTAATTTTCATGGTAAAAAATTGTTTATTTGAGCGAACTGCTCTGCATGAGTGGATAAACGCTGTTCACGTTAAGAAAGTGATGACGTTATGGCTCAAGGTCATTCAGATTTAAATGTTTTTGGATACAAGTAACCATTTGTTTGAATAATTTAGCAATTTAGCAGTTCTTTACTTATTATATCAAATGCAAATTACTTGTAATTTCAAATATAATTCATGAACGGTTGTAATGTCTACCAAATTTGTTTAGAAAAATTAAGTAGCTTCTTACTGATTCTGCTTGCAGCGAATTCAAATTCATTAGTATCAAAACCATATATTTTGGTATTAAATGACGGAAAGACAGTGAAAGGCAAAAGGAAATATTCTTCAGAATGTTGATCGAGTATTAAAATAAAAGAGATCTACACCTGAAAGATTTATATGAAGACATATAACTTTCACCTTCAAGTTAATATTATTATCCATATTATGATCTTAATGAAGCAATCACTATTATTTAAGGAAACCAACACTCAATATACCCTATTATCAAAATCTTCAAATCAATGCACAATTTTTAAATCTACCTACGCTGAGTAACACTATTAAATTATCTTTGATCCATGTGAACCTGTTAATGATATCGATGTAGATAAATTTCGATCAACATAATATGAACTTACTTTTATTCTTACGAGTTTTGATTTCGTCATCGTTCACGATGGTGAAGTAGGAAAGCGACAGTTGGAAAAATTTCAATCATTTTCGTGATTTGTGGTTTTCTAGCTTTTCTGATAACTGTTCTATACGGGGGCAAGGTGAGAAGTTCCTGGAAAATGAAGCAACAAATAATTTATTTGGTCAAAACTTATTTTATTCCCCTCTAATTTTTCAGATAGCAGATAGCTTCCTCATATTCGAAAATGTATACAAAATATTCCTACCCATTCGGTTGAAATGCCCATAGCCTCAGAAATCTCGTGCACTCTAACTCGCCGATCGTCCATTATCATACCATGGATTTTATCAACGATTTCTGGCGTTGTAAAATCAATTGGACGACCAGAACGTTCGGAGTTCTTTGTGGTCATACTACCACAAGGAAAATCAGTAATCCACTTGTGAATCGTCCCAATCGATGGCGAAAAGTCCCCATAATGCTTAACGAGCGATGCTTTAGCTTGCGTAATGTTTTTTCTACGCAAGAAATAATGTTTAATCAAGAAGCGAAATTCCCGTGTTTAGAAAAAAGGTAGCTTGCTTTCGATGAGTGTCAAAATAGAACTGAATGACATATCAGTCTGAAAATTATTATGCGCACTAGGTTAAGATGGTACATCACAAATGTCATGTGGGATTTTCGATTGTGGTGCCATCTGTTTCATCTTTCAGGGACTTTCCACCTTGCCCTCGTATTGAGTTACGAAGACAGTGCATATAGACCCATGGAACAAACCGGTGTTGAAGGTTCTGAAGTGAAAAACTAATTCAGAGGATTCCACAATATTCGAGAAGGCAAGGTAATTAAGTGTTTGGTAGTTTGGATGATCGTGATTTTTGATATATGAAATGAGTTGAAGAATGATAAAAAACAAGAGCAAATGATTTTGCTCGACCTATTTCTTGAGACCGGTCAATCGAAATATATGTATATGATAAAATTCTTATGTTTCGATAATAAATTGTTTTTATTCGATTCTAAGATGAATCGGTTGTGCTACAATGTATATTTTAAAATCCTTGTTTGTAAATCCCAAAACAGAAGAAGAGACGCTGGAGCTGTTGCTCCAGACTCACTTCCCTGGATCATGGTGCGAAAACGACCGTAGTTTAACAGAACCAGAAGACCACTTACCTCAAAAAAGAGGGCGGAAGGAAAACTGGGCAGGCTGCGAGTATTATCAACAAATCAAAAATCAAAAGGGCAATAAATTCATTTAAACCATACAAGTCGCCAGGAATCGATGAGATACTGCCAGCTTTACTGCAGCAGGCAATCGATATACTGGCCCCTATCCTGTGTGAAATGCTGAGAGCCAGCCTGGCACTGAGCTACACACCGGAAGAGTGGCGAGCGGCAAAAGTGGTATTTATACCAAAACCCGGGCGAGACTTACGCCCAGCCAAAATCTTCCCGTCCGATCAGTCTAACTTCGTTTCTCCTGGAAACCCTAGAGAAACTGATCGACAGGCATGTTAGAGATGGAACTGTCATGAGAAATCCCCTACATCGCATTCAGTATACGAGTTAATACAGAGAGCAGAAAAAGCGCTGGATTGCGAAGAAATTGCACTAGCGAGCTTTCTGGACATAGAGAGAGCTTTTGACAACACCTCATTCGAATCAATTGTCCGAGCAATGCGAGAGCGAGGAGTGGAAGATCTGCTCTGCAGATGGATCCACAACATGCCTCGATGCAGGACAGTCATAGGGACTCTCAATGAGGTCGAAAAGAAGATACGGGTCGCTGGAGGATGTCCGCAGGGAGGTGTACTGTCACCCCTGCTGTGGAGTCTGGTGATGGACGAACTTCTGATACTCCTTGAGAGCAAAGGATTCTGCGTAATCGGATATGCGGATGACATCGTCATAATAGTACAAGGAAAGTTTGGGAGCACAATAGCATCTCTGATGCAGCATGCACTAAACACGGTGGAAAAATTGTGCAACAAGGAAGGACTCAGAGTGAATCCTTCGAAAATAATCATTGTACCCTTCACAAAGAGAAGGGACATTGGAAACATACAAGACTTAGTTTTGTATGGAAAAAATATACAGATGACGGACACGGTCAAGTACCTTGAGGTAAGCCTAGATAAAAGGCTAACCTTTGGGAAGCATCTGGAGAAAACCGCTAACAAAGCGATAAGGGCCTCGTGGACCTGTCGTCGTACAGTTGGGAGAACCTTGGGACTCACTCCACGGATGGTACACTGGGTGTACACAACCATAGTGAGACCCATTGTAACATACGCCGCCATCGTGTGGTGGCCAAAGACAAAAACTAAAGCATCTCAGCATTCACTAAACAGAGTTCAGAGGCTGGCATGCTTAGGAGTAACAGGCGCAATGTCTACCACACCAACGGCTGCTATGGAGAAGCTGTTGGGGTTCGAACCACTGCACCTCGCCGTTCAGACAGAGGCCATAAGAGGAGCGTATCGCTTCGATCTTATCGGCCAAGGAAAGGCTGATCAAAAAGGCCGAAGCATCCTCGGATTGCTTGGATCACCTGGGCCATTGGGGATGAGATCCGATAGGATCAAGGTTCACAGCTTTCCCGTGCCTTTCATGATTAAAACCATGAATGGGCGAGAGAACGCTTGCAGCAGTCCTCATATGATATCAGGGGACTCCATTTGGCTCACCGAGAGCACCAAGACGGAAAAAAGTACGGGTGCTGGAATAGTCGAGAAAACGGACCAAGGGGAAAGAATTTCCTTGAACCTAGCGACTTTTGCGACAGAATTCCAAGCAAAAATAGTTGCAATTACAACATGTGCTCAAAGTATGAGGGAGAGAGCCTATGAGAATGGACAAATCACAATCATAGTGAGCAACCCGACAGTGCTCAAGGCACTGGAGTCATACACAATCACCTCACAATGTGTACTTGATTGCGTCAAAGAACTAACGGAACTAGTAATGAACCCCAATAGAGTAACACTCGTTAGATAGTCTGAAGAAACCAAACGAGAAGGGACAGAAACTGCCGTCGCACTCGCTAAAGCGGGGGCGGAAAAACCACTGATTGGACCAGAGCCAACCTGTGGCATTTCTCATGCCACAGCGAAATCTGTGATGCAAAAATGGCTCGAGATAGAGCACCGTGCCTACTGGAGAGAACTGCCCCGCATGTCGCACTCCAAGCGACTGATGGGAGATCTCCAGCAGCAACGACCAAAAAATCTGCTGACGTTCAGCAGACAAGAAACACGGAATCTTGTTGCATTCCTGACCGGACACGCCCCATGCAACAAACACCTCTATACGATGGGACTAGTAGATCAGCCCACTTGTAGGGGTTGCGGCGTGGAAGATGAGACACATATGCAGTGCACGGCATACACGGTAGGTCGTCGGACACACCGCGGAGACGATAAGACTACACCCGAGGAAATCAGAAGTATCCCCTATATCAGGCTACTGAAATTCATAGAATACACCGTACTGATCAGGGAGTAGAAACAAGTGAGGGCACAATAGGACTATAATGACCGTAGTGCTGTGGGGCTCCCCTTAGGACGGAGAACCAACCTCACGGAGGAGGGGTTTTAGTCGGTAGGAATCCGGCACACCCCGAAAGCACGGAGCACCCGAGGCGTCTATGCAAGATTTCCCCTCCTCTACGCAAAAAAAAATCCCGATAATGATACTCGCACTGAAGTTATTATAAAATATCTTGATATCCACAGGTGCATATGGTGGTTGATGAATTTCTTGTTTGCATATTCTTTCATTTACTTATACTCAGGTAATGACATTAACGAGTAGTATATATATGGAAGATTTTAAAAGACTACGTTATGTTAGGGAAAGGAAATAAGTAATAAAATATGAGTGGAACCGATGCATATTTACGCTACTACATATCTATGGTGTTGAATTTACTCGTTAGTTGAACGAAAACCTAGTTAAAAAAAATGTTCTTGGAAATATTATTCCCAATTAACCATCCTTGTATAACAGATATCTTGGAGGTGCTTATTGGCAGTGGATTCATTATTCACAACGATGGTGGAGGGTTCTTCTAAATTCTATATTCTTTGTTTTTGAAGGAAATACCATCTTCGCAGATACATTCCTTCATCGTTCAGCTTAATATACTGATGTGAGAAAATGTATACGTTTCGCATTTTACACAATACATGACGTAAATGTACGTAGAATTACAGTCCTGGGAAGAATTGTTTCTGTATTTTTGATGTTTGATTCTATTAAAACTTAGATTCTCAATGAATTATGATCTGTCAACCTACTATCAAGTCAATTTGATAAATCGAAAGGTTATATCGGCAACTCTGTAATGTGTTTCCGAATTTTGAAATGGACGACGTGACGAAGAAAGGGCAGCAGTTATGTGAAGAAAATTGTTGACGTGAGTTGGTTGTGAAAGTAACTATGAGGTCATTTCTTTCTTAACGTGAAAAGCGCATATGCTCGATGGTAATCCTAGATCTAACGAATATGGTAGTCAAACGTATGTGTTCTGGATATTTGATGTAAACAGTAGTAGACAAAATAAGACGGTTTGCAGCACGTGACTTTTTCATACTCTTTATTCATTTATTCAATGTGTATGATCATATGTCAACATTTGTTTTTGTATTCAGAAATATTTCTGCAACCGCAGGGATGTTAATAATTTCCACAAGTTGTAAGAAGCGAAGCAAAAATAAGGACGTAATGGGATGATTTACATGATCCCAAGACGTATGTTATGAATCTGAAGACACAATGCAATGTGCCAAAGAGATTTCGGAGATTATGATGCTGGGATTGGAAACCTACGTACCCTGCACCAACTAAACCTCGTCATCTCGTGAACCATGGTTCAATAAAATCTGTAATAAAGATCGAAGTTTATTGAAGGCCAAAATGGCTTCCGTTCGTTTTGCATTTTAACCTAGACTATTGGAAGAAATTCCACTTCCAGTTCATTCCCTTTCCCAACCAAAGATGATCTCACACTGACTACTACACCACAAGAAAACGCCAACTTTTTTGCTAGAATGTTTGCAGCAAATTCCTCTTTCGATTGAATAGGGAAAAACCCTCCTAATATTGCTGAAATTATCTTCCGTCAGAGCACAATTAGGCGAATTCTGTTTGATGGATATCTGCCTGTTGTTCTCTAAGAATGTGCCCCAGAATTTACACCAGTTTTTACAATTTGGAAAATGACTACAGTTCAATCAATCCCAAAAAAGAAATGAAGACTTCTCTAATAATTATAAACCCATTGCATTACTATCTGTGAGCTCTGAAGTAATGGAGAAAGCAATCAACTTCGAGCTCATCCAATATCTAGAGACCTCAAAAAATCGTGAATGACCGGCAATATGACTCCCGTCAGCGGAGATCAACTGGACACCTGGTTGTCTAAGTAACACATATATGGCAGACATCTGTTGAAAGATATGGAGATTCTTCAGCTGTAGAATTGAATATCTCTGAAGTATTTGACCGAGTCTGGTATCAAAACATTCTTGGAAAAATTCCCGTTACATGCTTTGCCGCCTCAACTTTGGCGTTTAATATCGAGTTTTCGCTGAGAAGGATCACTTCATGTGAAAGTGGACGGAGTCTCTTTCTATACCATGGCTATTAACTCTGGCTATCCACAGGGATTTGCCTTGGCATCAACATCGTTTCTCCTTCATATCAACCATATGTTGATACTCCTGTCCCTTCCTCAGCTTTGCAGATTATGGTACACTTCATGCCGCCTCCTAATCTAGAGCCATATATCATCTAATGAAGCCAGATAGCGAAACTGGAACTGGTCGACGCATTTAATAAAAATCTGGCAACGCTTTTGAAATGGAGTTTTGATAATCCAACAGAGTTTAATACAACTAAAAGAAAATCAATGTATCACTTCAATATAGAAGTAGCAAATTTAGTACACTGTTTGGGTGCATCAAGTTGACTGAGGTAATGTTTTTGTTCGTTGAGGCATTTGAAAAATTTTCCAGCACAATTATTTAACTGTTTCAGTTGGGAATTTAGAGTTAGGGGAGACTTGAACTAAAACTGTAAGACTGCAAGAACATGAAAGGAGTAGTTAAAAAATCTTCATTAAGGTTTTTAACATGCCATTCGGGCAATCAATTCTCAATTTTTACGAGAAACCTGCATCTGATCGAAAAACTATCAAAGTGGTTTAGGTTTTCTATGATAAACGAACCAAATCCTAATCTATCGTCAGAAAAACTGTAGGAAAATTATTCTTTGTTTTACGTATAACGGAATCGACCTTATACTCTATATCATCGATCGACATGCTGGACAATTCCTCTTCTGCAGTGTCCATTACACCTCATTATCAAGATAACCTTGAATTAATTTAGAAATTTGAGATATATGTACGGGGTGTCCTAAATTGGTTGTCCGAATGGGGTACCTACATTAATATTCGAAAAAAAGCTACCACGCATCTGCGTTTGCTTTTTTTGGAACAAATTCATTGTCGTTTACAAACTTTCTATGTCAGTTGTTTTGACACCATAGCCAACTTTTCAATGTTTGCCCATTTCGACAATGCCTTCTATTTCGCTTAATCAAAGATATTTCTAAACTGTAAAAACATTATGCTGGCACATTTTTAAATTTTGGGGTAGTCTAACTACGCCAACGGATTCTTTGTAACAAAGTGCCACAATAATGTTCTATAATTTGGCAATATCTTTGATATTAAGCGAAATAAAAGACATTGTAGAAATGGGCAAAAATCGAAAAATTGGCTGTGACATCAAAACAACTTATAGAGAAAATTTGTCGACAACAACATTTGGCTTGAAAAAATCGGATGCGTGGTCGTTTTTCTTCTATCTCGAATATTAACGGGCAATCAATTTGGGACACACTGTCTAAACTCACTTTCATCCCAAGACAGTTTTTCATCTGGGTGTCTTATACACTTGTAAATATCTTCTTCTACTAAGGTTTTTGATTTTGTTGGCAGATTATTTTCGAATCCTCGCTTTAATAGAGCCTACAACTTCATGAATTTAGATATGTCCACATTCTTGTAAATATCCAGACAAAATCGAATATTGCGTTCATAATGTTCATTTAGAGTTTTTTCTTTCTTCATTACATTATGCCAATAGAAAGTTTGGGAGTTGATGAATGTATGAATGATGAGAAACATCGGAAACATGTTTACGTTCTCGATACATTGCTGCATTGATGTTCCAATCACAAAGCAATCGCTGGTCCTGCAGCCCACATACTATAAATTTATAGTTTTTCGACATGTTCATTTGTATGGAAACCAACAAGTTATCTGTCAGTTTTGACAGATCAATAAATAACTCGCGACCTGATATTTCATTCCAAACGTACCGAAGTTTTGAAGAGAACATCCCCACCGGGTGTATTTGGAATGCAAATAAACTACCAAAAAACCCTTCGGAAAGGTACGTATTCGCCCTAAGCCTAGAGTCAATACCACATACTCCTGAATGTTGGTAAAAAATGTCAAAAGGACATGAAGGAAATAATACTATTATCACACTGTTCCCAAGTGGGACTATAGGGAAGATTAAGATTATTCACTGAGGCAATTCTTTACATAGGACGGTTGATTGTTAGTCCAGTCGCTCTGTAATTTTTGACGGTTTTTTTTGGGGAGTGTTATTTTTGAGTGGTTTCTTATGTTTTTTGGGTCGCTGATCACGAATCTAAGGGTCAAATGTGTATTGGATCAATGCGCTTCAAGTTATGAGCATTTTTTATGGCCAAAAAAGTCATTTTTTGCGTATTTTTGGTTTAACATGAAAAGTATGACATATATGAAAAAAATACCTGTATAAAAATTATAGGTATTATTGAAACACGTCGAATGAGCCCAACTAGAAGTTTCTAAAATATTTTGGGCTCACTGTGGACCCATTTTAGCCCTTTTTTAAAAAAAACTAACAAAAACTCCTTTTCATTTTTCAACTTAATGAATTGTAAATGGCAAGAAATTGTGCATTTTTGTATGTATTTTTATGTTCTTTTCGATTTTTTTAATATCTTATGAGGGGGCGCTACAATCGGCCATTTACAAAAAAAATCGATAAATTTTAAGATCAAATTTCATGAAATAAATTGAAATTCTCACAGTTAGAAGACATTTTCATGACCCAACTTTTGAGCCCAACCCGAACTCGATTGGTCAAGATTCGGCTGAAATATTGAAGTAGACGTGTTTAGGTTCACCCTGAGCCCAAATTTTGGGTTTTTGGAAAAAAACTTGAATTTTCCAAAGGAAAACAAATGAAACTATTTAATGCTGAAAATGCGTATTCCTACTTATTTTTTTGACAAATTGGCTACGATTTGAATAAAAAAATGTTATTCATTTATTTTCACATGAAACAATATTTTGCCTTGAACTCGGTCAATTACGGCTTATTTGTTTAAAAAACGTACAAAAAAATCAGCTTGCGAATTGGAAAGTCTACCACCAACTGACGATGTAGCGAAATACCATATATCGTGTATATTGCCAAGTACAGATTTGGATCGGCAACGAGAATATTGAACCAACCCAATGGGGTTGGAAAGTTACTGAGAATGGCCTTATGTCAATTCAAATAACTTCAGAAGCTGCTCCAGATGAATTATTGAAAATTATTTTTTGCAATTGCAAACAAAAATGTACCGGAAGATGCACTTGCAAGAAAGTTAGTTTACCTTGGTCTGCATTGTGCAAATATTGCGAAGGTGAAGATTGCGCGAATTGTTGCGAGAAAGACATCATTTTATTCAATCAATACGAACCAGATGTTAACGATTTTGATATAGTCGAGGAAATAAAGCATTGAACCTGGGAAAGTTGGCGCAGTTGGATGGATTGAGATGCGGTTTTCTGCATTCGATTCAGAAAGCATTTAGAAACTTTGTCCGGTATTTTTGTTTTGCGGAAAAAATTTGTTGCATTTCTACAGCCAAAAATGCATTTTTCAAAGATGCACTTTTTGAGGTAAATAAAAAAATGGGCTCGATTTGGTTTCTTGGGGGTTTTTGGGGTCGCTGAACACGAATATGATATTTAAAAAATTCCCTGAGGTCCCCTTGGACCTCCCCGGGGGTATACTAGCGTCCTGACGTCCTGGATATCGACGAAATTAATGAAAAAAATATTTTTAATGTTTGTCAACTGTTCGAAAGGTGATATGAAGGTTGCTAGTGATGATAACTACATGAAAAAACTCTTCTGCAATACCTGGTGTACCCTGCGTCCGGGTAATGACGTCATCTTCTAGAATTGGCTAATTTTTCTTCATAAAAGGTAACAAATTCTGGCTCTCAGGGGTTTTCAAAGTCGCTGATCACGACTGTGACACTCACAATGTTCTGAAAATTACCTGGGGGTATTTCCAGGACGCTGGAGCCCTGTGTATCCACGTCATCTTCTAGGAGTTTCTTGTTTTTTTTTTAAATTAAATGTAATAAATTCTAGCTCTCGGGGGTTTTCAAAGTCGCTGATCACGACTGTGACACTCACAATGTTCTGCAAATTACCTAGGGGTATTTCCGGGACAATTGAGCCCTGTGTATCTACGTCATCTTCTAGGAATTTGCACCACATTGTGAGTATCATAATCGTGATCGGCGACAATAAAAACCCACATGAGCCAGTTACATTCTATGAAGAAAAATTAGCAAATTCCTAGAAGATGACGTCGTTACCCGGACGCAGGGTACACCAGGTATTGCAGAAGAGTTTTTTCATGTCGTTATCATCACTAGCCACCTTCATATCACCTTTCGAACCGTTGACAAACATTAAAAATAATTTTTTCATCAATTTCGTCGATATCCAGGACGTCAGGATGCTATTATTCTCCCGGGAAGGTCCAAGGGAACCTCAGGGAATTTTGTAAATATCATATTCGTGTTCAGCGACCCCAAAAACTCCCAAGAAACCAATTCGAGCCCATTTTTTTATTCACCTCAAAAAGTGCATCTTTGAAAAATGCATTTTTGGCTGTAGAAATGCAACAAAATTTTCCCGCAGAACAAAAATACCGGACAAAGTTTCTAAATCACTTTCTGAATCGAATGCAGAGAACCGCATCTCAATCCATCCAACTGCGCCAACTTTCCCAGATTTGGCCTATTTTAGTGCTTTATTTCCTCGACTAATAATGTTGATGACGAAATTTGTAATAAAGATTCTTCAGATGTTTGCGAAATAGTTTCTGATGATATTGATAATGATCATAAGCCGTCCATTGAGATGTGCGGCAACAGTGACGAAGATGATATAATAAACACTACTTCTGATTGCACAACAGATAGTGAAGATGCTTTGTCACAGCCCAAAAAAGTGCCAGTAAAAAAGCGAAGAAAATGAGGGCTTAATCATATCATGTTTGAAGTTCCCATTGTTGACAAATAAAAGACATTAAACTTTGAAAATCTTTTTAAGTTATATTAGTATAAACTACAGTTATTGGAATAAAATGTCTTTGTGTATGTGTGAATAATTAATTATTAATTAGTTTGAAATAGATCATAAGATATATTTTTATGAAGTTGTAAAGAAGTTTGTTTTTATGTAATAAAAAAATAATAAATGGTGAAAAAAGCTTCGAAGATTTATTTACAAAAATTAAGAAAGCGCGCTTGTGCGCGCACGCACGTGCACAGACATGAAAAAACATACACACTTTCGTACACTAACAAACATACGTATTAACTCAGAAAATATTTTTATCATGAGAAAAATGTATTATTTCATCAAAAAAATTCAAATTTTGGGAAATAAATTCATAAATTTCGTGCTTTCTTTCAAGGTAAAATATTGTTTCATGAGAAAATAAATGAATAACATTCTTTTATTCAGATCGCCAAATTGTCAAAAAAATAAGTGAGAATACGCATTTTCAGCATTAAATAGTTTTATTTGTTTTCTTTTGGAAAATTTGGGCTCATGATGAACCTCAACACGTCTACTTCAATATCTCAGTCGAATCTTGACAAATCGAGTTCGGGTTGAACTCAAAAGTTGGGTCATGGAAATGTCTCTTAGCTGCGAAAATTTCAACTCATTTCATAACATTTAACCTTGAAATTTATCGATTTTTTTGAGGTTGATAAACTTCGACTTAGCGCCAAATTGCCGCATTTGAACAAAAAATGTGCAAGCTTGGGAAACAAGTTGAAAAATATCAAAATCTTTCGAATGCTTTTTGTTTCGAGTCAATAATTTGAAAATTCAATTAGTTATCACCATTTTAAGATTTTTTGTAAGTGGCCGATTGTAGCGCCCCCTCATAAGATATTGAAAAAAATCGAAAAGAACATAAAAAAAGATACAAAAATGCACAATTTCTTGCCATTATCAATCCATTAGGTTGAAAAATAAAGTCAGAGGAGTATTTGTTAGTTTTTTTCAAAAAAAGGCTAAAAAGGGTCCACAGTGAGCCCAAAATATTTTAGAAACGTCATTCGACGTGTTTTAATAATACCTATAATTTTCATACTGGTGTTTTTTTCATATATGTCATTACTTTTCATGTTAAATCAAAAATACGCAAAAAATTACTTTTTTGGCCATAAAAAATGCTCATAACTTGAAGCGCATTGATCCAATACACATTTCACCCTCAGATTCGTGATCAGCGACCCAAAAAATATACGAAATCACTCTAAAATACCACTCCCCAGAAAAAATTGTTTCTGGCCATTTTTCACGACTGAGCGACTGGACTATGTTATGATTCTCAGATCATTTCTGCTCTCCCTTAAGCTATCTAATAAATATATTTCATAAATTAATTTAAGAGAATCTTGTACTAATTAAGTTCCGAAATTGAACTCCAGTGTTTGATACTAAGTAGGTACTTTATCTTCCGCTTCCCATATTTCTTGTATAATGTGTGTTCCCATACCGCAAAAAGGTTCTGGTCCGATCAGCAGACTGTTAGCTTTCCTTGTTAGCAAGAGCGGCCACCTATCCATTTACCGTAATTCCTGTATGCTCTTGGACCCAGTGAAGGCTGATTCCGTTCTTTACTCCTAGGCTATATTGTACCCCTTGAGCTAATGATGGGTGAGCACACAGCTTTATGGCTGCTTGACTATCAGGCATGATGGTTTTCGCTTGAAAGGTACTGGTGTATTTATTCATTTCGTTCTGAGCCCAAGACTCCGGCCCCTCACCTCCTGTTGTTCTGGATCCACAACATACTTGTCAGAAATCAACGATATTTCCTAGAATAGTTTTTCCTCAATGCACACTCATAAGTCACTTATCAAAAATTGCCGAGATATTTTGAGCAGTATTTTCCTTGGCAACAATTCAAGTAGTTCATTCCAGGAAAATCTTAGCTCCATTTTTTCTTGGATGTTAGTTAAAATTAATAATCCTTCATGTGACCCTCAACTCATTCTCACCTCTTTTTCCTCGAATAATTTTTATTAACTTTTTGGAAATATGTTCATTTTATAACTGGTTCTCATATTAGTCATACTAGTTCTAATATTAAGAAAATAGAGTCTGTACATGTAAAGTTAGCAGCAACTGTTATTGATATTTCACATAGTCATTTAGTAGATTCAGTATTTTGTGGAAAGCTCAACAGCTGTCTGTGACTATAAACACGTGTGGTCACTGTTCAACCCGGTAAACAATTTGTCCTTAATCATATTGAGTTGCAAAAAGTCATATAAAACTGCAACATAATTTACCATGATAGTCATCATTTTCAAATGATGTGATTACAGTTCTTTGAAATTTACTGCTATCTAATTAGAAATATTATTCAGAAACGAACGTCAGACGAGTATTTAGTATAAAATATGTTAATTAGTGACATTGATAATTAGATTTTATGTTATCGGACAGCAGGATGATACTATTTCACCATTTGCTACATAATAATTGTTATTAGATTCTTAAATTATATCTTAGAATGAATGGAGATTAATTTTTTCAGGCCGTTGTAACTGCACTATTTATTTACTCATTTGACTTCCCCTCTTACGATTCTGTAGAATCAACGATCTACTGTAGGAATTCCTTGGACCTTGATAATATAAATATAAATATAATGTAGTATAATATAATATAATATATAGATAAATCCCAATTCCATGTTTCTAAACCCAAGAACAAAAAATGAGTTTATAGAACATATATCTACATTGAAAAATAACACTTCCTACGGCATAGAAGGAATAACCACAGAAACAATTAAACAGACTCATCAATATTTTCTAGAACCTCTTAAACTCATATTTGATATGATCATTCAAAAGGGACATGTTCCCACTCAGTTTAAATTTTCTATAATAACCCCAATACATAAATAAACAAAATTACACTTGACTACCAATATGGTTTTCGAGCTGGCATAACCACCACAGATGTCATGTATAACGTTATTAGAAGTATTACAGAGGAACTTGATGCAAACAAAAAATGCTTTGCAATATTCTTGGACTTGACAAACGCATTTGATACTGTTGATCATACATACAATACGTATTGGAGCGTTATATTCCGCAGTTATCTGATTGATCGCAAACAAAGTATCAAAATAAGAAATGATACACTAAGTGAAACTATGACTATAAAGATGGGGTCCCCCAACGAACCGTTCTTGGTTCAATGATCTTCCAAGCATATAAAAACTCACTGCTCTGCTTAAAAATGAAAGCAAGAATTATATTATATGCTGATGATACAGTCGTAATTTTCAGAAATACATGATTTGAAACTAAAAACTCTTTCCAACTAAGCATGGAAACAATTAATGAATGGCTGAGTATGTATCGCCTCTCATTAAATGGCAGTAAGACCTACTATCTCGCCTTTTCTATAATATCAACAAATGGACCCAGCTTTTCCAGCATAAAAATTCCTGGTATGAAAAACGAAATTATAGAATTAGAAGAGGAATATTTGGGCATTATTATTGACAACCATTTGAAATGGTACGATCATATAGATTATCTAACGAAAAAGGTGAGGAAGCTAATATACAAATTTTTTTAACTACGACAGATTTTGCCAAAAAATCTACTCATACTAATTTACAAATTTCTATCCGCATAACTCTTTCGTTATGTTACTTTGGTGTGGGGAGCAGCGTATAAGAGTTCTTTTCAAAAGCTGAACACAATAATTTTGAAGAAAAAAAGATCTTTCCATACTAACCTTATATACACAGAAGATATTGGTAACATTCGAACACTATACTTCCATAGCTTATGCATTTAAAAATAAACTACTTCAGAATTCCATTACCACTTTTATACTACCAGAAACACTAGTAAAGAATACTACCCACTCAAAAATTCAACAAAAATATATGCCATTGTTTTCTAATCTAAATGCTACCTAAAATTTGTAATATCCTACCCCTAAACATAAAATATCGGATAGCCTCTTCGAGAGAATCAAAAAAATGTATCTCCACCAATTACTATAAATTTATTAAAATATTAGAAAATTAACAGTTACACTAACACTAACTTCTATTTTTGTCCCTTTACCTTATATGAACAAATATATCTTCAGATCAACAAACACTTCTTAATAGCACAGAACAAGTGTTAATTCACTTTGTTGCTTGTTGCTTGTTATATATAGGTAAAATCTACTTTCTGTAATACGACATGTACAATAATATAAGAGTTAGTGTTTATTTGCGATTTTAATTAATTTTGAATGACTTGTTTCGGTTGACTAATTTAACGATAAATTGTAATTGAACAATTACAAGCACCTCAACCCCGAGATGACTACAGGGAATTATTGAATCTCACAATCATTTATTTAGGAGGAGTTCTCGATGAAGGTGTTACATTCAGGAAACCTGCTGGCTTAGTTCGAGCTGGATGGATTGCAAGGGCTTTGAACTGTTTTCCTATTTAAACATCAGTTTAAATTGTCAAAAAAAGAAGAGAAAGCCGTGAGAGAAATAAGCGTTTTCACAGTGATGATATAAGTAAAATATTCGTTTCAAGCCTCTACCGGATGGTTAGCACCAAGAAACGACTTACAATTATTGAAACATCTTACAGTCTTTGAAACAATGAATCAAATAATTGCTGCTGTTGCCCTAAAAAAAAATACTGAGCCATTTGTGGTATTTGTCGGAGGAACTGGTGTCTTTTGCATTTTTGACGATGAACTTACAGTACAAGATAAAAAGAAGAATAGTAGATGCACTAAAAATTGAGGCCATAGAAGAATACCCAGAAAGAATAAACATTGATGTCAAGCACATCGACGGAAAAAACATTGAGGACTTCGTAACTAGCAACTCTTTACGATTCTTCCAAATTCTTTCATTTGATTATCTCACTAAAGTTAAATCTAAAAAATTATTTCATTATTATTTTCCAATTCGATCGTGAACTGTAACTTATGGTGAAAGGAATTGAAGGAATTCAAAAATTCATTACATTCGTTTTCAGGGATTGCAGCAATACAATCATCAACATATCTTTTGAAGAAGGCTATATTATAATTTAGTTGAGATACTGCTTCTTCTTCAAGGAATTCCAATACTATTTGGGCTATGATACTTGATATTGGAGAGCCCATTGCACAACCATCTAATTGTTTATAACTATCATCTTTATATTGTAAAAAATTAGCGGTGAATGTATAATGAAATAAATATTTTAGATTTAACTTTAGTGAGAAAATCAAATGATAACAAAATTCTAACAAAATGGTATATACCAAACCTACTTGGTCAGGAAGGTATACTAATTTCAATTCTGATATACCTAAAAAATATAAGAAAAATGTTATCATAAATATGATAGATAGAGCTATTCGACTAAGTTCTCCTGAACTGAGAACTATATCTATTAAAAAAACAAAAGAAACTTTAATAAGAAATGGTTATCCCATTGATTTAGTAAATTCGATAACTGAAGACAAAATTCATAAATTTTATAACTCATCTGGTGAAATCAATACCAATAATGAGAAATCAAATAATAAGCATTACATATCACTACCATATATTAATGGTCTGTCAGAAAAAATTTGTAAAATAGTGAAACCTTATGACCTACATATATGTCATAAGAGTTATTTAAATCAGAAAAGTCTCTTTACAAAATTAAAAAGCAGCGTACCTTTCAAAAAAATAACCCATAATGTTTATTCCATCCCTTGCAAAGATTGCGAAAAGGTATACATTGGCCAATCTTCACAATACCTCGAAAAAAGGTGGATTGGTCACAAATATACCAAAAATTCATCAACTGCGCTCAATAAACATGTAAAAGACACTAACCATACATTCGACTACAACAATACAAAAATTTTAAATATTGAAACAAACGACAACAAACGTTTGATATTGGAATCTATTCAAATTAAAAAGAACAATTGTGTAAATGACAAAATAGATTCCAATCTTTCGAAACTTATAATAATCTAATTCAAACTTAACAAAATTTTATTAGTTTGAAGTGCCACTTTCCACTTGTCTATTTAAAATTCAACCTAAAAAAGATAAAGTATTATTTAATTATGACATTATGAGTAACAATTTTGAGGTTAAATTCCATAGAATTATCTTAAAGTTGAATAGTTGATTATGATAGATCGGAAGTGTTTATCATAGAATAACTAATTCATACAATAATCATAGATATTTATAATTGTACAATCTTAAAATATCTTGTATTTAATCAAATTCAATCCATTTCAAATTGTAATTAGCCATACATTACTCTTTCACACACAACCGATCCAATGTTTTCTGCAGTTTTAATTGGATCTTCAAACACAAGTCGGCTGCAGACGCATTTCATTAATCGAAATCATCTATTCTTTTCTAAATTACATGGAAACACTAATTCACATTTTGATAGAGACAATAAACATTGTCGAAACGTCAAACAGAATTTTTATCTCATTTTCAGTATATATACGAACCAATATACCAAGAAAACATACAAATATTACAAATGGTTCAAGAATATCAATAAAAGAATATATATATATATATATATATATATATATATATATATATATATATATATATATATATATATATATATATATATATATATATATAGGCATCATATAGCAAACTTTTATTAACAATGTATTATGTTATTCGACTGCGTAAGATTTGCCCCCATAGATATTCGAGCGAAGTGAAGTGATGTACAACTTTATTGCATCGCCATCGTATGAAGAAACTTTCCCATGTAATTTATTGGTTAATGTTGAGAACTAAAAACCAACATCTCGTATTGAGTTTACTCACATATTTTCAGCATCGAGATGTAACACTGACGGAGCGCACGAGAAATCTGAATCGGATCTCAAACCAATGAATCAACAAAATTTCTTTTATCCTGGAATACTCTCAGAGACGAGAGGTACAGGGACGATTTTCGTAAATGTAGATGGAATTAATCAAATTCCAGAACAAAAAAAAATTCATTAATTAATTATCAATCATGAAACACATGGTTCAAATATTATTCCAGTTGTGATATTTTACATTTATAAGATTCACAGACGATGCATGAATAAGAGTTAGATAACAATCGAAATTATTGTATTATATAGTGAAGTGATTCGATGCTACAATAGAGAAGTAAATGAATATATTCCTTTATTTCTTATTGGTTTTTGTCAGATAACAGTGACATGGCCTCTCTAGTATAAAATCATCCCTATTGAAGATATACATAACCACCCTACATAATGATAAAAAGACCAAAATATCTAATAGACTACAAGCCCATCGTAAATTTTCAATGGATCAAGTGACCCAGTATGAATTGTATTTAGAATTATGAATAAGTTCTTGGGAAATAGGTCACACTAACACATATGCTTATTATTTTTGTCTTAACGTACGTTTCGGTTTCACGATTATCATCAGAACACGTATCAATGTCTAAAACGGGATTTCTTAAAATTAATTGTATCGAGCACAAAGCGTCCTTATCGCAATAATATCAATTGAAATGCTCACACGAGTAATCGAAATTGTAACACATAGATGTTTCCATTACATGAATCAAGAATCCACTGCTTAGAAATTTTCTCATAATATTCGAAGTCATTTCGACGCACCATTTTAAATACGACTGAAACCAAAAAATATAAACCCAAATATTCTTTTTCGAACCAGATGTTAAATATTCATGAGGTAATGAAGAAAGGTTGTCAGATCTTATTAGAAATATTGCAGTTGGACCATTCCAACTAAAATATGCTTTTAACATTATAAAGGCGCATGTAGAGATTTGCAAGGGTTTTTATTAATTAAATTAGTATAAATCTGACTTAATGATTGAATGCCAGATCTATGACTACAGACTTGAAGTCACGTTTTATGTCAATCATCTCCAGAATTGATCTTTCATAAGAATTGGTTTCTTTAGATAAAATATTAACATTTTTATAATCACATTGATAGTTATAATCAAAAGAATGTTTAGTAAGCGCGGTGTGATTTTCTAAGTTTTTGTATCTGGTATTATACTCAAGGCCATACATTTTTTTTGCGAACATTGCTCAGAGATTCCTGAATAAAGTCCCATCGCAATCTAAACAATTTATTTTGAATACTGTGTGGGTTTGTTCATCTTCATTGAAAGTTTTAGATTTTAAAATATTTACCAACACAGTTAGTAGGTTTATGCGCAATGTTTATATCAAACTTTTTCAAACATTCATTAATTCTCTCTGAGGTCTCCGAAATGTATGGTTATGCTATAAAATGATCTGTAATACCGTTTATATTATTTATATATGACGTTCCATTATAGATTTTGTTTACTCTTTCTTTAATGATGGGGTTGAAGAATGTTTCTGGGTAGCGATTCATTTCCAGTATATTACGAACAATTTTCAAATCTTTGGGACTGTTCCCTGGGTGGAACAATTTAACAGCGCGATCTGTAAGGCTGTTTATGACACTTTTTTCATATCTTGTTGGTGCAACTGAATCGAAGTGAAGTTATCGTTGAGACCAAGCTTCTTTAGTAAACCACAAAGTTTTTATTTATCCATCTAACTCTTGCCTAATGTTCATATCTAGGAGATTTATATTTTTGTTTCACGAGTAAATTGAAGTTTACAGCGGAAATTGTCAAATTTATTATCACGTACTCAATTTTATTTTTGGGAACACACATTAGGCAATCATCTACATACCGTTTAGGAAATACAAGTTGGAAATCTAATGATTTTAAAACAGATTCCTCTAGGCATTCCATAACTAGGTTAGCAATAGTAGCTGAAATAGATGATCCTATTGCTATGCCGAATATTTGTCCAAAATATTGCTCAACATATTAAAGATAAGTGACTAAAGAATCCAATTATTATAAAAGATCTATTCTGGAGATGATTCACATAAAACGTGATTCCAAGTCTGTAAATCATAGATCTGACGTTCAATCTAAAGTCAGATTTATACTAATTAATTAAAACCCTTGCAAATGTATATACATGCCTCTTTATAATGGTAAAAGTATATTCAAGGTAGAATGCTCAAATAGCAATATTTATAATAAGGTTTGACAACCTTTTTCTATTATTACCTCATAAATCTTCAGCATCTGGTTCGAAAGTGGATACTTGAGCGTTATATTTTTTTGGTTTCAGTGGTATTTCAAAATGTGCTATCGAATGACTATGAATATCATTAGAAATTTGGTGAGTAGTGAATTCTTGATTCATATACTCAAAACATTGATGTGTCACAATTCCGATTACTCGTGTTTCTGTTCGTTTCGGCGACGTGAGCATTTAAATTGAAATTATTGCGATAAGGAGGCTTGGTGCTCCATAAAAGTAGTTTCAAGAAATCTCGTCTTAGACATTGATACGCTTTCTGATGATGGTTGTGAAACAGAAAAGTACGTGAACACAAAAATAATAAGCATATGTATAAGTGTAAATTTCCCGAAAAATTTTCTAATATTCATACCTGGGTCAAGAATCATTATTAATTATATTCAGAATGATACTGCTATATGAAACAATAGTTATAGGCACTACGTCGTCAATTTTTTGCGGTACAAGTAAATTGAATCTCCCATCCGAAGAAGGAAAATCCCGACATAATGTTCATTTATGGCATTCCTTAAATTGATAATCATAAAAAATAATCAACAAGAACCTATTGTCGTACTTCAAAAATAATGGGAAGGGAAGATAGGAGAATTTATCATTTTCTGAGAATAGCGTGATACATTGTCACCCGAATGATGAACACCTGCCAAATTTCAAGTTAATCGGACAACTATAAGTGGGTCAAAATCACTTGGCAAAATTTCACTCGAACGTACAAATAGATAGATTTGATCAATTTCCTTAAATATACCTATACTAAATCTCATTTTTATTTTCAGGAAACCCAGTTCCCCGGCGTATACCTCGCCAAGATACGTCCGTTTTAATGAGCAACAGCCCAAATAGTCCAATTCTTCCAACACCATCCGTTCAACCATCACCCACAAATTCTGAATGTGCTAATTTCATCAAGAAACAAATCATGACGGCTGAAGTTTTGCACGGCACATCGCTCAACAATGAATACGAACTTGTCCCGTTCAATCACTTCACATTCAACAGAGTGTATCCAATTGACTTGGGACTGGGAAAACGAGTAGTTGAAAAACCCATCGGTTACAAGCGGAAAGACTTATTGGAAGTTCTGATGAGAGCCGTAGACTTAATAAACAAGAATGTTACAGAGAAGAGTAAAAAATACGTTTTGGACGATTTTCTGGAAGGACTGTACAGGATCGAACCGACGACCGGAACTCAGTACGAATTGTATTTTAGGACTAAAAGTGTTCATAATAAAAGTGTTCAAGATCATCATAGTTATTCAGGCTATACGAAAATTGTGTTAATGCGCCCATTCGCTCCCGTTCAAAGTATAATCCAGGAGCCCCACGCAGATGTGCGGGAGAAAGAAACTATACACATAATACTACCTTTATCGGGTAGAACATCTACCTTCCAAAGTTTCATGGATAAGTTCGTTAAAATTGGATTGAAAAACGACCGTAGGGTGTATTTAACCGTCGTTTATTTTGGTGAAGACGGTCTTTCCGAAGCGAGAGCTATAATGTCTAGAGTTTTAATGACCAAAAACAGTGGAGGTAATTCTAGCAATTTGAGACTGTTAGCTTTAAACGAGACTTTTTCGAGGGCAAAAGGTCTACGTGTAGGCGCCGAAAGAGTATGGGGATTTGAGAATAACAACGATAAGAAAGACGTCGACGTTCTGTTATTTATGTGTGACGTGGATGTGGTGTTTAGTGCGCGATTTCTAGATAGGTGTCGTTGGAACACGAAGTCCGGTAAAAAAGTGTATTACCCGGTGGTGTTCAGTTTGTACAATCCCCATGTGGTTTATACGTTACAAGGCAGAGAAGTTCCGCATGAGAACGATCAGCTAGTGATCTCAAGGGATACGGGGTTCTGGAGAGACTTCGGTTATGGCATGACATGCCAATATAGGTAATTATTAATCCTTTAATTTCAACCGGAATATACCGGGTGTTGAATTCATCTACCATTTACATTCAAAATCTGAGAAAATACGTGGATTTGGAAGAATGGGACAATTTTGAATGAAATTACTTTTGAAGAATAGTTTTTCAGTATTAGTTGTTCTTTGTTTAACGCAATTGTATATTCTATTAGGAGGTCGCCAAAAAAGTGAACTTTGTAATAATTGTATATGCACAGTAAATGATAAATTTGTGATGATAGAAAACGTTTGAGAAATCTTTTATGAAACTCATTTTACAGGGTTTTTTAATTTTGTGCATAACGATAGAACTTCTAAAAATAATAGCGGTCTTTCATATGAAATTTTTCTCTTAATCACTTCATATCCAGGATACAGGATGTTGAAGTTTTGAAAAATTGATGTAATAACAAATGGAATTTTTTTATTCAACCCTGGTACACTTAGTAGTGTTACTGGATGAGATATTTTATACGCATTTAAATCAACTTATACGCCAATTGTCGGAAATTATTATTGTAAACAAATTTAAAACTTTGATTCACTCTCTATAAAAATTTCACTTAGAGGTTTCCTGTTCGAGCTATTTTGATTTTTCTAGTCAGGGGCTATATTATGGAATTTCCTTTGAAAGGCTATTTGAAAAGTAAAATAATATTTGACATCTATTTATTGGTAACGATAAAAAGTAATAATTCATTATAAGTGCTCAAAATGATATCGATTTACTTTAACGCAACGGTGACATCGATTTCTCAACGACCTTGTTGTTCGAATTAACATGTTATTATTTATTTCACCACAAGCTTTTCGAATACGATTCAGTAGATCTTCAGTATCATCAACCTGTGTGATATAAACTTTATCTTCCAAATAACCCGAAGCACAAAAGTTCAGAGGAAAAAGATCTGGTGATGAAGGAGGTCATGCAACTGGACCACTTCTATCAATCCATCTTACCGTACTTCCTAGTTAGCTATTTTCGTGCTTGTCTTCCAAAATGGGCAGCGCAGCGGTCCAATTGTATCCATGCATTTGTTACCTCATTAAGTGGTGTTTCCTCCTACATGTCTTTGTGATTGGTTTCCAAAAATTCAAAAAATGCAGCGGCTGTCAGTCTGTCTGGTAAAACGTAAAGAATATTGTTTTTCAAATGTCAAGCCACACATTGACACTGAATTCTTCTCGAAAATTTCTACATCTTGTACCATGAGGATTGTCATCTGCCCATAAACGTAAATTGTAAAAATTAATAACTCCACGTCGAGTAAAATGTGCTTCATCTGTCCACAATATTTGCTGGAGAAAGTGTTCATTGCTGTTCAGACAAATTAATAACAAAATTACAAAATTGTAAACGCCGTTTGTTGTCTCCTGGGTGCAAAGTTTGGACTGGTTGTAGACGGTAAGCTCTTTGACGATCTCTACGTAATGTTCTCCAAATTGTAACGTGAGGTATATTGAGAATACAAGTACCACTGCGAACACTCATGGATCCTGTTTCTTCAAATAATGTAGGGATACGTCGTGTTCTATTCCTTACTACAACATTGTAATTTTTGTTTTGTTCCCTCCCATGACGTGTAGGAAAAATTCAAATAAATTCTTCTAAATACCGCTGGAGATGGAAATCTTGGGTTTGGAAAACGTATACGGTCCTCTACTGCCGCAGCAACGGAATTTCCGTTACAAATATACTTACGTATTCCTGAAATCGAAATGGCATTATACTAATTGAGTATGTTCAACAAAGAATATCAATAACACAAACATAAATAGTGAATTATATGACATTTGTCAATAATGTTGTATTCAATACAATGACTAATAATAAATAATATCATATTCCATAAGATAGGTAATCCTGATCAGAAAAATCAAAATAGCTCAAACAAGAAGCCTCTAAATGACATTCATCAAGGATACTTATTTATAGGGAATAAATAAAATTTTTTAATTTGTAAACAATAATAATTTCCGACTATTGGCGTAGAAGTTTGAGGAGTTTAAATGCGTACAATACCCCATAACTACTCTACTGTATTTGTCTCAAGAATATTTTGTCACCAAAAAAATTTCTCATTCGGTAAAACTATAGTGGACTACGTTTGGACTAAAAATCTTTATTTGCTTAGAAGATAATGAAGAACATGTAATAATTTTTCAGAACTTTTCGGAAACTAAATGAATTAGAGAAAACTTTTATATGAAAGACCCCAATTATTTTCATAAGTTTTATCGTTTACCGAAGTTATGAACGAAAAACTGGAACACCCCGTATATGGGTCTAGTAAGCAGCAATACATGTTTCTATCGAAGAATAAAGTTTGGGAACTTTTCACGTCTTGAGGTCTCTCCTGATGCCTAATAACCATATATTATATTATACTATTTCAATAGGTATATAAGCGTTTTTGTATAATGTTCTTAAAGTGTGAGAGAAATCCCCTAATTATTGAGTAATACTGTACAGTCCAGATATGCATGTGCAATTTATCCGCATACCTTTTACGTATAGAAAATATGAGCTTTAATTCAGACCGGTAAAATTTAAATTATTCGCTCAGACTCGATGCCACAGGGTCACTATGAGCGATCAAAAAGTACAAATTAAGAATTGACATATGGGCTTCAAATGGTACACAACTTGAGCACAGTTTTGCTCTGAAAACATTGCTTTTGGAGTGGATATGAAGTCATAAAAATATTTTTCTCAGAAAAATACATGGCTTATAGAATATTTGGAAAGATCGCACATTTTGATACATTTTTGCTGGAGGAGTTCTTTTATACCTCTTTTTATTAAAAAGTTATAGGAAGCCAAAACATGAAAATGATCTGGTATAAATTTTGTTTGTTAAAATCGAGTTGATAATGACTTCATTAGGAATCCTCAAAAAAAATCAATAGTTTGAGCATTGTGAAATATTCACTTGTCAAAACTGTAATAACTGAAATAACATTAGTTCTCATGCTTGCCGTTTAAGTTATTCAAAATGACAACACATGGTAAAAAAGTTGATATGTTGTTGGTATATGAAGAGTTCCAAAGAAATTCCAAAGAGGCTGTTCGAAATTATCAGGTGAAATATTTTGGGCGTCGTATACCCGATCATAAAATACTTCTAAGATTGGAAAGAATCCTGTGGGAAAATCCAGGTTCGTTTTCTATTCGGAAGGAGAAATGTATTATTAGAAGAGTTCGCCCAAATATTGTATTATTTTCAATACCACCCCAGAAACTCTATTTAGACAAGCAAGTTGCAAGTTAAATGTGGACAAGCAATCAAACAGTTTTGAGTTCTACTAAATATCATGATTTTAAATTGCATATTCTGGAACTTTTAAGCGAATTGAATATAAAGAAAAGACTCAAGAAAAGGTTTTATCACTCAAATTATGGTAATAGTGGAAATCGCTGACAATCGGCTTTGCAATCATATTCTTTGGACAGGCGAAAGTCTCTTTGTGAATAATGGGTTGGCCAACCAAAGAAATGAACATTATCGGTCAACAGAAAATCAACATTTTGTTAACCCAATTCATAAATGGGGGAACTTTGATTTAAATTAATGGTGTGGTATGCTTGGTCGTCTTTTAATTGAACCGTACTATTATAAAGGAGTATTGGATGGAAGAAGATATTTGAACTTCGGTTCTTCTTGAGAATGGGATTTTGCAGCTGAGAAGAACTATGTGGTTTCAGCACGATGGAGCTCCACCTCATCATGCACATATTGTCCGTGGATTAAGAATGACAGATATGAAGATCAATGGTTGGGATAAACGGTCCCACAAGATGACCATATAACTTGCCAGACGTTACCGCCCTAGGTTTTGTTTATAAAGTTTTCTCAAAAACAAAGTCACCAAAATTTAACCATTAGAACAAACAATTTGTATTACGTGCCAAGAAGTCACTCCTGATATTTTAAGAAAGGCTACTCAATTATTAGAATTCAAGCACCGCTTAGATTTATGTCTAGCAGAAGGCGGTGATCATATCGAAAATAAGTTATAAATACCTTAATAATGATTCTTCACCCAGGTATGAATTATATATAAAATTTCTAGAAATAGGTCTCTAACAAATATGTTTTTCATTTTCGTCTTTACGTACGTTTCGGTCTCACGACCACTATCAGAAAACGTATCACTATCTAAACAGGATTTCTCAAAACTAATTGATAAGTACGTCTTCCAATGATGGCCGAGAGACCGAAACGCTCGAAAAGACAAAAACAATAGGCATAGGTGTTAGTGTGACCTACCTCCCGAGAACTCATATACAATTCATGCCTGGGTCAAGAATAATTATTTATAAGTAATAACTAGCAAAGTGTTTGGTCCGATTAATGAAAGGACGCAGCCTTCTTAATTGACCAGCATAAAATGTATATAGCTGGAGTTGTACGAATTGGTACACATGTTGAGTTTGAGAGATCGGTGTAATGCTAATTAAATGCTGTAAGAATTCAGCATGGCATGACCGTGATTTATAGATTTAAATGCGCAAAAGAACGTTGAATATCTGACAAACCCGTATTCTCAACCATACTGACACTTCTCGCAAACGCTTTGACATCAGTCGCGAAAGCATGTAGAAGAAAAGTGAGCTCATCGCACATGAACGTCGCCAGGCCCAACATTCTAAATACTTGGAAGCCTTGGTATACCTTGTAAAGTAATACAATGCGTTTGAATCGCTTCTACTCACACGTTTTCGTATATTTCAATCTGTAAAACACAAGATGTTCATAAATTGATGGCTGATCACAGCTCAGACCATTTACCAAGATATCAGTTAATGTATAGATGGTAGACAGACATAGAATGACAACTAACATATTGACAGCGACACATATTCATGACAGAACACCCCATAGATCATAGACATAGATATCCCCGTCATTTAAGTCTTAGGGGGGAAACTTCGCGGAGGCTAATCCGACACGACTGCCTGTTCCTGCGTGCGGGAGTTATTTGTGAGTGATATACATTCAAGTCAAGTCGTCATGCTTTCGCGGCGAATGAAAATTTGGGACAGTTGTCAAAGCGTTTGCGTAGTTATGGAAATGAAGCGTTGGTCAAATTTTCACGGTTCTTTTGTGATTGAAGGCACGTTATAAATTATAAATCACGCCCATCCATTCTCAGCTTTGTGGAATTCGACGTAGAATCTTTGTCGTACTTGTTGCCTCTACATATATTGGTCTTTTGGATTCAACCTGTACGTGTAAGATTTCCTAACGTAATATTTTTGGGTTCGATTGTTGATCTTAACTAGCTCCTTGAATGTAACCAAATAGGATATTTAATCTGATCCTTATATGATGTGAAGTTAGCTGTGTTAATGTGTTATTCGTCTGATGGAAATTGTAGAGAGTATCCGTATGAATGTCGGGGAACTTTGACACAATTGTGGGTGGCCCAACATTTTGAATACTTGGTAGCCTTTTACTTGTCTACTTTGTAAAGTGATATAATTCGCATAGATCATTTCTATTCATATATTAATTTGTCTCACATAGTCTGATCTGTCATGAACTTCATTGATATTGAAAATATATACGGTTCTTCTTACTTTTTAGTTGCTCACTAATCAACACCATTTGTTTTTCATTCCCAATCTCAATAATAATTCAAGAAGAGAACATATCAATAACATGGTAAATTCACAGTAGTATTTTTCCAAGCGTAACAAGTAAGATGTTCACCATGAATATATAACAAAGCAAAGTTTGATGGACACTTTCATCACACGGAACAGATACAACGATCGTCAACTCCCAAAGCGCTTCACATACCAGACTTACGACAGGGCTCTTATCTACGATTAATGTCTCTTGAAGCGCGACAAACACAAGCCCGATTTTATTCAGCATTTGCGTGAACAATAAAGGGCACTTAAAGTGAAATTCCACTTTAGCGGAAAGGCATTAAGAGCCAAAACCATTAATAGAAACTCATTTCCTTTTATGAACCCAAGGAAAACAAAATACGACGCAAATTCTCCAAATTACTTGATGTTTGACCCATTGTTCTTTCTCAAGGCAACGTGATCTCATCGCGGTAAATATAAACAATGGGTTTACAGTCTCTAGATGTATAACGCATCATTCAACACAACGAAATTTGTATAGGTAGTTGAGAGAATATTGATTGGAATAAATTTGCACAAAATATTAATTTATGACCAGGAAATTATTTCGTATCTAAAAAAGGTTGATAGTACAGTTTTCATATTTTGACCAATAGTGGTATTGAGGTGTGGAATAAAGTAAAATTGATATTTTAACGAAAAATTCAAATTTTCAAATTTTTAAACTTCGTTCTGCAACGATCGTATAGTGGTCTAGCATCTTGTACTTAAGCGTCTGCATTGCAGAAGAATTTAGATCCGATTTATTCAATAGTAGATGAGATTGTACTCGCCTCAAACTCATAATAATTGTTAATGGCAATTGTAATCACCTAGTATGCATATTATATGAATCACAATTAGTAATTAGTTATATTTTGAGTACTCAACTTGTACAAAATAAATGGATGGAGTAAATATTAATTTATTATAACATTTTCTCATAGTGAAACTTTCTATTTTTGAATGATGTATGGTCATTATAACTTCAAGCAATATATAGCATTGATGCATTGAGAGTGTGTGTGTATGTGTGTGTGAGCGAATGCGCGGGTGCGTGGGTGAGCGGGTGAGCCTGAGTGCGGGTGTGCGGATGTGAGGGTGTGCGCGAAGGGTGTGTGTGAACGGGTGTGTGCGGGTGTGTATGTGTGTAAGTGTGTGTTATTATTATTATTATTATTATTAAGCTGTTGCATATAGCTTTTATCGCGGGCTTTGAGCGCGGCGACCGAACCAAGAAAAAAAAACAAAAGACGAATACCGTAACGGAAGTCTAAAAGAACAAAAAACAAATACCGTAACGAAATATCCTAAGACCCACCACTCCGCCTACCATGTAGCTTTAAATTGTCGAAATGTTAACTTTGAACCTTTTAAAAGGTCGTGATAACCCCAAAGTTGGTCGAAAACTGTTTTGAATTGGTTAATTTTCGATAAATCGAATGACGTTCACGTGAGAAGCGCGTAGCTCGCGAGTTAGAAAAGTGCAAATTTACAGTACATAGAACGTCTTAACGAGGACTTTTCGCATGCGGTTTTCGCTCCATGTCGTTAGTTTATAAGCGGGGTCAACTGAATAGCATAGTCTCGGGCCCCAAAATGTCGATTAAATAGGAAAATTTGATTAAAACAGTTTGAGGTATTCTCAGCTGTCACCTACTAGCATCTGACATGCGACGTACGAAAGGGAATTTTCTAGCTACTTAAATAAACCGAAAGCGGGTAAAAGCTAGCGGCCCATAGCCGAAAATACTTTATTACAAAATAGAGGTAAAATGTATGAAGTCTAACTTACGCGCAGCGAGCTCCTCGAGGATATGTTAAAATTATTACGTTCGTAGCTAATTACATAAGACGTCTGGCGTTCATGCAATTGTGTTTTTATACAATTCGAACCTTCTAATTTCGATAGGTCACGTGAAAATCCCGGAGCCGGAAGCGCTATCGAGATCTGAACGTTGAAACTTTCGTATAAAATTGTGTTTACAAGTCAACTGACACTTGTCACCATAGATAACTCTACTACCGGTAGTAGAGTTATCTATGCACTTGTGACAGAATACTCTTCATAGAGATCAAGATGATACTCTTTTTTACTCATAATTCGTGAAGATTTTGAAGGGGTAGTGGGTGTTTTTCTGCCCAACTTTTTCCAGTTGCGTAGTGCTATGCAATAGCTTTACCGCGGTAGTCCCCGAGTGCCACACGTTTCATTTTTATTATTTATTGAATCGATAGTATTTAATAACATGTCATCTTTATCTATAGATATGTTACATTTTTACAGTTACTATTTACATTATATTAAATATGTACATTAAGTTTTGTTATTATTTTTTCGAACAGAGTTGTTCTGAAACCGTAAGGGTTTGGCCTTTCAATCTGCATAGGTTGTTCTTATGGCACCAAAGCGTTTCAAATCCCCCAAGTCTGATTTTCCCAGATGATAGGAGAATTCGTTCAGGATTCGAGCTTTTAGTTTTCTAAAAAGTGTAACCAAATATGATTCCATCTCTTTGCTTTCTTCTCTTAAAAATTTCGTTATGGATTTGTATATGGTAGATTCAGTTAAACTGATCAAATAATTACTCAAGACTTTTCCAGGAGAGTTGTTGATGAAGCCACAATAAAGATCCCTCATGTATATGTGACTCACTTGTTGTAAAATCTGAAGGATGGTTCTTATAAAGGACCATACATCGTTCGTTTTATTACATTCTATGAGCAAATGCCAACCTGTGCCAGTTGCATTGTAACAAAAGGGGCATATATTAGAATCTCGGAGTCCGACATGATTCAGGAAAACAAGATCGGTCAGTCGGTTTTTAGCCAGTCTACATGAAACTTCTCCATCTATACCTAAATTTGGTTCTTGGAAGAATGTTCTCCACTGTACAATATCGTCGGACCATCTACCTTCTAGGGTGTCAGATTCTGTTAGCAGAAATTTTGAAGATGTTGATTTTTCTTGCAGTATTTTCCGTGAATTTTTTTTGCCTAAAAATGCTTGGTCTTTATAGATAAATTTCAGATTGTAATCAGAATTCATTGTGGCGACTGTGTTCATTGCAGTTTGATAATTTAATTGGAAGAACGCTTTGATCCTCTTATACTGGATCTTCAATTCTCTCTGTATTCTGTTATGTAGTTCACTGAAATTTCTTAATACATTTTCTTCTGCTAACCATTTCCTTTCAGTAAGAAAATTTCCTATTTTGTCAAACCTGTGTTCTAAACAGTGGAGGAATAGTGTTTTTAATTAATCTTGATTTAGAAGTGGAATTTTCCTCTGATGTTGTTGGGGAATTTTGTAAGGATCGGATTGGCTTCCTATACAGTTTCAGTTAGGGATTTTATGAATAAGGTTGTATGAATGAGTATTGCATTTTTTTCCATAAAGAAGAGTTGCCAATTTAATTTTCCCTGGTTAGACGATTTGATTGAATATTCCATTATTTTTGCCCAGGATTGGGCTGGGGAATTTGAATAACGTTGTACCAAATGTATTCTAAAATGTTTTCAACTTTGACTCTAGATGTACTAGACCTATTCCTCCTTGGACAATAGATAGGCATAGATGTTTTTGTGTTGTCTAATGTTTTCCTGACCATATAAAGTCAATTAATCTCTTTTGCAAAGCCTCCAATTGTTGTTGTGTGAAGGGTAGAATTTGCAGGGAATGCCATAGCTGTGGAACAATATATTGATTTGGGACTATCTTTTTCCCGATTATAGAGAGTCCAGAAGTCTTGTGTTGTCACCTAGTTTTGGAGATGTTATCTTTTTGCACAAGTTTGATGAAGGCTCGTTCAGTTTCGTCCTCTATATTGTTAGACAGCTCTATACCGAGCTCTTTAATGGTTTCAGATGTTCAGGAGAACCCTAACAATTTTTCTCGTCTTGATTTCCAACTTCCTATCCAGAAACCTGTAGATTTTTCGTAATTTAACTCGGAGCCTGATTCTTGCGCATACATCTCATAAATACTTTTAAAAGTCAAAAAATCACTTTTCTCATGAATAGAAATAGAAATATCGTCCGCCTAAGCAATTGTTGTCAGTTTTTTTTGCTTCCCTACCAGGAATGGTTATGCCTTTTAGATTTCTGTCACATGAAGAGAGAAACGGTTATATTGCCATGGAATACAATAAGCCTAATAATGGACATCCTTGTCTCATGCCAGTAGAAAAATCTATTGCACTTGTTAGAAGAGGACCTACGCGGATATGACTCTTAGCGTTGGTATATGATGTTTTGACTGCATTAATGAAGAAATTTCCACACCCCATCACTTTTAAGACGTGAAAAAGATATTCATGTTATATTTTGTCAAACGCTGTCTTTTGATCGAGATTTAAAATTGCTAAATGTAAATTTTCATTATTAGCTTTATGTATCATATCTCTGTGTAGATGCAGTGAGTTGTATATAGTTCTATTGGGAATAGAGTAATTCTGATTTGATCCTACACATTTTTCTATTACAATTGATAATCTACTGGAGAGAGTTTTTGCGGGTATCTTATAATCCGTAGTTAATAAAGAAATGGAACGCCAGTTGTTTATATTCGTTAAATCGCCTTTTTTTGGCATCAAACAGAGGACTGCTTTTGATAACGAAATGGGAAGCTCCTATTCTGTTATTATTTCTTGATGTACTACATAAAATACATCTCTTATTTTATGCCAGAATTGTATGTAGAATTTTGTGGTCAATCCGTCGATTCCTGGTCCGTTATTTTTATTGAGTGAGAAAAGAGCATTTGTTAGCTCATCTTGTGAAAAGAGTCTATTAAGCGAGTCCCTCTTTATTTCTGGTATTTCTTTCAGATGTTTATATAAAGGGCTATTTCCACGTATCTTCACTGAGGTATTTGTAGAATAAAATAGAAGACTGGGAATGTTTTCGGACATTTCGGTGTAAGAGTGTGCGCGAATTCACAATTTTACTGCTACAATTTTTGCCAGGAATGACCGACAGTACCTTTTTTGAAGGTCCATTCTTCCTGGATAAATTTTAAGTTACTTAACTGGTGAGATTTCCGATAAACTCACTCTCCGGTAAATATCTAGACTCGATTCAGCTAAAAAAGTTAAAATCAGTGACAGAATAGGAGATAACTCATAATTGACATTAAATTGTGCATTGACGTTGATTGAAAGAAATGAGAAGATACGCAACGCTCGTGCATTTTAGCGTAAACGAAAAGCTGACCGAGATCTAGATGGCGAGGAACGATTGAGTTGACCGAGAGACTTAGTCTGCCAGCGACTGCCGTGAGGTTCAGAGTTCGCGCATACACGCTTATTACGCTTGACTATTGCCGTATCATTATAGATTTACTGTGCCTTCATATCAGTTCTAATAATGACCTCGATATCTAATAATAGTTGTTGTTATGTTTATTGTAACAATAATATTCGATCTCGGAATGGTGTCACTTTTTTCAAATTCCCGGTGAACGATATTAAAAGAACAAAAGAGTGGCAAAAGAATTGTGGAAGCATCTTCTTAATGGACATTGAGAAATTAAACTGTAAAAGGATTTGAGAGGAACACTTTTTAACGAAGTGCATTAACTAATCGAAAACGGAAATTGTTGTGCCGTACTGCAGTACCTATAAAATATAATACCGGAGGTGAGTCAAGTTCTTATTCTCATTCCATTTGGACATCTTTGTCAGCGGTATAAATAACTAACGCTGGATCTGCAGCAGTGAGTTTTAGGACAGTCGTATTTCAAAATTATGAAATTTTCAGCTTATCCAATAAAAATAAACTAGTGTGAGTAATGAAATTCAGGGTTGTCTTTCTAATATTCACTAAAGTTATTTTATCATCTCGAATAGATTATTAATAACATTTTTTATTGATGCCTAATGAATTGGCAATGATAGCGTCTAATATTTATTTTGTAGGATTTCAAATATAATTCTCAATGGTTTGCGTAGTTAAATGGGTATGGTTCTCCGTTCAAACCAACCCCAACATTTTGGTCTGGTTCCGAAAGTACGGAAATTTATAAACTGGGTTACCTTTCATGAAGTACTATTTGACACGTTGCAATAATCATACGCCTACTTAATTAATTGACGAATATTATCAGATGCATGATTAAAATAAATTTAATAAGTATATTATAACGTGTCCTTGCAACTTTTCGGTAAACTGCTTATTTCAAATTCTCGGGCGCCAGATTTTTCCCAAAAGTTTACTCCTTTTGAGGACTCCTGCTAGGGTCCTCTCCACAAGGCTTGTCACTATGCGATGTAAAGATAGCCTTGTCCCTAGGGTAGCTACAGTGAGGTATAACTAGAGTCCATTGGGCAGAAAACAGTATCAAAATTGTAGGCTTTAGTTACAATTGATACAATTGATTGGAGCAGAAATGATTTAATAAAACGGGGAATTCCAAATATTAAAATATATAATAAATATTACAAGTACACTTTCAGAATAATCAATACAAATGCAATTGAACGGTATTATTTCACAAAATTTCACCCAGACGGAAAAAGTAATGAAGCTTAAACGGTATATGAAAACTGCTACAACATATCTATTCTACGATACGTTCGGTAATTGATTCCAATTCAATGGTATGGAATCGGTGGACAAATGATTCACATTTGTCAATTTGCGGAAAATACAAATCAAACAGGTCCTAGCATAATGAGCGGTATTCGATAAATATTTGATAGCAATATTTCGTGAGATGATGTTAAAATGCACTACGATATATCAAACGGTCAAAAGTCGGTCGGTTCGGAAAATATTGCCTTGCACTAGTTTTCAGATTGTACGATATCAGATTTTACGATATTTTCGGTTAATTACTCTGATTGAGTTTATTCTATCATAACACCCACCCTGGTATTAGCTATCCACGGAGTACTCGGTAATGGTATGACAGTGCTAGATTTCATACACTTGGCAGATTCAGAATCTAGACAATTAGGGCTTATACTTCCGGTATAGGCACAGCGTGCACAAACTCTAATTATCTTATCTGCAATAACCCCTACATCCACGGCCGAGGGCTTCTCATACGATTAAGGGGGTAATTACGATTCTCAATCACACAACCACCCCAGCTCATACTTTCGGTATGAGCGTGCACAAGCCGTTGGCGGTTTGGTCGTCTATGATATACTTATACTTCCGGTATCGGCACAGCGTGCACAAATATACCAAAGACGCCCCTGTCGTTCAAACACACTCTGTACACACCATACAATTACTTGAATATTTCAATTCACGTGCGAATTCAAATCGTGCGCTGTCCGACCAATGACGGGATAAACTCAAATATAACAATTCAAATTACTGAATACTACGGAACTCAGATATCGTACAACAGTTACCAATCACAATGATAATTATAAACTACGGAAACCAATATATCGTAATGTCCAAAAATATAAACTACTTGCTATCATTTACCTTATGCAACAATTTACTTAAACGGAACACTATTGTTAATTCACAGTTCAAATCTGACTTGAACTCGGATATTAATTAACTCACTTCGATTCTTATCTTAATCTCACTTCAACGGTACTATTTGAAAATCAAAATCACCAAAGAACAACTGCACTGATTGAAAATTGAAATCACAAAAGAGAGCGATCTGTTATATGTCACGCCTTTTATATGTTTTCCGAGGTTCTGGACAAGTCTGCTCCACCAATTCCTCATTTTGTGCCAAGGGTTTCTTACTTATGTCCCGAACAATGCTTAAAAGTGACGCTACTTTTTAGATCTAAAATTCGCGCTCATGATATCACACCAGTTCCTCCCGGCACACTACACAAGTGTTATCGGAGTTTTTTGGTTGTTTGCCTTTTTTTATACATAAGGTTGCACAAAGTTTGATGCATTGACTGGCCAGACCACTGTTTTGGCAACATATTTTATTGGAATGAATGCAATTTTTGAACGGGCATGATTTCGATTCATCTATTTGAATAATTATACTTATTCGAAATTACGGAGATTTAGAAAAGTGACAATCACGGAATATACATTCGGAGCTCACGCATATCTATTGAAATACTGAACTGTTCAAACTGACTACATGTAATATCCGTATTTACTGCCTGATCTAAATTAAATGATTATTCAAAATTTTAATTTTCGTTACAATATATATGATAGATTATTGAAATATCGACTGTACCTTCATCACATTTCTGCGATATCGTTTATGCTAAATTTATTCGAATCTTGATTCTTCACAGTTTTTTATGATTATTCTTAAAATTAATAATCTTCCTTATAGGGGAACCACATCTTTTTGTTACCCCAACAAACCTACCAACGGAACCAAGTCCCAAAACATACGCTAGAAAAATCGCACGTCAAATCAGTACCACGTTCATTGCTTCTACAAACTCAGAGGATGTAATCATCGATTTTGTGAAGGATTCTCCAATCACAGGACGTACTTTTCGAAAATCCACATCTAGCAGTACTATCAGCAGTAAAGCGAACGAACGTTTGTTGGCAATGCCTTCCAAAACAGAATCATTGCTACAAAGAAAGACTAGCGCATTGACAATTGATATAACAAAGTTGAAATATAAATTGAGAGCTAGGTATTCGCAAACATATAGACTGAAACAAAAGCAAAAGTGTCTCACAAATAGAACAATCATGAATAATTTACTGAGATTTAAGAGTAATGCTACAAGAACGTTCGTTAATATGCAAGTTTTCCATGGCCGAAATTCGAAATGGTTATTAGCTGAGAAACAATTAGCTCTTTCCTTATATTATAAATTTCCTAGTGCACATAAATATATGGCGAATAACTTGAAAATATCTCTCCCATCTGTTCGAGTGATCCAAACGTAGATGAAAGTGTTCAATTTGAAAACTGGATTGAAAACAACACTTATTAATAAACTTTCTTTGAAAACAAAATGTATGAGTGATCATGAGAAGATGGGTGTTGTGATGTGTGATGAGATTGTTCTGAAAAAACAATTGGAATACAATAGATCTGAAGACAACGTGGAAGGTTACCAGGATCTTGGGATGTTACACCGGAAGGAAAAATTAGCAGACGCAGCTCTCGTATTTTTCATTCGTGGTCTTCTCCATAATTGGAAGATACTCCTGTGTTACTACACTTCTTCCGGTATCGCGAAAAGTGTTTCATTGCAGCACATCATCATCGATGTGATAAGGGCATTACGGAATATGTCATTCAATCCCCACGTACTGGTCTGTGATCAGGGATCGAATAATAGAAGTGCGTTAACTTTGTTGGGTGCTACAAAAGATAATCCTGTTCTGGATGTGGATAGTCAGAAAGTATTCTCATGTTTTGATGCACCTCATTTAATAAAAAGCTTACGTAACAATTTCACGAATCCAAAATTGACATTTATTGTTAACAAAAAGCGCGTTTCTTGGTCTGACATTGTCAAAATCTACACTCTCGATCAAACTAGTTCAACTTCCAGAGCAATGATCAAAATTACGGAAAGTCATATTTATCCCACAAATTTTCAAAAACTGAGAGTCAAGTTAGCAACACAAATTTTTTCACATACTGTTGCTGCAACAATGATCACTGCAGATAAAACGAAACAGGTGAATAGTTCCACAATACTAGACACTGCAGATTTTATTGAAAATATTAATCATATATTTGATGCTTTAAATAGTGGAGTGTTGAAGGATCAGAATCCTCATAAGAGAGCCTTATCTATTTATCAAGATCTACCTCAGAAAGTTTTGACTAATTCTTTATTATATTTTCAAAATGTAGAAGTTTTCGAAGGCGAGAAACGGAGAAATAATAATTACTGTCTAAACGGCTTTTCATGGACTATTAATTAATTAAAGGAAATAAATTATTTATTGACGAATTTTTTGACTCAAGACCCCTTGGACATTTTTTTTTCTGTAATCAGAACACGGAGAGGTTATAACCCCACATCTACTGTACGACAATGTTGCATTTCAATTCAACACAACATGAACATAAGACTTCAAATGGCTGCAAACGCAGGGAATTGTGAGGTGGACGAAAGCGACATGTTGGACCTTGAAAAATCAGATTCCTGTGATTTTAGTGGAGAAAAGGAAATAATTAATCCGAACAAAGCCAATGACAATGATGTGCCACAAAATGAATTTGAGGGTGATTGGTATCCAGATGAATGCATAGGTGATGCAGAGCCTACAAATATTACTCTCGAGACATGTTCCAATGTTTATGTTGCTGGCTATCTAGTAAATAACATTCTGAGAAAAACAAAATGTAAATATTGCGAAGTGAAACTGCTCAAAAACAGTTGTGAAATACTTCAAGGAAATGAACGTCTTCTCTTGAATGAAGATTACTCACGTTCTGCAAGTGTGAAATTTCTGAACCGACCAACGGAAGAGTTTTGTAACATTGTAACTTTTTTATTTTCAAGATTTAATGCTCTCTATATATATATATATATATATATATATATATATATATATATATATATATATATATATATATAAATATATGCATACATATATATATATATATATATATATATATATATATATATATATATATATATATATAAATATATATATATACTTCACAATTGGCGCATATTTACTTTTATGTATACGTTTTTTTTAATTTTGCAATGTACAGTGATGTATTGACGTGTTCCGGGACATTAATACAAATATCAAGATAATTACTTAAAGCTCGTGTACATACTTATTTCAAATTGCTAGGATCTTACATATATTGTTTTCTGAACGTAAACAGTAATTTTCTCAAATATGTATACTACAATAAACAAGAATTTTGAAGAAGTATATTTTTGGTAGTTGTTTCTCTAATGGCGACTTCCGGGACAACTAAATATATGGGATCATGCTTTTACAAATCAAAGACCTATTTTGACTCAATATCTTTCGATAAAATAGAGACCACACTTCTAAAAAAATCTGTTTTGTAGATTAGAACATAGTGGATATAATAGTATTTCTTGCATTATATACGTTGGAGGAGCGAACATGAAAATAAATATTTGAATATTCAAATTGTCATTTGTTTATTATTTGCCCTACAAATTTTCTTACAGAAATGGGTATACATTTGGTTTTCCTTCACAATTAGCCCATATTCACCTTTATGTATACTTTTTTGTAAATTTTTCAACGTACAGTGTCGTATCGACGTGTTCCGGGACATTAATATGAAATTCAGGATAATAACTTAAAGTCCTTATTCATACTTATTTCAAATTGCTAGGATCTCGCATATATTGTTTTCTAAACATAAACATCAATTGTCTTGTATATGTATAGTACAATAAATTGGAATAAAAAAAAAATCTTTTTGGTGGTTATTTCTCCAATGGCGACATCCGGGACAACTGAATATATGGGTTCATGCTTTTATAGATCAAAGACCTATATTGACTCAATATCTTTCGATAAAATAAAGACCCCTTTAAAAAAAATAGTTTTTTAGATTGGAACATAGTGGACATGATAGTATTTTTTACATTATATACGTTGTGGGTTCGAACAAGAAAATAAATATTTAAGTAATTCTGTTGCTACTATTAGCAATGAAAATGAATTCTTAGTATTAGATAATCAGGCAAACTGTAAAAGCACAAAAATTGCATATTTTCAGAAATGCTCATTTCCGAGCAAAATATTGTAATAGTTTACGACTAATTTCATTTATTGAAGTTGTACAAACATTTTCAGACATACCTAGATTAGCATGTTCAAAAACATTTTCCTACTACCGCCCATGAAGTACTAACTTCACTTCACAAAGATAAATTTTACGTACTATGGCATAAAAAAATTCTTTACGCAACAGTGCGTAAAGTGACGTTAATAAGGGTAAAAATACTACTAGTGTTTCATGATTCATGATTCAAAAAAGTTGCTTTACACATTTGCGAACAAATTTTTTTTCAACTACCGTGAAATATATCTTTTAAAATAGAACATTTTTTCTGAAATGATGCATCTTGTAAAGACCGAGAGAGGCGGCCAACATATATTACCACAGTTGCCATGGCGACCGCCGGCCGCTATTGTCGAGGGCTAGGATGACATCGAAATTTGACAAAACACACGTTAGGTAGATAGAAAATACAAAACGATACGACTTTTCCGAAATTGGTTTGAGGTGGCAATTGGGAGTTAAAAGTTTGAAGAGTCTGATTCGATACCAATTTTCTGGCCAGTACTATTCTCTAAACTAAGAGAATTCGACGAAAACAGGTATATTTTGGCATGTCCAGACCCATTATTTTTTTAGCCTTATTGGCGTTACTCTACGCACTAGTGCGTAAAGAATATATTTCACGAACTAGTGTGTAAAATTTAACTTCAAACACTGCACGGCGAGCGTTATTCCTTTGCTGGCGGTAGTAGGAAAAAAGTAAGTTTTGGGCAGGACCTGTCAAAATATACCCGCTTTCGTCGAAATCTCCTACATTGGAGAATACGACTGGCGGGAAAATATGTACCGAATCAGAATCTAATTACTTTTAACTTCCAATTGCCAGTTCAGACTTAGGTCAGTATGCTCCCACTCAACGGAAAACCCTCAGAACAACAGAAACAACTACTCCGAGGAAACACGCCCATAGCACTTCCGGCATTGGACTACACTTTTTATCTCTCAATTGTTCGTTGTGAGAAAATATGAAAATGTTTGTTTCCACTATCACCTGCCATATTGCCACCCCTGTAAAGATATTCGTAATCTAAACTAACCACCTGAAGAGCCCCAACATGTCGTAACCTGTAGTGAACTGACTCAGGATCCCTATGCCTTCAGCCACGTCAGGACAAGGATCTATACAGGGGTTATTATATTCCTGTAGCACGTTGGTGATCTTCACAAGCAATACATTTGTTTTTAGGTTCTTTCAACATACCAAATACAGAATGATTTCTCGTTTCCATCAAAATTGTCTCATAGTTTAATAAACTATTGCAGAAATGTTTTCTTTGGGTGGAACCCCATTTATTCTGAATTCTGTCAGGATATTTGATGAACCCTAACTATTGGATTAAGAAAAGATGTAGGTAGTACGTAACATTTATTGAAAAATGAAGATAGAAAATATTTCTTCTTTATAACATACATGAAAATGTGTAGATATGTTAGGACTAGTAAAAACTATTGGGACAAACAAAATGTCCTCTGGCCATTTAAATTATGCATTTGCATTATTTTAAACGGAATGCCGTATATATTTTTATGACTTTGAAAAATATTGAGGGCATTCTATTATTAAAAAAAGCATGTTTGTTCTCTGTATCTCGAAAACGAGATGTTCAATTGTTTTTCCGAGAGTTGGATTAATCCAACAGAAAAGTTGAATGGAAATTTTTTTATGTAACATTTTTTCCAGCATGGAAAATGAAAAGTGAGGTGAGAATTGCTGGTAGAACACCCTGCACAGGGTGTTGGAAAAAAAACGTATATCTTTACTGGAAAAAATTGAAAAAATTTCCAATAAGGGTCTGACACTATACAAAATTCTTCAAAAACACGGTTCTCATAAATTCACATGGTATCATAACGATTCGGATGCTAATAGTCTTTTACATTGAATTGAATTTGAAGGAATACAATTTAGCCATGTAAAAATTAGGAAGTCAATTTAAATTTAAAAGCGTATGGAACTAAAATGCTTTTAAATGATTTCAAATGCAGACTTATACCATATAAATGAAATTGTAACTTGAATGAACAATGTTTTCTTGTTGAAAAATTTTACTTGTTCCACTTGCAAAATTGATTGTAGTTCCTAAAAAATAAGGTAGAACAACATATTACACATCAGATTGGTTATCGAAGAAATACATGCATGAATTTATTTCGGAATCTCATATAATAGCAGTCTATAAAATAATTTTTTTGTGTATTATGAATTGAAAAGTTTTTATTCCAATTCAAGAGAAGTACCTAGATGATTTTCTGTAGAGCTTAGAAATAATTTGAGTCGATGAGATAATTCATTATCAGAAGTTTTACATTAAAATACAATGCAACTCAATATCTATTAGAATTGTACTAAAGTTGGATTTGTATAAGACCTGGCCCTTGTAATAAGAATCTGTTTCCATATAAATACAAGGATATTAGTATTTAAGCAGAACTATCTTATAGATCGAGTATCAATTCTATTCAATTCAATTGTTTTCAATTTCTTACACACTATATTTTACACCGAACAAGAAGAGGACATTATTATATTCACAAAGCAAAATTGTTAAATAGTGCAATGCGAAGCCGATGGTCCGTTTATGATGCGCGAAGGGTACCTGGGTCGCCCCTTTATTAGAGATTATGATTTATGGATTGCTCGCTACACTCTCTGTCACATTATAAATTCAACAAACAAACTATGTAATAAAGATTTGTTTGGGAAAACAGAACTTACGTCCGTCGAACTATGAAAAACTAACAATCTGCTTTGATAAGATGATAGAATTGCCTCCCTCGAACTCTATAATTTCAAATTCAACAAACTACGTATTACAAATATGTTTGGGAGAAGAGAACGTATGTGCGTGGAACTATGGAAAACCAACAATTAATAATATGATTTAATCGAAACCCTCGAACTCAATCATTTTCAACGCCGTTATACCCCGTTGTACTCATCTGTTGTTTCCTAATGTAATATCGTTAGAAAAATCGATGGTGGAAGCCGTTACTTTATGGGAATTTATCATTTTGATTATATGAAAGAATAACTACTTTGTTTTTATACCACTCTTATTAATAATAACGTGAAAACGTAACTATAGTTTCAACACCGAAGTGCCATTATCAAACAATTAGAAAATTATGAAGAAATCAACTAAACAGTTCAAATATAAATAGAGTAGAGTAAAGTAGGGTTGAGATTAAGGTATCAACGGAAATTCCAAAAATAGGTAGATCCTAGGAAAGAACAGTATTACATAGTAAACATAGCAACAATTTGTGAATTAGTGTGATTATAATGTAATATTCTAAGAATTATTTAAAGAGCGGTTTGAAAGACAGTACAGTATTACATAGTTAACAAGGTAACAATTTGTGAATTAGTGTTATTATAATTTAATATTCTAAGAATCATTTTAAGAGCGGTTTGGGAGACACTTTGAAATAGGTCTAACTGATCATTGAGGATATTCTTATTAGAGTTTTTGACACCTCTATAAATCTCTATTACTATCGTTAGTGTTAGCATCCAAAATTAACTTTTTACTTATACGAACTAGAAACATTTCCACGACAAAATCAGAATATAAACGAAAAGGGTTCAGGTCACATACTTTCTTTCAAAAAATATTTAGATCTAAAAAATGACCTAGTAAAAGGTCAAACAGTAGACGCTCGAATATACTGCGAGAAAAAGAGGCAGCTTTGGAGAGGATAATCGAAATCATAAAGCTTTTAGCTGGTCAGAATTTTATTTTTAGGGGATCTTCTGAAAAATTATTCTACTCAAACGAAGGAAATTTTCTCTTAAGTTAGTGGAGTGTATTTCTAACTTTGATAATAAACTATTAGAACACATTGCTCGAATTCAAAATGCTCAGCATGCCCCATTATCTGGGCCTTAATATTCAAAATGAATTGATCAATTTAATTTCTGAAAAAACTAAAACAATTATAGTCGATTTTCTAAAACAATCTAAATACTATTCTGTGATTCTAGATTGTACACGTATCTCACACAAAGAACAACTTACTGTTATTGTAAGATTTGTTTATTTTAACACGTCAAGAAAACTTGCTGATAATTTTTAGGTTTGTTACACGTAACTGATACTACTGGACAAGAGTTAGCAACTTATTTGTTGAATTTCCTAAAGTCATCCAATATTGAACTGGAAGGTTTACAAGTCCAAGGATATGATAATGTTGCAAACATGAGAGGAAAAAATAAAGGCGTTCAAAAAAATATATTGGACATGAATCCTCGTGCGTTTTACGTTTCGTGTTTGGCTCACACACTTAATTTAGTAGTAAATGGTGCCGATAAAAGCTCATTGAGAATCTCAAACTTTTTTTCTATTATTCACGAGATGTATGTATTTTTTCGGCATCAACTTCACGTTGCGATATCATTACGAACCAGATACCTACTTTGACTTTAAACCTCTTTCAAATACGCGATGGAATGAAGAGTTGATGCTATAATACCTCTTCGCTCTAATTTTAATAAAATTTACGAGGCATTATACACTATTTTTATCAATGACAAGTATGACAGTGACGCAAGGAACATGACGAATACATTAATGTTAAAACTAAAGACTTATGGGTTCGTATGTTCAGTTGTAATATGGAACAACATTTTATCCAAAATTAATACTGTTATCAAAAACTTTGCAAAAGTCAGACGTTATTCTTTCAGAGGCGGTCAAAATGATCGATCTGGTCTAAAAAGATTTAGGCGTATACAGTGCATCGGAATAATTGCTACTTGATCCAAAATAAATTGCTGAAGATTTAGAATGTGGACCTGAATTCGCCGAAACTGCTTGTTCACGTCCCCGAAAAATACATTTTGATTATGGGGCTGCAGATGAGCCCATATTAGACCCGAAAACAAAATTTAAAGTAAATTTTCATATTTTGCTACTTAGCATGGCGATCTTACAATTAAACGAAGGATTCGATTTATTAACAGAACACAACAAGTTTTCATTTTTGCAAGATATTGATAGTTGGAGGGCATTGGATAGATACCGAAAAAAGCACAATGTTTCAACATAGAACAAAAGTTAACATATGAAAATGGATCAGATATTGACGGGGAAGATCTATTTATTGCTGCCTTCATTTTTTATGAATAAAGTTCACTTGATGTATCAAATTATATTTATTCCAATAATCGAATGTCCGTGTTCTCGAATGTGTCTACATCTTTACGTATATATTTAACACTTGTGACAGTAGCAGCAGACGAAAGGTCCTCTTCAAAATTGAAATTAGTAGTAAACTATTTACGATCAACCATGACCCAAGATAGATTGATTGGCTATAATAAGTATCGAATCGAAAGTCAATTACAAAGCAGACGATATCATTAAAAAGTTTGGCAACTTTAAAGCCAGAAAAATTGAATTCGATATTTGCAAATTTTGCCAACTTTACTTGTAGAGTAAGTATTAAATTTAAAAAATGGAACACAAAAATTAAATTTATTTTTTTGTTGGCAATGAGGGTCTCAGGCTGATTTTTGCACTCCGGTGCATAATATGGTTAAGACGGCCCTGGTTGGTTGAATCCTATATCAAAATTAAAATGAAGGACAAATTGAATAATGTTATTATTATTCTCTTCATATAAATTACTTTCTAAGCTTGGGACCACTAAGACTACCAATAACAATCAGGGAGGTACAATTTTGTATAGAGGACACCGATTGCTTTCGAGAAAAGTAATAAAAGATCAAGATCCGTTTTAAAAAAATTCAAGATGACTTGCTTATCTCGAAAACATTACTCCGAAAATGTAAATATTCTGCGAGGTAGACTGGAAAAGTTGCCTTAATAATATACAGGGTGAGCGAAACTCGATGTCTCAGCAGTATTATAAGAAAAAAGAAACAATGGAAACAATTTGGAAAGAGGTACTTAAATAGGATTGAGCAAGGTCCATTTCAGCCAAATTTGCATATTTTCCCAAATTTGGAAACTGAAATAATGACTTCATTGAATTTATTCCGGAAGCACACCTATATTTTGCATATTTAAAAAAAGCAAATTTTTCGGTACCTACACGTTTTGTAAAGGAAACAATTTGCATCTTCTTCCGTTAAAAAATTATAAGCAATTTTGTCGTATCGATAGTTAATTAAACATTGTCACGTAATAATCAAGATTATTACTAATCATTGATTGAACATTAAAAAACAGATATGCTCACGATGAACTATCTAGAGAAATATTACGTAAGGCTTTAGTAGGAGAAGTAGAACGGAGTTCTTTCTGTGGTACTAGTGGTAACATATTATATGTTCTTTAATGTTTAATTAATAATTAATACTAATTGATATCAATAATGTTTGTTAGCACACAAAGTTGTAACTACGTCTACGTGACAGCAAGCCGCGCGGCATCGTCAATACCAGGGCGCGGCAGCTCAAAGCAAGGCGGCGCGACGGCCTCAAAAAAGCGCTGGTATAAGTGCGGTGGCTCACTCCTCGATTTCTTGATTTTGTGATAAATCGCAGCGATATAAAATCACACTACTTATTTGTGGAGTGCTCACTCATTGAAGATATTATTATCGTAATATTAGTTTGTAGTTCAATTTATTCTATCACTGCGAAATACCCGGAACTAAGACTTTTGTAGAAGTCAAAGCTTTTTAGTACAGTCTGCCACCATTCATAAACAATGTTCAATTAACCACAGAAGCGACAAAATTGCTCATAATTTTTTATCGGAAGAAGATTGAAATGTTTTTAATACAGTTTTTTCAGAAAAATAAGCTCTTTTTGGATATGCAAAAATATAGGTAAGTTTCCGGCAAAAACATTCGATGGCATCTAGTTTTCAAATGTGGATAAATATGCAAATTCGGCTTATAATTTCAGAACCTCCGTTTTCCGTTTTTTTCCTATAATAGAGCTGAGACATCGTGTTTCGCTCACCCTGTATGATTCATTTTCCGAATCTACGGAATAACGCAAAAAAAATTCATCAATTTTCAAATATCTCATCAACCCATAAAAACATCCGAGATATATTTTTGATACATATTGACATGTGACATGTCCACGCCTTAGAATTTTCGCAGTTCTATGCTTCCCGTATTTAGACCCAAAAAATGAATATAATACTTCTCAGATCTGTTATTCTGCCGAGGCTTGGAATCCTTAGATACCAGAAACTGTCGCGGAAGTTCGCGCTTTGCATTTGAACAAACTATTACATGTTTTCTAATTTTCGTTTTATTTGTATGTAACTATCGACTACGTAGCTTCTAATTTGAAACTTCGGGCACGAAAGTATCTAGGTATGAAAAGAAATAATAATAGGTTCTTGAATGTTGGTGGTTGCATAAATATAAATTAATATGAGAATACAGTTTCAGGCTTACAGTTAGGTGCTTATAACATGTCACAATTTTTATTCCAATTTTCCATCAAATAAATATGTTATTAATTGGCGCCAATCTACTTTTTCATGATTAATTGGAAATATATTAACTACATTTTTAAATTATTCCTAAACACGGGAAGCATCAAGCTACGGAAAGTCTAGCGAGAACTGGATCTCGTCATTACATATCAAAAAATGTCCCGGAAATCGGCGTTCAACATCGACAGAGATATCTTTTGGGTAACCTGATAGCTTTCAGACTGGAAAACTTAGTAAGAAAATGTATAACAAAACGAAGTGGTGCGAAAAGGTCATTTCCCAAGTCTATCAGTATTAGAAAATTTGCATAACGGCAACTTTATAAGAACACAGAATTTATCATCGAAAAGTCACTAGGAAAGTGAACTTATTATTCAAGTGGTACCTACGAATAACTGTTAATAACCTATTTGCAACAACTTTTTATAAGATGGTAAACCCATACTCTGATGAGGCTTGAAATTCGTTCTTACATATCAGAAACTGTTGGAGAAGTCTGCGTTTCACAACTTTCCCTAATTTTCGTGTAACTATGGAGTTTGTAGCTTCGCATTTCTAATGATAGTTATCCCTACATCACCACCAAAAAAAAATATTTCAATCAAAATTACGACGAAGAAACTTAAATTACGATTCAGTCAGTTCCTTTCAAATATTTGATCATGTCCTGGAAGTCACGTCGTTTCAGGGACAGTCCCGGAACTCGTCAATAGACAAATAAAATTCCCAGGACTGACCTGGAACTCGACAAATGTCTCGGAACTCGTCATCACGCAATAAAAAAAGTCCCGGAAATAGTCGCTTGACATATATATATATATATATATATGTATATATATATATATATATATATATATATATATATATATAAATATATATATGTTTCTTCTTAGGTTCTCGCGGACGTAATGTGTAGAACTGGATTCTCGGGTATTGATCCGCGTTGTGTGGTTTCGGTCCTCAAAAGGACCAATTTCACGACGTTTCGGCAAAGTCGCATTTGCCATCTTCAGGTGATTCGACCGTAGAGTCTGGAAAATCTAGGCGAACTGACGCTTACTTGGAGGGACAGGTATTTATATCCCCCGTTATGCTTGACCTTTGGACTTTCGAACTATTTCACGCTTGGTTGTTTTCTCTAGATATGTAGTGGGATCAGACCTAATCTTCTTGTAAGTCGGATCGTCCAATAGCGCAGCCATCTTGGTTCTGTAGTCATTTGTGTTCATGACAACGGTTGCATTTCCTTTATCTGCTGGTAGGATGATGATGCTTTCGTTCTCTCGAAGAGCTTTCAGTGCTAGGAACTCGTCGTGTGAAATGTTCCTTTTAGGTGGCTTCGAGGTTCGTAGAATACGCGACACATCTTGGCGAATAATCTCTTCCGGCTGATTCCAGCGTCGCAATGACGTCATCCAAACGTGTCACTCGGAGCCAAACACGTAGAAATCAACCAAGCGTGAAATAGTTCGAAAGTCCAAAGGTCAAGCATAACGGGGGATATAAATACCTGTCCCTCCAAGTAAGCGTCAGTTCGCCTAGATTTTCCAGACTCTACGGTCGAATCACCTGAAGATGGCAAATGCGACTTTGCCGAAACGTCGTGAAATTGGTCCTTTTGAGGACCGAAACCACACAACGCGGATCAATACCCGAGAATCCAGTTCTACAAATATATATATATATATATATAAATGCGGACCAAATGTTGCACAAAATATTGAAAACTCCATTTTAAACTCGCTAAATGTTCATCACGGTTGGTTTTCAGACAATGATAGTTCAGAATGTGTAAAACATAGAATAAATATTGTGAAGTTATTTATAAAAATGAAAATTTTCACAACTTAAAATGGGAATCGTAACGGCTCACGTCGAAAAAACGAAAAAGTTCTTCAATCTGCTTCCCTAGATCTAATCGGAAAGTACGAATTCTTTCTTAAAATTTTGTTTCTTTGTGCTATTGCTATTCATTTGTTTATCTCGTTTGAATCTTTTACAATACACAATCGTATTAAATTATCATTCTATGAATTTTAATAAAATCAAATGTTTGATTTTTTCCATAGCACTGTTTAGATATTGAGATACAATTTTATAAATTTTGTTTCTATGTGCTATATACGCATTATTTTATATGCAAATACTGCTTCGACGTACCACTATATGTACCACCAGAATCCAAACATTTATATTTATTTGTTTATCTTGTTTGAATCTCGTAAAATATCCTGGGCGGGTACAATCGTATTGAATTATCATTCTATGAATTTTAATAAAATCAAATGTTTGATTTTTTCCATAGCACTGTTTAGATAATGAGACACAATTTTATAAATTTTGTTTTTATGTGCTACATATGCATTATTTTATATGCAAATACTGCTTCGACGTACCACTGGAATCCGAACATTTATATTTGTTTTTTTATCTTGTTTGAATCTTGTAAAATACCCTGGGCGGGTACAATCGTATTGAATTATCATTCTATGAATTTTAATAAAATCAAATGATGATTTTTTCCATAGCACTGTTTAGATAATGAGATACAATTTTATAAATTTTGTTTTTATGTGCTATATATGCATTATTTTATATGCAAATACTGCTTCGACGTACCACTACATGTACCACCGGAATCCAAACATTTATATTTATTTGTTTATCTTGTTTGAATCTTGTAAAATATCCTGGGCGGGTACAATCGTATTAAATTATCATGCTATGAATTTTAATAAAATCGAATGTTTGATTTTTTTCATAGCACTGCTTAGATAATGAGATACAATTTTATAAATTTTGTTTCTATGTGCTATATATGCATTATTTTATACGCAAATACTGCTTGGACGTACCACTACATGTACCACCAGAATCCAAACATTTATATTTATTTGTTTATCTTGTTTGAATCTTGTAAAACATCCTGGGAGGGTACAACCGGATTAAATTATCATTCTACGGAATGTAATAAAATCAAATGTTTTTTTCACAGCACTGTTTGATAATAAGATACTATTTTATAAATTTTGTTTCTATGTGCTATATATGCATTATTTCATATGCAAATACTGCTTCGACGTACCACTACATGGACCACCACAATCCAAACATTTCTATTTATTTCGTTTATCTTTAGGTTCTTCCAGTTAAAATATTCTCAACAGTTATTCATAGCTGAGGAATGCGAATATTTAAGTTTTTTAGTAAATACTAATTTATTTCAAGATTGGTAGGTATAATTTGGTCATTTGGTATTTGCATATGTTTATGGAGTTGAATGTTTAGGGAAAATCTGAAATAGCCATTTATAAAAGTAAATAAATATTTGTTTGTGTATTTAGGGGAAAGTTGTTTTGTTGACAGATAAAATGTATGGTGTCCCAGGTTTAGTATTCCCAGGAAGGAACCCCCTCTGGGTATCTGCAAACATATTCCTTTCCCCGAAAATTGGTCAGTCGAGTTCAAAAGTCTTCCTATTAAAGATCAAATAGGTATCTTATAAACCGTGCCTCTAATAAGAATTTTGTAGGAATACCTCCTTTTCTCCAAATTAATATAATGTACAGTATATTGAATACAGATACAAATTCACCAACCCGTATTCTAGATATCAAAGCCTACACTTCATAAGAAAAATTGTACTGATTTCCTGTCAAATGTTTACTCATTTGACCAGACACTAGGATACAACTGGGGTGTCGCCGTCTGCTTGATTTCCCTATCATATTCATACAGAAGCGGCATCGTAGAAAATCAAGTCGTTTTTAACACTCCGCTTAAACAAACATCTTGCAATCTAGTCCACGGCCGCGCGTGAATCAAAGAGGCGCATCAAACAGTCTACCCCTCTACGAGTTTATAGGCGGAGGGAGGAGGGTATGGTACGGTACGATAGCTTCCATAAGCTTGCGTATCTTCTCAACAATTTCAATCAACGGCATTGATTAATATACATAAGATTAGTACCGCTTACGGGCGATCGATAACGCTTCATACATAGGAGCCCACTTGGGGGCAAAGCGAAATTGAGCAAATTTACACAGTGCTTTATTCTTTTCCAATGTTGTCCAGTTCACAGTACAAGATGCATTCAATAAATTCTCCACCTGAGGGTAGATGGCGCTTGAAAGGGTACACCATTCCATTAGAGTACCTCTATTTACAGGGACTCGTTGTTCTTCTCTCAATATTTTTGAGCCAATTTGTTTCAAAAAAGTTACGTTTATTCAGAATATTGTATTAATAACGGAAGTTTTTTCATATCTAACCTCTCAATTTCTGATTGAAGTTGAAATGAAAAAAAAAATTAATAATGATGAATTATTCGAAATCGGAAACTAGATCAGGAACTTCAGAAATAGCCGAATTTCTCCAGAACTTCAATCGTGATTCCCGGATCAAATCTGAAAAATTGTTGAGAATGTTTATCTTTCTTATCTTTCACTTATCCATTATACACTGATCCTTCAAGTTAGGAATGGTATCTGCAATGTTTTTGTTATATTTTTCATCAGAAAATTCGATTCAATTATATTCTTGATCGAATGATGTTGTATAATTAATATGCGTTTTCCACGCTTCTTCTACCTTTTCAGATAAGAGGGGGGGGGGGTCTTTTCTTAAGCTGATTTTGTGAAGAGTAGTCTTTCCGTTCGGAGAAATCAGCTGCTCCCATGACTTTAACTATAACATTTTTCGAGTTACAACTTTTTATACAGTCTACAAAGTCGTCGGAGTCATATTAAAATTTTCTTTCTCTTCAAACTCGTCTCCATCTGATGATGTTTTGCAGCCATGAATGTATGGCCTGGTTGCAAATGTTGATTTCATCAGCAGATATCCGAATTGATTATATAATGAGATATGGAAGAAATGTCCAGTTTTTATTTTGTCCAACGCATTTGCCCGACCAAAGCGTAATTTTTCCTACCCGTTGTCTGAGGATTAACTGGCGAAAAGTGTTTTGAATTTTTCTCTTTTTGAAGCCCGCTGTAGCTTCATGTCATAGGACTGGGAAAGGATTGATTCCAGATGAAGATCCTTGAAATCAATCATCCGTTTTGTGAATATTGCACGTTTGAACATACCACGTCTTAGCGACATAATAACATTCTATTAATTGGCACAGAAGAATTAGCGAAGTGAGTTTTGCGGGCTATTTCAGCTTTCTTCTTGTGTGGTTTCGACCTATGGCATTGCTGACAATCATCGCTATTTTCATTTTTACTCCTATGTTCTGCATCATGTAGTATTTGCTGTTGACATAATTCACATTCTTCGTGGCCGAGATTGGCAAAATACTCAAAGTTGATTTCTCCCTTCTTTTCAAGATCCTATCTTCTATTTAATAGTTCTTTGGTTTACATTGAATATCGATTTTATTCTCAGACGTATTATTTTCGGTATCCTCAACTACTCATAGATCCTCGATCGATCCATATCAAGCATTAGGAAATTATCTTTATCAATGATGGCAGTGACTTAGGTACTCACATTCTTGCTCTTCATTTTGGGTATTTGTATCAATATCATTTTCTTTTTAGTTATCACATACTTTTTCATGAGCAAATTCTCTGTCCCTGTGAAAACAATTTGAAAATAGAGACTGTTCTGATGCGGGAATCTCTATAAGGTTACTCGTATGTTGCAAATCATATCATCATTCATATCATGAGAAATCGCAGTTCTTTGTTCACTGATTCCATCCTCATCTCTCACGCACATTATTATAATATTATTTTCAATCGTCGTGTTAGATGATTCTAGGAAGAAAGATATATGAGTACGAGAAAGGCTAATTTAAAGAACATGATAGCCCTTTGAATGAATGATATGTAACTGAACTTGTCAAAAAATATATGCTTTCCATTCAAAATTAGGATAAAAAAATCCTACCACTGAATACATGTTTGTTTGATTTCATTTTCCTGAATAACTATTCTGTAATTTAAGAAATTTTGCAGATTGAAGGATTCTCTCTGTCCAAGTAATGAAGCGCAGAGACATTTTCTGGGGAAAACTGAGGTTAGAATGTTCTGATGAGTTTTATTTGAATGGGGAATGATTGAATTCAGTGCAATAATTGATAAACGTTATAATAAAGTAAAAATATGACTCACGTTTGCACTCATCTATTCATTACATTTGATTACACAAATTGAATGTGGAAACAAACAACTCTCTTCAGAAATAACACTCTGTCTGCAGTGTAGTTCGCTTTGGAACGATAATAATGACGTCACATAACGATCGGTGAAATTTAAAGTGAGTTAAAAAACCTCAACTACAGAAGTGATGTAGATGAGGCCTTTCATTTAAAACACATCAACTGCATTATTGCAGTATTACAAATAGTATTCAGATAGGCACATTTTGATTTCCAATTTAGTTTACTTTGATGATGGATGGCTAACTTGGTAGCTGGATGTTCCTCGGTATTCCCAGTGGATAAGGTTGATTGTTTCTTATTCATAGTGTTATTGTGTATCCATAGTCTCAATTTCTTTATAGCATATAAGAGGGTACAACACAGTGGCTCATTTTTCTCAATTTTCCAAATGACCTGAGCCGAGATTCCAATTCATCATACACACTGCTGATCCTAGATTTCGAATTTAAATACCCAAAATTAATTACAAATGTTTTCGAGTGTGAACTTCGATTAACCCTACCAAAACGTAATCTAAGACTCTCAAAAGCCTTTGAATAATTATCGACTGTCATTGGATAGCTCTCAACGAGCTGTTTTGCTCTAGAATTCGGTACAGTAGCTTGATGAAATATTGAAAGATCTCTACTTTCTGAATCAAGGCATCCTCATGAATTCAATATTGCGTAGTTTATTTTCTTCCAACGAACTTGAATAGCTATTGATTCAAAGAGATAATATTTGAAAAAACTTTCTTATTTCGTCTTAACTTCATTACATTTGCTACACATGTTACTACTTCTGCATTTACGACCTGTTACGTTTTATCATTCTTTTCAACAGTTCCTTGTCGATTTCAAGAACGACTTTTATTTTTTGTGCAAAACTCCAATATTTTCTTGTTTAACATGGGCTTGGATGAGGTAGAATTTACGAACGAGCTATAATAATGGATCGTATGCTTGAGGAGGCGTAAGATCTTTTATTGTGATGATTCAGGAAATCGAGAACTTCCAAGTATTCTCAACCAAATTCAGGACTGCCTCAAAGGTTTGAGTCCAGTATTGCCTCATGGCAACTCTTATAAGTTACTTCATACAAGCAGTATCCTGATGCTCAATTTGTACTGAAATGTACATCATGTCGCTGCAAGAAATTGCTGGACTTGCACCTGTCAATCAGGACTAAAATGTTCAAGCCTTTGCCGTTTCAGTCTTGACCAATCATGCCAAACGATGATATTTTTGAAGATAGTAGGATAGATGAAAATGAAGCTTTGGTTGTGAAAACCTTGTCACCAATCTTCAGCACATTCTTATTACAGTTCACATGAGTGAGTGAGCTAAATTTCAGAACTGCAATGAATCAAGATTTAAGCTGAGTGAGATCGTAGGGAGAAATCTACATTATTAACAGGATATACATTATTACAATGTTATGTTATGACATTTTTTATTTCATTGTATTTATACTCACGTACTTAAGAACCTTGGTTTTATTTTGAAAATGCATTAGAAAACAATGCTCAATTAATGTATATTAAATATAATAACTTTAATATTTGATTGTATTTTTATTTACTTAGTTTTGAATCTTGTGTTTACTTTCATTAATTTAAATAATGTATGATGAAATAATTGTAGTCAGCAATATTCAAAATTATATCGTGTATAACAATATCAATATTTGTGAAATATGTGCATTCTTGCAATTGAAAAAAACATTTTCACTATTCTGTAGTTCGATAACAATATTCCGTAGAGAATAACTATGAATATCGAGAAAAGTCTGTAACTTCCGACGTTCTTCCAATATAGCCTTGGTCCTTTCGCAAAGATTCATGAATAACTTGACTGGTTATCAATTATTGCTAATAATGCTTTTGTCAACTTAAGATTGAGGATTCAAGGGATAGTTTTACCAACGAAGAATGGTTAAGCGCCCTTTGTTAGTTATTAGTTTCAAATATGTTCTGTCTATTTACAAGTTCGGTTTGTCAAACATTTATGATAATAATATATAGTGCTGTGAAAAAATCGACAATCCCCAACCGGGAAATAAAATGCATATCCAGCGACTGAACTTCCTAGGCCACAACCATGCTAGTGTGGAATTTTGAACTCAGTACATCTACAGTTAATTCGCTCACCGCCAGGACACGCATTTGCCATGCTCGCAGCTTTATGCTTTCATGCTTTTGCTTTATGCTTTTATTCCTGTCGCGAGGGTACCTCAGCTAATACCCCTAGAATCTCCCTAGAACTCTGGTCGTGCTGCACTATAATGCAAAATGAGCCTATTGCATCTTGTTCTATTGTCTAGTTATGGGTTGGTCACTGTGTGTACATTTTATAATAAAAAAAACTCCCAATAACACGATATTACTTATCTTCGTCCTTATCTGGCTTATCAGCCGAAGTCGTGATAATGAAGAATCTCTTGATTTGTTAAGGATTACTCATTCTGGTCCGTAAACCAAGACCATGTCTTGTGAACTATAAGAGATATAATCTAGTCTGATAACATGATACTACTTTCATTACTCTTTTGATTTCAGCGTGACTCTTCCTTCTATTTCAAAATGACCCATCTGTTGACAATATGTGTATTCATTAACAACTGCAGCAATCCTTTAAGTGGTAGTATATAAAAATCTACTATGAGACAAATTGATGATCTTAATCAGTTTGGTGAAGCATTAATGCCAAATTATTGGACTGATGTTTAGAATGATCCACTATTTAGTCCCAACAGATAGAAATCGTTGAAAAAAATTTTGTTTGGTTGTTCATAATCGGGTTTCACCGTCAAATTTACCGTTTCTTCATAAAGTCGTGTGAACGAAGTTCTGTGGACATCTAGGGCTCTCATTGGGGCTTGTCATGGTCGCCGCTTATATTGCAATCTACACTCATTGGTTGCCGACGGTTTATTGATTTAGACAGTATAAACTCTTACCAATATTTAAATTAGTAGCTCAAATCTGGAATAGCTTATATGACGGACGTTTATCATTAATTTTCAATTCTACAGTAAGGTAATCCTACACAAAGCTATTATATCACAGGAATACATTGATCAAAATGCGAGCTCATTTCGAATCTACAGTATATTGCATATTACTTCCTTTGAATGAATGAATATTATGGAAATAAGTAATGTCAATAAAAATATGCCATCGGTCTTTCATGTCTTCAAACAACTAGAAGTTGACATTTATACGTTTTTAAAAATATATTTTTTTTTTTTTGTTTATTTAAATACACTAGCTCATCGGGAGAAACCCGTTGGAGAGTTCAGGAGTACATATGATATAATTACAGAGTAGGAATTAAAATTAACTAATATACCTAACTTTACGAATGTATTAGGGTTACAATAAAATATGTCAATAGTCAAACCGATCGTCTCGTAGGATCTACACATTTGGAATATTGGGAGAAATAATAACTTGTTTGTTCTGCAGAGTGCTAGATAAAATGTTTGTATGGAACGGGTACGAGCAGATGAAACGTCTTAATTCAGCATTGATAAAATCACAGGACAGTCAACCAGATTATGAATGACCTTATATAAAAATAAAATACTATGAATTTCCTTACGTTTATATAACTCAGGGTAAGACAATCTATCTAATAGAACCTGGTGAGAAAATCCAATAGATGGATAATCAGCTTTGAAGGCTTGGAATATTTATATCTTAGGAAACGCTTCACGCGCTATTTTATTTATATAAATTTCATAATGGGGGTTCCACACAACTGAAGCATATTCGAGCTTGGAACGATCAAATGAATTGTATAATATTATTAAGTTACTATTGTTGAATAGGTGGCAATTCCGGATGATGAAGACCAGCATTCTGTATTAGGCGCGAGAAACTATTTTGAATCAATAGTTTCTAGCAAATGACAATTTCACGTCAAACAAAACTTCCAAGTCTCTGAAACCATAGGAATGAGCAAGGGCTGTGTCAATAAGTTTGTAATTTGAAAGAATAGGGGTAATTTCCTTGGTGGAAGTCAATACAGTGCACTTACTAATACTAAGCTCCAGATGATTGATTACACACCAAGTACTGGGTGCATCCAAGTCATGCTGCAGTGAAATACAACATTAAGAAGCCTTTACTGCCGAGTAAAGTTCTAAGTCGTTTGCGTAAACAAGAAAATAACAGACAAATAAAAGAGAAATAATATTGATAAATAAATTGAGTAGGAATGGTTCAAGTACAGGCCCTTGAGGTACACCTTATTCAATACTGTGATCCATTTTATCAAATGCCTTAGCAAAATCGAGGTAGATACAATCAACCTGGCCACCTTCATCAATAACTTCAGACAAGTATTGACTGCATCTTAACTTAGTAACAGTTGATCTGCCAAGCTTGAACACATGTTGCTCTGGGGATATCTGTAGTTTTACATGATTGAAAGTAGCATGATATAAGATATATTCAAATATTAGGCAGAAGTTATTGATGATGGCAATTGTGCAGATAATCAGTAACCTCATGTCTATTACATTCTTTAAACAGTTACTAATTTTGAAACTTTTCACAAATCCAGCCAGTGGTGCTGCGAATATATTGATGTAGTGTTTCACGGAAAAGGAGGAATTTGATCTAGACCCTCCGTGTGTTGCTTTAACTTGAATCACTTCTGAGGGAGTAACAATTGAAAGAGATAGAACATTATTATTGAAGTTATTGAAGTTATCCGGAGGTGTATTATTAGTTGAATTAGAGTCAATATAGACACTTTGGAAGTACTTTGTGAAGACGTTAACTATATCATCAGGACTAGAGTAGCTAAGTATCAAATTGAACGGGTTCAAGAATAGTAATAATAATTTTAGTTTTGGTATGAATAAATAAAGATTTGGAATTATATTTTATGTTTTATATATTTTTGATATATAGAGCCTAAAGGAACCGACAATATTGGCTTCGATTGCCGATCTTAGAGTCTTATATGCATTATAATCAACCAGGTTAGGTTTTTTTGTATTTACGCCAACAATATTTCTTAAGTCTGATATTCCTTATTATGTTAGGCTTGAATCAGGGGGGAAGGTTATTGATTTTCTCGGGGGAAGCATATGAAATGCATATTGATAGCAAATTGGTAAGATGTTCATAGAACAATTGAACATTCGATATTGATTTGGTTTGAATCATTATTTGGATGGAATGTTATACCATGTGTTTTTTCTGTGCATATTATGTAAAAATGAATAAAATGTCACAATTCCTTCTTCTTTTTTTGTTGATAAATAATTTGTTTATAACAATTCAAAAATGTATGTATGCATTTAGAGACCATAGTAACAATAATATTGTACTCAGTAGGCCAAAATTATCCGACAACGACTATAAACTCGACATTTTGGTCAAATCCGTAGATTTAATAATAAATATAATTTGTTTATACCAAATTAGCAAACTTGTGGATATACATATTGACGATAAAATCGAACTAAGAATACCAAAATTATCCGAAAATGACCCTACAGTCGGAGTTTTGGTCGAATTCATCTATTTTGTTAATAAATAAATTGTTTGTAACAAAAAATATTCTTTATCCGATCAAAAACGGTCAAATTTTGCATTCTTCTTAAATTCTTATGTAATCTCAAAATTGCGCTAATTAATTTGTCTATTTCTTGTTTATAAGCAATACAAACAATCTGGGCAACTTCATTTGTGGTAATTTTTTCTTCTGATGACGTTCTGAAGAGAATACACTTTGTCTCATCAACATCGATCCATTCCTCAGGGATTCAAGAGTTTGGCCTATGTTTATACCTAGTTGACTGCATTATACCGAAATATCAAAAATTATCTTGGTCAAGAGTGGTTGTGGAATCTAAAACGTATGTCTTACTTTACGTTTGAAATAATTATGTCACTGTCACACTGACATCATCAATAACCTACAAATTTCATACCTATTTGTTTCAGTTATGAAACAATAATGAACTACAAATTATGAATAACGGTTTTAGTAACAAGAAAAACTAAATTACAGTAATTGTTGGAAATGTTCCCCGTTTTGTTCGATGCACAAGTTGACGCGCATCATCATGCCGTGAAAACCGTTTTGCAGCATTTCTGGCGTTATGATTGCACATTGCTGAACTATTCTTTGTTGAAGTTCTTGCAAATTATTTACTGGAGTTGTGAAAATCTTGTGTTTTAAGTAAGGAAATATAAAATAGTCCATAATTGTCAAACAAGGTGATCTCGGAGGAAACTCAACCTCTGTATGCAAACTTATTAGCCGGTCATCAAAAAACCTGCGGAAAAGAAGTATGTGCTGTTGCACCGTTATGCTGGAAATAACCGTACCGAAGTTCATCATTGTTTAACTGTTGCACAAATTCAGCCAAAAAGTTGAGTCTGTACCTTTCTGCGTGACGGTGAAATCGGAAAAAATTGGCCCAATTATTCTTCTGCGAGAAACTGCCATCCAAACACCGATTTTTGGAGCATGTAGTGGCGATTCAGTAAAAACATGAGGGTTATCATTGCTCCACATTCGCATATTTTGAGAATTGATGTATCCCGAAAGGTTAAGTTCAGAAGATCGTCATTCATTAAATTATTGACAAACCAATGGCAGTAAGCAAGGCGTCTGGACTAGTCTGCGGGCAGAAGAGCTTGATGTGCTTGCATCTTATATGGATGCATGTTCAAGTCTTTCTTTAAAATCTTCCGACATGTTCCATAAGAAAGTCCAATTTCCTGAGAAAGACGTTTCAAAGTTTTTGCAGGCTCCTCTTCCATACGTTGACGAACGTCATTGACAACTTCTTCTGTACGAAGTCTACCAGCACCTTCTTTATGAGTCACACAACCAGTTTTGCGAAACACTTCAACACAATTTGTAAGGCATGCATTAAAATTGTCCGGTAATATTGCCACGTTTGGGAAGTGCTCTCGAAAATTGTCCAAACACAAACGTTGACTATATTGCCAATTTCCATTAACTAGCGCACCCGTTCGAAAATAGGCTTCAACCACGAAAATTTTGTGATGTGTGGTAAGAGGCATGATTCAAAAACTGGATTAGAAAATTTCAGCACAATGACTCAACAGATTCTGACACAACAAAACATATTTAAAAATTTAAAGTAAGACATTCCACAACCACCCTTGACCAAGATAATTTTTAATTTGTAGTTCATTATAGTTTTACAACTGAAATAAATAGGTATGAAATTTGTAGGTTGTTGATGATGTCAGTGTGACAGTGACATACTTATTTCAAACGTAAAGTAAGACACACGTTTTAGATTCCACAACCACGCTTGACCAAAATGATTTTTGATATCCCGGTACATACCAGTCAGAATCCAGTAACAGGTTATAAAGTAATGGATAATTTGCCTTATTGACATTAAAAATGTCCGCATCATTATGATAACAGAATGATGTGGAAGGTACCCATACGTGACCAAAGTACTGAAGTTCAATGGTCAAACTGTGCAAAAATTACTACAGCAAATGAGACTTAGAATTCTATTGTGACTATTTAGACAACAATTGTACTGATTAAGATCGAAATAACTAAGCAGATTGTTGAAGTATAATAATTTAGAAGATTCAACTGCTTTGTCACATTTGTACGAGGTATAGTTATGTCGAAATCACTCAATAAAAACATGGAATAATATTCTCCAAAGTCAAAATCAATCAGAGAATTTACAATTGTGTCATATGACATTTTCGGAGGCATATATATCGCACCACGAATATATATACACAGCTTCCAATACTAAATTTGATACTTACGATATTGAAACTAGGTATAAGAAATATTATTGAGATAAATCACAATAGCGGAAAACTTACTAGTGATAGCTAGTGATACATCACCTCCACGCGATAACTGTAATTGTTGAAAATTGTGATTTGTTCTAAGGATAGTATAGTTACTTGTGAGAAGCTCAGAATTCAAAACTGAAGAATTAAGCTATCTTTGAAAAAAACAATTGAGTCATAGCTTACAATAGATGAAATGTTGCATAGTACGATACTTTTAGAATTCAGACTCCTGAAATTCTGCTAATACATGTTACTGATATACGGATCCTTACGAACGCATTTACTCTCACATGAATCATTTGTATTAGATAATTGCTATACTAGACACACTAAATCCCGAAATTGTTTCAATTTATTCTTATAGACAGGATACTCACTATGCCAAACAGGATGATCAATAGATATATCTTGCATACCAGTAGGATTACTCTTCAACTGTTTACAGTTAGTGCATTGACTAAAGTTAGATATGCAATCCTTCATCAGATCGTGATCACCGGAACATTTCGGACATGTCTTGGAATTCTTACAGGAACTAGAGCCGTGACCAACACTACTATTAGTCGAGTCAATTTAACAAATAAGTTCGGAAGAAAAAACAGACTGAACCAATCAATTTGTTTTCTTGCAAATCGTTCCTGGACGCATACTGGACGATATTGAACTTTAAGATCTGGTCGCTTGGACATTTTTCAATTGTTAAACTGGAAATTGTCCAATTTTCATGGTCAATTCATTGGAAAATGATTTTAAAATTTGTAAGTTTGGTAAGTATTGCCAAAATTGGCTGAAAAACACCACTCGGGTGTTTTCGAGGTCGCTGATCACGATTGCAAAGTTAGATTCACCATTTTCGACCTCTTTAGCTAGAAATTGGCCAATTTTATGTCAGAAAAATTACCAAAATAGATAATATCGCAATTTTTGTTGAAATTGGCTGAAAAACTACACTCGAGGGTTTTCGGGGTCGCTGATCACGATTCCGCAGTTAGATTTACCATTTTTGACCACTTTAGTCAGAAATTGGCCAATTTTATGTCAGAGAAATGGCTAAATTAGATCATTCCGCAATTTTTGTTGAAATTGGCTGAAAAACTACACTCGGGGGGTTTTCGGGGTCGCTGATCATGATTCCGAAGTTAGATTTACCATTTTCGACCACTTTAGCTAGAAATTGGCCAATTTAATTTTATCTCCGAAAAATGGCCAAATTAGATAATTTCGCAATTTTTGTTGAAATTGCGTAGAAAATTTCACTCGGGGTTTTCGAGGTCGCTGATTACGATTCCGAAGTTAGATTTACCATTTTCGACCGCTTTAGCTAGAAATTGGCCAATTTTGTGTCATAAAAATGGAATTTCGCAATGTTTGTTGAAATTGCCTAGAACTTTTCACTCGGATTCAAATGAGCGCGCTATTATTTGGCCTCATTATAAACTATAGAGATGAAGGATAGAGTAGATGCATAAAAAAATTCTGGGTACAATTCCAAAAGTATCATTTGCAAGAGACTGGTATATCAAAAATCACTGATTCTCGAACGCAAGCGTCATTTGATATTGAATATGAAACAAATGATTTACAATCACGGATAAATTCCCTGACTTTTGATAGCAGTGCCGTACTACTGAATAAACCCCCGAGTGAAATTTTCTAGGCAATTTTAGCAAAAATTGCGAAATTATCTGATTTGGCCATTTTTCTGACAATACTTACCAAATTTACAGATTTTTAAATAATTTTTCAATGAATTGACCATGAAATTGGTCAATTTCCAGTTTAACAATTGGAAAATGTCCAAGCGACCAGATCTTAAATAGAAATGCATAAAAAAATTATGGGTACCATTCCAAAACTATCATTTGCAAGAGACAGGTAGGTATATCAGAAATTACTGATTCACGAACGCAAGCGTCATTTGATATTGGATATGAAAATGTCCAAGCTTTCACATTTTTCACGTCTAATTTGACCAGACTATATAGTTATAGCAATGTAGAACATCAGTAGCATTAAAGATGAAGCAACCGTCATAGCCTATGTAGGCTTGCGTTCCTGAGACATTATTGAGCATTTATAAGATGTAGAGCTCGATGGGAGAAGTATTTGCAGAATGTTCGAATTGGATTCTTTTTTGCGGGCCAGAATTTTATTATTTTGCAATCAGAGCTGGCCTTCATTAGTAGAGAATGTTGCTTTAATATGTAATCCAATAAATCAGCTTCATTACATTTCTTAGTTGTACCAATAATTTTTGTGCTAGGGTGAGGATTGGTGGTTTCTTTCACATAATAGTTCTCAGATAGTTTTTCAACAGCAATACGTCGAAATTCAGAAATATCCTTATCATCGTTGCAACTTATAATAATACCTCCATTGGCAGTGTTCCTAACTTTGTGGACTGCAAATGTAGAGCTGACCGGTACAATATTCTGAAGAATTTCCAATTTAGTAATATTATTGTTTTGGTCCGTATTTATCGATATCTCGAAAATAAGGAAAAGAATTTTTTTTTCAATTGAACACTAGGAACTCATTCAATTCCGCAAGCCCTCCTGTATTTAACCTACCTTCTAATAATTATCGATATCTCAATTCACCAAAATAAAAATGGGACACACTTTATAGTATGTATAGGAATGTATGAAGTAGAACTAAGTATATTGGATCCAGGATTCCATTGCACCGCTACCACATGAATCTGGGGAGAATTCTATGAAACAAGAATAGTAGTCATCGAGAGCTTGTCTTGATTGTTAATACATGTAAATGGAAACCAATCTTGAAAGATTAATAGCATATCTATAGCACCACGTAACCTCCTCGGCCAACATAATTTGACACTCATAATTCACGATGTTTGTTTTTAGTGACAATACTCTCCCGCCTACCTAAGCTGAGGATAAGGGGCTTCCTTGCTTCATTTTCTGACTTCGTTGGAATAAACCTACTCGTATTACATTCAATGAAGACTTGAAAGTCTAACATATTATATTACTATGTATTATTTATATAATTATTATTCTTCATCGAAAAAAGAAAATTTATAATCCATAATGATGAATAGTGGAGATGACAAACAAGATATTAACAATAATTATATATTAATAATACATTAGCGAAAATCATCCTTATCTAATAAAAAGACTACTAAGGACCTTTCGGCTACCAAGTAGCCATCATCAGAGTAAACTGAATTATAAATCGAAATGTGCTTGTTTGAATACTATTTGGGAGTAATAAAGCAAGCAAGGTGTTACCCTCGGCTGGAGATAAATCGGAATTTAATAAATTGGTTTTCCGTTTATATGTTTCCATCCCTTGTGAATTATCTAGATATTTGTCATTACTCGCAATTATATTTGTAAATTTCGGTTCTGTCGAAGTTCGAAACTTTATTAAAGGTGTTGCCAAAATTGTTTTTTAGCTTGTTCTTACATCTATAAGCTGGTTGTATTGCGAATTTAGAAAACAAATTATAGAATTTATCAATTTCTGAAGGATGATAAGTGGAACTTTTAAATTTTATAACTATTTGAAGGTAATGGCTCTAATTTGGTTCGGTTGCTGAAGTTTCTCAACTTCGTTGTTATAATTTTGCTGGCTGAAAGGAACGTTCAATAATCTATTGAACGAATATTGCAATATCGACTGTGAGAGGCGTTCAAAATTCTATTTGCGCTAAACTGGTTACAAGTGTGAAATGGGTCACTTTCCAGACTTTCCACACAAGTAATGTACACTATTTTTCCGACGACCACAGATTAATGCATAATTGCGAAAAAATTAATATATTTTCACTTTATTTTGAGAATTTGAGAATTTTACAAAGAAAAGCGATAATTGAACAAGATTACCGCTTAGAATTGTAGCAGTCAAAAGTAATATTATCATTATTACAATTAGTAAATTGTAATGGACTTTGCAATCAGGAGTTAGACAGATTTTTCTCTGTTATTTGTACACTATGTACAGTAATAGACTCGATGTCAGTTTCTCGAAGAGGCGGTGTGACGGCTTCCGAAGTACTGCTGATGGCACCAATAATTTTATTGGCAATATTTAACCTGTTAGTAACAGAATCGTCAATATATTCTTCTGCAACTTTGGACGATTTCCAACCCCCATGTCTTTTCAGAGAAGTTATATCTCCTCCTGCATCTACTAATATAGTAGCAGAAGAACGGCGAAATGAGTGCCCTGTGTATTTTTCAGGATCCTTTAGATTTAAAAATTTAGCCACTACTCTAGGTATATTTCCAATTTTTTTTTTGCCCAAAACTTGTTTTGAGCATTTTTGGTCTCTATAATTGAGAAGAAAGCGTGTTTCGGTAGTTGGCGGTCTTATATTGGCATATTTTTTATATATGCTATAAAAGTTTCCAGTAATAGTGAACTTGCGACAGCATTTATTTTTTGTATTATTAATCTGAATGACAGCACCAGATATACCCATAACCAACACAACCTAAAAAAACCATAATTAAATAAATGTATAGACTTTGTTTGAATACCGATAACTTACCTTTGTAGGTGAATGAATCTCATCGGAAGCCTTATTTATAAATTCACAAATTTCTTGTTGCGTCAAAATTTTAGCTTTTTTCGGTTTATATCCGTCACTTTTCCTTTTTTTAAATGCCTTAAGTTTACTATATTTGGAGATATCTACATTGTGGTGAATGGATAAAGTGGTACGCAACATAGAATAATTAGTCCATAATGTTGAGAATTGGATTCTATTGGAAAGTTCACCCATGTATGCAAGCAAAACGTTTTCAGAAAAGGAGCTCCTTATTTCCTTATTTCTTCGCCATGAAAGAAATTGATTGTAAGCGTATTCGTATCTTCTTTTGGACTTTTCAGGCAGTAAATTCAGTGACGTTAATTTTGCGGCCCCTTCAATTCCAGGTGGAGTACATTGATCATCACTATTAATCTCTGCATCAATTTTTTATGGAATTTAAGATACTATTTTCACGGTTTTGTATATGATAATAATGGTGCATATGTAAAACTGACACTTGTAAAGTTTATCTGACGTTTTCGCAATATTAATTTCAAAGCACACTTCAATTCCATTATGCAATACATATAGCTATAGATACACATATCACTCTAGTGTGATATTTAACTTCTCGTCTTTAGGGTGATATTTGTCATTTTCGAAGTAATTAAATAGTGTGCTATTTGTCATTTTCGCACGTGGTCGTCGGAAAAGAACATTTTGCTCATATAAAGGAAAATAATGATGAAACATCAGCCTTAGCCAAACATGTTTTGAATACAGCTCACACCATCTCTCAAGAAAGCTTATAACTTTTAAAACACAGTATAGACTAATATCTAGGTAATTTAGAAGGGATGAAAACGTATAAGCGAAAAAGTAATTTATTGAATTCCGATTCATCTCCAGCTGAGGGTAACCCCTTGTTATCCTCAAATAGTATTCAAACGGGCACATTTTGATTCATAATTTAGTTTACTCTGATGATGGCTAGTTGGTAACCGAAAGACTCTCAGTACTTCAATAGTATGTTTAGTGAATAAGGATACTTATTTCTCATCTATAGTGTTGAAGAGTATCCACAGTATGAACTCTTTCATGGTTTATCACGATATTAATAGATTCAAAAATGATGCAATGGTTTCCAAAGATCAATAATAGAATATTCTATTGATTTCGATTTAATGATTCTTCAAATGTTGTAAGCAATCATTCAAGGGACGTCATTGGATGAAAAGTATATTCTCTAACTATATAATTCTAATTTTCTAAATATATTTTGTCTTATCGTTTGGACATATAGATATTTGATAGAAATATTTAGGATGTCTAGTTGTAGCTGGTGTTGATACTCGGGATCTATAAAAACTGATTATGAATACAAATATTTGTTCTGTGAAGATGGGTAACATTCGAATTCACATCAGTTTCTATTTATTCCAGATCAGATTTCCTGAAAGTACGTGGTTTCGATGAAGATATAGTCGGCTGGGGCGGCGAAGATGTCATGTTATATAGGAAATATATTAGGAGCAGTATGAAAGTTATACGAGCCACCGATCCCGGAATATTTCACATTTGGCATCCCAAGGTGAGTCCTTTATCCATTTAATAATACTTTCTTATATGAATTCTTACGACGGTAATAGGTACATTTCTTTCCAGAATTCCTCTTCAAAACAGAATGAATCTAATAAATTCAACCAATCCATTCTTGAATGAATAATCTAATAAAGGATATTAGGCGACTTAAGTTTATCATTACATGAGAAGAATATTCTTCATTTTGTGAACAATTAGGGTCGTATACATAGGTCTGGAAACTCTATTGTTTGACATGAGTTTCTTACATGTTGCTAAACTCGTAGTCCCTTGCTCAATCACCAGCTGGCGCATGGATCGAAGTATGTTGTCAAGACCTGTACGACCATGGGACAGTCAATATAGGATCAAAAATCAGGGAAAATGGTTTTTTTCACGGTCGTATACACAGTATGTTGTCAGGATTAGGCGTCATATCGTTCAAATTTCAATCCCCACAATACAAAGATAGCCAGAGAACATCCCTCGACTCATGCGCCACCCGTTGGTACTACGCGACAGTTGACGCTTAGCGGACTCACTTCTCACATAGGAAACAGCCTCGAGTTTCCAGACCTGTGTATACGACCGTGGGTAAAACCCAATAAATATATCCGTATCAATTGAAACGACTTCAAATAATCATCAAAATACTCCTGGACACTTAGGAAAAATGCAACAAAGCTAGCCTATCATTGTATTGTTTGTATCTACTCTGTATTGTCAATATATATAACCTGCAAAACAAGTGGAAGGGAGGTACCTCATGCATTTAGCAAAAACTAATGGAAAATGGTACCAAAATACGTTCACGACGTCAACGCAATCACCGTGTGTTATTAAGGCTTGACCAAAACTTGGTGAGCTTTATCGGAAGACAGATGCTATGTAATTCGGTTGGTATTAGGTTGGTCAGAATGTCATTATACCTCAGTGATGGATTCGTATACAATAATGTTCTATTCCTGATACTTTCAAAGAACTGATTACAATATCGATATTGAAATATGATAGCATTTTATTCACGTATAAAGCATGACTATATATATTATTCATCCACTTTATCTGTATAGAATTGATATAATTCTATTATTTCGAAAGGAGTTTTTTCCAAAAGAGCTCTATCATGAGATGGCATTTTATTGATCCTACTTAGGCTATGTAACATTACGAAAATAGTGAGTCGTTAAGATCACGATTTAAATTAATATTAGGGGTGATGTTCCAACCGCGTCCAGTAAGGATATTTCGGTACTGATTTAAGATACGTAGGTGAGTTCCAATGCTGTAATTTCCTTCATGGTTGTTCTGTATATTCTCCGGAATACTCCCGTGTTTGACATAAGAGATCAAAAATTTAATACTCATAGTTATATATGACTTGGGAGGAGTGAAGTATCTTTTGACCACGTTTGCTATGAATAAAGGCCATTGCTCCATTTTATATTGGGTGAATATCACCCCGATTCTATTATGTGGTAGGGCTAATATCCTCAACAGCCGAAGACTCAATTGCCCATAGGAATCTTCTCTATGGAAATCTTCGTAGCGTTACTCCAATCTCCCATGAATGGTCTGCGAAAAATTTGTTTAGTTTTCAGTGGTTTGTTTTAGTTGCATCCTGGAAAGTGTGTTTCCAGAAGTAGCTTATCATTTTGCTCAACACAACGTGTAACTTCTGATCTGTGCCCTCTGGGGAGTGTCGTTTTATATTATGTTCTCTACCAGGGCTTTATTCAATCTCGCCATTGCCGGAGTTGAGATAGTTCTCCGCAGGCCTGCAAACTCCCTCGCTCCGACCCTGTGACTATATCACGTATCTCACATACCGGTACTCTTTGCTTTGTTGAAGGCCTATCTAGTTTACTGTCTCAGAATGACAATTACTACCGTAGGGGGGTTAAGTTTTCTCTTGGGTTCCTCCACATGGCAGCTGACTTTGTGAGCATGAATTATCGCCTCCATTCTACTGCAAATTCCACCTCATTGTACTTTTCTGGTGTACTGTTTACTGTTGCATGTTCAAGGAAACATTTTGATATCGTAACGTACCTCTGCCAATCAGTATTTCCGGGGTTTCTGTACTCGAACCATATTGTTTCATAGTCCGACATTTCGATTTTTCTTCAGAGGATCGCTAATTCTCGATGGCACTACATAGATCCAGACTACTAACCATTCTGTCTAGAACCTTTTCTCTTACTCTAGTTATAAAAGTTAGATTTTCTTTTAAGACAAGTGTTTTTTTGAAATCATTGCTAACACAATATGTGTGATGAGCGTTAAATCACACCCATTAAGAAGTGGAATAAACCGCCTCTCACAGTTTTCGACTAACATTTGTACTTCTCTTGGAGGATGATAGTCTTCATCTCCTGGAATTGGCTGGAAATCAATTAATTAATCTATTTTTATCTGCATAGAAATATGTGCAAGGCCCTTCATCATATATTCTGGAAGACGCTGAACATTGCTACAATATCCACGCTGGGGATCACCATCAATAGAATCCTCTCATGGGATAATCATGTGAAGTCAATTGCGAAAACCGTTTCACAAAAACTTTGTTTTCTATTCCGTGCCGAGAGCTACTTTACATCCTAGCAGCTCCTCATAATCTACAAAGCACATATTCGACCTATCCTAGAGTACTGTCCACATGTTTGTAGTTCGGCTCAGAAACATACTCTGAAGCTCTTGACTTACACGATGATTTTTTTATATGTTTCCCTCTCGTGCAGTCCAATATAAAAAAGCACAAGATCGAAGATATCATTACAGACTTCACGCATACAGTCCGAACGTCAGCCCTATGACCGACACGTACGTAAAGACTAAAATATAAAACATAAGTGTTAATGTGACCTATTTTCCGAGAATTTATATATAATTAGTGCAATTTATATTCTATTGAACCTTCAATTATTATGATTGGATGTATATCTATGGGTCTGTATTACATCTTAGAGATAGCTACAGTTATGGATTGTAATATTTTATTCACTCTAAATACGTATTATTTATGTTAAATTGGTATGTAGTTACATTTTCACATTCTTACACCCATGCTCAGGTATAAAATCTAAATAGCTGTTATATTCTTTGTTAGTTTTATTATCTATTGTATTTTGTCAACGAATATTTAACATATATTATGTACCATTCATTATTATTATTATTATTATTATTATTATTATTATTATTATTATTGTTATTATTATTATTATTATTATAAGGGGAATCAAAATTCATTCCTCAAAGAGGAGACATCATGATTCAACCAATGAAATTTAAATATATTATGTTTCGCCATCACCGCCGAGTCCTAGCCCTGACCCTTTCAATAAAATTTACCAATTGTATTTTCAAATCGATCCCAATAACAGATGAATCAGTGTAGAATCAATATGATATTTTATAATTCATACTTCTTCTGTTCGTTTCATGTAAGCTAATCGGAAGGTTAGAAATATTGAAAGGATATTACCGGAAAGGTGGTCCCAGAGATTTGGGTGATGCTGTTGCTTCAGGTATCTGAACAATAGGTATATAAGTTTGCACATATTGAATTTTATACAGGAATCAATACAGGTGCAATTGTACTCATGCATGCATTCATCACATTCAGTGCGTACATATGAGCTTGCAATTATCACATGCTAGAATAACCTCATTTTCTTCAAGCACATACACATATACTTCAAGAGAGTTACTTGAGGGAGTTTCGCATTCGGCACCATTTGAAACAAACAACTGTAGAAAGCTCCTCGCTACTGAAATTGCGTACTCGAGGTTCAATGTGTGACAAGTTACCTTTAAACAGTACTATCAAACGGTTGAACAAACGATAAACTTTATTATTTCATGTAATATCTTATCTAAGCCCTTGAGTTTCCGTCCACCAAAATAGATATACATATTTGATGGTTTTGAGTGCATGCCAGACTTCAACCCACTGAAATATACTATATATTGTTGGCCGATAAACCCACATTATTGGCCTTTTTATGCTCCGATTCGCCAGGCCAAGTCCACTGTTTCGACTGTTTATTGTCTCTGATGTGTGTTGTGACGGATCCATGTTTCGTCCACGGTTATGAAACAGCTCAAAACGTCCTTCTGATCGCGTTTGAATATCGCCAAATACTCCTTTGATGTTGTCAAATGGTTGCGCTTGTTGTCTACAGAGAGCAAATGCGGCACACATCTGGCAGATAGCTTTCTCATATTCAAAAATGTATCCAAAATGTTCCGTACCCGTTCTTTTGAGATGCCCATAGCCTTAGCAATCTTGTGCACTTTAACTCGCCGATCGTCCAATATCATACCATAAATTTCTGGCGTTGTAACCTCATTCAGATGACCAGAAAGTTAGGCGTCCTTTATGGTCATACTATCACAACGAAAATCAGTAAACCACTTGTGTATCGTTCCAATCGATGGTAGGGAGTATCCATAATGTTTAACAAGCAATAATGTTTGATTAATTTATATTTTCGATGGGTGTCAAAACAGAATTGAATGACATATCAGCCTGAAAATTTTAATATGTTCCAGTTAAAGGTGGTAAACCACAAATGTCACATGGGATTTTCGATTGTCGCGCCATCTGACTCATTTTTCATGGACTTTTTCCTTTACCCTCGTACTGCGGCTCAAAACAATACAGATATAATCTTGACCATTTCAATACGTTCGACCTATAGGAACGGCGCAGTAGTCTTCACAATAGGTACTTACATATACATGGGTAATTCTATTACTTTTGTTCAATTTCTTAAAACTTGAGTTCTCAGAATGACACCAAATTTTATCAACCAAAAAAAGAGGATTCCCAAAATTTGAGCCCTCTAGGCCCATTGTAACTCTCCTGGTGCTATCCAAAGGGCCAAAACAGGGCTGAAAAAAACCTATTTTTGGTAGATTGTTTTCTCAGCCTTGGAAACAGGTATCGACACATATATGGCGGCAAATAGTTCTTCATCTTATGTATCTTCAACTGGGAATTTTGCATTCTGAGTTACCTTGTTAAAACATCGGTGTAGACCGCTTATTTTGTGTATACAATTTCATGAAATTCAACCTGAGTTCAAAAGGGCGCCGAATTGCGAAATCACAACATAATCAGATTCACTGTGGCTCAAGTTTTTTGCCTTTTAATATTTCATGATCATTTTAGTAGATTTGAAGATATAGCACAAAGTAGGCCATTTTTGACGAAAAACGTGAAAATTGACATTTTTAACCAGGCGTAAAATTTTTCTATCAGAATGAAATGACTTGAAATTGTAGTGAAATATTTTTTGAGCATGTACAAACTCTGAGAATTTTGATATGGAACTCGGAGTTTAAAGCAGCCATTATGAGGTTCAAAAATTAAAAAAATTGTTTCTGTATCACACATTGAATGCATGGTTTTTTAAGGTTTTGAGCAAGAACTATGCTATTTTCAGGAATGTTAAATAATCAAAGCTTAAGAGCAAAAAATTTCCTGTCGAAAAAAATAGTTTTTTCCAAATTCTGCATAGTTTTTTCCCTAGAGGGCGCCAGAGAAAAACTACGGATTTGCTTCAATGAGTGGAACAAGAAAAATTCGTGACAAAAAGTTCCTTGTATATATATATATGTATATATGGGTAGTTTCATTACTTTTGAACAATTTCAAAAAACTTCAACTCTCAGAATGGCACCAGATTTCAGAACATGACAGTATCAACCGAACAAGAAGGATTTACAAGATTATAGCCCTCTAGGCTCATTGTAATCTTCCTGGAAACCTCAAAAGGGCCAAAACAGGGCTGAAAGAAGCCTATTTTTGGTAGATTGTTTTCTCAGCCTTGGAAACAGGTATCGACACATACATGCCAGCAAGCCTTGTTGATACATCGGTGTAGACCGCTTATATTGTGTATACAATTTCATGAAATTCGGCCTGACTTCAAAGTAGTGCAGAATTACGAAATATCAACACTGATTCACTGTGGCTCAAATTTTTTGCGTTTCAACGCCCTTTCTGGAACTCTGAAACATTTCATGATCATTCCAGTAGATTTGAAGATATAGCCATTTGGCCATTTTTGACAAAAAACTTAATAATTGACATTTTTAACCAGGCGTGAAATTTTTCTATCGTTATGAAAAGTATTGAAATTGTATTGAAATATTCTTCAGACATGTACAAACCAACACTGTGAATTTGAATATGGAACTTGGAGTTTAAAGCAGCTATCATGAGTCACAAATATTTGAAAAAATTCATTTCTGTATCACACATTACATGCAAAGTTCAAAAATTATTTATTCAACGACTTATGGAATTTCACATTCACCATTATATAGCAGATATGCAGAAAAATTACTTGAATCATTGTAAAGAACATCTACAAATGGATACTTGTAATATTGGAATGGATCTTCCAGAGAATTACTCATACATCATACAAAACTCGGTACGGGTATTTTATTATAATAACTCCCAGGCATTATCATCGGATGGATGGTTGCCTGAATAAAATGCCTGTACTAAGTTTCGTGGAATGAAGGAGTAATTCTCTGAAAAATTCATTCCAATAGTACAAGTATTCATTTGTAGATGTTCTTTACAATGATTCAAGTAATTTTTCTGCATATCTGCTACATAATGGTGAATAGTGAGATTCCATAAATCATTAAATAAATAATTTTTGAATTTTTTTCTAGATAGTGTGACAGTCTGCAGAGATGCTCTACTCCTTTGTTCGATTCAATTCTTGTACGATAGAGTTTCGTTTCGATATGTAGTATTACATTCACCAACTTCTCCAATTTTGGCTACACCTGGACAATTGTCACATTCGTGTAACACACTTTTTACTACTTGTATCGCATACAGCAATTTCCAGCAAATTTCGATATTTTATTCAATTATTATAAGTACTCTATCTCAATTTGATATTCCCGTTTTCTGCACATACGCAAATCGTATGACTTCCAGAATCACCAGCAAATATGCATTTAGTTGGTTTCAAAGAAGCAAAGTAAGAAAACTATTTCAAAGTTTAGCTCTGTAGTCAAAGATGAAATTGTTGTACATATCCATGGGAAGTATATGATTTTTTTAAATTTAGAAACAAAATTATACTTCTTGCTTAAACCCTTAAAAATCATGCATGTACAGAAACGATTTTTTAAAATTTCTTGTCTCATAATGACTGCTTTAAACTGCGAGTTCCATATCCAAATTCACAGAGTTTGTTTGTAAATGTTTAAAAAATATTTATCCACAATTTCAAGACATTGCATTATAATAGAAAAATTTCACGCTTGGTTAAAAATGTCAGTTTTCACGTTTTTTGTCAAAAATGGCCAACTTTGTAGTGCTATATCTTCAAATCTATTGAAATGGTCATGAAATATTTCAGAGTTCCAGAAATAGTATCTACTGGAAGACAAAAAAAATTGAGCCACAGTGGATTTGATTAGTTGTGATTTCGCTATTTGGCGCCCCTTTGAAGTCAGGTCGAATTTCATGAAATTGTATACACAATATAACCGGTCTACACCGATGTATTAACAAGGTTACTCAAAATTCGAAATTCCCTGATGAAAATACATAAACTGACAAATTATTTGCCGGCATGTATGTGTCGATACATCTTTCCAAGGCAGAGAAAACAATCTACCAAAAATAGGCTTTTTTCAGCCCTGTTTTGGCCCTTTTGAGGGCCCCAGTAGGGTTACAATGTGCCTAGAGGGCTGAAAAGCTGAGAATCCTCTTTTTTTGGTTGATACTTTCATGTTCTAAAATTTGACGCCATTCTGAGTACTCAAGTTTTTTGAAATTGTACAAAAGTAATGGAACTACCCACATGTCAAAAATAGTCTACATCGATTCTGGAAGGGTTGAAATGCGGATGTTTTCTCGAAAATCCAGATAATTTCTTCAGCTCGAGTACAATACCCTTATAGTACGAGTAGTGAGGGAAGTAAACATGTTTGATATTGGCATGCTGCGGCAAATTTCCAATTTCACGGTTTTGCATTATCATGAAATGTTCGAAGCTCCATAAGCAATTGAAGTAACTTCCATTTTCTCGGTTTTTATTTGCATAACATCAACTTTTAGATGAGGAATTCAATACCTTTTCTGAAGAGAAGATACAAAAAGTATAAATGCTGGTTTAATTGGATTCGCTATGCTTTCCTTTCTCTGAAAGATATTGTTATGAAAATTATTTCTCATAGAAGTGGAGTATGAAAATCGGAATTTGAATAATGATGAGTTGTAGGTAATTATTTATTGCATTCGTATCCATTGACTTGATATTGAAATATTGTTTGACTAGTCTTCTGTGGCTGTTATGCAATACATGATGTATTAGCAAGGGCTAAAGAAAAATATTGGGTAGTAATAGTGCACCAAAGGTTTTTGTGAATTCCTGTGAGTGATTCTGGAAGACGTAAAAGTAAAATGGAACGGTGCCACTGATTAAAGTGCCTCTTGTATTGTGCATTTAGTGTGTTAACTTCTATTAAATAAACTGAAACTCAATTTTATTTTCCAGGTCTGCGCCGGAAGTCCCGGAGGTCAGATGCTATCGGCGGATCAGTATAGAGCTTGTATACGGTCTCGAGCTCTTAATGAAGCTTCTCACGCTCAACTAGGGTTTTTAGCTTTCCGTGACGATATAGCAGCCAACAGCAATTCAGCCAAATATCCCCCAGGCCAGCCCCCCAGACTGCTGAAAACTACCTCGCACAAAAGGAATAAACCCCTTACCTGAAGTAGATACACGGAACTTTAGATACCTTCTGATTTGAACTAGTGTGTTTGTAGAGTTTGTAACGATGAAACAACAGACTATCGATCAGCTCGCTTGTTATGTTGATAATTACGAAGAACTGTTTCTTTTAAATAAGACTGATTTGCTAGTAATTCCAGTTGTGATGACGCCATCTCAACGAGCCAATATGAAGTTGAATATTATATGGGTTCAACAAATGAAAAATTATGTTTTCATCCCAACACTTTTATATCAATTAACTTTTGTTGAGAGGAAGGTACTATTAGAATGCTTATTTGAAAAATGTCATCCAATGATATTTGAGGTAAGCAGACCTCAGTCCTCCAGGGAATTCAAGCCATGACTCGGAAAATAAAAGATAACAATGGAATGGAACGTTGTCATACTCACCTGTCACCTATCGTCGGAATCGAACCAATGAGGATTAAGATTTTCGAGTGAATTACAGGATTTTCCTACTACTACTAACATACCAACTGCGTCAAACTCATTGAGCGTAATATGTTTCAAAAAATTGGCAATATATCTGTATTCACTTGACATAACTCCACCAAACACGTTATCGTTGAATTCATGATTTTAATCTCCAACCGATTGTTGAATGAAACACAGGAGTTCTATTAAAAATTCAACTATAACCCGATAGTTAATTTATTTAAGACAGCCTTTATATTTGTCGTATATTGTATGATATCTGGCTAGAAAATTATTTCAAATATTTTTGGAATTCTTAAATCGGCTCAGAGATAATCAAGTTAAAGATGAGCATTCATGCTGAATCACCCTGTACATATGTACATCCTTGGAAAACATTCGACTCAGCTAGAGGTCATGAACCATGCAAACTACTTGGAATATCGATTATTTGAAGGTTTTCAATAGCTTCGCCACACAATTGGTAACAAATTTACAATTATTATAATTATTTTGATTGCATTCAGAAAAGTATTACTCCACTAGATTGTTGGGTATTGGACATAAAAAACACAATGTTCTTCGCCTTTTCATCGTTCGCTTCTTCAGATCTAAAATAATTAATGAAAATCATATCTCAACATTCCAACAAAACTTCACAATCCGTTTGAACAATAAATAAAGAAAACTCACCTCAGGCGTGATTACCCATACTTAGTACTTGGTCCGTTTTGATATGCACTGTGGTAATGCATCGTTGAAATGTTTAGATATAGATCGGTATAAATAAATATTTTTCATGATTGGTCCTCTGACGACTACCTTTCGACTGTGAATAAAACTTATCAGTCATGATAATTATAAAAGTGTATACAAAACGAGAACATTTACAAATAAAAAATGTATGCAATGAGTTCGTTCCAAGTAACGATTGATTTGGTGTATATAAACTATCCAAACAAAACTAGGTTCATGTCCGACACAATCCGATTTCACAACAGGTGTTATTTCAATCTTCTTACTTATTTTAGGCTGAATGGAATGCACGAACACAGTTTCTAACCTGGTGGAAAATGTTTGTTATTGTTTGCCAGTTGTTGAAAAAACACATGCCGAGGTTTATATCTGGGCATTTCCGAGTGATTGGCCATCTACTTCAAAAGTACCCCCATGAAATAAAAAAGTAATTTTGATCTTGAATAGTAGACTTCCGCTGATTGATAATCTTGAAAAATCTTGGCCTCCGGATGGATTTCGCGTCACAATAGCAGATCAGTTCAAGCCTCAAGCCTGCCCTAAAGATGCCACATGTAATGGTTGGCAAAATGATTGCATCAAGTCGTGCTATTGTGACGCGGAATCCATCCGGAAGGTGAGATTTTTCAGTAATTTTGATATCAATAAATTTGAATTGATAAATTACGCAATTATTTAGACTTTGACAGCGGTTAAAAATAACAATTACTGATTTTTTTTGGGGGAAGTTTCCGGGGTTGAGGGAGGGGTTATATTGGGAAGAAAAAATTGACACTCATATTGGTTATTTTTTGACAAGGTGCCAAGGTTTTATGTCGCAATGCACCCGTTTTAGTCTTTGTAACATGGTACTCTATTAATAATATAACTTTATTGAGAATATAAATATTGATAAATCTCTATAAACTTTACCCAAGGAATTCATATTATTCCTAACCCTCAACCTTTTTATTTGTTTACAGTGTGGCCATTTAATTCAGAGAACCATGACACGTTGGAGTTTGATCCCAATCATTGATTAGCCAGAACAAACGTGAAAAATATCATTGACACTTACCCTTTTCTTTCACAAGACACATAAGATTTTTAACACACTGGTAGGTAAGTGGAAGGGGTAAATGCTAATATTAATCAGATAAACTCGTACTCAACAACAACAATAAAATTTATCAATAAAAAATAACAATTTAATGATAATGATAATAATAAAAGAATTTATGATTATTAAAGATGATAAAAGAATATTATAATTAACTTTATTCCTAATAAGAATAAAAACTGAGATCAAAATCTATATTCGAATAAAATACCTAGACAATCTAAATTAACTGAAATAGAGATAAAACTAAGATTATTAAATTGATACCCAACCAGGATGAACCTAGGGGATGGAAAATGAATGAAATGATTTGAAAGTATTATTGAACTTACCTGAAATAAATACTGAGAACAACAACTTTGATCAAAAATCTAAAACAATTCTGATTAAGCGAAATCCACCCTTCTTACCAAAAACATTCTGAAGAAACTATCAAGTTAAATTAATTGAAATTAAGTGTCATGTGATTTCACAAGAGACTAATTCAAGCTAGAAAATACAACTGAAGGTTTTAGGCATTATCCATAGTATTAGTAATGCGTCCTTTCTCTCAAGAACCAATCTACAATTCAGAAAAGGATCTCTGAATTGTTCAACCAATAAGCAGTAAGATTAACGTCTATAGTCAGAATGTTTTTGGTGGGGATTTCCGAATCTATCTGTCCACTTTTGTGAACTTATTGCAACCCTCTTGACCGTATCATCTACGGTATCATACTACCCTCGTTGAAGCGAGTGTGCATTGTCTGATATTTATTTTGGGAATTCCTTTACTTTCTCAAGCTACATTTGTTATCGAAAACATCTGGCAACCACTAGATGTTCTTTACTTTAAGATGTTTCAATTCTACGTGAAATTTTGATTTACTAAGAATGATTCTGTTTTCAAATTTCGGAAATAACCTGTACTAAACTCCTATTACACCGTAAAGTGGTCAAAAAGTTAATTTTTGGTCCAATAATAACAAACATTTCCACCAGGTTAAAAACTGAGTTCGTGCATCCCATTTTAGCCTACCAAATTAACTGAGCAGCTCCAAGAAATTGCCTCGATAAAAAACCTTGACAATAGGTGCAAATGTATGAGAATTACATGATTTTCAATATCAACAACTCCGAAAAAGTCCAAAATTTGAGGTGGCTGTAGCTTGCAAGCGCCTGATAATACACGATCCCGCCCGTGAGAGCTATTGTACCTCAAACCTTTCTCCACCAATATTATACAGTAGTGCCAAGGTGTATTCATTCATGCCCTCTATATCGCTCTAGATCCTAGACTATAAGTTTTATTCACACTCGAATGGTAGTTGTCAGAGGACCAGTCTTGGAAAATATTTATTTATACCGATCCATATCTAAATGTTTCAACGATGCATTACCACAGTTCACATCAAGACGTACCGAATACTATGCACGGTTAATCACGCCTGAGGTGAGTTTTCCTTACTTATTGTTGAAACGAATTTTGAATATTTCCTTCTAATGTTGAGATATGAATTCCATTAATTATTTTAGCTCTGAAGAAGCGAACAATAATGTCGAGAAACGTGAGCAAATACCTACAACATTGTTTTTTATGTCCAATACCCAAAAATCTTGTAAAGTAGAATTATTATAGAGAATATTACAGACTTCTACCTTTGAGCTGACATTACCGGTTGATGATGTCGTCTTAATAAAAGTGGTTGAACTTGTGAGTAATTCGCGATCTCAAAATAATTAGGCGACATTTGTTTGACGTAAGATTGTGACATTATAAGACATAATGTAATGTTCATCAATCAATTTATGTAGTACAGTTTAGTTACTAAACGTGAACCATTGTTACGTACCAAATGAATAACAATTACCTATTGCTGTGCTGCGTAATTATAAGTTATGAACCATTGAAAAATAGGATTCCACTATTGGTCAAATTTTCATCATCTTTTTGTTTTGATGATTTTTCCTTGAGTCTCATATAGACATGATCATATTCACTTCCAGGCTAGAGGAGCGTAGACGGCAGTCGCTTCGAATGATCTAAGAGCGCAGGAATCGGGAACCGGCAAATTTGCCATTTCTTCCAATTCAAAAAAAAGTATCGTTATTAATAGATGTTAGAGAAACAAAGATATCGTAGCTGAATTTGCAGAAAGTTAGGCGGGAAACGTAGCATTCTGTAAACAATATTTCAAATATATATTTATAGATACACAAACAAAGTAATATACGAAAATCTACACTTTTTTATTTCATGAGTATTTTTGAATTGTGTTTAACAAAAAACATATTTTGAAATCAGAAAAATTTGTTCCTTATTAAATTGAAAACATAACGTATTCAATAACCGTGAAATATTTTTTACATAACATAATATAAAATCAATCCAATGTAAGGGAATTGAAACTAATGAATATATGAATATACTCATTTATCACATGTTGGCTTTTGCCACATAATGATGTTTTCTTTCTAGTCATAATAGATCAGTAACGTGACAAACTTATAGTTCCAGACAGCTATTTCGTTCTTCTCATTGAGCTCATCACTGGAACGAGCAAACTTGCAATGTTACTGAAGTATCTCCGTTGAAGGCAGTCATAACCGGCCTATAACGTGGTAAAACGACCAAAATATCTCACGCCATATATGAATGAAGTTTTCACTAAGAAATCAAACACATTGACAATTTTCTCAAACTTTACAAAAGTTACGGGGAGTAGTCTCACCTTCCCGTAACTTTTATAAAATTCGAGAAATCTGTCAATGTGGTACTTCATTATTATTATCATTATTAATAGAGTGGGGAGTCGGTGAGGTTCCATATGCCTAGGCCGAGGCGCTTTGTAACCTTTAACACCTTACTGAGCAGTTCCCATTCGAGTGTTCACCAGGCGTCCGAAGAGTACAACAGTCAAGGCTGGGTGTTTGGGTAAGTGATTTGTGACTGAAATAGGCTCAACACCGTTCTCAAGTCTGTATTCCTTCATTCTCTATACAGAGTGCTCTGCGTCTTGAGGGGATTATTATTTCGCAAGCAAGCAAGAGTGAGTTGCTTAGATTTATCCTGAAAGGAGATTGTTGAACGGTCTGACGTACAGGTAGTATCTGATGTACCAGCAGCTTAGCGTCGGTTTTGAGAATCTTCCGCACTTGTTGAGATGAGTCTTCTCTAACGTGCCGCCCGATCAGTGCTTTGGACTGTCTGCAATCATTAACTTGTTACCACTTTTTGGACTATTGTGCCTTGAGTCAGCAGTATGTTTGATGGTGCTGATCGAGATTCCCATCGCTCTTTCAGGATCTATGAGGGGTCCCTCGGCCCCTAGTTTTGCAAGGTCATCAGCTTTTCCGTTTCCTCTTATTCCAGAATGGCTGAAGAATCGTAGTAGGCTGAGTTTTTCTTCATTTCCGATAAGGTCGAGAGCTGGTTTGCTGTTCGTGCATATACTGGTGCGGTTTGACGTTTTTCATTCGAACGTTGTTTGGGCGAAACGCATTATTGGCAGTATTCTCGATGGGGGAATAATAACGTGTTTACTCAGAAATATTGTGATATCTTTCCTGAGCGTTTGTCGTGTATCCTATGCTTTGACTACACGAGAAGAAAACATCATGTGAGTCAGAGGTGGAATAATGGGATAGGAGGCAGGCATTCGAATTTTTCTTGCAGGTTTGGAGGTTATAAGCATAAAGGAAAACCTCACTGGGCGGAGAGTTCCACAATTTCGCTGTTCGATAGAAAAATGAAGTCTGGTGGCAAAAAGTTCGGCAGGTCTCGAGCTTGATGATGAAGGGGTGACTAGCTTGAGCTCGTCTATTTTGTCTATATGGAATCTTTCGTGGGAGAATAACAGACGAGATTCCTGATGAAGACCGACCATGGAAATATCTATAGCAAAGGGATGGATCGCTCACCCTTCTACAGTATTCTAGAGAGGTTAATGAATTATTAAGTGTGACATTATCAATCAGACGAATAGCTCTCTTCTCAATAGAATTCAGGAGCTGCAGCGTATTTTTGGAAGCCGAACTCCAAACATGTGAAAAGTACTCCAGGACAGATCGAATCTGTGCTTCGTAGATTATTAGGAGCTGCTAGAATGTATAGCTCTTGGCACGAAATATAAAACCAATTTTTGAGGAGCTTTTTTCGCAGTGGACCTCACATGGTCATCCCATGAGAGGGTTCTGTTGGTGGTGATCCCGAATATGGATATGGAAGACTTTATAGGAATAGTTGTACCAGACATCATATTAGGGATTGTGGAAACTGTTTTCCTGGAGAAGATGCTTGAGTTTTGGTCGCATTAAACTACTAGATTATCAGATTCCCATTATAAAATCGTTGCCAGATTTCTTAATTGCATCAACCTGTCTCTTTCTCCTTGGTTTCAATAGATATTATGGGGGCTCTAGATGAGAAAGCGGTATGGAATGTACCATCATCTGAAAGCTGTGGACGGGATAGGTGGTCACTCCCAACAGATTGTTGATTTGGGCAAAAACAAAGTTAAAGCCGAGGCAGATCACCCTGGAATAATAGCGTTGTTGGCCATTGTATAGGAGGATACTTCGTCAACCCACCATATGGAGTGATCTATCTGAGAGAAAAGTCGATAGGAAGCGACAAAGTTGAGATGGCAACCCATATGACGGAAGTTGCCCAAGTAGGTTTTTGTGCCAGACTCGGTGAAATGCTCTGGAGATATCCAATGCCACAAATTGAGATTCCCCATAGTTTCAATACATTGCATACATGCATATATAACGTAGGCAAGCGGGTCTCCTGTTTACCTCTGCTGACGAAAGCCATATTGTTGGTCATTCACGATTTTGGAGCTATCTGAATATTGGGTGAGTTCGATGTTGATTGCATTTTCCATCACTTTGAAGATCACAGATAATGGTGCAATGGGTCTATAATTATTAGGAAGGGTCTTCTTTTTGTTTTTAGGAATTGGTTTGACTCTTACTGTCTTCCAGCTGTGATGAAACACACCACGTTTGTATGAAAGGGTAAGCAACCTGCAGAAAACTGCTGTTCATTGAGGAGCACCTTTCTTGGGAACGACACGTGGAATTCCGTCTGACCCCAAAGTTTTTGGTATTAAGAACAAGCAGAATGCGCCTAGTTATGTTAAGATGAAAGACAATTCCAGGCTTATGGCTATCGATGACAGCAATATTATCATGAAGACATCCATAGTGAATACCAATTCCGAATTCCAAGTATGTGTACGCCACACCAATTACTGAAATCGAAACTAGCAACTCATACACAAATTCTCAGGATGCAATTATTACAAGACAAATTAACGCATTTCAATCCTCAACAATATTTCTGGTACAACAATCTGTATAAGATGTTTTGTGATGTGTAGCTTATATCGGTGACAGGAAGCATCCAACCGCGAGATTCTCCAATAATCTACAATTACAACTTATTTATCTCCAAAATACATCTTCATCAATGGTAGAATACATCGAAGGAATCAAAAATGAATCTAATTTAGAGGTATCAACCAATATCAACCAAACCCCGGCCAATTGAGTTTCAATCCAGTGGCGGCTCGTGAACTTTTTGATAGAGGAGGCTGGACATAAAACGTTTTTGTAAAAATATACTATATTCAGTCAATTAATTTAACCTTCGCGCAGCGACCGTACCAGCTACTTCAGTGACAAAATTAATTGTTACCCAGCAAGAACCAACGTGAACACCTTTAGTTTCTCTAGCCCACAAATTTTTTTTCGTTCGTTTTTTGTTTTTTATTTTTTTTGTATTTTTAATTTTTGTTCTTCTTTTTTTTGGAATTTTTCATATTTTGTTTTTTTTTATTAATTTTATCAACGTTTTTATATATTAACGAAATTCTACGGTCTTTAATTTGCGAAAAATGATCAATAATATTATCATAAAATGCATCATTATGTTTTAAGTGTTTTACTAAATCTTTTTCAATAGATATTAAACTAACATTGTATAAACGATTTTGGCCCATTGTATTTCGCATATATGTTTTAATTCGTTTGAGAGTAGAAAATGATCTCTCCACCGATGCCGACGTGACAGGAATGCTGTCAAACAAAGTAGTTTATAAAACTGAGGTAAGACTTGTTGCAAATCATTATCTATCATATATTTTATCATATCGGCGTGACTGTCGTACTGGCCTAAAATATCTTTATCCCAGTATACAACGCATAATTCATTGTGCAGCGCTATTTTATCAAAAAAATTATATTTTAGAACTAAGTTATCTGAAAGTGTATTGAGAAACTCTTTTGAAAAAGATTCGAAAAATCTTCTATTCGTCAAATCGAAAAACTTCAATTCATGTAAATCGGAAAATCGAATCTCAATATTTGACCTTCAATAGTATCTAAAATTTCATAAAAAAGTTGTTTATAATGTAATTTCTTGTCTACCAAATTATATGTTTCCCTCCCCTTCTCACGGGAGAAGCCTCATCACTTGAATAATTTCCAAATAAAATATTAAAATGAAATTCTGTATAACGGAAACATGAAATTTTATCAATGAGATGTTTTAAACGATCTCTTGAATGAATTATATTAGTGAATTTATGTTGTAAAATTTGAAAAATAAGATCAGTTTGTTCAAATATTAATTTAAAAGTATCAAGAAAAAAAAAATTCTTCATTTTCTAAATAATATTTTCAACCAACAGCAGCATTTAATGAAACCTGATCTGTTGAAAAGTCATCACTGTTTAATATAAAATCAAATGTTTCAATTAATTTGTCTTTATTTTTATGGATGGTAAACTAAACATTGCACGTGATGTAAAATTCCATCGAGTTCGAGCATTACAGGGAACTCTGTTTCCTACTATGTTATTTAAAACTTACGTTCGTTTGTTTGAAGACCGTTTAAATGTCCCGCCATTACAGATGCCGTCGTAAGTCTGATTTATTCGCAAAGTCGAATCGTTGAAATGTTTCCATTAAAAAATTGAATAAACTGAACGCTGTTCTTCCCGAACTAACATCGTAGAACCCTAAAAATCTTTCCACTAGTTGTCCATTTTTACAATTAATAATTTACCGAACAGACGAATTCTAATCTAACCTTATTTCGCGTGGTGTCACTCAACCATTATACCCGCATAAAACAAAACAAGCACTGACGCAACACGCATGTGTCATATTCCGTACCACACCGACTGTACTCGTACTGCAGGCTAGCCTCCAGAGGGTGTTGCCGTTTCCGCTGCTTCACGCTATTTGGCGATTGACTGGTCTGAAAAACGGCAACTGTGTTGAACAACACATGCTCAGCGTTTGAGATATATAGAGTCTAGCCTCAGGGCACTGTTGCCAGATTAAAAATAACTACTGAGAACGGGGAATTAATTGTAAAATTTGAAAAATTATTAGAGAAACAGGAAATAAAATGAAGAATATAAACAAGATACATTTGTGAGGAGGCTGAGCCTCCTTAGCCTCCTTCGAGGAGCCGCCACTGTTTCAATCATGAGTAGCTATCAGATATCCTTCCTAGAGAGAAGCAGTTCTTGTTCCTTCAATTGTAAGGTGGACTCGTGCCAGTGCTATCTTCTAGAAAAATTCAAGCAAACTTTCGCCCCATCTATATTTATTCAGTTGCAAAGATTGACCAACACATTTATCTATTCACGGCAAACCAATCACAACAAATATATGTAATAAATTTCCAATCAAAATCAACATTCATTAAGTATCACAAAGTATCTTGAGTAACAGTACAATAATTAATGCAGGTGATAAATATCACAAAAGATTCGTTAGTACCTTTAAATTCCGAAATTTTCGAATCAAAAATATTTATTCGCTTAACCAAACTATCAGCCTTACAAACTAACTGAGAAATGGGATCATTAAAGTCATAGTTAATACGATGAAAGGGTACAAAGGAAGTATCGAACTGACTATTTCTAGAGAAGATCCTCAACCGAATTGGGGCCACCAATGGCTGCATGATAACAAAATGTAGAAAGCACATATCAATTAGAATTCTCCTTGCTTCCAAAGAGTGTGAAGATGTTCTTCTTTTAATCCATTCATATTCATAATCCTCCCTCCGATAACCAGATTTAAAGGCTGCGTTCCTTAAATTCGTAAATCGGAGTAACCGTTCGATCGCTACGTTCACGTCTGAATTAAAAATATAGAAATATTTAGAGTTCCTATTTCTTATACGTTATGTGATACATGACTTACATTTTGAATAAATATATTTCGTGTTTATGATAAGATATACAAAAGTTCAAAAAATAAATATGTTTCTTTATTACAAGCCTGTGCATTGTTAGTACTCGGAAGTACAAATTGAATGTTCAGGCCTAAAGTTAGAAAGTAACGAATTCAAGCCAAGTACCTTCATAGCTTTAGATTCAATTTGATTTGTAACTTGGAAATGTGATCTTATAATTCATCAGAACACCAAGATAAGATACTTCAGGTTTGATATTGAGTGGAGTATGATCAATTGAGTGCACAAAGTTTATGGGGTCTCTTTATCTTGTGAATGTGTTCATATGATACTTATTCATATTCGAAGTCATTCTAGTTTTCACAATTTGTTATTCATTAAATACATTAAATACAAATTGTTTTGGTACCGCCACCAGGCTGCTGTCCAACAATATCCCCGTCGTTTGTCTGAAACGCGTGAGATCTTTGAATCCACTCTTTGAATTGTGAAAGCTTCTTTCAGCGGAAGACTTTCAGTGGGACATCTATCTTCTGTTAGATGGTGTTTGGATTACTTGGTTCTCTAGCATCTCCAAACGGGGTTCCTATACCTCTGGCGTAGATGGTACAATAGTGACATCTTCGTCCTGTTCGTTGCACTGATGAGCTCATGAGAACGAGGCTGCTGCCTGGGACTGATCTCAAGATCTTAACTCAATTGATTAGAAGTTTACAAATTCGTTTCCGGTCAACAATGTGAGTTCATTTTGAAATAAATTATACAATTTGCTTAAAGGCGACGATATTATGATGTATTGTGTAGAACATACTTGTTAACAATATTTGAAACATGTCTCATTACTTCCTACAAGATATAAGTAGATTATTCAGAAAAGAGTATGAATAATTTAAATGTGTGAGTGAATCCACTCTTGAATAATAGACTTCCGGGGATAGCTAGTCTTGAAAAGTATTGGCTTCTGGGCAGGCTTGAGGTTTCAGCTCAAGCCTCAAGCGTACCCTGAAGATGCCACCTGTAATGATTGGCGAAACGTCGGCATTAAATCGTGCTATTGTGGCAAGGAATCCATCCGGAAACCGAAAATTGTCATGAATATCCACTGCAATATCATCAAATATTCACCTCATTCTAGAACAGGTATATTTAATTGAAAATATAAGCGACCAGCGGCAGAATTTCAGCATTTTATTGGGGTCGGGGTCTTTTATTCATGTTTAATGAGGGGAGGTTCATAAAATACACAATTTTAGAGGCATTTTTCATTCGACCATAATCATTTTCAAATGTAAAGGAATAAATCTACCATAGCCATCGGTAGAACCCTATAACCTTTCAACCGGGTAATATAAGCTTCTTCAAGTATTTGCTCTTGATCCAGTTTATGCGACACATCTGAAGTGAAAATTCCATGGATGAAATTAGATAGCAAAGCAAACTAAATACCGGCTACCATACCTTTGTTTGTAACAATCCCCAATACATTACTGATTTTTCATTCGTATCGAAGCTATTCATTGAACGAAGAGTGATATCATTCTTGGAAATCAACATATTCCATGGCGACATGAACTCTAATTTACATCTATCTAAACCATCAAGAAGAATCAATATTTCTTGTGCATTAAAATCGCTGATGAGTCGAAGAGAGCGAAACAGCTGTCTGGAACTATTAATTCCCAATGTTATGGATCGATCTAGATTAGATTTGTTATCTAAATTTTAAAAACATATTCGAATGTGATGTTCGCAAAATAACGGAGCATATCAGACATCAGGGAGTAGTCATGTCTACAAGCCTATATTCAACCATCATTTTCTTCCGGATTATCAGTTAGGGAAACATTTGATTCATTCTTGACGATTCTGGATACAAATTCTTCACGAATGCTATTACATTCTTGTATTTTCTTGTGTTGCAACATATACATACAGTATTCTACACAAATTCTTTTACTATTTGATTGATCGACAGTACTTCACAATTCCACTGATATCTGATATGGTTTTTCCTAAATACTCTAGTTGCATGAGCTGGCTGAACTTATTTTGATACCTTTTAGAATTCAGCAAAGAAATATCAGATATCTTCAAATCGAACATGGTAATGTCCCTGATGATATAATAATATTAAAATGTTATCCAAAGTTATTATGGTTTGTAACTAAAACGTGAGCATGAAATGTAAACCATATTGACATTGATCTGTTCATACGCTTATATCCAACGGATAATTTGATATGATATGGTAAACATGATAACGAGCATAGACGTGCCTACATCGTAGAGTAACTTGAAAAGCTGAACACAAAACATGATTATAGAGGGCAGTTCCGTTGCTTCAAAGATTGAAGTGTGTGTAGATCGACGTAAACAGATATAACTAAGAGGGTGGATAGCAAGAGCATTGCTTCGTCAACATTTCCCAATAAAATAAATAGCATTTGAAGAACTTTTATAATCCATGGTATGATAAATTGATAGATTAGCAAATTCTTACTGAGCCTATATCGTTCCATGATGTGCATTCTATTTATTGTAGTAGTTTCAGAATAAATTTTCAAAGCTTGCGAATCAAAACGAGGTGAGTGATGTATGTAGCTTTTTGTTTATTGGTTATTCAGAAACATACTGTGATCATTATTTCAAAGTTAACAACATTACCAATATTCAAATGAATTATACAGATTGAGTCGAAAAGCCCGGTACGTTGTAATTTGATAATTACGACAAAGAATCGACGTAGATGGGGATAGCATATATCCCTAACCTGTAACAGAATGGGGGTGATTAATAAAGCGCATGTCAGTTCTCCTTATCCCCCTTAACTCACGATATCGATAATTCCCAAACCTTCGTACACCCTTACGTCTCCTGTGAAGTATTGACTGTTCTAGTCTAGGTAGGAGAGCCACCGACACCGAAGAATGGACGGCCGATCTGTGCAATGAACAGTTCCCTTCCTATTTCGTTCAATTTCTTCTCCTAGTCTATCTTATCGAACAATACAATGTATCTGGCTTGCTTACACACTCACAAGACTCCTCTATAAATCGCTCGATCTGACTATATAAATATACAGAGTTCGTCTTGTAGTAGGAGCTTCCGAGAATGAAATATCAAGATATTAACTTTTCTGGTACACCCTCGGCGGAATACAAGTTGAGAAACGGTTTAATGTTCGATTATCACATATGATGTAGGCTTGTTGCGGACTAATCATGTGCATCTGTTGGATTATAGGCATGACGAATCAGAAGAGCCGTTTCACAAAACTGGTATCGAACCGATTTTCGGTCCTCCCAGAACCAGTTATGAGAACAGCTTTCATCTCATTCCACATATTAGGCCAGTCAAAAATCGGAGAAAATAGTTTTTTTGCGGCTAACGCGATTTTATGGTCAATTCCTATGAAAAAAGTGGCGTTAAAAACGATGGTCAAAAATTATCTTGAGCTTGTGCTATTGCTTATATCTGCGTTTTAGTTATCGAAAAATACGTATAAAACTATAAAACAGAAACTGTTTGAGATAATTGTATTGCTTGGTGATAAATATTATCAGAACGTGTCGACCCATTTGCTCCTTCCAATTAATTGTTATTAACAAATTAATGGTGCTTACAAAACAAATTTTTTTCTCCGAATGTATCTGCTCAATCGTTTCGTAATACACGTGACAAACTACATTTTGACCATAGATTATGCCATTTTTTTCGCGACTCATGCTATTAATATATTTACTGGAATCGTCCTATAATGATAATATTATTAAAGTTTCACTCAAAGAAACTCAGTTGAGTGTAAATCAATTCGATAATGTGACAAATATGCACTTATATATAACATTAATTCGACAAATTCGAAGATTCAATATAATCAACAATTTAACGAGATACATTCAACTGAGCATCTTCACGTGAACTAACATTGACGACATTCATGATCTGCAGCTGATCGATGAGAGTGGAGAAAGCCATAGCTCAGTCAAAAAAACATATTATATGAATAATACCCATAGTTGACCTCTGCCAGAAATTCAAAAAATTTTCGAAAAAAGTCGCGCGCGCATTACAACATTAGATGAAATATGATCTTTTATACTCCCCATATCCTTATCTCGCGCGCGATGTCTTAGCAGTATGAAACGTGTATAGTTTTCAAGCAGTGCTCAGTTGCTTACGTTTCTTAAATTGACCATATATATCGATATAATCAAAAATCTACTAACGTATTTTGAACTTGAGCTATTATGACTTTACTTAACACATCTGGAACAATATCTCGAGTGCTACTCATCGGATCACGATAATCCTTAGGCCAAGATATGAGTTTCTGAGAAACTAAAGTTCTAGTTCCACCATCGTTTTCAGCTTCATTTTTTGTATAAGAATAAAATATGATCACCTAAGCCTAGAAAACAAACATTTTTGAAACCTATTGACTGGCGTATATAATCAGGAACAGTCACAAACTAAATCTCAACGATACAATTCACGTTATATTATGACTGAAAACTAGACATTTCAAACTTTAATATGTTCAGGAAAATACATGCAGGAAGTATCGTTGATAAATCACAATTATGTACTAAAAATTGATCAAACACAAAAGTTCTTCTCTAATTATCTGATGTATATTTGAAACTGGATTCATTCAGAATCGATTCTGTTGAAGTTTCTAATTAGAAACCGATTCTAAGCAAAGCACTCGTAGAAATGATTTCTTAGTGACGGGAATTTTATATGTTGAAAACAATTGGTGTATTCCTGATAAATAATATCACCGTACATTCTGAGGTAACTATTGCTGATAAAGATAATGAATTATATTTCTACATGTGTATCATGAATGTTATTTAGATACGTCTTCACAAGGATGCATTTCCCGTGATAAATTCATATGTCCTTCCTATGAGATATTTGCAAGAGCTTCAGGAACAAATTGTCCATTAGGAATTTGTAACGAAGGGTGTATTGTGTATTCTAGAACAATTACTACTTAAACCACTCTCAAAATTACTAACTGAGAAATGGGATCATTAAAGTCATAGTTAATACGATGAAAGGGTACAAAGGAAGTATCGAACTGACTATTTCTAGAGAAGATCCTCAACAGAATTGGGGCCACCAATGGCTGCATGATAACAAAATGTAGAAAGCACATATCAATTAGAATTCTCCTTGCTTCCAAAGAGTGTGAAGATGTTCTTCTTTTAATCCATTCATATTCATAATCCTCCCTCCGATAACCAGATTTAAAGGCTGCGTTCCTTAAATTCGTAAATCGGAGTAACCGTTCGATCGCTACGTTCACGTCTGAATTAAAAATATAGAAATATTTAGAGTTCCTATTTCTTATATGTTATGTGATACATGACTTACATTTTGAATAAATATATTTCGTGTTTATGATAAGATATACAAAAGTTCAAAAAATAAATATGTTTCTTTATTACAAGCCTGTGCATTGTTAGTACTCGGAAGTACAAATTGAATGTTCAGGCCTAAAGTTAGAAAGTAACGAATTCAAGCCAAGTACCTTCATAGCTTTAGATTCAATTTGATTTGTAACTTGGAAATGTGATCTTATAATTCATCAGAACACCAAGATAAGATACTTCAGGTTTGATATTGAGTAGAGTATGATCAATTGAGTGCACAAAGTTTATGGGGTCTCTTTATCTTGTGAATGTGTTCATATGATACTTATTCATATTCGAAGTCATTCTAGTTTTCACAATTTGTTATTCATTAAATACATTAAATACAAATTGTTTTGGTACCGCCACCAGGCTGCTGTCCAACAATATCCCCGTCGTTTGTCTGAAACGCGTGAGATCTTTGAATCCACTCTTTGAATTGTGAAAGCTTCTTTCAGCGGAAGACTTTCAGTGGGACATCTATCTTCTGTTAGATGGTGTTTGGATTACTTGGTTCTCTAGCATCTCCAAACGAGGTTCCTATACCTCTGGCGTAGATGGTACAATAGTGACATCTTCGTCCTGTTCGTTGCACTGATGAGCCCATGAGAACGAGGCTGCTGCCTGGGACTGATCTCAAGATCTTAACTCAATTGATTAGAAGTTTACAAATTCGTTTCCGGTCAACAATGTGAGTTCATTTTGAAATAAATTATACAATTTGCTTAAAGGCGACGATATTATGATGTATTGTGTAGAACATACTTGTTAACAATATTTGAAACATGTCTCATTACTTCCTACAAGATATAAGTAGATTATTCAGAAAAGAGTATGAATAATTTAAATGTGTGAGTGAATCCACTCTTGAATAATAGACTTCCGGGGATAGCTAGTCTTGAAAAGTATTGGCTTCTGGGCAGGCTTGAGGTTTCAGCTCAAGCCTCAAGCGTACCCTGAAGATGCCACCTGTAATGATTGGCGAAACGTCGGCATTAAATCGTGCTATTGTGGCAAGGAATCCATCCGGAAACCGAAAATTGTCATGAATATCCACTGCAATATCATCAAATATTCACCTCATTCTAGAACAGGTATATTTAATTGAAAATATAAGCGACCAGCGGCAGAATTTCAGCATTTTATTGGGGTCGGGGTCTTTTATTCATGTTTAATGAGGGGAGGTTCATAAAATACACAATTTTAGAGGCATTTTTCATTCGACCATAATCATTTTCAAATGTAAAGGAATAAATCTACCATAGCCATCGGTAGAACCCTATAACCTTTCAACCGGGTAATATAAGCTTCTTCAAGTATTTGCTCTTGATCCAGTTTATGCGACACATCTGAAGTGAAAATTCCATGGATGAAATTAGATAGCAAAGCAAACTAAATACCGGCTACCTTACCTTTGTTTGTAACAATCCCCAATACATTACTGATTTTTCATTCGTATCGAAGCTATTCATTGAACGAAGAGTGATATCATTCTTGGAAATCAACATATTCCATGGCGACATGAACTCTAATTTACATCTATCTAAACCATCAAGAAGAATCAATATTTCTTGTGCATTAAAATCGCTGATGAGTCGAAGAGAGCGAAACAGCTGTCTGGAACTATTAATTCCCAATGTTATGGATCGATCTAGATTAGATTTGTTATCTAAATTTTAAAAACATATTCGAATGTGATGTTCGCAAAATAACGGAGCATATCAGACATCAGGGAGTAGTCATGTCTACAAGCCTATATTCAACCATCATTTTCTTCCGGATTATCAGTTAGGGAAACATTTGATTCATTCTTGACGATTCTGGATACAAATTCTTCAGAATGCTATTACATTCTTGTATTTTCTTGTGTTGCAACATATACATACAGTATTCTACACAAATTCTTTTACTATTTGATTGATCGACAGTACTTCACAATTCCACTGATATCTGATATGGTTTTTCCTAAATACTCTAGTTGCATGAGCTGGCTGAACTTATTTTGATACCTTTTAGAATTCAGCAAAGAAATATCAGATATCTTCAAATCGAACATGGTAATGTCCCTGATGATATAATAATATTAAAATGTTATCCAAAGTTATTATGGTTTGTAACTAAAACGTGAGCATGAAATGTAAACCATATTGACATTGATCTGTTCATACGCTTATATCCAACGGATAATTTGATATGATATGGTAAACATGATAACGAGCATAAACGTGCCTACATCGTAGAGTAACTTGAAAAGCTGAACACAAAACATGATTATAGAGGGCAGTTCCGTTGCTTCAAAGATTGAAGTGTGTGTAGATCGACGTAAACAGATATAACTAAGAGGGTGGATAGCAAGAGCATTGCTTCGTCAACATTTCCCAATAAAATAAATAGCATTTGAAGAACTTTTATAATCCATGGTATGATAAATTGATAGATTAGCAAATTCTTACTGAGCCTATATCGTTCCATGATGTGCATTCTATTTATTGTAGTAGTTTCAGAATAAATTTTCAAAGCTTGCGAATCAAAACGAGGTGAGTGATGTATGTAGCTTTTTGTTTATTGGTTATTCAGAAACATACTGTGATCATTATTTCAAAGTTAACAACATTACCAATATTCAAATGAATTATACAGATTGAGTCGAAAAGCCCGGTACGTTGTAATTTGATAATTACGACAAAGAATCGACGTAGATGGGGATAGCATATATCCCTAACCTGTAACAGAATGGGCGTGATTAATAAAGCGCATGTCAGTTCTCCTTATCCCCCTTAACTCACGATATCGATAATTCCCAAACCTTCGTACACCCTTACGTCTCCTGTGAAGTATTGACTGTTCTAGTCTAGGTAGGAGAGCCACCGACACCGAAGAATGGACGGCCGATCTGTGCAATGAACAGTTCCCTTCCTATTTCGTTCAATTTCTTCTCCTAGTCTATCTTATCGAACAATACAATGTATCTGGCTTGCTTACACACTCACAAGACTCCTCTATAAATCGCTCGATCTGACTATATAAATATACAGAGTTCGTCTTGTAGTAGGAGCTTCCGAGAATGAAATATCAAGATATTAACTTTTCTGGTACACCCTCGGCGGAATACAAGTTGAGAAACGGTTTAATGTTCGATTATCACATATAATGTAGGCTTGTTGCGGACTAATCATGTGCATCTGTTGGATTATAGGCATGACGAATCAGAAGAGCCGTTTCACAAAACTGGTATCGAACCGATTTTCGGTCCTCCCAGAACCAGTTATGAGAACAGCTTTCATCTCATTCCACATATTAGGCCAGTCAAAAATCGGAGAAAATAGTTTTTTTGCGGCTAACGCGATTTTATGGTCAATACCTATGAAAAAAGTGGCGTTAAAAACGATGGTCAAAAATTATCTTGAGCTTGTGCTATTGCTTATATCTGCGTTTTAGTTATCGAAAAATACGTATAAAACTATAAAACAGAAACTGTTTGAGATAATTGTATTGCTTGGTGATAAATATTATCAGAACGTGTCGACCCATTTGCTCCTTCCAATTAATTGTTATTAACAAATTAATGGTGCTTACAAAACAAATTTTTTTCTCCGAATGTATCTGCTCAATCGTTTCGTAATACACGTGACAAACTACATTTTGACCATAGATTATGCCATTTTTTTCGCGACTCATGCTATTAATATATTTACTGGAATCGTCCTATAATGATAATATTATTAAAGTTTCACTCAAAGAAACTCAGTTGAGTGTAAATCAATTCGATAATGTGACAAATATGCACTTATATATAACATTAATTCGACAAATTCGAAGATTCAATATAATCAACAATTTAACGAGATACATTCAACTGAGCATCTTCACGTGAACTAACATTGACGACATTCATGATCTGCAGCTGATCGATGAGAGTGGAGAAAGCCATAGCTCAGTCAAAAAAACATATTATATGAATAATACCCATAGTTGACCTCTGCCAGAAATTCAAAAAATTTTCGAAAAAAGTCGCGCGCGCATTTCAACATTAGATGAAATATGATCTTTTATACTCCCCATATCCTTATCTCGCGCGCGATGTCTTAGCAGTATGAAACGTGTATAGTTTTCAAGCAGTGCTCAGTTGCTTACGTTTCTTAAATTGACCATATATATCGATATAATCAAAAATCTACTAACGTATTTTGAACTTGAGCTATTATGACTTTACTTAACACATCTGGAACAATATCTCGAGTGCTACTCATCGGATCACGATAATCCTTAGGCCAAGATATGAGTTTCTGAGAAACTAAAGTTCTAGTTCCACCATCGTTTTCAGCTTCATTTTTTGTATAAGAATAAAATATGATCACCTAAGCCTAGAAAACAAACATTTTTGAAACCTATTGACTGGCGTATATAATCAGGAACAGTCACAAACTAAATCTCAACGATACAATTCACGTTATATTATGACTGAAAACTAGACATTTCAAACTTTCATATGTTCAGGAAAATACATGCAGGAAGTATCGTTGATAAATCACAATTATGTACTAAAAATTGATCAAACACAAAAGTTCTTCTCTAATTATCTGATGTATATTTGAAACTGGATTCATTCAGAATCGATTCTGTTGAAGTTTCTAATTAGAAACCGATTCTAAGCAAAGCACTCGTAGAAATGATTTCTTAGTGACGGGAACTTTATATGTTGAAAACAATTGGTGTATTCCTGATAAATAATATCACCGTACATTCTGAGGTAACTATTGCTGATAAAGATAATGAATTATATTTCTACATGTGTATCATGAATGTTATTTAGATACGTCTTCACAAGGATGCATTTCCCGTGATAAATTCATATGTCCTTCCTATGAGATATTTGCAAGAGCTTCAGGAACAAATTGTCCATTAGGAATTTGTAACGAAGGGTGTATTGTGTATTCTAGAACAATTACTACTTAAACCACTCTCAAAATTACAAATAAATTCACTGCATCTTAAGTTTATCCTCTTTGTTTCCCTCTTCTATGTAAGGAAGAGGAAATTAATAAGAAAAAAGTAGTGAACTATTGTACAACATATACAAATGACGCCAGCTTGTGGCCAGAACGTTTTAATTATGATGCAAAAGTATAACAGAAGCACTGCAGAAATAATAACCAAACAAAATAAAAAAAACTATTCCTATCTGTTGGAACTAAATAGTGGATTATTCTAAACATCAGTCCAATAATTTGGCATTAATGCTTCACCAAATTGATTAAGATCATCAATTTGTCTCATAGTGGATTTTTATACACTACCGCTTAAATGTTTGCTGCAGTTGTTAATGAATACACATATTGTCTGCAGATGGGTCATTTTGAAATAAAAGGAAGAGTTACGGTGAAATCCAAAGAGTAATGAAAGTAGTACCATGTTATTAGACTAGATTATAACTCTTATAGTTCACAAAACATGGTCTTGGTTTACGGACCTGTCCAACCAGAATGAGTAATGCCTTACAAATCAAGAGATTCTTCATTATCACGACTTCTGCTGATAAGCCAGATAAGGACGAAGGTAAGTAATATCGTGTTATTGGGAGTTTTTCATTATAAAATGTACACCCAGTGACCAACCCATAACTAGACAATAGAACAAAATGCAATAGGCTCATTTTGCTTTATAATGCAGCACGAGCAGAATTCTAGGGAGATTCTAGGGGTATTAACTGTTTCTGCGGACGAAGCCGGGATAACAGAAGGATGTAGAGGTACCCTCGCGACCGGAATAAAAGCATAAAAGTATAAGGCAAAAGTATAAAAGCATAAAGCTGCGCGCATGGCAGATGCGTGTCCTGGCGGTGAGAGAATTAACTGTTGATGTACTGAGTTCAAAATTCCATACTAGCATCGGTGGTTGTGGCCTAGGCGGTTCAGTCGCTGGATATGCATTTCATTTCCCGGTTGCAGGTTGTCGATTTGTTCACAGCACTATATATGATTATCATAAATGTTTGACAAACCGAATTTGTAAATAGGCAGAACATATTTGAAACTAATAACTAAGAAAGGACGCTCAACCATTCTTCGTTGGTAGAACTATCCCTTGAATCCTCAATCTAAGTTGACAAAAGCATTATTGTCAGTATTTGATAACCAGTCAAGTTATTCATGAATCTTTGCAAAAGGACCAAGGCTATATTGGGAGAACGTCGGACTTTACAGACTTTTCTCGATATTCATAGTTATAGTCTAGGAGCCAGAGCGATATTGATGGTCTGAACATTAACCCGATGGCTCTATGGTTCATCGTTAGAGGACGTTTCAATGATCAATTCATCTCACGGACCGAATTTTCCCCGGCTGCTAGATCTCGAGATACAGCATCCGCATGTTTTTTTTGACTGGAGGTTAACCCTTTCCAAGTTGCGGATGCATGTGCCATTATTTTTTATCGTATCCATTTCCGAGTAATTGGTCATTATTTGAACCAAAACTGTTTCTATTTTTTATTTTGTGGATAAAACTTGCGGGTTACAAGGTAACATGATGGCACCATGTTGAATAACTTTATTGGAGGTCAAATAAAGATTTAAAATTATTGCCATCACTCCTTGCCTATTTCAACCCTCCAAAACCCCCTAAAACCACCCCTCAAAAAAATATGAATATTATGACCAATTTTATGATAAATTAGTCAATTATTGAGATTCTGGCGGGGTTTGAAATCGAAACGTCCGTTTTTGTTTTTTTTGTTTTGGAGGGTGGTCTTATGGGTTTTTGGGGGGTTGAAATTGGTAAGGAGTGATGGCAATAATTTTATATCTTTATTTGACCTGCAATAAAGTTATTTAACATGGTGCCATCATGTTACCTTGCAACCAGCAAGTTTTATCCACAAAATGAAAAAAAGAAACATTTTTGGTTCAAATAATGGCCAATTACTCGGAAATGGACCGATAATTTTTGATGGCTTAGGGTATGTTAACAATTGCCAATATCAATGAACGTTTTCCACCGGATTTGGGGGGGTTTACTTGCAGTCATTTTCGGGTCAATTTTAACTGGTTGGCCTTATAAACGGACCTGATAGGAAATTATGGCACATGGTGGAAGTGTATAAGAATGGCATGCTTTTCAAGTAACCGCAACTTGGAGAGGGTAAACCTCCAGTCGAAAAAAAAAATGATGCTGTATCTCGAGATCTAGCAGCCGGGGAAAATTCGGCCTGTGAGATGAATTGGTCATTGAACCGTCCTCTAACGATTAACCATAGTGCCATCGGGTTGATGTTCAGACCATCAATATCCCTCCGGCTCCTAGACTACTATTCTTCACGGAATATTGTTTTCGAATTACAGAATAGTGAAAAAGTTATTTTTTAACTGCGAGAATGCACATATTGCACAAATATTGATATTGTTATACACGATATAATTTTGAATATTGCTGACTACTATTATTTCATCAAACATTATTTAAATTAATGAAAGTAAACTCAAGATTCAAAAATAAGTAAATACAAATACAATGAAATATTAAAGTTATTATATTTAATATACATTAATTAAGCTTTGCTTATTAATACATTCTCAAAGTAAAACCAAGGTTCTTGAGTGCGTGAGTATAAATACAATGAAATAAAAAATGTTATAAAATTACATTGTAATAATGTATCTCCTGTTAATAATGTAAATTTTTCCCTACTATCATCGTTTGGCATGATTGGTCAAGACTGAAACGGCAAAGGCTTGAACATTTTAGTACTGATTAACAGGTGCAAGTCCAACTATTTCTTGCAGCGACATGATGTACATTTCAGTACAAATTGAGCAGCAGGATACTGCTTGTATGAAATGACTTATAAGAGTTGCCATGAGGCAATACTGAACTCAAACCTTGGAGGCAGTCCTGAATTTGGTTGAGAACACTTGGAAGTTCTCGATTTCCTGAATCATCAGAATAAAAAATCTTACGCCTGCTCAAGCATACGATCGATTATTATAGCTCGTTCATAAATTCTACCTCATCCAAGCCCATGTAAGCCAAAACGAGGTTTCCTAAAATAAAGCGGTCGAGCTAAACGTGCATAATAGGCGTACCCTGACAATTTTTCTCTACTCTGTTTTCTGCATAAATTGAGCCGAAGGAAGACATCATCAGTAGGAAACCACCAACTCGGAGTACAATATTGATGAACTCGAGATGATTATCACTCTCAAATATGTATCGAGATTTCATTTATGATGAATGGTCGAATGAAACAGAGCAATTGTTTCTGCTCTTGGGTCTTACTGTTGCTATTAAAAGGGCTGTTAGTAAAGTATCATAATTAGTAAGTGGTGATCTAATAAATGGTCTTAAGCACATACTATTAATTTTCAATGTTTAATTAATATATGATACATATATTATAGTATTCGATAAATAATGTATAGTAAGTTGACCATGAAATGAATCTAATAACAATTAATACATAATGCATAATAAATATTATGTAGAAACATCTGATATTTCATTGTTTTTATCTAATTTTGAATTATGTGTTTACTTCGAACATTTATCAATATTTATTCATTCATTCAATTGATGTATGTTAAATTAATATTCAATAATATTCTGTATCAATATTTCTGCAATATATGCGTGTTTTGTTATTTCCCAAGAATTATCAGAATTATCACTTTCACTGCTCTTTAGTCTAATATATAGCCTGGAGTAAAAAATCGTATATATGAAGTTTTCCAAAATAAATATTGATAAAAACGGTTTTAACTATATTGAGCAAAAGAAGAAAAAGTAGGACAATTTCGATGTTATTTAATATAACTCTCTTTGTACAGGGTCTTCCTATTTGCAAACTTGGTTTTAAATATATGAATTATTCGAGGGAAATGAAGTTCTTAGTTGATCAAATTTAAGAATTCATTGGATAATTTCAATTGCTTGAAACGAGGAAGATCCAAAATAACTTGATATATCCACATCAGTTTTGTTAAATAATTCATATTTTGAACATTCGCTAATTGTTAACAGTTGATTTGATATATTTTAAATATTTTTAAGCTGTAAGTTGAAGTTTTAAGACTGTTATTGCTTGTTCGCTACATCGAAAAGCTTGTGATAGTTCTTTATTATTTAAAATCGAAGACAAATTATTATTTTATCGATATCCAAAACTAACGGAATAGCCAGCAAGAAACCATAAGGAGAATGTATTATGGTAAACAGATCATCAAAGAATATCAATTCACTTTAAAATTTATCACACTAAAACATCAGTTATTAATATTTATTCTTTCTTATATTGTTTGATGCTACTATAATGCAATGATTGAATACTTCAGTTACATCATTAAATGATTTCTGAAATTATATCCACAGCTGGTTAGCACTATTAAAAATTTTATCCAAAGTAGTTATTCAGTGACAATTATTTTGAAAATTGAAATATTCAATCATTCCAATTCGGATAATAATCAATATAGGGTTCATTTGATAATTCTTCCAAAAATGTTCTCGAAAAAGATTGCTATTTTCTGTACCAGATTTCATAAAATTTTATTGACAGCTCAGTATATGATCATTGGTTAAAATGATAATTTGTTTTCAAAACCTGTTTGTGATGCTTGCTTTAGTGTTTTATAAATTTGTATTGTACATAATACGAATAAGTTACATTGTTGATTTTTAGCTCTGTATCACTAGATAAGTTTGCATTACATAGATATAATTATAGGAAATATGTTGTAAATATTGCGAATCTATGATTGATGTAGATAATATACTATTGATAAGAAATAATCATCATCATTCAATGAAAACACAATTGAAGTACTGAGGATCTTTCGGCTACCAAATAGCCATTTGGTAGCCGAAAGTTCCTCAGTACTACAATAGTATTTTTATTGAATAAGGGCTATTATTTTTTATTAATATTGTTATAATATATCCACAATGTGAACCCTTTTATAGTTTGTTAGATGATCTACTGTTTAAAATCATAATAACTATCAATCGAACTTGTCAATATGTGTATTGAACATGTAAACTCGAAGCATTCGTTTTAATATAGATTCGTAATACATGATAACAGTAGAGAAGAATTAAAATAAATTCGTCATAAACTTTTTGTTTCATTTAATCAACAAATCTTGACTTCCTGCATGAGACTCAGATGAGTTTTTCATGGAGCATGACTGGAATCATATTACATTTCATCAGGAATCATATGATCATGAACGGAGCAGCAACCACATAGCTCCAACATCTCATGTTTTAAATCTTTTTCGATTGACAGCATTAAGGTGTACGTCCACGTTGGCACATCACTTTTTGCTTCTTGGCACTCAGTAGAACAGTGGTGAGTGTATATTTTACAAATCTCAGAGCTCAACTTCCAGCAGTTCCAATGTGAAACCAGTTGCTCTTACGTCCAAACAAGAACACAAGTTATAACTTTACTTTCTAAACTTCTGATTTCTGAAGCTATAAAGTTTCTGGCAACTCCAAATTTAATTTTTCGGGCACGTGAATTTGTCTCTAGGATAGGTTTGGAAACCTATCTCACCGCTAAGCCACCAATTGGAACAGTCGGCTTGGTATTTATTATTACAGGTAGCGATGATAGCTCATCGACGTGTTATATGATAAGTACATTTTTTGTTGGAACCTGCTCGACTATCAAATATCTTAGTTGATCTGCATACCCTCAATGTTCTTTTGAGCTGACATCACTAGGTGTATAATTCAGTTCACCTGAAAGCTGTTTCTGACTCGTTGCCCTGTCCCCTCTACAGGGAACGCCTCGGATTATGTATAGGTATATCTATACAAGCGTTTATTCTGAAGTTCTTTCTGAAGGTTGTATTCGCCGACAGGTGATTGGGGACTATCAGTTGAACTCGTCAATCAAATTAAGTGATGAAAATATATTGGATAAAAGTTAACAAAATTTGGCATATAACAACGCAACAACACGATCATAAAGTTAATCCAGAATCTGGTTATGGGAAAGATAGGATATGAATTTAATTTTACTCCAAGTGGGAACCTGGGGAATGGGTATTAATGTCGTTAGTTCTACTCCTTTCCGCCATCGAGCGAGTACCTGCTCAGGTTCTCTCAACAGAGTTGGAGTCAGTGAGAGCTAATTAGCACAAACTCCGAACAGTGATCGATTTCGCGCTCAACCACGCCGATGTTTGATAGATAATATTTGGAATCAAAGGAGGATTCCTATCTGGTAACCTCGGGCAAACCTGACTGCCTTATGCTCTATCCTTTTCCCCAAGTGATCTCCGATAAGCGGAATTACAATTAAAGCCTCAAACTAGCATGAATGGCTAGGAAGAACATATATTAACAAAATAAAATTGGCATTATTGAACGTTAAGTAACCACTTTATATTATATCGCCGACCCAGAGGTGATAGATCTAACAGTTGTTTTCTGGCAATGGAAATGCACTCACCCTGTTGGTCTAATATCGCAACTTCCTCTCGAATCTCTTGAAGAAGTGAGACACAGAGAATTAAATTATGAGTGTTATAAAACTGTCACAAAATAATTTTGAAGCGAGTTAACACTTTCCGCGAAACACGAAGAACGCACATATGTCTAGCGCTGTCTTACCTCTAGGAACAAATAAATCCCGTTGCACAAGTACTACGTTCAATATTGCTTGATCACTGGACTATGAACCAGCTCAATGCTTCAAACTAACCTCACGCGAGCTACCTTTAGCTCCGGGTGTCTTTCGTTTACAATACCACAAGCAAAACGTAGGTTGTACCCTTCTGGAGTCAAATGAATTTAAAGAATTTCTTCGTTGACTGTACACTTATACGAACACAACTTGATGAATTAATTTAATCCTCATCTAATTACTCGAATTTAATTTTGTACAATACAGACAAACAGGATATTATTCGATGTAAAAGAAATATGATATTAGGAACCAATAGTAACCTGGATTAAAATTTGACTTCACTTGACTGAGCAATTACTAAAAATCTTATAGATATTATATCAACAACAATGAAAACAAAATAAAAATATTTTAATTATTTTGAGTGCGGAATATAAGTCTTGAATTAATGAAAACAATAGATTATTCTTCAGGGAACAAAAACAGACTGAACAAGAAGATTAGCTTACCGAACGAGTAGGTGGTGAAGAACTCTCCTTCATTTTCAAGGTAATTTTTTTTATGAAAACATTGAAGCGGCTGCGATCTCACGCGCAAGGTTTAGAAAATATGTTCAATTTAGAACTCTGAGGGCATACCCCAGCCATACGTTATCGACGCGACCTATAGGAATAAGAAGTGCGATAACGGTCCGTGAAGGTTCCTTTCGACTCCACGTGGTTTTCTCCTGCCTCAGGGGAAAAGTTCCACTTGCCTCGTGCTACTTTAACTTACTTTCCTAAGCGTACTTCCTTGCTGGCCAAGAAGTCGGTGCCCTGGATACGAAATAAGGACTTCACATAATATGTACTAACAACATATAATAATTTATATTACTTTATTTCGAAATAATTCTAATTATTCCAAGGGACTCATACGTAATAATTTCTGGATCATTACACCAGGATAGTTTTACCGACACTATCCTTGTAACTAGTAGATATGTTGAGGCCTCGACCCACGACTTTCTACCACACGTAGGAGTGGGGTTCGGTGTGGTGGATAAGAAGCAGTGTACATTGTTTAAGTATGATTCTTTACTACATAACCTGGATACCTATTGCATAAAAATTTCTACGTCAGTATTGTTTGTTGAAAAAGAGGAAAATAATGGATGTTTGTTCTTTGAACGTAGTACGTAGCCATTATAGATAACTTCATCCCCAAACTTGAATGAAATAACTATTAAAAGGTTGATTTTCACTGATTCAATGGATAATTATTGCAACTATAGTTTTGCTACACTGTAGCTTCTTCAAACAGATGTTACAAAGTACTAACTCTATACAAACGAGCTAACCTAATACATAATTTCAATGATAATTTTATAATAGATTAAAGTTATATATCAGGTTAACCCTTCAGCAGTGACTCAGTACTTTGTAATATTTGCTAGATGAAGCTACGGTGTTAGTGAATCTATAGTTGCAATAATTATTTAATGAATTAGTCAAAATGGAACTTTCAATAGTTATTTTATTCAGGTTCAGAATAGATTTTCATCAAACAATGGCTGATTCTATTCAAATTCCATTCCCTCTTTGCAAACTTGAGATAGGAACCAGGGATAGGTTTTTTGAATAAATTAGGATGAATGTTAGTATATATTGTATCGAATCGCATATTCAAAAAAAAGAGAGGAACTGTCATTTCCAGACTATATTTCCGTAGGAACGGCTGATTATTTTTCAATATTCTCACTATACGTGAGCAAATACTATAATATTTGCATCATGTGAGCCAGCGATGGTACGATGAGAGATGTCCTAGACATCAGGGAAGATATCACAACTTCGCAGTTTAATGAAAAAATTTATGTATTAGGAAGAAGTTGGGCAGGTCTCGATACTGACAATAAGGGAGTGACCAACCTAAGCTCATATAGTCTGCCCACATGGTCGCTCGTGAAAGAATAACAGGCAAGATTTCTGATGAGCACCGATCATGGAAATATCTATAGAGGAAGGAGGGATCGCCCATCTCACTTCGATATTCCAGAAAGATCAATGGAATTCGTAAGTGTGAAAACACCAATCAGATGGATAACTCTCTCTTGAATATAATTAAAAGCTTCAGCATATGTTTGAGTGCTGAATTTCAAACATATGAACAGTACTCCAGGAGTGTGATTAGCCTTCGGCACGCAATTAAAATCCAAGTTTCTGTGAAGCAGTTCCCGCAAATGACTTCACACGATCGTCTCATGAGAGTATTCAGTTGATACCAAGAACGGAATATAGGAATATTTGTACCTGACATCATCATAAAGGATTATGGGATCTGCATTCCAGAAGAAAATATCAACTTGAGTTTTGGTAACATTACACTATTAGATTTCCAATTAAAAGTTCCCGTCAGATCCTCATTTATTAAATCGACCTGTTACTGCCCTTGCTTCTCTGGGATCATTTGATGACACAGCGGCTCTAGTGGACGAAGCATTATGAAGTATACCATCAACCACAAAGCTGTGGAGGTGACCAGAAGACCTGAATGCCAGACTAGGTCTAATGTTTTGGAGATATCCAATGCTACAGCCAGAGATTACCCTTATCTTCCCATTTATGTATGTCAAATACGTGTTGCATAGGAAAGCAGGTGTTCGTTGACGAAAGACAATTTCGGGCATATGATTATCAATGATATCAGGAATCATACCCTTGTGGATTAAAAGTGAAATCTGCTGCGAACATTTCAAAAAAGATTTTGACCTTTTCTTGTGGTGTTCCATCAAGTTAGGTTAGCGGAGGAAAAGAGCTTGAAGCGAAATTTCATCCAATTGCCGGCGCGAAGACCAAAATATATGAGCATTCCATTAACATAGATTTTATCTTGGCGTTACATTCCTCTTTTGATGTGTCTATTGAGTGATTGCCGAACAATTAGAAAAATACCATTGGCATTATAAATTTCACATAATTACAATATTATTCTAGGGTTTTTAATGAACAGAAAGTTATATTTGTTAATAACCAAAAAGGTATTACGAGAATATGGAGAACTCAGGTACCTAAACAATGTTACCTTTTGATAATTGATAGATTGGAAACTATGACTGGAAGAAGTGGTATGTGAATCTAGGTTCCCCTGGAAAAATTAGCGTTCCGACGCAGAGACGTAAGATGATCACTTGATCAGGCAGGAGTGTCATGCATATTTGACAAAAATTGTAGAACTTTAGTTCGAAATTTTAGTATATCCCTCTTTACAATGTATTGGTACATGCGGTAAAATGCTATCAAAGAAGGCGTTCATCTCCTCGGCGATTTGTTTCCAGCATCTCTGAAGAATCACGTCATTCTGATGATTTCCGACCTTGTTTAGTTTCTCTATAGTTAAACAGATAGAGAATTTGACAGTAGAGAAAATTGATATTAGGAAGAGGTTATAAATTTAACTTCTATATTCATACAAAGAAGCTGTGGCAATTTTGATAGCACAGTAGCTTTCCGATACTCCTGCGGGTCAAATATAGTTGATTGTGGGAACAGAAATGAAGATTCAGAGATATCCCCACAACATCGATATCGATGCTAGCGCGCATAGCAAATGTGATTGTTTTGTATCGAATATCCATCAGCTATCTTTAATAATATATAAACAAGGAACATCAATCAATAACGACAAAGTTTCGAATAACCTACTAGCTTTATATTACCAAAAATATATGAAAAATTTAAAAAGTAACCTTGCCGCTTGGAGCTCCTGAATCGAGAAACAAAATACATCGCGAGCGTCTGAACCAGCTCGGTCACAACCACCGTTGAAGGTTGAACACCAAATTCGCTCGCCGTTAGGAGCCATCACACTTGCCATAAGCGCAGTTTTAATATCGATGTCACCAGAGTATTTCTAGATCATTCTCAGAAACTATATAAGAGATGATTTATAAAACTATTGACGAAAAATTATAATCAATGTTACATTGTAATTTTATCTAAGTGGTCTAGTCTACATAATGTATTTTACAACTATAAGTTTCATACTGACACCTGCTGTCAGGTTGACTATAATATGACCTTGTTTTATACTGATAGCTCCATGACGTCTTAAAATGAGAATTTCAGACACTTCTGCAGGATGAATATATACGTGTGATATATATTTATAACCAGAAACACATGGTGCGTGTCCTTATGGTTCAATAAAATACCATAATTCCATTTGTAAACATTGAGATGGAAGTAAAAAGCGGCGATACTCCGTTACTCTATTTTTGAATTGCTGTATACTTATTTCTCTCGCTTGGACCGAACATTTGATATTTTTATCTTAGTTGGTTTTATCAGTTTCCCAGCAGAAATTCCCAGGCGACACTCTCGAACCGCGTAATTTAGAGTCACGACGTTAGCGATCAGTGTTCTTAATTCCTTTCTAATTGCGTTCCACTGTATCTTCACAGTTGCCGCAGGCCAAAACACTGTCAGTGATCAATAATTGCCAGATCTGGCAGAAAGGTTGTTTTCCAACGAACATAAAATTCATTCTGGCATACGAGTGTTTTAGATGACATTCATTGAGTACTCAAACTATTATGGCCATAAATGGACCGTTCCTTATCACGTTCATGTGACAAAAGTGTTGTCACATTTTGTAATAGTATTTCAAAATTCATGCAGAATTCTTTTAATAGCACGGGCGAAATCTACGTTCTGCAATCATTATTCAGTGTCTATTCAACCAGTAACCAAACGAATAATTGTATCTTCATTCGTCCAGCTATCGGACGTCTCTGACGACCTAGCAACGTTTGTATACCGAATGCAATGATTACGCTATAATGGAAATGTTACTTCAGTAGGTTAGTCTTCGTCTGCGTATTTTATTGCTTTCGATAGCATATGATCGAAACTCCAAGCGGCGCATCAACGAGTCTCCTTGAGAAAAAACCCTCTTGAATGTCACCAATTCAGTTAACACTCGTCATGTGCCTGATGTGATGACAAAACGAGTCTTCCAGAGTGACAACATATGTTCTATGCATATCACTAGCCCAAGTAGCAAGTTTATTAATAGCTCATGTGATGTAAATCAAATGCCTTGCGATAGTCAATCCAGGCAATGGAAAGGTTGGGCTTGAGTATGGAGTCCTGCGTGATAGATCTATCTATCACCAGGTTCTCTCGGCAACTCTCAGTGCCTTTCTTTGCCCCACGCTGTTTGCTGATGTTATTAATAAGAACCGAACCGATCGATCTCAACAACCGGCATAACTGTAAATAATTTGTAGCAGGTGTTGACACAAGTGAGCGACATGTAGTTTTTGGGATCAGACCCGATTGGTGGTATCTTTACGGTATCACAGAAAGCTGCGAAGAACTTGGTCTCGAAATTCACATCAGGCGAGAATGCCAACCAGACGGCGCCCTCGAGTTGCAACTTCCTCGCCTGAAATCCCAGATAAATGCCGCGAAGCACGATCTTATACTCAGGTGGCATGATGACAAGCCGATACACGGTGCTCTCTACATAAACATAGGAACGCTCAGCTTGTCGACCAGGCTGACCTTCGGCTAACAAGGCCAGGCGAACTTACATCCGAGGCTGAGGGACTTACCGCAGCTTGCCAAGATGGCGTAATCAACACATTGATTGCTTTCCCACCTCTTGTCGATATGTCCGGCAAAAGTGGTCACGGCATACACCCGTCGCCATAATGCGACCCTGCGTATGCTGTATTACCATCTAAGGTACTCGTACGGAATAGACCAAGAGCCGGTGCTACCTTACATGCCAGAAGATGTTGAGTTCATTGTCAGGAACAAAAAATGCCAAATCTACTGGAATTACCCGTTTTCGACGGTCAGATCCAAACAAACAAACAAATAATCCTGACATAGTCATCCTCGATACGCAAGCGCACGTTTTGAGTGGAATTTGGCATTCGCTGCGTTACAACTTGAAGATCTTGATGGACCAGGTGCAGAATACATTCTGGGTTCAATGAAGTTACTTAGAGCACGCGATTTGGGAACATAAAGCCACCTACCGACGCTAGGGAGGAGTAGATTCAGTTGACGGGTGAGGTTTTCTGCTGCGATGTCGTCGGAGCGCGCAGCAGTCCTGTTCAGGTTTTCATGTATAATAAAAGGGCGCTATTCCCTAACAAAAATGTTCGTTCTTCACCCTGACACTAGATGTAATGATAAATGATAAATTCAATGCAAGAAAAAATAACTGCAAATGAATATATGAATATATGCACTTAGCTCATGCTGATTGTCAGATAAAAATAAAAGGTCTTTCTAGTCTAGATCGATCAGTCATATCACAGACTGACAGTTCTAGATAACTATTTCGCTCTTCTCATAGAGCTCATCAGTAGAACAAGAAGTGCAACTATACTCAACGAAACCTGTTGGAGGTACACATAACCCACCGAAAGTATGGTAAAAAGACAAAAATATCTCACACCATCTTCGAATAGATCTCCCACTATGAAATCAAACAATGAACAACATTGTTCGATTTGCTCGACTTCTCGAACTGTACGAAAGTTACGAGACTACTTGAGTGCGCCTGATGACGGCACTAAACCAAACCAATTTAAGAACTTAGATAAAAATAAATATATTCTGAATGATTAATTGTATCAAATTTCTCATCCCATCTTCAGAAGGTACCTTTTGAAGATGGCGTAATAACGCTGGAACTCGAGAGTTACAATTGAAAGTGATATCAACATAGTAGTGTTTCAATTGACAATATGGATGTTTTAGTGATGTTCCGATATGTACAACTAATTTCAGTTAATACATTCTAGAGGTTTCTCCTGCTGCAAGAGAGTTTGGTTCCATATTTCATAGCTTCAATAAAACCAACGTGGGACTTAGACACAATTTACTTTGGTTACAAAGTTTACCTTTCTCTCAAAGTTTCCCTTGTCCCTCCCATCGCTTTTACTAGTATCACTACGTATTTTCTTGTCTTCAGTTGGTAATGTCATAATATCTTTTACTATAAACAAAAGAATTTTTGTTAATGAACATGTTTCTCTTGCACTTGCATTTACATTAACCTGCTCTCCTGGCCAATGTAGAAATATACCTACACATATTAAACAATTAGCTTGGCATCGGGCAAAAAATATTTTCTTTGAATTAGTATTATTGCAAAATTTTGACTCTATATTTTGGAAAATTATGTTTAGTTTGTAGGATATGTTTAGAAAAAAATGAATCTGTTTTATAAAATCTGAAGGACCTAAAATATTCCTTATATTTATTCCCTATATTATGACTTAATTTGAAGTTATTACCCTCTAAACCTTTGAGTTAAATGAACATAAAGATGCTTCAGACTTTCAAAATCAAGTTCGACATTTGCAGATCATTTTTCCATAACATCAATTCCTTTCCTTGAAATAGTTCACATACACTATAAATAAGTAAAAGTTACTTTTATGTACTAACAATACTATTTAAGTACTGAGGACAATTTGGCTACCAAGTAGCCATCGTCAGAATAAGCTTGATTAAAAATAAATATGTGCCTGTTGAAGTACCTCAACTGAAGATGAATCTGAACTCATTAAATTGTTTTTTTGGTTACACATTTCCTCGCCTTCCAAATTACTTATATATTTGCCCGTATCTTTTTCTCCATCCAGAGTTCCCTTAAAAGAATGAGGACCCAGAATTCTATTTTTGTGAATCCCTGTCCACACGTTAATATAGAATCGCACTTATAATCGAATTTGTCGGCTATGCATCAAATGTGATCATTGTTTTGGTTGAATATTTCACTATTCGTAAAAGTTCTTTCATCTGTCCAAACCACATTTTATAAGAAAACAGTCAAATCAGGTTTTCTCATTAGCCAACCACAAAATTGTAATCTCCTTTCCGGATAATCTAGATGTGAATTCTGTGATATTCAGATTCTGTAACATTTGAAACAGCTTTTTAGATTGTTTGCAATATCTTGTGTGACAAGCATTTACATCGGATGAAATCGGATGAACTCAATAGTCACCTGGTAGTCAGAATACTCTGATTATCTAGGTCTTCTCCTGGGGCTGTGGGTATCCGCTAACGTCGTCTCCAAGGAATTCTGAAATCATCTTTTGCAATGAAACTATTGAGGAAGATCCCTTTGAGGCTGCAGGTTGTGATCATGCCCTTGAAGAGATACCTGATGGTCAGGATACCCTGATTACCCTGGTCATCTTTGGGGAATGTTTGTCAATAAGCTCAGAAACGCAACGAAAATCATCTCTCGGAGTTTCCGAAGTCAAAATCCCCGACGATGCATCTGGTAAACATATCTGTGATGTTGGCAACGAGGAATTAAAAAAAATTCTAGGAAACTTGATGAGTTTTAGATGTTCAAAAAAATTATACTTACATGTTTTTGATTTTAATGAAAAGAAGCTAAAAATATTAATAATTGATTTTTTTACGAGTCAGTCGTCAACAGAGAAGTTTATAAGGAAAAACAACAAAAATCATACCGTGAAACACGAACTTCAACTTTTTGAAATATTCATTAGAAATGTTGTATACTTACTGTAAAACTTGATAGAAAATGAAGGGAAGTTGAAAGCGGGAGAGGAATTTTGAAATGATTCACAAGTAATTTTTTTTTTTTATTTATTGAAAAAACCTGTATTTTGAAGAATGATATCAGAATTATATTTGGTAGCTTAACTTTCATGCAACATTTCCTTCTTCACGGTCAGCGATATCATTTGTTGGCCTGATTCTTGGATGTTCGTACAATTGGCAACCAAGCATACAGTGCAAGCCATGGTTCACAGGAGACCATGCCGCCAACAGCCACACAATTGACCGCAGTCGGTCTGACATCCACAAAATACCAAATTTTAGAATTTCTATTAGAGCAGGCGGTTCAGCCATTTCTATTGGAGTCAGATTATTTACCAATTCCCATCCCCACTCAGTTGGGATAGCATTGGTTTCTTTCCCAAGTAATCAATAATGTTGATGAATTACCTCGAGACGACGGGGTACCAGGATGCCCTGAGCCCCAGATGCAACGTAATTTGAATCTGGAACCGGAATCGTGATCCGCGACGCCAAAATACCCCGAGACGATTATGATTGCGTTTCTGGAGAAGAACTAGGTACTCAGGGTATTCTGACCACCAGGTCACTATTGAGGGTTATGGTAATGACCGGAAACCTCAAGAGAACCTCCCTAACAAGTTCCACTCTATTGCAGAAGATATATTGATGAATCCCCTGGAGACAACTTGGGTACCAGGATATCCTGTGTCGTAGGTGCAACGTAGCTTCAATCGCACCGGATCAGCGACCCCAAAACCCTTCGAGTAAGAATTTCTGAGCTATTGCTGTTATACCTGGAAATTTTTTTCACATTGAATTTCAACTCCGGAAAGTCCATTCGAAGAGATATATATATTTTCTCTATAGAACTGTAAGAATTCACGTCTTATAAAAACAAACTGGTAACATTTTTTCTAAATAATTTCCTGAATCGATTTAAAAAAACGTCAAAATCGGTTCAGCCGGTTTTTTTTCCGACCTTTCGGCCTTTTTTGTGCTTTATTTTCTTGACTACAGGTAGGCAGTGTCAGAGTAATTATAAAAATATAAAAGTCAAGACGAGGTTACGATATTATGATATCAGATGATCTTGGCATACATAAGAAGGAATAAGAGTTTAGATAATATAACATTAATAATAAAAGAAGGAAGAATATTTTAGATAAGAGACTGATATACAACGTTACATAATCTGTTATGATGATGTTATTATGATGTTACAAATTTGAGTATTGTTGCTACCTGTAATCCACTCTTCAACTAAAGGGATGAACGATGGTGGTAGCTTGAGGCTTCCAGACCATCGGATCTGGTTGGAGTAGTTAAGTTTTCGGCGGTTCTTTCATAAATTTTTTCCCGTGATACATGCGAGGAGCTTCATTTCAGCGCTTTCTTTGTTGTGGTTTGACCCAGTCCCGTATACATCCCCGGAAAGTGGTTTTTGTTACTCCGGGTACGGATTCTGGGCTAAAATATGGAACTGATGAATCCGGTCTGGCTACCTCATCTAATTTTCCGTGATGCCGCAGTGTCCTGTCACCCACACCAAATTTGAGTTCTTCAAGGCATTCTCACACCAGATTCGATGTTATTTTCCAGTTCCACAGTGCCCTCAGTGACGCCTTGCTATCGGTGCATACTCGTTATGCACTTGCCTCATCTTTTTTCCTCTTAAGCATTGCAGGATTATGTGCACCTCAGTTTGGAATACGGATGTGTTTATTTCCAGTGAGATACTCACTCGAGAGTTTCTTCCTTCGCTGTATATTCCAGCACCAGTTCCTTCTTTGGGTTTGGACCCATCTATGTACCAGCACCTCTGACTAGTTTGGCCTCTGAGCTGTTGAGTATCCACTCCTTCTGTTCTTGCCAAGGAGGCATCGGATATTCCGATAATATTCTCTAAATCTGCGTTTTCGAAGATATATATCCATATATCATGTTCAGCGTCTCACTGCTGCTGCCCTCCATTGCGTTTGAGACGGACTCGTGGATATTACTCTGGACCACCGAACTACCGGAGATACCAGATCAACCATTCATTTTACACGAATGATACGAAACTGTATGCCTCTGGGAAGAAAAATCTCGATCAGGTTCTTAACGTGGTTCAGGAATATCCACTAGCCGTAGGCATGGAGTTGAGATTGGAAAAGTGTCCTGTTTTTCATTTGATGAGAGGACGATCTCCGGAAGTCACCGAGAATATGCAGCTTGCCAACGGGAGCATCTTTGAACACCTTGATGCTGGAAAGACCTATCAATGCCAGAATCTTCTCTAACAAGCCCTAGACCTGAATATCACAAGATGCTGGAATCTTCACTTGCGAGTTATGTGTTCAACCTAATAATATTTTAACGTTTTTGTAATCAAAAATATAAAGAATACCGTTCTATTAATTTTTTTTATTCACTTATGTCGATTTCGTCGTAGTTTATTTAGCCCCGTATGATTTTTAATTCCTAAATTGTGACCGAATTCAAACCATTTTTGTACTGAATCGTTTTGAAACCAAAACCAAACCAACAATCACTTAGGATACCTTAAGAAATATTTTAGCCACTATGCCACCACCTTCCCTACTATATATGATTTTTCAAGTAGTTCATGTGATTTTTTGAATGATGCATATGTGTACTATGCTCTCGCGAATTTTGAAAGTTGAGGAGGTTTAAATTGAACAAATTGGTACAAACTTATATTGTTATAAAGATAGCGAATTCAGCTATATTAAAATGTAAAAATAAATACTAAAAGCAGTGATGTAATAAAGTATTAATATAAAGTATAGTAACTATCATTTGAGTGAATTGTTCAACTTGTGATAAGGATCTGAAGTAAAAAGGTGCTACATAAAGAAATAAACAGTTTTTAAAGTATAATATGAAAAAACTATAGTGGCCAAACTCGATAACGGGAATTCCTTTCGCCTTTCTTGAAACATAATGATAGAAAAAAAAATAGCAAAGAACCCAATAAAGAATGACTACAAATTGCAACAAATGTTCTGCAATAAACAGCAAGGAGTCCCCTATTATAGAATATGATGGATGCAAACAAACTATTTGTAAAATATGCTCACTTCTCACTTCATCAGAAATAAAAGTATTACAACTTAAAGAGAGACAAATGCAATACTTGTGCAAGGAATGCATAAAATTTCAAACATTTTCGCTACTACAAACCGTTATTGATGTCAAATCGAATCTTAAAGATATTAAAAATCAAATTATAAATCTACTCCAAAAACAACTTGAAGAAATGAAAAATATAAATCAAGAATTAGCTCTGAAATTAAACAAACCTCAATCAAACACAGCACTTAGCTATGCTCAAGCCACCATGAAATCACCAATTAAAATAAATTTACCATGTCTTCTAATAAAACCTACAGCAGCAAAATTGCAAAAAAACGAAACAAGATATCGAAAATAAAATAGATCCCACCAAAGTATCGGTAGGAATTGATTTGGTACGAAATAGCAAAAATTGTTCAATTCTAGTCAAATTCAAGTCGGCAACTGAAAAAATGAAAAATGAATTAGCCACAAACTTAGGAACTGATTACAACATAGAAGAAACCAAACTTAGAAAGCCAAGCATTATGATTTCAAATATCAACAGTAACTTCAAGAAAGAAACCATAGCAGAAGCAATTATTAAAAATCAAAACAAAATACCAGGAGACAAGGATATTGTTGAAGTGAAAGTGTATAATACAACAAAAAAAGGTGATAACAAGTACGCCGTGCTTGAATGTAATGGTTCGGCCTATAAAAAATCCTAACCCTTAAAAAAGTATGTATTGGTTTTAATATATGTCCCGCTTATGAAAACCTACATGTAACACGATGTTATAAATGTAGTGGCTACAACCACAAACTTATTTTTTGTCGAAGTCAATCAACAATTTGTCCAAAATGTGCAGAATCTCATGAATCGAAAGACTGTCGCAATCAAATTATAAAATGTAATAACTGCACTCTCAGTAACACTAAATACAAAACTAATTATGACATGCAACATAATGCCTTTGATAGTAACTGCCCAATATTGGTAAAAAACATTCAAAGTTTGAATGATAGAACCGATTATAATTGTTAAATAGTAAACAAAAATTGGTTCAGATTGAAATCAGCAAATTGATTTCTCTAGTAATGTATGTATATGATTAATGTATTATATTATATTAAAATACAATATGCTAAATTATTTACAGTGAATAATTATTTTTCCACTTTATTCAATGAATGTTCTTAATTCACATAAAATATTAATTCAAATATAGATGGATCCATTTATAAGAGATTATGAACATACAAATGTAGATACTTTAGTATTTAATAATATTACCGATTACCAATCTTTCGTAGAAAGTAGAGTTTTTCCAGGTTTCAAAATATTTCATACCAATATTAGAAGTTTGTCAAAGAACTTAGACAGCTTAAAGCTGGAACTATACCGATCACAGGAAAATTATGACTGCATTGTATTAACTGAAACCTGGAAGATATTAGACTGTAATATATATGATATAGATGGATATGACATAATTTATAATAACAGCCCATTAAACCAAAACGATGGTGTATTAATTTATATAAAGAGTAGCTTAAATTTCAATTACAGTCTCATTGAAATTGGTGAGGTATTAGCTATAAACCTGGAAATTAATATTGATAAGAAAATTCTTAATCTGACAGCAATATATAGATCTCCCTCTCTATCTCCTTATACATTTAATGCAAATTTAGAAAACTATCTTAAATTGCTTCCTAAGAAAACTAACTATTCCTATATTCTAGTTGGTGATATCAACATTGATTTACTATCAGAAGAATCTGATTATGTTCAAAATTAATTGAACGTAATTTACGAAGAAGGCTTCGTCTCCACTATAAATAAGCCTACTAGGATACAAGAAAACAGCGAAACTTGCATTGACCATTATTTTGTAAAAAACATTAACAATTTCATACCCGCAATCATTAAAACACATGTCACTGACCATTTCTCTATCACGATCATTTGCGACTTTGGTAATACTAATAAAACAAATAAGACTATGAAAGAACCTATCTCTTACACTTTAAACTACACAAGGTTTCAAAAAAAAATTCAAAATACAGATTTCAATTCGGTTTACATTAAGAATGACGTCGATACCTCCACTAAAAAATTATGGATATAATAAAAAATGTAGTGAATGATTGTAAAATATATAGTAAACCTAATCATTTGGAAAGGAAATCTTGGATCACTTCCGGTTTAATAAAATCAATCAGCAAACGTGATGAATTATACAAAAAATGGGAAACAGATAAAAGTAACCTTACTGCTTTAAATGTGTTTAAAATCTATAAAAATAAATTATGTACCTTACCAAAAATTACGAAAAAAAAATCATTATAAAAATCTAATAAATAAAAATAAAGACAACCCTCAACATCTATGGAGTACTATGGGTGAGATATGTTCACATAAGAAATAGAAAGCAGAAATAAAAGAAATGAAAGTTACAAATGATTTTACAACAACAGATTCTAAACTAATAGCAAATACATTTAACCACTAATACAACAATGTTGGTAAAAACTTAGCGAGTAACCTAAACCATTCTAATATAGATAATATATCAACTAAAAAAAATAATATTGCAAATTCGATTTATTTAGAGAATACAAATGAACAAGAAATAAAAAATATAATACTAAAATTAAAAATTAAAAAGACCCCCGGGTATGATGGAATAACAACAGAGATTCTCAAAATGTCGTTAGATTATATAGCTTCACCACTGTCGCACATTATAAACTTATCTCTAACAATTGGATGCTTTTCCTCAGCTTTCAAAAAATGTGTGATGAAACCACTCTATAAGGGGGGTGATAAGACTGAATGTGTTAATTATCGACCAATGTCTCTGATATCTACCTTTGCAAAAGTATTGGAATCCGTTATTCATGATAGAATTATTTCATTTCTAAACAAATACAAGATATTATCTGACCTACAATTTGGTTTCCGGAAGAGTAGGTCTACCGAAGACGCGATTGCCTCACTCACTAAAAATATTGGAAAATTCATATACAATATATAATTTATAATTTTGTTGCAAAAATGACGTCTAGTAAGTTTTTTGGGTCGCTGATCACGATTCCGCTGTTAATTTCCTCAAAAAACTCTCTCCAGATGGAAAATTCGGGAAATTTGAGATTTTCCTGAGACGTTTGTGAATAATAAAGTATAATTTTGTTGCAAAAATGACCTCTAGTAGTTTTTTTGGGTCGCTGATCACGATGCCGCTGTAATTTTTTTCCAGAAAAATCTCTCCAGATGGAAAATTCGTCCCTAGATAACAGTAATCCTTGCCTTGGTATCTTCATAGATCTAGCCAAGGCATTCGATACCGTGAGTCACGAGAAACTAATAGAGGCAATGGAAAAGGTAGGAAATAGAGGAATAAGTTTAAAATTAATGGAGAGCTATATCATGAACAGATCTCAATGTGTAAGCACTAATGGAATGAATGGCGACTTTTTAGAAATTAAAATTGGAGTGCCACAGGGAACGGTGTTGGGACCACTTTTATTTAACATATATATTAACGACTTATTCTCTGTATCTTCATGCTGTAAGATAATCAGTTTTGCTGATGATATAGTCCTATTGTATACATGGGAAATAGTAAAAGAAACAGCAGAAAATGATTTTAAGATAATAAAAAACTGGTTTGATGCTCATTTGCTGTCAATAAACTTCAATAAAACAAAATGCGTTTCTTTTTACATAAATGAGAAATCTGCTCCTTCACTCGAATAAATAATGGTATCAAATATCTTGGCTTAATACTTGATTCTAACCTTAGATGGAATTCCCATATAAATAGATTAATACAAAAGATAAGAGGATTACTCTCAAAATTTAAAGTTCTGACTCAAATATTAAGCATAAAACAACTAATTATAATATATTGTAGTCTTACCGAATCTCAATTGAAGTATGGAATTATAGCTTGGGGGGGTGCATACACTGGTCAAATAAGCAAATTAGAAGTCATACAGAAATGACTTCTCAAAATAATTTTCAAAAAACCAAAAATGTATCATACGAGTTTAATATTCCGAGAGTCAAAAATATTGGACATAAGACAACTTTATTGTTTAATACTACTTGGTCGACAAAAGAGTGTTTTGATTCAGCAAAATAGAATAAATCATGATCACCATACTCGATATAGCAAACATGCCTTCATTATTCCGAAAACCTCAAAAGTCATTGGTCAAAGATGTTTCACATTCCTTGCTCCTAGAATATATAACAAATTACCAACTGATATAAAATATTGTAACTCTATTACCTTGTTTAAAAGCAAATGCAAAAAATGGATACAGTCATTAAGTAGAATAGAAATACATAGATTTAAAAATGCTTACATATTCAACCCTCGTTTTGTTAGATAAATTATGTCATAAAAATCTTTTCCTTACTTTATGTTGATTATATTCCCACTCAACTCATGTACAACTTATAGAGACTTAAATTTCAGATCTGAATTAAAAATTGCTTTCTGAACATTTTTGAATTAACTTACCAGTAAAATAAAATTGGTGAATATTTAATTATGTTTGGATAGATTAATCTCACCACAGCACTCTTAAGCTCCTTTTGAGATTCATTAAAAATTTTATTTGACTTAAAATAAATTGTTATTCTTTTTCTCCTGTATTATGCTACTAATTATGTAGTACTGTACATGTACCATGTACCATATAAAACAAATAAAATTATTATTATTATTATTAAGTACTTAAAATATGAAAATACTTGATTTGACTTGACATTCTGCTACTACTATTTGACTTGAACTTGACTTGATTCAAGAATAGTAATTTGAATATACGGTCAAGCTGTGAATCTCTATTCCAGTGCAAATACCCCAGTATGAATATTTATATTTAATGGCCTAATGCAATGCCTCTAGAAAATTGATTCGAAATTGGAGTATAGTGTGATGGAATCTTCTCGCATCAACTAATATTTATATCCCAAAATGTAAAAATAAGAACACATTTTTCTAGACTTATATCTACGTAAAATTCATCTCTAGAGAGTTATGATCTGCACTTCTTGAAATTTTAATCTTCAAATAGTTGAAGATTATCTAGAGATTCAGGTTTCAGTTGGAGATAACGTATAGTGGTTGGAGTAGATATCGATCGCAGTTATGCTTCCATTATCCGATGCAATGATTCAATAATTTATTATCCGTTGTCCTAATGTGGTCCTGGGAATGCAGATTTTGCCGATCTGATATTCTCACCGAACTCTGAGCGTCATAAAAGTTTTTGCCCAAGTGGTAAATAAAATTAATGCTCGGAAACCTCAAACTATAAAATGTTCTCAACTGATGTAGTCACCACTTAGTTATTCTTCAAGATAATAAGTTGGCTCTCCCTATACCCTTCTCAAAGCAAGTTTGCTTCAGCCTCATAATTTACGACAGAATACTGGTTTCCTTTATCATTTCTTAGAATGAAACGACTGCACTCGTTATGATTATAACCGATAAATTCAAGGGATTGCCTAGAGCTATTGGAAACTTCATTTCAATATCGATCTTTCCTATTACCCATCGAATATCGAAAAACATTTTATAATTTATTGTTCTTCCTGGATTATTTAAATTACAATAAAATTCAGCTAGCCATTGTCACTTCCAATTATTTCAATAGGTGTAATGAACAATTACAAATCACTCGAAAAAATTTAAATATAGATTACACCAAAGTATTGTACCTAAGCGGAACAGCATTATTTGAAAATCAATACATATTTCAGTGACTAAACCTCCATCTTCTGTTAATCAATAGAATATGAGCTACAGGAGGTGCCGCTATACACGAAAAATTGATTAGAGTTCAATCTAGATGAAAATTACTTCTATAAGTAAGTTTATTGAACCATAAGTTTGATTCAAAGCCACATTCGAATTGCACCACTTTGGTCCCGTCAGAGTATTTAATTATTGTTAATATAAACCTCTAAAAGAAGAACAGATCATTGATAAACGTAATGCCGCCGAGAACCTCCTTTACCTGGGAAGCGTCATAAATAGGACGCTGTTCAAGTCCTAGGTATCGATAGGTCTCTCCAGCATCAATTTGTTCAAAAATGCTTCCGTCGGCAGGCTGCATATTCTCGTGGACTTCGGGAGATAGTCCTCTCCTAGAATGAAACACTGCGCACTTGTCCAATCCCAATTCCATGCCTACGGTTCATGTATATTCATGAACCACGTTTAGAGCTTGATGGGGGTTTTTCTCCCCAGATGCATACAGTTTCAGGTCATTCATGTGAAACAAATGGCTCCAATCGTTCGGTGGTCCAGAGTAATATCCACGAATCCGTCTCAGCGCAATGGAGAGCAGTGAGATGTATAACAAGAGGGAGCTCAAGGAGTATCTCTTGAATGTTACCAACTCTATCAAGACTCGTCGTGTGCCTGCTGAGATGGCAAAACTTCTGAAGTGGCAACAGATTTCTTATGCATATCAGTAGATGTAATGCATTGGAGCAAGTATAATAATGGATCATGTGATGTTTAATCAAATGCCTTGCGGTAGTTAATCCAGGCCATGGAAAGGTAATTAATAACATTTGTATGGGACAAAGAAAGGCATGGAGAATTGTAGGGATAACCTGGTAATAGATAGATCTATCACTCAGGACTCCATACTCTATAAGTGCAACGTTTCCATGGCCTAGATTGACTACCACAAGGTATTTGATTCAATCAGATTGATATTGTAATGTTTATTTCTCACAATCCATGATTTATGAGAAATGAACATTACAATTATAATATCAAACAATCAATCAATTAAAACGGACGAGTCCGGAGCATTTAGACCGCTTGATTGGATCCATTGTGCGCCCCTTGATACAAGAATCAGCTCAGCAGGCCTAAAGCAGAGCTTAAGGTTAAGATTTTGCATGGACTGATATCTATTATGGCTTCAAGCGACATGTGTGTACTGCAGAGGTGTTATAGCCTGAGAGAAGCCAGTGCTGGACATTCTGCTAGGATGTGAGGAGCAGTTTCATCCGCCTCTCCATATCTACTACAAGCTGGGTCTCCAACAATGCCCATTGTGTGTAGATATTTATTCAGATGACAGTGTCCTGTAAGAAGTCCTGTAACCAGTTTTAGGCCTCTCTTGCTCATATAGAGTAGGGTTTTAGAGAGTTTGAGCGTGAATTCCCTGATGTGGAGCTTTGCCTGCCTCATGTCAGGGGAATCACACCAGACCGAGAGCCAATGTCCATCCAGTAGCTCCTTGAGGGCATGGAGTCCGATGGTCGATGGAATTCCGATCGTGGAATCGGGGCCAGGGGCGCTCAAGGAACCCCGTTTGGCTAATTCATCAGCTACTTCGTTTCCCTTCACGCCAGAATGGGCAGGTACCCACACTAGCTGGAGACAATTATAATATCAATATGAACTCTTATTGAACCCATTCTGGCTTCAATAAGATCATGTAGGGCACACGATTTGGGAACCTGAAGGTACTTAGCCACTAATGGGGAGGAGTAGCTTCGGTTAACTGACTTGGTTTTTCTGGTGCGATTGCTGTGATGTCGGAGCGCACAGCAGCCGCGACCCAGTTTTAACGTAAAGGAAGGTATTTATAAAACTTATAACATGGGTGGAATATAATGAATAGTGTTACCCGTTTTTTTTTTCGTTTTCATTGTATTGTTTTGTTTTGGTTAATTTTTATAGTAATATATTGTTTGTCTTCTTCAGAGTAACCTCTCAGCATCAGACACCCTTGAGGAATTGTGAAATGTCCGATATTTAGAGGTGGCGTTTGTAAGTTCGAATCAAAAATTTTTTTTTGCATTAGCTTCAGGAGGTTCTCAGGATCATTCATACACCTTGGAACCTCTTGGGAACCCGAACCTCACCCATTGGGGGCGAAAATGGCCCGAAATCTTCAAGTCTTGAACTGTATTTTCTACAAAAAAGGTATTTTGGCATTCCGAGTGCAGCTATGAGGTTTTTTGGGTTGCTGAACACGAACCCGTAGCCAGATTTACTTGTTATCCATCGTAGGGGTGGTCAAATCGACAAAATTGTCCAATTTCGCACCCCTATATGTTATTTTGCAATTTACGTGTTTTAGGCATTTCGAATGCACCAAGTAGATTTTTAGGTGGCTGAATATGATTCCGAAGCCAGATTTACTCGAATATCATCGTAGAGGTGGGAAATTTACAAAAATGACTAATTTGATACGCTTTTAAATTTTTATTATTTTTGCATTTTGAAATTACTTTGGAGTAAATCTGGCTTCGGAATCGTATTCAGCGACCCAAAAAACCTCCTTGGTGCAATCGAAATGCCAGAGACAAGTAAATTGCAAAATAACATATAGGGGTGCAAAATTGACCAATTTCGTCGATTCTTCCACCCCTACGATGGATTGCAAGTAAATCTGGCTACGGGTTTGTGTTCAGCGAACCAAAAAAAACCCTAGGTGCACTCGAAATGCCAAAATACTTTTTTTGTAGAAAATACAGTTCAAGACTTGGAGATTTCGCGCCATTTTCACCCCCAATGGGTGGGGTTGGGGTTCCCAAGAGGTGTTAAGGTGTATGAATGATGAACTACTGCAAAAAAAAATTTTGGATTCGAACCTACATGTTTTTTTCTTATTTTCCGGTTCATAGCCTGGAATAATAGTTTTATCTTGAATAGATACACCTTTGTTTTTCTGGAATTCGTATCAACACTATAACAAACGATTTCAATAATTGCAAACCCTCCATATAATTTATATTATTGAATATTTGTAACCAATTTGCGAGGCGGATGGTTGGGTATGACCAGGTATGTACGTAGGGTGCCAAGGTATCGTTATTCCCAACGACATTGATCCTTTGCCGTCTCATATGTCCGCAATTAATAAATAATATATTTGTGTATTGGTGAAAAACTGAATGTCTGCGTCCCTCATATATTCCGTAAAAGTAAAATTCTCCGCGACTTGGAGGTGTTCGATGCTTGGAGAGGTCAAATAAATGATAATTTAATCATTTGATTGAAATTATATGATTTAATTACAGTGGGGACATCAGTGTAATTTTTCTTGAGATGTTGCGATCTCGATGTTGGAGTAATATTATTAAACTATTAAATTGTGTCCATTCGATCTCCAAAATTTTGAATAATCTGAGTTCTGATATTTGAAGATATTATTTTATTATTAATTTCTAGTTCAATTTCAATCAATTGTGTTTTAGGGCTACTTTTTTCACATTGGTGGAATAAAAGGTTTTGGATTATATCCATATTCGAAAAGGAACCTGATAAGGGGGATTTATAGGGTTATTACGACCTTTTAGAGATGCTTTAGTATTATTTTCGATAGAACAAGTTGTCCCATATGAAGCTAGTTCAATAATTTATTATTTGTCTTCAGTTCTCGGGTTCTACATAGAAAAATATCTGAAAAAGGTCATATATACGTATGCCCGCATATGCTTCGTAATGGAAATACAGGGTTGAAATATGTTAAAAAATACATTATTTTTGAAATATCTTCCAAAGTGAAACAGATATTGGAGCGAAATTTCGTACATGAAATATTTCCGTAAGCATCCATAATACGATATGGCGTGCTGTTCTACAGGTAACTAGTGGCGGATAAATGAGGGGCTAGTGATATTAAATTGGTAAAAATGATAGTACGGCAAGACAAAAATACATTTTATAACATCTTTAATCAAATTTTCATACTGAACAAAAAAATTGTCTTGACTTTTTCGGATATCACTAACAATACCAGTAGGAAGAATATTGAGCAACGATTAAGAAGGAAACAACAAGTAGCGGGCGATATCAGATATCCTAGCGAAAAAATAAAAAATTGTTGTGGTTTTACAACGATATAACCCTCATTAACCGCAATATTTTGTCTATGTTTTCTAAGCGATTTTCTAACCTAAAACAACATGTGGTGCTCTATCGTGTAACTGAAGCACTAGATTGCAAAAAACAAACAATATGCGAACAGTCTAGGTCAGGGGTCGGCAACCTATTGAAACGAAAGAGCCAAAAGTTACAATTTACAAAATTCTCAAGGTTTTAAAGAGTCTCTAAGAATGTTCGTTTCTATATTATAGTTTTTGCTTATGTATATTTGATTTTTGATTTGAAATAAACGGCTTTAAAAAACGAAATAATATTTACTCAAATAAGAACAAAAATATAGATAATTACATCAATGGGAGCATTGGCTTTGCATGCCTTTTGACAGTTTGATTGAATCTGGCTTATAACTTGTTGTTTTAAGTTTCAAGCACGACTCTAGATTTTTAATTGTTAGTTGACTTATAACTTTACTTTTTATTATATTCATGCAAGAGAACGCTTGCTCACATGAACATGTCGACCCGAAAATCGTCAGCACTCCATATGCCAACTTCTTCACCTCACTGTAGCATTCTGGAAGACTATTACATGCGCCGAGTATGAAGGTCTCAACTCGCTGTATTTCTTTTAGAGCTGTCCACTTGTGCTGCGCGATGTGCATTCATTTCTGGACCTCCAACTCTTCCAACTTGCTCTTGAGTTCTGTGAACTTGCCACTACACAAGTCTTAGGTTTTCAAGTCTAGCAATTGCATTTGAAGCTAGGTATTTCATTACGAAAATCGTTAGATATGAACCGATTTTGATGAAACAAAGTGCATTCGATTCGGGATGACGTCTACAAAAAAGCTTACCGGTCAGTTTTTTGTGTAAATTTGTTATTATTTTTTTGAACAAAAAATTGACCTATTTTCTGGCTAATTATCGGGGAAATTTAGTCGGGAGTTTTCGGGGTCGCTGATTACGATTCTGAACTCAGATTGGCCAAAATCGAACTCCTCAGCTGGTAATTGGCCACTTTAATTGGACAAAGTGACCATTTTTTTAAATTTCATCAAAAATAGCCAGGAAAAATCACTCGGGGGTTTTTGGGGGCGCTGATTACGATTCTGAACTCAGATTGGCCAAAATCGATCTTCCCAGCTAGTAATTGGCCAGTTTAATTGGACAAAATTGATCAATTTTTCTTAATTTCATCGCAAATAGACAGGACAAATTACTCAGGGATTTTCGGAGTCGCTGATTACGAATATGGGGTTTGATTGGCCACAATCGATCTTCCCAGCTGGTAATTGGCCAGTTTATTTGGACAAAATTGATCATTTTTTCTTAATTTCATCACAAATAGGCAGTAAAAATTACCCGGGGGTTTTCGGAGTTGCTGAGTACGATTCTGAAGTCAAATTGTCCAAAATCGAACTCCTCAGCAGCTGGTAATTGACAGCATATACATATTCACAATATTTTTAATAAATTGAATATTATTTACAAAATGCATATTTCAGTAAGTACAAGTAGAATCAATCTTCATCGTCACTATCATAATCATAATTATTGTAATTGCGTGTTTGAATATTTTCAATGTCTTCTTCTTCATTGGTATTATCTACTTCATCATCGTCATCGTCTTCGTCGCCATCTCCAGGTGAAATTGGATTGATCAGACTGAAATTGTTACTACAATTTCCCATGCAATTTGCACAAGCAACAGTACAGTTCATATTTTTTTTGCGACATCCACATCTGCTTGACGCGCTTTTCGTTTTGCATGAGCATGATACTGTATTTAAAATCGTCCATTTTGTCCAATTAAACCGGCCAATTACCAGCTGAGGACTTTGATTTTGGACAATTTGACTTCAGAATCGTAATCAGCGACTCTGAAAACCCCTGAGTAATTTTTCCTGTCTATTTGCGATGAAATTAAGAAAAAATGAACAATTTTGTCCAATTAAATTGGCCAATTATAAGCTGAGAATATCGATTCTGGCCAATCAAACCCCATATTCGTAATCAGCGACTCCAAAAACCCCCGAGTGAATTTTCCTGTCTATTTGCGATGAAATTAAGAAAAAATGAGTTTTTTTTTGTCTGAAGATGACACGTTTAGTGTTGAAACTATAGTAACGACTATATTAAATGTCAGTGATAGTAGAACAAAGTAGTTTTATTCATATTTCGTTAAAAAATGATCAATTTTGTCCAATTAAAGTGGCCAATTAGCAGCTGGGAAGATCGATTTTGGCCAATCTGAGTTCAGAATCGTAATCAGCGACCCTGAAAATCCCCGACTGAATTTTCCCAATAATTAACCAGAAAATTGGTAAATTTTTTGTTTAAAAAAATAATAACAAATTTACACAAAAAACTAACCGGTAATCTTTTTTCTAGATGTCATCCCGAATCGAATGCACTTTGTTTCATCAAAGTCGGTCCATATCTAACGATTTTCGTAAGTCTGCCTGTTTTAATACCTATTTGACTCGACTATCATTTGTATTTATGTTGAGAAGATTTACTACGAACGCGAGAGTACTTTCATTTGTTCCGAATTGCTCGAATCTCTCAGCGAATCCATTAATTTTTTTATAGCTATGCTGAATTAATTCGTGTCAATAGCTGCATTAGTCTCATCGCGATATTGCTTCAGATTTTTAATGTCTGGTAATTTACCGCTCTCTATGTCTTCAACAAGAAGAAGTAATTTTTCTTCGAAAGAAACTACTTCTGCAAGCAAGGCGTAGGCTGAATTGCACTTTCCTTGCAGTTCTAGATTTAGTTCACTCAGTTTCATTGTGATATCTACCATGAAGTTGAATTTTTGGAACCATTTGTCTTCTTTCAATTCGGGATGCTAGATGCTTTTTCCATTGAGGAATGTTCTTATTTCACTCAAGCACGAAGCAAAACGTTGCAATACGTTACCTCTGGAAAGTCATCGCACTTCATTGTGCAGAAAATTGGCTATCTATTTTTGCAAGGAAATCTTTAAACTGACGATGATAGAGTGCTTTTGCCAGTATGATGTTAATAATATCAATTACCGAATTCATGACCTCAACTATTTCGGCTGGAAATGTTTGGCACAAAGCACTTCTTGATGAATTATGCAGTGAAACGTTAGAATTTCGTGATTTTTTTTTACGAAGTATTGATGCTACTGCTCTATGTATTCCTGTCATACTTCCGGCTTCATCAGTTGCTATAGAAACGATTTCATTTATATCGATTCCATTGTTTTTCAGGCGTTTTTGCACAGCCTTTGCTATATCTTCTCCACGAGTCTGCCTTGAGAGTGGTAACAGTCCTAGCAGTTCTTCTTTTGGACCTTGGGACGACACATACCTAACAAAAAGGGTTACCTGTGCTGTGTCTTTGATGTCGCAAGACTGATTTATGGCAAGTGATGAAGCAGAAGCTAGTTGAATGTCTTCCACTTGCATATGTATTACATTTGAAGACATTTTAGAAGTTCTATCTTGTGCTGCTTTAGCAGATAATGGCAAATCTTTGATTTTTTTCATGATTTCTGCTTTGTTTTTAAAATCACAAAACAGTTCTTCAGATGCACGTATAAGACAATCTTTGACGTACTCACAATCTGTGAATGGTTTTTGTTAGCAGAACGTGGTTGAAGATAATAAATATATTTATCTTCGTGAGAAGTTTTATTTATTATTATGTTACATTAACTCTCTAGATAATCTACTACAAAAACATTAGTATGTTACAATGTAAATCTCAGTACATAGAACAATATAACAATATTATATAACAATTTTCAACAGTTTTCCTCTTTCTGCAATTTCTGATGACACTGCAAAGCTTGCCAGATTGCGCCCAGTTACTTAGTATGGAACTTGTCTGTATTTGATTTTTCTTGAGCTCTTCAACAGCTTTTTTTCTTGCATCACTGGTTGAATATTCACTAGCAAACTGGGTATGTTTTGTGGTGAAGTGTTTCTTCAAATTTGACTTCTTATTGTGTGCGAGATTTTCGTGGCAAATGAGACAAGTCGGAAGACCACCTGTGTTGCATATGAACGCAAACGACTCCGTCCAAACCTGATTGAATACTCGGTTTTCTTCTTATGTTAATCTCTGAAGAGCCCAACCTCAAATCCAAAGAGCCGCAAGTTGCCGATCCCAAGCCTAGGTTATCCATGGAGAGTACAACAGCTAGCCAGCGAAGAATTTATACAAACTAGTATAACGGACTAGCGTTACGGAGTGGGTGTAAAACGTCTGACTGGAATACTCAAGCAGTGGCATTGTCACAAGCTATCAACCTGATTGTGTCCATAGTCCGGACGTTTGGTGATAGTGTAGGCAATCTGAACTTCTTTTTCGGTGAAGATTCGAAACTGTTCAGGCATTGGCGCTTTATGTTGCTCCCATTGGTATTTTCTATCAGTTGATGTTCATCATTCAGATAATTTCTATAATGTGAATACATAAGCAATAGAGAAAAAAATAATTCATTAAGCGATGAATGAAGATGTACTTCTATAGCAATATTATGATAACATAGCGACTGTATATAAACCTATGACCTTCAATCCAGGCAATGAGTCGGGATTTCAGCTATAATGAATGAAAATACATGTGACTCATGAAAAATTTTTGTGGGATTCGATTCGTGGGGTTATTAGGATCATTCATAACACATAAAACCTCACCGGTAACCCCCCCCCCCCCCCCGTGGGCCAGGAATGGCTCCCAAGAGAGTAATTTCGAATTTAAAATGCACCAAAGAGGGTTTTTGGTTCGCTGATCACGAGTTTGACGTCAGATTCACTCGAAATCAATTCTGGGAGCGGAAAATCGATCATTTTTGCACCCTTATAGATTATTTTGGCAATATACATTATTTTTGGATTTCAAATCCAGCAAGGAGGTTTTTTGGGTCGCCGATCACGATTTTGATTCACTTTTAACCAATTCTGGGGGTGGATAATCGGCAAGTTTTGTCGATTTCTGGTTCCCAAGGGGGGAGGAGGTTGACTGGTGAGATTTTGAGTGTTATGAATTGTCCTGATAACCCTACAAATCGAATCTCAAACAAAAATTTCCATTTTGACCTACTTGTCCTTTTTTTTCATTTCCCGGTTCGTTGCCTGGACTCAATATGAATGGAGAAAGCATCGCCTATAATGTACGAAAGCGCAGTTGCGGCCAACATTGTATTTAGTGAGGGAAGGAGAAAAGAGAGGTGAGAGCATGTACACCATCAGTTTTAACAAGGTTTGTATCCATACTCTCCGTGAATAATGTGACTAGTTGAGGACTCGCAATTTCATATAAACAGCTATGCTTTGGTTTATAGTCAATAATATAAACTTTAAGAAAAATCACACTGTGGATACTCTGTAACACTATAAATGAGAATAGGGTGATTTTTTCTTCTTTTTCTTCAGCTTCTTATTTATAGTGTTACTATATATGTTTGCTACTATAGCTTTTACCTACCAGCCTTACACGTGCAGTGCATTTTTGCTTTCCTTACTAAGCATATTATGAGGGAACTATTGTATTAAGTGTAAAAGTTTCCGCGAGAATAAACGATTTCAGCGTTTCCGAATCAATGTAGCACATTTTTGAGGTGATGTGAGTGCATGAGTGCGTGCCTACGTGCAAATTGTGAAGACCATTTATGGTTTTGAAATTTAGCAAATCCCTCTAAAAGGATGAAACTAGAAACATTCATCTCATGCGTTCACTCTGTTAAATTTCCATAGTTCATATGACAGCAGGTGTCAGTATGAAACAAAGTTGAATTATGGTTTGAATAATCCGAAAGTCAATCTGGTAGCAAATGTCAATATAAAACATAGAGTAGTAAAATACATTATGTAGACTATTTGAATGAAATTTCAATGAAACATAGATTATATCTTATAACGTCTTTCAGTATCGTTTTCTGAATCATTTCCAACATATTTTCTATTCTTACAATCATACATTTGAGCCGCAGAAGTTTCCGAAACATATTTTCCTTACAATAGTGAGCCAAGTCAGTGATCGAGTAATCATTTCACGTTCAAATGAATGTTGCCTTCCAATTTTGTAAATAGACTTTTATGGTTTGAAAACTTATAACCTAAATATATTACATAATGAATATTTTTTGTTTATTATTGGCATATGAGAGTGCTGATTCACTCGAATGTGTCATTGATACACGAATTTCACAAACGAAATAAAAACAACATTTTACGTACAACTGTTACTTCAAAATAAAAATTACTGTGTTATAACTGAGTACTCTCTATACAATTTCGAAGCATTAAAGTTAAGTTGCTTCTTAAACGTTTTGTTGTAGTGAAAAAATACTTTTTTTTATGCTAGAAAAAGAATAGGTTCACATATAGAAATGATAAAATACCAACTTTTTTGACTGGTACAAAATAGTTTCAAATAAAAAAAAAACTTTTACCAAATTAAAAAGCAACATTTCTATCATAATTATATTAAATTATAGTAATGTTTCAAGTACCCGTCAAATGTATAGTTGGCTTAATAATAATCATACGCATAGAACAGAAATTGGAGACGTTCCACATTCCTTAGCAGATCTTCAAATGTAATAAAATCAAATGGCATTCAGTACGTGTACAGTTATCAATGAGTTATTACGCGAGAATATATCCAATCCTGAAACAGAGAAATAGTATATCTAACTAGATTGTCGGAAAGCAATTCGGACGTAAAATAGTTCGTTGAAGTTGAACCCAGCTCCGAGTTATTCAATAAACACAGGGACTCATTTGAGTTTGGAACGACTTCCCAATATAAGCAAGGATTCCGACAGACATGGATAATGGATACAAAAACACTTCCGCAGTAGTTGTTAGTGAATAGTTTGTGAGGGCTACTGGAACAGTTTCTTCTACAAGTTCTGCTCTTGATCTTTGGTATGTTCGGGAAATAATAGAATGCAGATCCCGAACACATTGGCCTCCCGTCTGTTATACAAGTAATTGGGCAAATATGCAGCTTTATCATCGATCCGGATATGTTCCAATGCGGTTATGAATTATTGATGCAAAATATGTTTCCTTCCTATTGAAATTAGTTCAGACTTTTGAATTCTGGTAATGAGGACCGAGCTTTATTGAATCATCCAATGAACATTGATATTAAAAAAGCTGAGCTTGACACATGTAATAAGATGAAAAAATATAGGACATGTAGTATTGTTTTGATTACATAAGAACGATTCATGTTCTTCCAACATTTTGACCTAAGCGATACTTCCCATGTTTTTTTTTGAATTTCTTATTATTTTCAATCTTATATCTATCAACCTTTGTCAACCTCGAATTGTCATTTTCGATATTCACCTAGTTTTTCATTTCCAAATTTCTTGTCCATTATATCTCGAATGTTACGCGACACAAACATTACCATCAACACACTTAGTTGAATTCCCTATCAACAACAAATTTTGGAAGCAAGTAATTTTCGATGCATTCTGCATTGGATTAGAATAAATGTCCCTGGGATGACGTAGTACTCCAGAACGTCCTGACTTCCAAGTATACTGAGGTCAGTTTTAAATGACATATTCGCATTCAGCGACCTAGCAAACTCTCGGGAAAGCTTTTCATAAACATTTCGGAAATTGACTCTTTTTGAGTTGTTGTAGTACACTAGGGTGTCCGTGCACCAGGTACATTGGAGACATTTTGAACACCATATTCGTATTCAGCGACCCCAAAAACTCCCCAAGTGAGGGAATCAGATTAATTTTAGCTAAAATTCAGCAATTAATAAAACTTCTAAAACCAGGCTCAAAAAATGCTTCAAGAAAATGCATAAATGCAATTTGAAATTTGTACCAATAATGAAGTTCCTACATTTTTTCTACTTCCCCTGCAGAATCCAATGCCGGAGAATGCATCTCTATCCATCTTGCCTGAAAAATGTCGAGGTTTTGCCTAATTTGTGTATATATTGCCTCAGATATAATGGTGATGGGAGAAATCTTTTACATTCCGATCACCAGTACTATTTCGAAAGAGGAAACAAAAACTCTGTATGTGTGTGAACATAAAACTGTGTTCGGAAATCGCGACAATTTCGAACGAGTGAGTATTATTATGAATATTGTTCTATTTTTCTCTAGAAATGAAATGTGTACATACATGTTCATAAACATAGTGTTATTCAATAAAATAATTCTATTTGTTCTAAATACACTATCACTAAGAACAATCAAATTCAATTTTCAAGAGTGATTAGTTCGGCTCAGATAATATTCTATAAATAATTTGAATAAACTGGTTAGTTTAAGAAGGAATATTGTGATAGGAGCAGTATTATTTTCTCATTAACCTAAAACGTCCAACCTTTTCGGAAATTGGAATTGCTCAGATAAAAGTCCATAAGCGTAGCTACATTTAATAAATTAGTGCAATAGGTTCTGAATTCACTATCACAAAAAACGTACAAATGAATGTAGTTTTCCAAAAAGACACCACAATGTATCTATATTGTTATAGGGGTTACATGGTACGAAAATCAGAACACAAGTGTATACAAAACGTCGCTATAATCGAAGAGGGCCCCTGAGGGAACAACAGAATTTTCAAGATATTCTACGGGGAGATAGCGTCCCTTATAGATGTTGGTCTGGAATTTGTAACTGAGATACCAAGTTTCGGTAACAAGAACAACAACTCTACTACGTCAGACACAAGGCGTTAGGAGTTTCGTCACATTAAAACAAGGAATGATATTGTACTGCCTGAACAGATTACGAACAACACTGTGTTGTTTGAAGATAGCGAGGAGGATCAAATATTGGTGTTCCCTTCACTAAAAGCGCGGCAGACCCTTGTAGAATACATTGATTTCTTTGGTGATGAGCTTCATATAATCCAAGCCGACATTGGGAGTACAGAGAGTGAAACCAATATGATTTCCGTATACCAGATTCAGGAGCATATACCGGTATGGAAGTCTCAAGAAGACGTTCCCCAATATTAATATTACTGGTTGCAATTTTCATTTTAACCAAAATTCATGGTGAAAAGTTTAGGAAATTGGCCTGATCACCGAATATAGAGAAAGCGAAAAAGTGCGGACGCAGATAAGAAAGTATGCCGCCTTGTCACACCCTCCCCCTCTGAAAGTGAACGACGGTTGTTCATGGATTATGAAGAGTTTTGAAGATCATCTGCTTTTGCAAATATTCAATGACTATTTCGGGCAACAGTGGCTTGATAACGATATTTCGGGGATGATATGAGTGTGCTACAACGAAAGACACCAACTACCTGGGAAGAATGATGGCAGAACCGACTAAATAATTGCAAGGCTGAATCCAAACATTTTCGAACTTACACAAGCTCTTAAAGAAGAAACGTTGTTAAACTACAAGTTTCAGATGACCCGAAACGGAGGAAAACCAAGTACATACAACTGTATGAAAGAATTCGTCGTACCGGGATATCAAAAATTATCATGGTCAAGGGTGGTTATGGAATCTAAAACGTGTGTCTTACTTTACGTTATCAAAACTTGTGTCAAATTAATTAATTTGAAGTTTCTAAAAGTGAGAAATTCCGCAATTTTATACGAATATTGTAACACTCAGAAGTCTCTAGTGCTTTAGACTCCGGGATTTTCACGTGACCTATCGAAATTAGAAGGTCCGAATTGTATAAGAACACAATTGCGTGAAAGCCAGACGTCCTATGTAATTAGCTACGAACGTAATAATTTTGACATATGCCTCGAGGAGCTCGCTACGCGTCAGTTAGAGTTCATACTTTTTACCCCGATCTTGTTAATTCGGGGCCGTTTTATGCCCCGTGCGGCCGGCGCCAGTTGTATTAAAGTGTTTTCGGCTATAGGCCGCTAGCTTTTAACCGCTTTTGGGTATATTTCATTAGCTAGAAAATTCCCTTTGGTACGTCGCACGTAAGACGCGCATAGCTGAGACCTGAGAGTACCTGTTTCTATTATAATTAAATTTTCCTATTTAATCGACATGTTGGGGCCCGAGACTATGCTATTTAGTTAGCCTCGTTCATAAACTAACGAGATGGAGCGAAAACCGCATGCGAAAAGTCCTCGTAAAGACGTTCTATGTTCTGAAGATTTACACTTTTCTAACTCGCGAGCTACGCGCTCCTCACGTGAAGGTCATTCGATTTATCGAAAATTATCGAATTTAAAACATTCCACAACCACCCTTGACCGAGGTTATTTTTAATTTGTAGTTCATTATTGTTTTACAACTGAAACAAATAGGTATGAAATTTGTAGGTTATTGATGATGTCGGTGTGACAGTGACATAATCATTTCAAACGTAAAGTAAGACACACGTTTTAGATTCCACAACCACCCTTGACCAAGATAATTCTTGATATCCCGGTATAATTGCAGATTCCGTTGAAGATAGAATGGACGTTGGCCACTGCTTGTCAAATTTGACATTCATCATAAAAATGCGATGTACTATAAATTTTCTATGCCTTATATTGTTCTCCCTTATATTGTTTTTGATAGTAATACATGTATTATATATCTTCACGAGTATTATTTAAATGCGTGAAATGAGGAACTTCTTTTAAAGGTAAAATGGTTATATCAGGTAGGTAATAGATATATTACAGAGCATATATGATTTATTTTATGTTAGTCACAAAACTATTTTACGTAAAACAGGTCGAGTCACAAAATTCTATTTGCTTTAGGAAATATGTTTCGTTTGCCAAATATCCCATTTTTGTTGGCAGAAATCTACAAAAAATATTTAAAATAATATTTGAATAAGTATTTTATAAGTGAATATCAAAAAATTATAGGTACACGCCTCAGATCTTCAACTTCTAAGATGAAGGGTAAAAAATTCACCCTAGAATTGCTAGAAATATCCAAGATATATCCAATTGAGGTTATTTGCTTAGAAAATCCATTCGTCTATTTTCGAAATTCACAAACACGTCAATTACGCAATTATTAAAAGCTAAAATTAGTGTTTTCTCAATACTTATCATGCAAAGTGAATTTAGTCTGTCCTGCGCCATTGTATTTCTCGAGAAAGTTTTAAGTATTTCAAGCGGGTAAAACAGCGTTCACTTTCAACACTTGTCATCGGTATGGTACAAATTAGTTTTAATAATGAAACAGTTTCAATAAAATAGCCAGTGAGGTTTCGATCTATAAATAATTGCAAAATTGCTAAGCTACTTGCAGCTTCACGGAAATCATCCCTGCTGTATATAACCGTTAATTCACTTTTCAGTTTAGCTTTGTTCAATTATTTCTAGTTTCAAAATGTTTTTTGTTTCCTTTAATATACTTTATAGAATATTTCTACATTGCGATCGCTTCATTCTCGCTGAAGTCAAATATGAACAACGTGTCAGCGCTGAACAACATACTGACTCAGTGTACATTGAGCAATGCATGCAAATCTCATAATGTACGTACACGTATCTCTTGTTTTACTTGTCCAATTGGTCTCTTTCTAAGGAATGATGAACTGAATCACTTCTGGTTGCTATTCGAAAATTGAATCTGTTGCAGTTGTACTGGCATTATTATTTAGTTACCTACGTATTTTGGGCTGCAGGAATGCAGGTTACAGATTCAATACCAATAATTTCATATGTTAAGTTTTAAGTTTCAGCATATTACATCAAGTATTGATACTAGTTTCGATTATTAGGTTATTATCAATACAGTTAGCCCAATTTTTAAAGGAGTGCACTGAACAAATGCACCTAAGGTAAGACTGCCATCAGGACTGTAGGAGTAACTTCGGTCATATATTTTACAGTTAAGTCATATTACAGTTTTGACATATTACGTTCAGTTTTCTCTTTTGATACTCTGATAACACATTGCAAAATCGTGGACACTTTTTCGACATACTATAGACATGTTTTTGGAAGGCAAACAGATGAAGCTGCTTGAGATTTCTGTAATTTTTTTTTGTAAAGTACAATCGATTTAACATTATATTCACGGAGAAATCTAGTTACTTGTTAGATTACATTCAGAATTTTCAATTGGCTTGCTGAGCCTCATGACTGTATCTTCCGATCTGTTACTAGAATTGAACCTCCCACCTTACCTACGTCAACTTCCTGCTTCAAAACATAGGAACTTTTGGCACCAACTAATACGAACATTTTGTTGCCGTACATGACTTATGTGATATATTGGCGAAAGCTACATTTTTTCAGATATTTGCTCGGGGTCTGAACAATTGTCAACAATAATATCGAATATTGCTGTTATTGGAGCAAGTTTATCCAACCAGCGTAAACATCAAAGGATGAGCCCCTTCTGGCACATCGTTGCTCTGAAAATATGAACTCACAAGCCATCAGCAACCTTCAAGTCACCCTAATTCACTAGCCTTTGAATCACTCTAATTCAGTATTTCAGATTTCAGGACACCAGGTATATATAAAAGCTTTGAGAAAGCTTTAAGTTTATCTGACGATGTATCCTTTATGAAATGCTATAATGTGCTAGTCCGGACATAATGTAGGTATAGAATAGGAGCAATTGTTAAGGAATAGGAAGTTCTAAATAATAAATCGTATTTAAACGTTTTATTACAAAAAGCATAATGTGAAAACCGATTACAAAACGTAAGAAAGAACTGTCCTCGTAACAACAAAAAATAAACTTTCAATTGTGAGAATTTTTTTCAGTTTTGTGTTTTACCTTCAAATGTTAATTTCCGATGACAATCATTCACTTTATTCCCATAGTTTGATTAAAACATTGAAATTATTGCTCAAGAATATTTCCATGCATCTATCGCACACGTTTTCGAATTGGGTTTTAATAATATTTTGAACACTGATAATTAATTCACACTGAACATTATCAACGCTTTTTTCAAGATAATTTTCAATATTATTCTTGAAGCATTCATTTAAAACCTCTGCAGCTGACAGTGTTAATTATGAGCATTTATTTTGCATTTTTTGTATGAAATTGTTTTTGAGTAATGGTTCCCAAAATTTTTCATGAATAAACAAGAATTTTTTTGATCCAATATCGAAAGATAAAGGGCGGTCACTATGACCTATGTTCCAGTTATTTTACGTCACTATTCGAGGGATAATATGCAGAATTACATTATCTGTCAGACTAATACAGTTCATATTCGGACCTTATAAATAAGAAACAATCATCCTTATCCACTTAATATAGTGTTGAAGTCATTAGGGAGACAAAATGTGCCTGTTTAAATATCATTTGTAATTAGTAGTATATATAAGGAATTACCATCAGCTGGAAATAAATATGAATTCACTAAATTGCTTTTTCAGTTATAAGTTTCCATCCTTTCTAAATTACCTAGATAATTGTCAAAGTATGTTTCAAACTTTTGAGAAATGGTGATTTAAAACATGTTCTGCTAACGCTGATTTTTCACCATTATTTTTCTTATGTGGCCAAAATGTTCTTATGCCGACTTAGAATATTCCTTCTCTGCAAAACAAGATGAATGAAATCAAATATCATAAGCTAGATCATTCACAATTTCTAGCTTAGGTATATGTATAATTTATGTTTAAAACTGAGTTTTGAAATAAAATCATTCGAATTCGAGTCCTTCCATTCTAAATTATAACACACAGTTTCTGTGAAGACAATAGGAAAATTAAATCAATCAACTATACATTCCAACAATTGTTACCGAAAAACGCCCTGAGAAGAAACTATGAACATTAAAATTATTCATAATAAAACTGATATTAAATTCAATGAAATGGAAATGAGTTTGTTACGTAAAGATTCAAATTTTGCAATTGATCCTAAGAAGTTACCTATTGCGTATTTAATTATTGATATTGAAACTAAGAATTGATCTCCCAACTTTCAAGATAAAGTTACTATCTGTAACAAGTGTGCAAGAAAATTCTTGAACATTCAAATAAATCACATGAAAATAATACATCCAATAGTTTCAATAATATCTGTAAATCATTAATGGAAAAAAAGTGTTATTACTTGAAAGCAGATCAAGGAAGTTCCATTGTTATTATTCACGAAAGAGGATTGTAACTATTCGGTAAGTAACTTGTAGATGATCTCTTTTCCCTATGAACATATTTCCAGAAGACCTTTATCTAAATGGGTTAAATTAGTGAATCAATCATTAAAATCATGCATCGCTGTAATCTCCGATAATTCAAAATGAAAATTTGACTTTCAAATACTAATATTTTTAAACTGTATTGCTCACCTGGAAATCATAAACCAGGTGATTTCATGAGACCAATCATTTCAAACATTAATTTTCTCATAACAAAGCAATATGATTAGCTAAAGAATCTTGCAGCTTCCAAGCCGCTTAATTTAGTTTGAAAAAATTAAGTTTAACTAATTGCAAAATTTAAATATTTCAAACTGAACCTGGTGATACTATCATTGCATTTCATGCTGTTTTTCTACTTACAAATACGCCAATCCCTGAATCGATAGAGAAGTGAGTTTCAAATATCAATATACAAACAGCACAGCATAAGTGACGAATCACGTAACAATTTTTCTACATACATAAAGACGTATCTTTATGCACGGAAAGAAATTGTTTCACTTTTATCAAAAACCACTATAATCAAACAAGCGAATGTACAATGGGCAATCCACTCTCTTCTTTTGTGACCAATATTTTCCTATGCGAAATTGAATCCTCCTTAAAATCAACAATAAATCAGTTACGAAAAGTATGGCATATATATTATGTCGATGATATTTTGGCGATTGTGAGCAAAGATTTCGATTTACTTGGCATTTTGAACGCGCTTAATAGCAAATTTGATTCAATAAAGTTCACTGTATAAAACACTGGATAGGAACAGACAAGCAGCTTCCTTTCTTAGATACTAACATTATAAAAGAACCCTTTGAACCAGCAAAATTATAACAACGAAGTTGAGAAACTTCAGCAAATAGCGTTGGGCAATGGTTACTACAAAAATTTGATCAATAGCTTAATTTATAAACAAACAAAAAATTGGAGCGCAATAGATCAACCAAATTAGAGCCATTACCTTAAAAAGTGCAATAAATTTAGAAAGTTTGACTTATCATCCTTCAACAATTAATAAATTTCATTATTCCTTTTCCAAATTCGCAATACAATTCGTTTATAGATGTAAGAATGAGCTGAAAAACCGTTTAGGCAACACCGTTGATAAAGTTTCCGACTTCAAAAAATCCGGGATTTACAAAATCGATTATGAGTCGTGTTCAAAATGCTAAGTGGGCCGAACTAGAAGGAAGATTCTGACTCTGTATGAAGAATATTTTGCCCATATCTATAAAAATAATGGTGAAAAATCAGCGTTAGTTAACATATTTCAAATAGATAGATAGATAGATAGATAGATAGATTCTTCATTAGAACAGCTGAATTACAATATATACTATGATAACATTGTACACAGATAGGCAAGTCAAATATAGATCGAAGTATGAAATGCTTTGAATTATCAACTATGATAGTATAAACAATATAAGTCTAAACAAGAAAAATATCATTTAAGACTATTACAAAAAATAAAAAAGTCATTTAAACAATAACAATTACATTTCAAAAGAATACTTTCAACTTCAGCTTTGAATTGTATGAGGCACATCATCGGCAATGAACATATTAAAATTATCAAACACATAACATAAAATAACAAAAATATATACATCATAAAAAGTCAGTATTTCTAGTTTGGCGATGACTTTCTTACAATTATCATATCTTAAGCCTGCTATTGTCCTCACTGCCCGTTACTGAAGTTTAAATACTCTCTCAGATTCAGATCCACGACCCCCAGAACATTATTCCATACTTCATTATAGTGTAAAACTTTCCGTAATACATAGTTTTAACAATGTGTGGTCTACAATGCCTTGATATTAAATAAAGCCCATAACATATGTTAGAGAGTTTAGCACAGACGGAATTTATCTGAGTGTACCATTTAATGTTTGAGTCAAACTCAACACCAAGAATTTTTGTAGATTCACATATATCTATAGTTTCATTTCTCATATCTATGAAGGAATCAATTGTAACATTAGATTGCGAGGTCCTGAATACCACGCATGCAGTTTTGTCTTTATTTATGGACAGGCAGTTTCGAGTTATCCACGCTTCTAACTTGCCATATATGGAAGATAAGTCATTCGATATGCCGGATACGTCGGCACCTTTGATGACTGCATAAGAGTCATCAGCATAAGATACAAATATACTGTTTTCTATTGAAGAAGTGATATAAGATTCGAGATCATTAGAAAAAATAAGAAAAAGTGTTGGTCCCAGGATCTTACCTTGGGGCACACCAAAATTCAGAAACCTGTTCTACGACATTACTTTTCCTCCTTTATCTATAAGCCCAACCTTTTGATGGAAAGAATGGAAGTTGGACGATAATTAGATATCGAATTTATATCACCCTTCTAAAATAGAGGGACCACAATGGATTCTTTAAACTTTTTAGGAAAAACTCCTTTTTCGAACGACAGATTATATAATATGCTTTAATGGTTCCAGTATATAGTTTATAGATTTTTTAACAGAAAGTTCGGAATGTTATCATGGCTATAAGATGTGCTATTTTTCAATTTCTTTACAACTTTGAGAATATCAGTTTCAGATATGCTATTTAAAAATATTGTAGATTCGCAGATGGTAATATTATCGTTGACAAAACTAATATTCTTAGGATCAGATTCAATATTATTTAATTTCATTAAGTTTGGAGCAATATTAATGAAATGCTCATTCAGTTAATTACAAGTATCTTTCACATTTAAAGATAATCCATTTTCTTCCAATGTTGGAAAGTTATTTGTGACCGTTTTACCTTGTAATTTATCAATTATATTTCAAATAGACTCTTGTTTAAGGAATTTGAGACAATTTTATCATAATATTTTTTTTTCTTGCCAACTAATGATTGATGTATATTATTGAGTTGTTTATATTTATATTTCATACCAATATCTGTCTGCATAAGATCGTAAATTTTCGAGACACGCGCCCTTGATTCAAGAACTTCAGGTGTGATCCAATTATGATTACTGCCTTTCTGTGCTGGTTTAACAGTTTTAAGAGGGGGGTGTTGCTTAAAAGCTTTGTTGAAGATATTATAGAAACAATCCAGAGCTGCGTCAGGACAAGATATTTCGTACAAATTTTCCCACGAAATCTTGCTTACAGGCCACACTATTTCTCAAGAAAGTTTGTCACTCTTGAAAAGCAGAAATGACAAATATCTAAATAATTTAGAAGGTACGGAAATGTATAAGCGGAAACCAGTTTAATAAATTCAGATTTATTTCCCTTATGTACCATGCTAATTACAAATAGTATTTAAACAGGCATATTTTGTTTTCTAATTTAGTTTGCTCTGGTTAAGCTACTTGGTATTGGTAGCTGAATGATCCTCAGTAGTTTAACGTTATCTTTGGTGGATTAGAGTCATTGTTTCTTAGGTATTTATAGTGTTGATGTGTATGCAAATTATGAATTCTTTTATAGTTTATTCATACTCGGAGCTGACAATATGCTCATATTCTATTACGATATATGGGTAGTTCAATCCATAGCGTTTGGTAGATTGTAAAAGAATTTCCAAACATCAGTTGTTTGTGCTCATTATTTCTTCCATGTACAACATTGCTTGAAACCTTGAAATATTTAGGCGAAGTTCAGATATTTGGTAAGGATATAATCCGGCCGGATACGTCACGGTTGGAAGCAGGCGCCCGCCTGTTCTAACGAAACATGTCCATTTACCCTAATATAATGATTCGTGACCTCCTACACGATGTGCTATGAGAATGTGTGTGTGACAAGACAAGCCTTTTATTCGTTGTCTTATGACATACTCACAACTGTAGCATGGATAACTATAGTGATTAAATATAATTATTATCAACAATCTTCTGATGGACCTAATTTATTACATAGCAACCTTGCAGTATCAATAAACTCAGATAATAATTAGAATCACATAAAGAGCAAATCAGTTCCACCTTGTCAAATTTAAAAAATGCATGGAACACACAAAAATAATGATAGTTTAAACTGAGCCAAATTCTCACAGTATTTGTTTATTTCTCAAATAACATTTCATTTGAATTCTGTATTGTAACATCGTAACTTGTGCATGTACTTCTACTCAACACTGTAAAGCACTGTGATGTAGTGATTCTTGTTGATAGACGTAGGTTCTTTCAGAATAATCTCAAGTAATATTCGGCTGTTTTTGATCATGGTGGCGTTAATTGCTTCCTCTCAACCGGGGATCTCATCCCTGCGCTATCAATGCACTTTGAGTGTTTCTTTATACATGAAAGGGAATTCTATCGTGTGAGAATGTTGGGAGAGGAGATGGACATTCGAATTTTTCTTGAAGGTTTGAAGATTACAGGGATAGGTGAAGAGTTCCACAGCTTCGCTGTTCGATAAATGAAAGTCTGGTAGGAAGGAGTTCGGCAGGTCTCGAATTTGTCAATAGAGAGGTGACTAGTTTGAGCTCTTCCAGTTGGCCTATTTGGAATCTCTTGCGGTGGAACAACATACGAAATTTGTGATGAATACCGACCATGGGAATATCTATTGAAAAAGGAGAGGTCTCTACCTTACTACGATGTTCTCATAAGTGTGACGTCATCAATCAAACGGATAGCACTTCTTTGGATTGAATCCAAGAGCTCCAGCGTATCTTGGGGAGACGAGCTTCAAACATCTGAACAGTAATCCAGGACAGATTGAAACTGTGCTTCATAGATGAGGAGCTGCTAGGATGTTAAGTTTCTCTTGGCATGGAGTGTGAAGCTGTTTTCGCAATGACCATCACATGATCGTCTCATGAGAGGGTGCAGTTGGTGGTGATCCCGAGCGTGGATAGATTCCATTTATTTGTTCCAACTGTATAAAATACAAAATACCTAAGGTGTAGAACTTGTCAAATACATATAATTCAAATAATTGATAATTTAATCATATTAAAACTAAAAATAGGAAAACGTAAGGTATTAATTAAAATCACACAATAAAACTTATTTTCTAACAGGTATTAGACTTAAAACATAATAGAATGAACACAAGAGTAAAAAATTCTTCTACCGAGTAAAATGCCTTCTCTTTCAAAATATTGATTAATTCCTGTTTAAAAATTTTCAATGGCTTATTTTTCATAGGAATTGGAATTTTATTATAAATTTTTATTTGCATGTATTTAACATTTTTCTGTAGGTAGGAGAAATTGTATTTATTGCAGGTTAGATTTTCCTTGAATCTGGTGTTGTGTGAATGAACTAGCGTTTTGAAAAATGTAGGATTATTTTCAATAAAAATTATACATTCATATATATAAATACTGTACACAGTAAGTATTTTATGTTTAATAAAATATTGTTTATACTTTTCTTTATATGTTAAACCGAATATGTTTCGAATACATCTTTTTTGTAATCTAAATATTCTGATTGAATCTGTAGAATTACCCTAAAATATGACTCCGTATCGTAGTCTCGACTCAATGTAGGCATACTATGCGGTAAGTGATGTTTGATTATTAACACGTTGAGCAATTATTTTGAGGGCATAGCTATATTTCGGAATTTTAGGTGCAAGGCAGTCTATGTGATAAGTCCAGGCGAGTCTAGAATCCAGGCCAACGCCAAGATGTTTGATTGTTTCATTAGACTGTATGCTTGTATTGTCGTGAGTAAATATAATTTTTTCGTCTTTATTATGATAAGAAAATTGTATCAACTGAGTTCTATTGACATTCAGTAATAAATTATTGGCTTGATACCAATCTTTCAATTTAACAAAGTTGTTATTGATTTTTTGTTCTAGGTGTTCTTTATTAACCTCGCTTTCAACAATATCCAAGGTATCATCAGCGAACTGGACGATATTATTCTTAATAGCAAATTGTAAGTCATTTGTGTATATAATGTAAAGGGGCCTCAGTATTGAGCCTTGAGGCACGCCTCTTTTTACAAATTTAAATTTTTTATTTGAGCTATTTAAAATGCCATTAAGGTCCATTTCTGCAACATACTGTTCACGATTTTGCAGATAACTTTCTATTAGCTTTAAAGATGGTCCTCTGATTCCGTTACGTTCTAATTTATTGATAAGTATTTTGCGATCTACACTGTCAAATGCTTAGGATAAGTCCAGACATATTGCAGCAGTTTCATTATTTTTGTTCAACGAGTCCAATATGCTACAAAGTGCCATGTAGACAGCTCTTACCGTAGTTTTACCTTTTCGGAATCCATTTTGTGATTCTACCAGGATATTCTGTTGTTCGAAAAAATGTAAAAGTCTACTATGGATGATTTTTTCAAAATTTTACTTAAGTTATCTAGTAATGCAATGGGTCTGTAGTCTATAGTTGTTGATATCACATTTATCCCCTTTTTTAAAAATTGCTTTAAGCTTGGCACATTTCAAACTATTTGGACATATACCATTTGACATGCTTTTATTGATTATTTCACACAAAGGCTCACATATAAAATTGGCAATATGTTTTATTAATTCGACTGGTAATTCATCCTCGCCCGCAATTTTAGTATTTTTTAGGGAGATGATAGTATTTAGTATTTCACAGGTGTAGTTGGGAAAAGAAATATCGAGGGTTTATGTTGTTTTATATGAGTTTGGTTGATGTTTGCATGAGTTATTTCCTTACAAGCATTTATAAAGTAATTATTTGTAGCATCTGGAATGGAAATAGGGTTATTTAAGTTATCTTTACAATTTACTAGTATGTTTTCATTTTTTGTTTTATTATTGTTAGTATTTTTCCCAATCAGTTTCCATGTACCCTCAACCTTATTCGTTGCATGATTCATATAATTTTCATCACATAGTTCTTTTGCAGCTTGTATTATATTTTTTAGAGTTGTAAAATATTTTTTATATGACTTTCTGAGATTAATACTATATTTTTCTCATTATGTAGAATCCTTTTTGTGCTGCAAGATATTTTCATGCCTAGTGTTATCCAAGTTTTGACTTCGTTTCGTTTGCGAATCAATTTTGGAGTAAAAATTAATTTTGATAAGTTTGATATCATATTCAGAAACATATTGTAAGCCAAATTGAGGTCTTCTTGTAGGAGGACACTCTCACATGACTGGTGTGATATTTCAGTAGCAAACTGATCCAATTTATTGCTTGAAAAAATGTTTGTATACTGTTTCACTGGACTTTTTATCTCAAGATTGCTCGGTAGGTGTATTATTTGACCATGATGATAAGATAATGCTGTATCTATAACTTGACCTTTTAAAAGTGGGTCATAATTTATAAAAATATTATCAATTAATGTTGACGATTTTTTTGTTACCCGAGGTGGTTTATCAATTGTCTGAAATAAATTATTTTCGTTCAGTATATCAATAAACTTATTTCTCTCTTGAGACTTCTTTAAAATACAGATATTAAAATCTCCACAGAGAATAATTTTGTATTTTTTGAAATGAAAACTTATTTTATCGAAATGGATGACTCCGTAGGAATAGTAGTACTCGACATATAATATTAAGGATTGTTGGATCCCCCTTCCTGGAGAAGACGCAAGCTTGAGTTTTGGTTGCATTAAACGCTACTGGATTATCAGATCCCCATTTCAAAATCTTTGTCAGATCTCCATTAATTGTGTCAACCTGTCTCTGTCTCGTTACCTTCATTGAATGATATACGAGATCTAAATTAGAAAGCGGTATGAAGTATACCATCATCTGCTGTAGGACGATACTTGGGTTCTCGCATATTGCAGCGAGATGAGACCCTAATGTCAGACTGCAGTCGAATATTACACCCAGATGTCTAACTCGCAACAATACCGTCAAGGTGGTATTGGATAGTTTTTGAGAGATTAACATTGACTTATCTTCACACCATAATTATATCATCTCTACAGCTCTGTGTGTATGGTGTTAGCGAAGCTAGTTTATATTTAATGAATGAATGTGAAAAAAAATATATATGTATAAGTTCAATATAACTAACCACTCGTTCTAATAATTGATAAAATAAAAATATTATTTATTTGCAAAAATAAATCGCAGTTCCTACCTATGCTGCTCAGGTTCAAATAAGTTGGGATTTCTAGATGGATAAATTGGTACTTGAGGTTAAAGAAGGTGAGAACGGAAGGTGCGTCAATTAATTTGTTACATAATTAAAAATAATACATAATCCATAATTTCCACGACTTTGTAAATATTGCATATAAAACTAGTATTTGTTCAAGCATGTTCTCGAAACGTAAGAGGAGTTCACACCATGCTTCTAGAGACAATTTCGATTTTGCTTAAGGTATCTTATGAAATGCACTTTCAGTTTCAATGGACGTGATATTGCGCAGTAATCTTTTAATATAATGAGCAACAATATGCAGAGCCGGCATAATGATTTGTGTGAATCTATACGGAATAGAGGGCTGTCACCCGAATTTTATTCTAACGGCTTTAGGAGCAAATACGTTAAGATAATTGAGTGTAATGATTCCGTATGGTACTCTGTAGGGGTACTGGTTTCGGTATGAATATTATATTGACCTCTATCGATTAATCAGGATTATACCCGTATTATTTCATTATTTTATTTCGATGCATATTTTGTGGTCATTCCCTTACACCTGAGTGATATTCTGAGTGCTAGTTTCGTCAGATCCATAACTTCCACCTATGGAAGGAAGTCTAATAATACATTATTATGTACAACAAAAATTTGAATCCAGTAAAAACATTACATTCACTACATTCAAAGACATCACGATGAAAATATACTAGATTATTCACTTTTGAGATAAGTGTCTATAATTAATTTTTCCATCAGTGGTGTTACTATAAAATTAATCTAAAGTATTAAACTAAGATGAAATATAAAAATAAAAAAAAAAGATATTGCTAATGACTGTGAAAATTTGCTTCTCAAATAATTTCACTAAAATTCAAAATTATCAAGTTTTCTTATATGAGGTATTTCTTTATATTCCATGTAGTCCAGTCATTGTGGTATACAATCGTCCCAACTTGCGAAACCATAAGAGGGTGGATCAATTCGAATGGGTTTTTTACATTCTGTTCAGAACCGTTTTTAGAGTATTGAACAATTTATAAAGCGTAGACATTCTACAATCTGTTTATACTATAAGCTAATGTAGTTACTATCAACATCTTGGTGCAATGATATTGGAAAGTGATATTGATATTCAATTATATAGCAAATTAATGCTATTGCATGTTGAATAATTGAATAATGAACTTCTCATCAAATGTTTTCCATAAGCGCAGCTACCATTAGGATTGACTTCTGGAAATGACTTGATATGTGATAAGCTAATGATCTTTTTTGTTTAAACTCCATCAAGTGCTATCGGAAAAAAAAATCACTATTTCATTACTCCAGAGTTATGTTGTTATTGATATTTAGAATATACGGCTTTTCTCCTCCTCTTGGAATATTCTGGAATCTACAATAATTTTTTTTATCTGAAAATCATAGCAATAGTAAAGTTGGTTGAGTCACGAATGACGAACTAACTGTAAGTAAATGACAGTATATTATTCAACGAGCATATTATGGTGGCTATTATTCACGTAGATGAAGTTTACGGCACGAGCCGCAGGCGAGTGTCGTAAGTCATCCGATTTAATAATAGCCATAATATGCTAGTAGAATACTATACTTTGTCCACGACCTATAAATAATACTTTGACACTAATAAACTTTGCTGTTGAAACAAGTCGAACCAACAAATTGTTGACGTTTCAAATTAAATTCGATCTGACTTGACGTTTCATAGCACGCTCTATTTTTATCGTATTTTTCTATACGTTCCTATCATGTCTGTCATATTGATGGTAGTGAATAATGATTTCATTATTCACTAGTGATGAATGGATATTATTATGCTTGAGGAAACACATGCATTATGCATATTTTATACAATGTAATTTTTTGTGGGCTAACGACTTATTTAGTCCTACCCAGGGTCAATTGTTACACAGCACTCACCTGTAGGTACTTATTGGAAGCGATCTTGAAAATCGTAATCAAATTAGCTAACATTTTACCAGAGAAAAATAAAGATTTCTATTAAATAGTATATAAGAAGATATAAGAAATGCCTATATATATTATCAATCAGATGAATTAAGACAAATGAAATAAGGATCATTATTAGCACAACCTGCACAACTAGTATGTGCCCATTTGCGACAGTCAGTGGACTGTAACCAATCTTCTGTGCTCTTACAATAAAGTTTGCAACACACAAGGCAAATAGTAATTTCTCCTTCAGATGATAGTGTTCAACGTTTTTCTTCTGCAGCTTCTTCTCTTTCGCTATCATATAATTTGTCTGCTTAGGCATTTTCTTTGCTTCCGTTTTTTCTCTCTCTCTAAAGCTTGCTCCTCTGGAGTATCAGTGTATATAGCTGTCTTACCTTTTGCTCTACCAATTCTAGATTTAGTTTCATATTCCGCCTCAGGGAGAGGTTGTATATCCTCAAGAGATCGACTTTCTATGGTTGGCTGTGGTGGATTTTTATCTAAAGGAATCACAGATTCTTGAGGAGATGAATATTCTGTTAGACTAACTTCCGACATATTTGAGATATCTTTATCTCGAAAACGTCCAGTTTGTGATCCATTGGATGGTTCATATGGAATATCAGTGATAGAGGCTACACCAAAATCAACTTCTTGGGAACCCTGATAGTTAAATGGGCATATCCCTAGGCATACAAGTTCAGCCATTATATTGGATGCTATTGTAGCTGATAACAGAGCACTTCTAACCAGTTCCGGGAAATCGTAGACTACATTCGTTGACCTGGATGGTTCCGCATTCAAAGATCTGCTGCACCATTAAACCTTGTCTTGTAGGATTCAAATAATGTCAAGCGGTTGAAATTTGAGCGTCGTGTGTGGGGGCAACGATAATATAGCAATAAAGTTTTCTATGCAGAAATTTATCACGAGAAGGCTTATACGAGAGCCGTGATTATCCGTCACTACTAATACACGATTTCCTTCACTTGGTTTTGCATACTTCATGAAATGTTGCATGAATAACAGGAAGTCTTCTTCTTGCGACTACCCACTTTTATTACCAGATCCACTACAACCAGTAGGATAATTTCTTTAAAATGTTGTGTTTCAAGCAGGAAAAAGACTGCCTTTAACCCAGATACCACATACCGAAATTGAAGGAAAATATCTGTAGTGGTTTCCGACATGTTAGGGAAAATTCGATTTTTTAACACCCCATGTTTATATGAAATTACTTCATAAAGAGGCATGAGGAATCACACCCTTAAATTTTTTGAACTACTTAGGAAACACCTCAAACTTATATTTTTCATACGTAGAGACAAGAGAAATAGATCTACCATTTTTATCGATCAGAAATTCAACCCAATAATTGCATTTCATTATCAGTGAAGGACAATACAAGCTCTTATACACGAATCTATGGAGCAAATCAGAGGAAGAAACGCGTGAGGAATACTTCTACGAAAAGATTAAACTCCATGAAAAATTTTCTGATTATCTACTCCAGAAGTGAAATTCGATAATTCAGTCATGTGAGTTCTAAACGTTCCCAGAAATATATGGAACAAAACATGTGCTGGAAAACTCATAAAATAAACGGATCACAATTTCATGTAAGGTCATTACTTCACGGAAGGTTGTAGGTAAAGAGCGAATCAAATAAAATTTATGGAATATACGATTCGGATGTTTAGAACCTTTTGTAACTTCGTTCATCATCATGTACCATATCATGTGGAACAATGTAACGGATATTCGGTTATTTTCATATGAACATTATTTTTCAACAAAGTAACGGTTAAATTTGTCATCAATCATAAAACGTCGGAAACCCTATTTGGGTCAACAAACTAAACCTTAGAATGAATTATTTAATATTACAATATCTGAATATCTTTGCTTCACCATTTGAATTTCATAATACAATTACTTATTTCCATTAACGATATTATCAGATGAAATGAATACCATGTACATATGAAACTTGTCAATTTCTTTCATCAAGGTTGGACGTTGTTCCTTCTAATGGAATGCAGAATGTAAATTTCACGATATCTTATTTCTTTCATCATATTCAACCAAATCATCAGATCAGTTGTCATGTTCAGGTTGCAGTATAGTAGGCAGGATGTTGGTTGACAAGATCTGCCATGTGAAAACAAAATTTATCATTTAATTGTCTAAAATAGATATGATTATTTTAGTATGCTAAACTATATATAAAATCTAACTATGTTGTGAAACATGTATTCAATTAATTTCATGCTGATAGCCCAAATGGGTAATATCGTAAGTGCTCGGGATTATACCGATGAAAACATTCTTGCAAACATCATAATGACATAAAATAATGACAGATTTTGTTTACTGAATCTTCTGTACCATTAGATAAAGCTCTAGAGGTTCTTTTGTGCAAAATGTATATCATGCTGCGTATCAAGCAACCCAGGGCAAAACATATCTCAAAATTGCTATCACCAGAAAAGTGGGACCAAAGGCTAGAAATTGTTAAATGAAAGATTGTCTGGAGCAGTGAAGATGCAAAATGGAGCGAAGAACAAGCTCATAAACTGTACCCTCGCCAGCAAACATTGTAGACGTGAATATGAAAGCAATATGTGAGTTACCAGTCTGGACCCTAGCCCCTCAAGAGGAGCATTAGGAATGTACATTTTTTTATTGGTTCGTCTGTTTTCGTTATTCCCTTGCTTTACCAGTCACTTTCAGTATATAAGCTCATTTTAATGCATAAATATTAGCAGGTACTCACCTCCCAGATGGACCTCCGGTTCACCGATGAATATTATAGCAATTTTCGTAGTTAGCGACTCTAGAATTAGTGGAAAATGACAATTATTACAACTATTTTCGAAAAAGAGGAATATCTATTCCAAATTGATAAAACGGTCCCTAATCTCAGAACTCGAAACTGGAAGGGGGAACATGCCTGAGGATAGAGGAATCGCCGCAGCGACAATCGACACAAACACCAGTCAGGCATGAGAAATAAGGCAACAAACGCAGGTTTTCCGATTCTTCCTCCATGATTCAGTAACAACACCAAACACGACAATTTCCAATAATTTTCAAACATAGAGGGTTTTTGAGGAATTTTGAAGACTTCTAGAGCAAAATGAACCAAAAATCTGTTCAAAGTTGAAATAAAGGCAGAATTCGGGATCAGCGGCTCAAAACAGTACGAATCGGTCAAAATTCAAAGATTTCCAATTCGGTGGTTGTTTTAAATTCCCTCCCCCTAAAATTCGGCAAAGGTGCTCTTGGTCAAAACGTTCTAATTGGCCCAGACACAATTCTGCCACGTTTATGATTTCTCCACTGAATTCAGTATTGTTTTAGGTACCACGGGCATTATTCTCCTGATATGAATTAGTATCCATGTTTTCAATTTGTAGGTCGGTGTCTGTTTTTTTTTTTTTTTTTTTCTTTTTGGGTAGAGGGGAAATCTCACATAGACGCCTCGGGTGCCCGTGCCCCTGGGTGTGCCGGATTCCTACCGACTAAAACCCCTCCTCCGTGAGGTTGGTTCTCCATCCTAGGGGAGCCCCACAGTACTACGGTCATTATAGTCCTATTGTGCCCTCACTTATTTCTACCCCCTCATCAGTCCGGTGTATTCTATGGATTTCAGTAGCCTGATATAGGGGATACTTCTGATTTGCTCCGGTGTAGTCTTATCGTCACCGAGGTATGTCCGATGACCTACCTTGTATGCCGTGCACTGACACAGCACATGCATAGGTGTCTCATCTTCCACGCCGCAACCCCTACAAGTGGGCTGATCTACCAGTCCCATCGTGTAGAGGTGTTTGTTGCATGGGGCGTGTCCGGTCAGGAATGCAACAAGATTCCGTATTTCTTGTCTGCTGAACGTCAGCAGATTTTTTGCTCGTTGCTGCTGGAGATCTCACATCAGTCGCTTGGAGTGCGACATACGGGGCAGTTCCCTCCAGTAGGCACGGTGCTCTATCTCAAGCCATTTTTGGATTACAGATTTCGCTGTGGCATGAGAAATGCCATAGGTTGGCTCTGGTCCAATCAGTGGTTTTTCCGCCCTCGCTTCAGCGAGTGCGACGGCAGTTTCTGTTCCTTCTCGTTTGGTTTCTTCAGACTCCCAAACGAGTGTTACTTTATTGGGGTTCATTACTAGTGCCGTTAGTTCTTTGACGCAATCAAGTACACATTGTGAGGTGATTGTGTATGACTCCACTGTCTTGAGCACTGTCAGGTTGCTCACTATGATTGTGATTTGTCCATTCTCATAGGCTCTCTCCCTCATGATTTGAGCATATGTTGTAATTGCAACTATTTTTGCTTGGAATTCTGTCGCAAAAGTCCCTAGGTTGAAAGAAATTCTTTACCCTTGGCCCGTTTTCTCGACTATTCCAGCACCCGTACTTTTTTCCGTCTTGGTGTCCTCGGTAAGCCATATGGAATCCCCTGATATCATATGAGGATTGCCCCCAGCGTTCTCCCGACCATTCACGGTTTTAATCATGAAAGGCACGGAAGTTTTGTGAACCTTGATCCTATCGGATCTCATCCCCAATGGCCCAGGTGATTCAAGCAATCCGAGGATGCTCCGGCTTTTTGGGTCAGCCTTTCCTTGGCCGATAAGATCGAAGCGATACGCTCCTCTTATGGCCTCTGCCTGAACGGCTAGGTGCAGTGGTTCCAACCCCAACAGCTTCTCCATAGCAGCCGTTGGTGTGGTCGACATTGCACCTGTTACTCCTAAGCATGCCAGCCTCTGAACTCTGTTCAGTGAATGCTGGGATGCTTTAGTTTTTGTCTCTGGCCATCACACGATGGCGACGTATGTTACAATGGGTTTCACTATGGTTGTGTACACCCAGTGTACCATCCGTGGAGTGAGTCCCCAGGTTCTCCCGACAGTACGACTATAGGTCCACAGGGCCCTTATCGCTTTGTTAGCGGTTTTCTCCAGATGCTTCCCAAAGGTCAGCCTTTCGTCTAGGCTTACTCCAAGGTACTTGACCGTGTCCGTCATCATATATTCCTCCCATACAAAACTAAGTTTTGTATGTTTCCAATGTCCCTTCTCTTTGTGAAGGGTACAATGGTTATTCTCGAAGAATTTACTTTGACTCCTTCCTTGTTGCACCATTTTTCCACGGTGTTTAGTGCGTGCTGCATCAGAGATGCTATTGTGATCCCAAACTTCCCTTGTACTATAATGACGATGTCATCTGCATATCCGATTACGCAGAATCCTTTGCTCTCAAGGAGTATCAGAAGTTCGTCCACCACCAGACTCCACAGCAGAGGTGACAGCACACCTCCCTGCGGACATCCCCCAGCGACCCGAACCTTCTTCTCGACCTCATTGAGAGTTCCTATGACTGTCCTGCATCGGGTCATGTTGTGGATCCATCTGCAGAGCAGATCTTCCACCCCTCGCTCTCGCATTGCTCGGGCAATTGATTCCAATGAGGTGTTGTCAAAAGCTTCCTCTATTTCCAGAAAGCTCGCTAGTGCAATTTCTTTGCATTCCAGCGATTTTTCTGCTCTCTGTATTAACTCGTATACTGTCATTTCACAGGATTTCTCGGTCTGGTAAGCATACTGATTGCGATGTAGGGGATTTCTCATAAGAGTTCCATCTCTAACATGCCTGTCGATCAGTTTCTCTAGGGTTTTCAGGAGAAACGAAGTTAGACTGATCGGCCGGAAAGATTTTGGCTGGGCGTAAGAGTCTCGCCCAGGCTTTGGTATGAATACCACCTTTGCCGCCCTCCACTCTTCCGGTATGTAGCTCAGTGCCAGGCTGGCTCTCAGCATTTCATACAGGATAGGGGCCAGTATATCGATTGCCTGCTGCAGCCGGTGTCTGTTTACTTGGTCAATTCAGGCATTTGTCTTCTACTTGTTCAATGACTTGTGTTAGTTCTCCTGTGTTGATTTTTTGTCAATTGTGTTATGAATATCTTGGACGTTAGTTTTCTACTCGATGAATTATATTTCCATTGTTAGGTTTAAATCCCAATATTACCAGTATTTGGTTCTCAGTTACTTACTAATCACACAAATACATCTCTCAACCAGTCAAGAAATAGATCCTCACCAGTTATAACTATAATATGAACAGCAATTCTCTATCTATATGTAAAATCAGAAAATGAAACTCAAAACTATGTTTTCCGACGACCTACCTGGAAATGTATCATTTCGCACTGTGAACTAGAGCAATTTTATCACATTATAGGGTGTTTCGCTGTGCTCGCCTACGGCTCGAAGTTCCTCATCTTGTCACACTCGTATGAAATATCCTGTTATCCGAACTAGTTGCACAGTATTTACTAGTTCTTCATGAATTTCTGAAACTTGTAATACGGGTATTGAATCGGATTCCTTTCTATTATTTCGTATTTGAATTCAGATCTACATACATGTACCAATGTTTTCCTCAACACTACTAATTTTGAAATTAATGAAATGGATGGAGATAGAATGATTATAACTTTCATTTGAAAGGATATATCAGGGTCTATCTTCAGCTTCGGAAATATTGATCTCTTGAAATTAATTTCATTCAGGTTGACAATAATGATACCAATCTTATTAACTTAATAATACTGTTACAGTTACTAATAATAAGGTCTTTCAGTTTGAATCAAATATTACAAACTAATAGTTCTAGACAGTTTGAAACGTTACTGATCGATCATTTTGTTGAAGGTACACATAACCGAAAAACAGCGTTGTAAAAGGACCAAATTATTTATCGCCATCTATGAATGTATGTCCCACTAAGAAGTCATACAATGTACCATATTGACTAATATGTTTCTCGTACTTTCGAAGTTATGGGAAATGCGCCAGATGGCGACACCAAACTGAACCAGTGTAGCAATCAAGATTCAAATGAATGTATGAATACATTCGTTTGTTTCCAGTTGACTTTTGTCAGATAACAAAATTAGGTTTCTTTAGTTTAGTTCGATCAATAACATTACAAGTTAATCGTTCTGGACAGCTGTTTCGCTCTTCTCATAAAGCTCATCAGAGAACGAGAAAGTTTGCAGCGTTACTGTACGATCTTGCTGTTGAAGGTACATATAACTGCGTGATGATAAAAAGACTAAAATATTTAACACCATCTATGAATAGATGTCCGACTAAGAAGTCAAACAATGTACCACATTGACTAATAGATTTTTCGTACTTTAAAAGTTACGCAGAATGTTAAGCTACTTAAGCGACAGCTTCAGATAAGCCAATTATTGGTTCAGTTTTCGTTTTATTTTAGCTGCTAATTAAGCTTACAATGTTTTCATGTTCGGAATTGATGCTAGTTTTGTTGCTTTTCCGAGTGTTCCTAGCCACCTTTGTCCATGTTGTGTTGGTATCATCTCTGGATGATTCTTCTGTTACTTCCGGAAATTTGACGTTAGTTTCATTTTCTCCTAGTTCCATTGGATTATTTTAAATCTGTGAGTGTTTTTTTTGTAATAAATTAATTTGATTTTTATCAGCTGTTCTGTCGAGGAAATAAAGCATTCTACTTTCCAAAACTGGCGCAGTTGCATGGAATGAGATGCGGTTTTCTGCATTCGATTCAGAAAGTAATTTATAAGTTTTGTGCCTTCGTTGTTTTTGGCGGAAAAAATTTATTGCATTTCTGAAGTCAAAAAATGCATTTTTCTGAGTGCACTTTTTGAGGTGAATGAAAAAAGAAGACTCGAATTGGTTTCTCGGGGGTTTTTGGGGTCCTTGAACCTATCAAAAAAATTTCCTGTGGTTCCCTTGGACCTTCTCCGTGGAAACTATTCGAGGGTCCTGTCACCCTGGATATCGATCAATTTCATTAAAAATATTTTTTTAATTCTTGCCAATTGTTCAAGAGATGATATATATGTCACTAATGAATATAACGGCATGCAAAAAATCTGCTGCAATACCTGGTGGTACCCGGAGACCAGATATCTATGTCAAGTTCTGGCTCTCGGTTCAATTTCCTTATTTTTCATAACTCCAACAGCTGGGATGATTGAAATCTCCTTGATTTTTACACCGTTGATATTGATTTTCATGTCCTGAGATAATGTACTCAAAAGATTACGCAGCTGCTTTATTTCTCGTGATCTATTCCAGTTATTAAGTCACTTATTTGTTCAGTGTAGTTATTGTCCAATGAAGTAACTACATTATTTAGGTAAGATTTTGAGTATGAGAATGAAGAAGAGTAAGGTTTGCTGATCTCAGACGATAACGGGGACTGATCGAAGCGACCATTACATTTGGGAGAATGATGAATCATACATTCCCCAATGTGAAATTGCAAGTTATCAACCCAAACTGATATTCCAGGACTTTTCTAAGAGAAATTTAAGCACTTTGTTACCGAATTCGTTGCGTAGTACCTAATATTCACAGTGGTATTGTGCCTAGTTGTGCAGAACTCCAAGAGATCAACATACCAACTTTGACTAAGTGTATTGAAAGAAAATACAAGTAACATAATAACATTATTTTATAGATACTTTCAGCTATCTTGGTCTTCGCCACAAATCATGGAAGTCATGAGTGATCAGTCTAGGAACTACATGCCGCTTCACATTTTTAATTGTTTCAATTCTTGTCCGTTTCCGCTCTTCTAACATATCGTCGGTCACTTTCGACGAGATTTCTTTATTAGCATGTTCATTCAAAATTTCTATGTTACGATCGAAAGTTTTCCTTCCGATATCATCTCCTTTCTCCACACATTCTGCCCATTGCCTATGTTTGTGCATAGGAACTCCTCTTCCATAGCTGTAACTTGAAGGTTCCTCTGGTATTCGATGAGTAACGAGATCCCAGAAAAACATAGCTGAGATTGAACTTATTAAGAAAAAATATAAATAAATAACAAATGTTAATTTAGATTCGACGTATCTGTCAGACACAATGATATTTCATTTGTACTGCACAGAAACAAATTTATTTTGTCAGTCATTACTTGAATTTCTGATCGATTGTAAAAACCATCGATAAACTTATTAACCTCCAGACTGGAACTTCGAGTACCAATAATATTCTATGTGTTAGTGAGGCAACAATTTACAAAATTTAATAGTAGCGAACTTGTCCGTGAATTTGTTCGCCAGATTGATATACAGCAGATAGCCACCAGCAGTCACGTCATAGAATCATTAGTTAGTTAGTTCAGTCAAAGAAGTGCTGAAATGACCAAAATCTGAGTTGTACAAAATGAATTTCGATGGAACCTTGGGTTAGTAACGATGTCAAGACGAAAGGTAAAAACCAAATTGAATGCAGAAATGATCGGAAGTGGTAGAAAACACCCCTGTTTTCACGGATTCTGTAACTTTAGAATTTTGGTGTACATGGAAAGAATAATAATATACCCTTTTTGGCCCAAAATAAGATGCTTATATCCTGGCGAATTTTAATGAAAAATTAGTATTTTCCGAGATATGGTCACTCGAAAATTCCTGAAAGTGGGGGAGGGGAAATGTGAAAGTTAGAGGAAATATGAAAAATTTGATCGAAATACAAGTCATCACTCATGTGCGTTTTATCCTAGATTTTCAGGAAAACCTTGACAAACCACCAATTTCTTTGACGCTTTGAGAATATTCAATTGAAAATATTGAAGAAATTCCTATGTTTACATCTGAAAAAAATTTTCGTTACCCGAAAAATTTCAATAACATTAATATTTTCCATCTTGCAGACAGGTTTTTGAGAAAGACAAAGGTACTTCATTTTGTAATCATCATACCGAAACAAATGTTTTTGATACAATGAGTTATTCTAACAGTCTGTATCATTTCTCACTTTTTTATCATTGAACATTTGTTCCGCAATCTTAATTTGGGCCAAGCAAGGTAAGTATATCATTTTTTTTTTAATTTGTACATGAATTCTACAAGTTACGGGACCCGTGATAAAGGCAGTTTTCTATCACTTCCGATCACTTCCGCTTGAATTTTTTTACCTTTTCGATTGACGCCATTACTAACCCATTACACAAGGTTTCATCGAAACGCATTTTGTATAAATCAAATAAGAACTGAAGCCCCCTATTGACTGGACCTGGGACAAGAATCATTAGGTACTATTTTTTGGCTGTGATATAAAACACAATATGGAAGGAACAACTACCTATCCTAGAGTTTTAAAGGAATACGGAAAGTTGATGAAGATATTAGCAAGAGAGAAGAACCGCAGAATATTTCTGGTAAGATATAAGAATCCGCAAGTATTCCCAAATTTCATTAGGTCTAAATAATGATAATAATAATAATAATATAACTTTATTAATACAAATACTCTAATGATAATCAAAGGATAAATGGTTTAATGGAGTGCGTAATTAGTGAAAAACGAAAAACAATAGTCAATGATTAAACAACCACAGACACAAAGATTCTAGATCAGGTGCAGCACACGTTAAGCGTAGGTCCGAAATTTGCATTGCCTGATAATGAATGTGGAATTGGAAAAAAAATTTTTGAAGAAAAAAATTAATTTAGTAACATTTTGGCAAATAAAAAGAATAAACAGAAAGCAGAAATGGGCATAACAAGAATTATCACACACACAGAAAAGACAAGAGTTCTTAGATTCTAACCCTCAAATATTAGTTTTGAACGCGGATAAATAGAACAAAACCATCATAATGAAAGGATGACTACGAAAACAAAATAGGAAATCTATTAAGTGATGGAACAACTTGGATGGATGGATTTTGATGTGAAGGGTGTATAATTATACTGGCACTTAGGCCTCTGGAATGGGCCCATTGTGACACCCCTTCAAGGCGAAGGCCCCTGTCCCTCCTCAGCCATCGAGCTTACCAATCGCGTTGATCAGCCCGAGGACCGCACCGGGTGGAGCGCCGCCAATGTTGACCAGATTTGGCCAGGGGTCCCCCAAAATGGCATCTCTTGTCGATGAGAGAGCCGGGCAGTGACAAATCACATGTTCCGCTGTCTCATCCTCTTCGTAGCATCCTCGACATATGGGGTCGACAACGACTCCCATCGTGTGAAGATGTTTGTTTAGTCGGCAGTGTCCTGTCCATATTCCTACGAGTCTTCTCAGATTATATCTTGTCAGTCGTAGGCAGAACTTTGCAATTTTTGAGCACGGTGCTTTTATATCAGTATGTGCCTGTCTACAGCTATCATTCGATATCCATCGTTCGGCATGTCGTTTTAGGGTATCTTCTTTTATCAAAGCAGTCAGAGTGCTTGAGGTTAGCGGCAAGGAAGGCTCTGGCCCGAATAGTGTTTGTCCGGAGCCTTTTCGCGCAAGCCTGTCCGCCTCTTCATTTCCTTGATCTCCACTATGTCCTTTCACCCAGGTGAGTTGAACATCATTATACTGTGACAGATTTTCGAGGGTTCTGTGGCACTCCCAAACTAAACAGTTAACCTTTTGGCTACTGAGGGCTTGTAGTGTTGCTCTGCTGTCTGTCATGATTCGTATTCGTTTGCCGGCGGTATTTTTGTCCGCCGCTATTCTAGCTCCTTGGGTCACTGCTACTAGCTCCGTTTGGAACACTGTAGCATGAGGGCCTAGAGGTACGTATTCGCGTAGGTCAAGTTCTTCGGAGAATATTCCAGAACCTGATCCCCGGCTATTTTTGGAGCCGTCCGTAAACATGTTTATGTCGGGCTTTGTTTCGTCGTTTTTGTCTAAATCGATGTGATAGTGTTTGGTGAAAGTAAACTTCGCCGGTTTGCGGTCCGCTTGCGCTCCGAGTAAAGATATCCTCACGGACGCCTCCTCCAGAATGAAAGCTTGACCACCTCCTCTTTTCACATTCCACAAATTTCCATTCCGCAGTCTTAGAGCCGCTCCCAGCGCCATCTCCTGTACAACAACTTATGAAAAATTAAAATCTGACCCTACATCATCAATACAAAATGACATGAAATTAATACATAAATGATACAAAAATATGATAATCCCTATTGAATTGGAAAATAATTCAATTTGCCATAATGGGCAAGCACCTTATAACTTTGGGATTCCGACACTGCATGAAAGTGATGTACCTTTAAGACTCATTGTAAGTAATATTGGAGCGCCTATCTACATTTTATCAAAATTTTGATCAAAATCTATTAACAATATAATAGGAAAAAATTAATTTTATGTGAAGGACTCATATGGCATTTTACTGTTTTTATAAAATTCAATTCGTCCCGTAGACAATCTACTAATTTCCTCGGACATTTTGGCATTGGCTAGCATCTAAAAACTTTGGGCAGAGATGAAAAACACACACCTCTAGACTATAAGTTCACTAAAGTTTTGTTTAGAATGCATTTATTTTCAATACGGTGAACAATATTTTGGACAAATATTCGTCACTGCAATGGGATCTCATATTTCAGCTAATATTGCTAACCTAGTCAAGGAATGCCTGAAGGAATCTATAATAAATACATGAGATTTTGAATACGTATTCTTTAAACGGTATGTAGATGATTACATAATGTGTGTTCCCAATGATTAAATTCTGTACGTGGTCAATAAGCTTAACAACTTTCACTGTAAACTTCAATTTACTTGTAAAATAGAAGTGAACAAAAACATAAATTTTGCAGAAATGAACATTAGGCATGATGCAGCTGGGAAATTGAAAACTTAGTGGTTGACTAAATAAGTTCGGTCTCAACGTTACCTTCATTTCAATTCCGTTGCACCAACAATATATGAAAAAGTGTTATAAACAGCCTTACAGATCGCGCGGTTGGACTTTCCCAAAAATTCAAAAATTGTCCGTAATACACTTTCCAGTGTATGGATGACTACCCAAAAACTCAATTCAACCTCATCATTGAAAAAAGAATAAACAAAATCTATAATGGAACGTTATATATAAATAACGTAAACGGTAATACAGATAATTTTATAACATTACCATATATTCCGGAGACTTCAGAGAAAATCAATAAATGTTTGAAAAAGTATGATATAAGTGTTGCTGATAAACCTACTAACTGTGACTGTAAATATTTTTCAAATCTTAAACCTTCAATACCTAAATATAAACAAACTCACACAGTATACAACTTAAATCGTTCAGATTGTGATGGGATTTATACAGAAATCTCTAAACAATATTTGCAAAAAAAAAATGTGTTGCCATAAGTAAAGTGAGGCAAATATGAAGAAGAAAAAGTAGGGAATATGATCATATATATGAAAGAAATTTAGTTAAAATATGAAAAAAAAAATGTAAATATGAAATTATTTAAAATTGATATTTTAATTTTCACAATCAAAAAAAAGATTGAAAATTATCGTTTGAAAGTTTTGACAAGGGTATATTTGTCGTCACCAATGCTCGACATAAATCTTGCCTGAATTCTTGCTCACTTGGAGTTTTGGCAACATTAGATTGAAAGCACTTTGATATTAACGGTTGCTTTTTCCTTTCAGATGCCACTTTGTTTCGTTCAGCCACATGTGATGCAGTTTCAACATTCTATTAGAAACCTTTTCTCAGATGTAATCCACAAAGACGAAATACCATATGTAGAGCAAATTTTTCAAATAGAGGTACCTAACATCTTTGACAAAACAATTCATATAGTGGCGATCACCTATTTGCCACAAGGTGTAAAAATACTTAAGTTTGCTTCCACATTATACGAGCCGCTATATATTTTAAAACATGGAGATTTAATTTAATTTGTTTGTAAGTTCTCAAATCATATTGAACTACAGGGTGGGGTAAACCTCATAGTTCTATAACTCCTTTGAAATAGAACATAACAATTTGTTTAAATGAAACTGGTCAATGATGGACGAAAACACGTATTCTATAATTATTCTCATGTATACAGAATAACTCAATAATGAATTATGCCAACATAACCTACTTTTCCATAAATTATTAAATGACCAACTTTTTTATTTTTTTGGAGCCGTTATAATTACCGCTATGTAACCCTGAAATACGTTTTTAATTATCCAGCCGAATTGTACGAAAAAATTTTTTTTAGAATATGTGCTTTTGTCCACCATTGACCGGTTTCATTCAAATAAATAGTTTAGTTTTGTTTCAAAGGAATTATGGAACTACGATCAAAGTTTGCCCCACCCTGTATGCCAGAGGCAAGGAACACTCTTTATACCGAAAAATCCTAATATTTGAAATATTAAAAAGGTTACGTAAAATACACTACCTTGTGCATATTTAATAAACCCTCTTCATGACACACCTTGTCCCATGTCCATAGACAACTCTGGAAATGGTTTAATCCACATAGACACTTTGATATCACTTGCCTTTTTAAATAGACACACTGGCAAAATCTAAATTTAAATTAACTCTAAAATTGTAGCCACAACTTAAAGAGAACTTTTAATAATTATGCGGCTCCTCGTGCCCTTAGTTTGGCAACAAATAAATGGACCCCAACGGTCTCGGGTAATTAATTCTTAGTACCTTCTTCCTGATTAAGTGAATATTTTAAACATCAACAATATTATTGGGATTTACCAGTAATTGTCCTTTTCTTAAAATGATACATGCAAAACCAGTCAAGCAACACAAATTGAGAGCTTTTAAATTTACTTTGCTGGCAAGAATAATAAAATGTTTTGGTTAAATTATATAGGGAGGAATTGTTTGTAAAATTGTTACAGATATGCTGAGAATTAAAAAGTAGTTAAATGAAAAATCCGGAAAAATTTCATATAATATGAAAAACATGCCAAATATGAAAATTTCATAAGTGCCTCACTTCAGCCATAAGTATAGTACCAGAAATAGAAACTTGGAAAATTCCTCTCCTCTTGCCAAACATGTGTTCGATTATAATCATCGATTCGACCACAAAAATGTTAATATTTCAGCTGAAGAAACCAATTATTATAAACGATCTATTCTGGAGATGATTCACATAAAACGCTACTCCAAGTCTGTAAATCTTAGAGGAGATACGTATATAGGAATTTCCGATGGTTTTAATCAATTAATTGAATTAATGGAAGTTCCTATATGCGTCTTTATAATGTTAAAATTATATTTTAGGTAGCATGCTCGAAAAGCAATATTTCTAAGGAAGTGTGACAACTTTTTTCTATTATCACATGAGTCTTTAACATCTGGTTCGAAAGTGAATACTTGAGCGTTAGTTCTTTTGATTTCAGTCGTATTCAAACATTTCTTGAACTTCGAATTTTATAAGAAAATAGCTAAGAAGTGGATTCTTGATACATGTTCATATATTTAAAACATGAATATATCACAATTTCTATTACAGTTCGTTGCTGCGACTTGGGCATTTTTAATGAAATTGGTGCGATAAAGACGCTTTGAGCTGATACAATTAGTCTTAAGAAATCTCGTTTTAGACAATAATACGTCTTCGGTCATGATACGCGAAAACGAAAATAATAAGCATATGTGTTAGTGTAACCTATTTTCCGAGAATTTAGATATAATTGGCTGGACTATGTTTCTTATTGCATTTCAGAGAGTATGTGTGTTTTCCATGCAATCACTACTATTTATTATAGTTTACACTTACATGTTGTAAAAATACAGGTAAACTACAATCACACCAGTCTAGGGCGCAGTTTTTAACGTCATACAGTAACAATTGAAAACGTGCTATGGCGATAATGAAAATAGAGCAACTTTAACATATTTTTTGAACTCCTATCATGAAAAGCTATACTCGTATATTGCAACGAGGGATGAACGAAAGACTCTCTCCAATAACAGTATCTTGATGGATCGTCAATAAAATACCTACGTAACCGTATTTTCACACTCCTTGCAATGGGAGATGTTAAATATTATTGAAATACTGTTGATCAATATGTTCCAAATTTTAGTTCATGATAAAGTGAAATGAAACTGATTTCATCCCATTTCTTCATGTGATGATTCAGATTAAAATGTTTTGGTTCATGGGAGAAATTCATTGCGAGAAACAACCAAACGTTTAAGTTATCTTGGCAACGTTAAAGAACTTTGAAGACTCTAACGGTGTGAACCCAATTGCAGGGTTTAATTTCAGTATTGTTTGAATTTGTAATTAAGTTGAATGAATAAGTCCGGATGAGACAGGCGCTGACATCTTTGTTATAATAGCGGCAGCTGTATATTCATGGCGGTATGGTATCATTCTATAAAAATTCACGGTAGGTGTCGTTTATGCGGAATTGATTGTTTTCAGGCAGGTAGGTCGATTCGGCATTGTGTGTGGGAACGTTGAAACAGGTACGATAAGTCGTATTCAATAATGTTCTGCCATTTTGGGCATTTTTATGTATCGGCGAATACGCAGTCAACGACAACTTTGTAGTCTTTTAAATATCATTATAATTAGGTTTGGTATGATATAGAGTTGCCGATTGACTGGATATTTTGGAAATTTTATGTTAATGGACGACATGCCTGCGGATAGTGACACTACAATCATTCATCTCATTCTCATTCTCATATTGCTTTCAACTTAACGTCATAATTTAGTTTCATTCTTTTCCAATTATTTGATACTTTAATCAGATATCAGACCATTTTCGAAATTTTGTAATATCGTTACCAACCTGAGATTTGTACTCCTTGTGGTTGAGGAAAATTATTCTCTGTAGCCAGAGATACGGGTCGAGGAAGCAAGTTGTTCAAGGTGAACTGGTTAATCTTGACTCCGATCCCAGTTGATTGTCGAGTTACAGAATAAGTATCGTTTTTTTAAACTCGTTGAAATTGTACAATTGTTCAAATCCTTTCTACAGCTTATAGGATTGAGGTTCTGATTCTTAGATTGAAGGAGTAATTTATCTCAATATACATTTAGTTTTCTTTATCGAATTTCATTTGTTCCATGTAACTTATTTGAAATATTTGATTTGTAGCTAGTGATATTTGTTAATATTTGATTTTCAATTACCTATCACCGATTATTATCTGAACTTGGTTAAGTTATTTCCTAGTTAAACAATACAATTGTATCTGATTATTTATGTTGTCGTTTGTCTTTATTAATCTGTTCAATTGTTATCTGATTATAATGTTGCCTCACGCCTTTATGAATCAATTCAGTTGTTTAACTGTTCTTAAAATTACATTCTGTAATAATATCTATTATCGTAATTAATCCAAGAATATGTAATCCAAATTTCAAGCTATCTCATCTTTGTATTATCGGATTGTTCAAAAGAATTTTTCGTAATTGTTCAATATTATTGTCAGAATTTAAAACATCCATTTTGTAATTGTCAATATTTTTATCTGAATTCAAGTTATCTATTCAATTCTTTGTATTATTATCTGACTTTATAAGTATTTTAACGATAACAAATTGATGCATTATTTTTCACAGTCGGGATTGTTTGTCTCGAATTTTAATTTCTGATGTTTTCTGATTAGAATTAGTAACTTCTTGTCATTCGCTTGATTTTTTTGTCATTGAATTTGTTGAAGGTAACGCATACAGTGACGATGTTAATTAGTTGTTGTGTTGTGTGTATGTTCCCCCCCTCCCTTTGCATTTGGGTCATTTCTGTATTTTTCACTGGATTGAAAATACAAAAGAGGGTAACATTCCTGGCAGAAATAATCAAATTTTCAGAATTATCTGTTTTGCTGGTCCCCACAAACTTTTGCATTCATTTCGATTATTAATTCATCTAAATTCAATTGGTAAGCTATTTGATTTCGTTTCTTAATTATTCAATTGGTGAATAAAACTATTTCTTTTATTTTATCTATTCAACAACCTATCTTATAAATAAAGCTGTTGGCGCCTCGGAAGCAACTCTCAATTGGGAATCGGAGGCTACGTTTCATTACGATAGACCCTGAGATATCTCTATAATGAGCTATTTGGGCAATTAAGGGGCCGGAACTGGCAAGATAATGTCTTTTTGATCAGAGACCTTACAAGACGACGCAAGACGCGAAAGGCATTCCTGTACTGTTCTAACGTGCGTTCATGATCTGAGCTTCGACTAAAAATTGGCTTTTTAAACTTTTTGTTACGTTATTATCGATAAGCGAGTAATGAAATTAGGTGCTGATTCATGGGAGATGATAGTTTTGAAATGTGGCGTTGTAATGGTCAAACTGTTCTCTCTATATTCAAAAATTTATCGCTCAATATATATGTATCTATTGCCATAAGAAATACAATATATTACATGACAAACGGCACAAAACTAATGCATCAATCAAATTTGTAGTTTAAATAGAGTTGAAACAACAACGAAATGAGTATAAAAAAATGCTAAATAATGCAGCACACACACGATACAATGAAGGATTTGAAAGTTCAACCTCAATTATCCTTTCAAACACTTTCACAATATCAATGGCTTCTAATATAAGATGACAGGAGGTTATATAATGTCAAAGGGATGTCTAACGGAGTATTACTAGTATATACAAAGATGAATGTTGACCCAGGTATGAATATTATATAAATTCTTGGGAAATAGATCATATTAACTTACATGTCAAATATATTTTCATCTTTACGTACGTTTCGGTCTCCATACCACCACCAGAAGACGTTGGAAAACTAATTCACATCAACTGAAGAGCTGGATTCCTTGAGATAATTGCACCTTCATCGCATAATTTCAATTAAAAATATCTACGTCGCAACAACAAACGAATCACGAAAAATTCAAATTACAACACATGTGTAAAATGAGGAGTATTAGAAAACCAGTACACATTAATGTGTTCATAATTGAAGGCGTCATTACTTTAGAATGATGCAAACACATCCTAAAATTCATTTGCGAAAAGTGAGTACAAGATGATTAACTTCTAAAAGCTATAAAGACGGTCAGTGCTCAGTGCAATTAGTTTAAGAAATTGCGCTCTTTGGATGATGTGAATCAGTTGTCAAACGTCATATGATGTTGATCATGAGACCGAAACGTGAGTAAAGATGAAAATATATTTAACATATGTGTTAATATGACCTATTACCCATGAATTCACATATAAAGTATTTACTAAATTATGTTGAGGTATGAGTAAATTGATTTTCTCTCTGAGACCATATCCAATGCTCCTGGATATAATAGTGGAGTCATTCTACGGAAAAATAAGGCGAGGTTCGTACAAATTTAATAGAGGTTGGGGACGTCTTAATGCAATGGAGAGCGGCAGCAGTGAAATGCTGAACAAGAGGAGGCTCTTGAATGTTATCAATTCTGTCAAGACTCGTCGTTTGCGGTAGTCAATCCATGCCGTATGAAGGTTTTGCTTGTAAAGTAGAGAGTCTTGAATGATGGATCTATCTATCACCAGGTTTACCCGGCAACCCTCCATTCCTTCCTTTGCCTCACGCTGCTTGCTGTTGTTATTAATTGCCGGATTGATCGATCTCAACACCCTAGCATACATGATAAGTGTAAATAGCTTGTAGCAGGTATTGAAATAAGTGATCGGTCATCAGTTTTTGATCAGACAAGTCTCCATTCTTTGGAAGTACCCCTCGACAGCCTAGCTTGGAATTGGTCGCTCCCCTTTAAACCAATAATCAAAGACTGGCCAGACGGCGGTGAGTGGAAGGACATTTCTTCCACCATCATATGTTAATGCCGTCAGTGCCGGGAGCAGTAAAGTTTTGGTACCGACAAGAGCTTGTCGGACCTTATCCTCGCTGACTACCGCGCACACTCCTGTTTATTTATATTCAGCGTCGAAGTCTGCTACGGCAGGGGTGCTAAGTGAATTCGACACTGCTTTCCTGAACTGCTCGACCTCCTCTACAATTGGAGGCAGCAATACTGGGCGTTGAAAATTCACAAGTTATCGAGAAATAGGATGCTTCGGTGTCTAACCCGTCTGGTAAGATTCCTCCTTATAACGTTCAGAACTCGAATTCTATCCGCACAATGTTTCTTCATGGTATATGATCAACAAAGTGCATAGGGAGGAGTCCCTTGCCATTACAATTTAACCCCATCGAACCAATCCGGAGTATAACTGGAAACTGCTACAGTGATCACGTTGGCACTGATGGTGATGGAAAAATCAGTAGAGTAGAAGTAAAAAAATAAGCTAGGAAAACCCAAAACATGAATATTGGAAAAGACTGAGGTTTTCCCCCTGTCGGTGGAAGAGCCGATTCCTCCTTCCGGATCTCTAGATAGATTATCGCAGATTCTGAGCTCTTGGTAATATAGAAATAATTTTGTAGGGCTTCTTCCAAGATCGTTTCTTTGCTCTTGATTTTTCTCTATTGTAGTCCGTTGCAGCAGATCTGTATTGTGACCAGTTGCCTGTAACTCAAGCTAGATTGAAAAAAAGCCGAATACCAGAAATACTCATCAGATGTCGAGAACAGATGAGCGAATGCATTAATGATGGGAGATGAAGTACGGAAAAGAAGAAGATGTTCAAGGAGGAAATGGCTGAAAACGTGTGAGGAGGACCTGATAGTTAAAAAATATGGCGAGAATCTCCTACAAACAGGAAGGATTAGAAGAAAATAATAGAGGAGTTCTAAGTCAAAGGCCTCTGAGGTTAGTTGGGCTCTTTTATCATTATTTTATTATGATGAACATGGCTAACTTCATCGATTTTGGCGGAGTAATTTCCTTCAACAACCTTGCTGTGTTAGATCAGAAGAAGTTAAATCAGAAGAAATAGAATAATGTATACTTGAATAAATCTAAATCCACCGAAGACAATTCCGCTGCTGGCCTTGCTGATTTAGATGTCGAGATATTCAAGCTATCTATTGCACCAATCATTGTACTGCGTAGGGACTATACATTTCTGTTATTCAGGTCTTGGCATTGAATTATAAAAAGGCGGTAAAAGCTTTCCGATAAACTGAAATGATTGTACGTGGTGTTCAAAACAATGTGGAGGAATATTTTCTTCTTCCTTGGAGCTGGATCCTAAATGATGAGGACATCTGGGGAAAACAAGTTTAACTGAGGAACTGCTTGTATAATATTCAGAACGAGCGCTTGTCGATATTAAGGATATCTATTGATAAACGAGTCACGTAGCTGACGAGGAATAGAAAGCACTGCTCGTACTGTAACATGTGTCGCTATCAGTACAAAACCACTAAATTTCAACAAACCACAATTTGCATATCAGTCAGGCCATTATACAGTTCCATCTGTATGTATGAGAACGATTAAGGTTGAACTTTTTCGAATTAATATTAAGATTTCTCATACTTTATTGTAAAGATGAGAGAAGTTGGTCGAACTATTGGCAAGGAGTTTTTATTTGTTCAAGAATAATGCAATTTCTTTCTCAATGACGGTTTATTACATTTCTGTAAAATTCGTTATCAGAAATATTGATAATTAATGAATTCGGTCTTTATATAGTGATTTCATTACAATTGTCCTCAAAAAGTATTCATTTCATCAGTAGTGTGGGAGCTATTATAATCTAACGATGTTTCGAAAATCGTTGCTGTTATTCCATCGTACCGTTTTTTTTTTTTAATTTAAGGGTTATATCTTCCATTTCTTGCTAATTCGTATTATTGGAATAAATAGTATTTTTGTTAACTAATGTATTACTATTTATAATGTAATTGTTTATAATGTTTGCTAGATTTTTCCCGATATTGGTGTAGTAGCCATAAAATATATTGCTAATACAATTGATTAATATACTTAATCAATGCTAATAGTAATACCTTCTGTGACTTTTGTTCCTTTTATGTGTTATTTTTTTCTGGTGGAGACATATCTTACCTAAGGTATTTCACAGGTATTTCCTAGATTTCGAATTCATTTAAAGCAATAATGCTATTTTTTTTTAATTTTCCACTTTTTATATTTATAACTGCGTTTATTGATTGAATTTATTAAACCAGAAATGATCGAAGATTTCCATTCATAGTTCTATGTTTTACAGTTTGCATTGGTTCACTGAATTTTCATCTATTTCCATGAATTTATCAGTGGCTATATCAACATCATTATCAGTGTGAACTGTATTAAAGTCTGTATTTTCAATTTTATCCCGGATTGTTTGTGACTCAAGGTAAGAGGGAAAGATCCTTAACTATCTTATTTATGTTGTTATTACTACCAAAATCGAGAATGAAAGTTGTAAAATATAGATATCTGTAACATGTATTTTTATAATAGCAGGTAGGTAATTATTCATGTTTTTTTACAAGCGACAGGTTATCTGTAACTGGTAGTATAGCACATAAAATGTAAAACTACCGAAGAATTGTCGAGATCCTGGGTTTTTGGGACGCCCACTAATCGACGGCCTGAAAATACTATAAACATACTCCTACTCTTAGCGTTCACCATGTATTTCTACAGTAATGGATCCTTTTGTGATTTTGGAAGTCGTAACACAGCAAGATTAACCTTCGTTATGATCTTCCACGACTTACAACTTCAGGATACCGACTTTTCAAATGTTACTATTAAACCAGCCAGTATCAAGTAGAGTGATATATTAAGTAATAATGACATAACATGTTGATCTTTCTAGTTTCTATGATATTCTAAATCCATTGATTGGGCAATAGGTATCTATGAAAAAAATAACGTTAATTTCACATGGTGGTTTGACTCTGATTATTCAAATTGTTTTGAAAAAAAAAACCCATTACACAAATAATCTTGGCAACAAACTAGTGAAAAACTCCTTCACATATACATTTAAAATGTTGAAAATCGTATATGTACTTATATGACAATATGTAGTTCCAAAAATTCTTGACCTCATGGGAATGATCTAGAATAAACTGGAAATTCATGTGTTATTATGTTATTGATTTCTTGGTTTAGTACATATTGTAAATAATCGTCAAAACTCTGCAGAATCAACTCACAAGTAAAAATTATATAAATAATGATAATAGTAGACGAAATTCTTACCCATCATGTAGCAAGCAACTATGTGATATATATAGGAGAGTAGAATGAAATGAGGTAGTCACTATCCCAACCACGTCTTTGCAGGAATCTACTCGAAAACCATATTCTTCGAAGCTAGTCTCAAGCATCAGCAGATGACGCAATATTGACAGCTTTCGTACGTATAGTTTTGCCGGTTCCACCAATGCTTTTTGTGTGTCCCTAAGTATTATAGATTGAAAGAATATTATTCTCAATGAATGTGTGAAAACAATTAATTTAAATGCCAATTGTTGTGTATAATCAATGGTCTTCATTAAGGAAACGGCTTATTTGTGGAAATGATGTACCTGACGGTCTGTCAAGACAGGAAAACCCTCCTGGTGCCTCTTTGGACCCGATATCAATTCCATGATTTCTAATAATTCTTGATCATCAGATTATGGAGAATGCAATACAAGTAGTAATAACTGATCAAATAGGTTATAAGAGCGCAGCACAAAATTTTCATGTTCCCCAAGCCACTCTGGAGCGTAGAGTTTGAAAAGTGTTAGATGGAGCAGCTCCTGATGCTGCAACAGAGGTTCTTTATGAATCAACCTTTTAATGTCCTAATTAATGATACACCTGGAACGTCTACAACAGCTCAAAGAATCCAAAAACAACACCTCCACCATAAAACGAACACGTGCTTCACGTAGAATCAATGCAAGACAATTTACAATCGACAAGTTTTATAGTGAGTAATTCATATTCATTTTAGGATTTTTTGTGGAAAAAACAGTTCCTAGCAGGTCGCCTTCCTTAGTATTCAATGGAACGATGGTAGCTATTCACCTCTTCCCTGTTGGTGGCAAATAATTATTTCAGGGGTGCTACTTATCTGTGTTGGTATTCAGATTTTTCTTGAGAGCAGAAAGTTTGTAACAGGTCGCCTTTCTTAGTTAACACATTATCAATACAACTCTTGCATTTGAATTTTTTTCTATCTCCAAAACTGAAAGCTGTATGGATAGCGCAAAATTTACGGAAACACTGTAAGCTGTTATGTCAAGTGGAATATTATTTCTTTGTTGTTCTACGTGCCAGCACGTAAATATATACATGTTACAGGGCTGCTCGCTGAGCGTAATTTTACGAATTCATGAACAAGATCTAATATTCAAGATGCTTAAGTCGCCGGTGCCGCTATCTAATTGCCAACTCATTTCTTCCATCGAAGAAGGGAGGAATTTCAAGATTAATATTGGGAATGGTGTATGGACGCGGGTGTCCCACAACGGTCCATGCCTTCGCAACTCTGATTTACGATATTCACTGACGACATCTTGAGGACCTTAAGTACCGAGCTGGGTTCAATATGCCTACGATGTTGACGTTCTGGCCAATTTATCCGGTCACGGCTAGCCACACGGAAACACCAGACTGCCTTCGAGGAACTAGAAGGATGATACGGTGAATAATCTAGAATCGAAGTTAACCCAGAGAAAAACGTCGCTGTCGTCTTTACGGCGAAGCGTACCGAACATGAAGGCGAATGTTCTACAGGAGAATTCCATGAGAGACGGGAAATGAATATTATGGCATCATATTGGAAGAAGGTGAACTTGGCGGCAGCACGTTGAGCGTGCCGAGAATAAATGAGGCAAAGTGGCAATGGCCCAGCTATTCACGCTTCCAAACAGGCGTTGTAGAATGAACGCCAGAACAGAACCCATGAGGTTACACAGTAAAATAGTTATACCCTGACTGTAGTAAGTAATGTCTCTCAAATCTCCTTCAAATGAAGGCAAAAGAATAACAATAATACATGCCGGTTCAGAAAATGAATTTGTTCCGAATTGTTTCAGCGCTAAATTAGCAGATTCCTCTTTAAATTATCACCAAGACACTGACGCAAAACCTTTTAAAGATTGGTTTGAACATCGTCTTTTTCAGAATATACCTAAAAATAGCATAATTGTAATAGATGATGCTAGTAATCATAGTCGTCATGTAAAAATGTTGCACCATACTAAACATTCTATAGAATACCCTTCTCTCTTCTTCCCACCAGACTTTATTTTTCTATCGAAAAGCGGAGTTGTGGACCTTCGAAGTCTTTCCCTATGCCTATAACCTTCGAACCTTCAAAAAAAATTCGAATGCCTATTTCCTCTCCCAACATTCCACCGTCAGCTTCCATTTCGTATATTCAAAGTATAGAAAAAAAAAGAAACTGGATCGAAAAAATTTATTAAAAGGTTTTTCTTTTAAGTTGATATCTAATAATGGTGGAACAAATATAGAAGAAATGTTTCGTTTCCTCATCTTTGAAATATGAGATTGTGTTCGAATGAGCACACTGTAAATTATACAAAAATCCAGTTAGTTTATGGAATATGCCCATTCGGATACAATGCCATTATTTAGTATAGACGAAACAAATCTTAAAATATTTTCAGATTCTATATAACAAAAAAATTGAAGAATAACGTCAATTTGAAGAAATAAAGTTACCTATTGATCAAATAGAAAAAAATGTATTTCTTGTCTAGATCCCTGAGGTACAGTAACCAGGGATTCATAACACATATTTCTATCACTTGTGAAAATATTTCGAGGTACCACCTATGTGTTTGTAATTCTGTCCTATAAGAGGCCATTAAGATGTCGACCAAATCTACACCACCCATACGTTGATTGTATTCTTTTATCATCTGAGGTCATGTAAGATCTATTTTACCAACTGAGTTCTTACTAAATGTTTTGATCGGCCCAACGGGAGTGTATGAACTTGTAATAACAACAATTTTGTTTATATGAAAAGAATAACTACTTCGTTTTTATACCACTTTCATTAATAATAACGTGAAAACGTAATTATAGTTTCAACACCTAAGTGCCATTATCAAACAATTAGAAAATTATGAAGAAATCACTGAAACAGTTCAAGTATAAATAGAGTAGAGTAAAGTAGGGTTGAGATTAAGGTATCAACGGAAATCCCAAAAACAGGTAGATCCTAGGAAAATACAGTATTACATAGTAAACGTAGTAATAATTTGTGAATTAGTCTGATTATAATTTAATATTCTAAGAATTATTTGAAGAGCGGTTTGAAAGACAGTACAGTATTACATAGTAAACATAGTAACAATTTGTGAATTAGGGTGATTATAATTTAATATTCTAAGAATTATTTTGAAACTGTTTTGAAAGACACATGAAAAGATCACTTTGATATAGGTCTAACTGATCATTGAGGATATTTTTATTAGAGTTTTTGACACCTTTATAAATCTCTATTGATTCTAATGTATTCAGTTTAAAACCTCTGGTTTGGTTATGTAAAATGCTTAGGCTATCTAAATTAGGGAAATTATGACCAGCTTGTAAAAAATGATTAGCAAAGGTAGAGTCAGTTTTGTTGAGTCTACACGAGCGAAAATGTCATCACAGTCTGGGCAAATCATCTTATAAATTTTTTGAAAAATTTTGTTGTCATACCATTTGCACACAGCAATCTTGCCATCGATTGTCACTCTCTGAGAAAAGGATCCTCTACCAGGATCTATTGTTTTTTATTGTGCCAAGAAACAATATTCCTTACTCATGTCGTAGTGATTGAATCAGTGATGTGAAAAAATTATCAAAATGTATTACCGAACAAGGTTTTTGATGTATAGTTCGACAAAATGCTAGACCAACCATTGCTCCTAAGCCCTTACTATTTTCGTAATCAGAAAATGTATAACCTTGACATGTGTTATCGTTATAGAAGCCATATGCATCGCGGGATAGAGAAAATATTCAAGAACCTTCAAAACAATCAGATGATGAATCTGAATTTTCGAGTTCTTTTTGCAAATTCGAAACAGATGGTAATTGTTTCCGCCTTATTCAGCACATCATGGAGACTTGTGACAGGCTGCAGCACAAAGGGGAAGTTTCATTTATTACGCATTATGAGAAGTAATATTTCTCATTTGACATTTGAGGAATTGTATACTCTGTTTATTCGAAATCATCAGGATGTTGTGTTAAAGGAATTAATTGTAGGGTATGGCGATAGCATTAAATCCCTATACCACACAAAATCCTGATGATTTCGAGGCATTGACTCCTGCTCATTTTCTTATTGGAAATGCTTCCTTTCCCCAAACAGACGTAACTGGAACTCCACAGAACCGACTTGATCAATACCTACCAATCATTTCAACGGGGAATTCAATTATTTTGGAAACTTCGGTCCAAGGATTACTTACTAAGTTTGCAAAAACGCACCTAGTGGAAGAACGTATCATACGTTGAACTCCAGATTTGTATGATTGTTATATTGGTCAATGATAACAAGCCACCAGTATCTTGGAATTTTGGGACGTATTGTGGAATTATATCCTGGACACTATCGTGTTGTAAGTGAATTCAGCGTGCAGACGTCTACTGGAATTACGAAGCGTGTATTACAGAAGCTTTGTTTGATACCAATTGATTAATAACTTCAGTTGAAAATCCTCTTCGCGCTTGGATTGCTCAAGAGAGAAGAATTATGTATAATTTAATCTCATATCAATCGGTTTGTAGTTTAAATTGCAGCACCATTATATGAAATAATTATGAATTAGTTGTCTGTGTTTTTGATCAAGTAATTTAGGTTGTGAATTAGACATTATTGTTATTCAGCATTGTAAACATGTATCAAATAAATGTTCAAACAAAACATTAAATACTCTTAATGCAAATAAATTATCATTATCGATACGATTAGTTGGTCATTGAGTGAAACCACATCTACACTGAACAAATAGTTTAACAACTTCGTCATTTGATAGAAAAACTAAGGCTGGTAGTTAGGAGATCTCCAGGTCTTCAGTCTGACAGTGAATGGATGGCCAATTTGAAATCATCTAGTCAGTCTAATTGGAAAGATTCACGACATTTAAATATCTATAAAAATGGTAGAGAACGCTAATTTTTCCGGTCAATCATCCAGACGAATAGCTCCATTCTTGATAGAATCTGAAAAATTCAGAGTATGTCTGAAAGCTGAACGCCGAGCGTATAATTAGTACACCAAGACACGTTGAATCTGTTATGTAGATCATGAGTAGGTGCTGGAGTCTGAAGTAGCTCTTGCCATGGAACAGAAAACCAAGTTCCTGTTGGAGTAGTCTTCGCTATGGTAATGGTGGCGATACCGAGCATGTACAGTGATGGTTTCATAGGAATAGTTGTATCTGACATCATCATATTAGGAACTGTGAAAGCCATCTTTCTGCAGGAAATAGACTCTTGAGTTTCGATTGCATGGAATTTGACCAAATTATCAGATACCCATGTCATAATTCTTGCCAGATCATCATTTATTGCCCCTCTGGCTTCATTTGATGATATAGGGGCTTATAGAGTGGAAAGCTGTATAGTGTCCCGTCATCCGCATAGCTCTTGACGGGACAGGAGGTCGCTTCCTACAAATCGTCAATATCAAGCAGAAACAAAAGTTGGTGTCAAGACGGATGCCTGTGAGGCACCAGCGGTTATAGTCATTGTATCTGGGAGAATCCGTCGAACATCACATGAATGGATCTATCTGAAAGAAAACTCGATTGAAAACACCATAGTTGGGTTGGCAAACCATATGACGGGGACATTCCCAAGAAGACTTGGTCAAAACGCTTCGGATATATCTAATTCCGTAGCTAGAGATTCTTCATATTTCACAAAGAATGCCCATCCTATATATAGACATTGGATGAGCTCGATGTTGATAGCTTTCTCCACTACTTTGGAGCTTACATATGGTATAGTGCGATGAGTCTCTGAATATTAGGAAGGGTCTCCTCAATTTTTCTTGGTATTGGTTGGAGAGAGATGGTATATCATCAAAATGATCAAATGAATTGCATCTTTATATTTTCAAATGAAATGAATATAATTTCACAAGTTTTTGTCAACAAAATAGCATATCCATTATCCAGACAATATATCGAGGCAAAATAAGGGACTTTCTACTTAACATCAATCGAGTTGAAAGTTATAAGTAATAAAACATTTCAACCACTAGAGTTCATCATAATAGTCCAGGCTATGAACCGGAAAATAAAAAAAAATATGTAAGTTCGAATCAAAAATTTTTCTTTGCATTAGCTTCAGGAGGTTCTCAACATCATTCATACACCTTGAAACCTTTTGAGAACCCCAACCACACCCATTGGGGGCGAAAATGGCCTGAAATCTGCAAGTCTTGAATTGTATTTTCTACAAAAAAAGGATTTTGGCATTTCGAGTGCACCTAGGCGGTTTTTTGGGTCGCTGAACCCGAATCCGTAGCCAGATCATCTTGCAATTCATCGTAAGGGTAGTAAAATCGACGAAATTGGCCAATTTTGGACCCCTATATGTTATTTTGCAATTTACGTGTTTTAGGCAATTCGAATGCAACGAGTAGGTTTTTTGGGTCGCTGGATACGATTCCGAAGCCAGATTTACTCGAATATTATCGTATGGGTGGGGAATTTACAAAAATGGCTAATTTGACACGCTTCCAAATTTTTATTATTTTTGCATTTTAAAATTACTTCGGAGTAAATCTGGCTCTGGAATCGTATTTAGCGACCCAAAAAATCGCATTCGAAATGCCAAAAACACGTAAATTGCAAAATAACATATAGGGGTGCAAAATTGGTCAATTTCGTCAATTTTATCACCCCTACGATGGATTGCAAGTAAACGTGGCTACGGATTCGTGATCAGCGACCCAAAAAAAACTCCTAGGTGCACTCGAAATGCCAAAATACCTTTTGATGTAGAAAATACAATTCAAGACTTGGAGATTTCGGGCCATTTTTGCCTCCAATGGGTGAGGCTGGGGTTCCAAAGAGGTTTCAAGGTGTATGAATGATCCTGAAAACCTCCTGAAGCTAATGCAAAAAAAAATTCTGATTCGAACTTACATGTTTTTTTTTAAATTATAGCTAAAATCCCGGTTCACAGCCTGGACTACTAAGCTCCCTAAGTGCATGCGTCTCTTCCAATTTCATTGAAGATAAGTTTCACGAAATTGTGATGATTTGTGACAATTTTCATAGAACAATAAACTGTAGTTTCATGAAAGAATATGACCGCTAGTTGTTTACCTACCTGTAGATGAAAAAACTTCAGTTGGAAAATCCAATCTGTTCAGATCTTAAGTGAAATTATTTAATAATGATCGAGGAAAGTCACAAAAAAATCAAATACTTGAAGGTACGACGGCAAGGTGAAAAGTCAACAAGAAATGATTTATTCGGCGTCGAATCGACTCAACAGCTCTGCATAATATATGCCGGTGATCGTTTTGCCCTTTTCAAGGTAATCGATATGGACGATACCGTGTGAATCCCAATAAACCCACTTTGGCAGGACAAGTTCACTATTTCGACTGTTCTTTGGTCTCTCGTGTTTTGTAATGGACGAAAGTTTCGCCCACGGTTATGAAGCACCGCAAAAGATCCTTCTTATCTTGCTTTTTGTCAATAAAGAGCAAATGAGGCAACCATCTGGCAGATAGCTTTCTCATATTCAAAAATTTATGCAAAATGTTCCGTATCCGTTCGGTTGAGATGCCCATAGCCTCAGCAATCTCTTGCACTTTAACTCGCCGATCATCCAATAGCATACGATGGATTTTATGAACGATTTCTGGCGTTGTAACTGTTGAGTTACTGTAAATATAGAATAGCTCCTGAATATTAAGTTGTTTAGGATGGGATTTTAGGGTATGGTCCTCGAGAATGTGTGTATAAGGGTGAGTTTAGTTCTGTATGTGTCCAGGTACCTGCAAGGGATAGCAACCTTGTTTCAAGTTTGTCATCTGTTGACATCCCTGCAGATATCAGTCATGAAATATTTGTCTCAAATTAATGTACAGAGTGGTCCAAATTGGACACTTTCGAGAGGAAACACCAATTTCTAGAGAAGATAGAGAAAAACTAGCCTACACGTTACGAGGTCGATTTTTGAGAGGAAATGAATGCCGAAAATCGCACTCTGATATCTTGACTTGTCCAAAAGATACAAGGTGTTTTTCAATTTTGTGCATTTCTGACCCACCCCCGTAACTTGTTTATTTATGAATATTTTTAGTTTCTGTGAAAACATTCCTGAGACACTTTTTCAAAAGGAATCTAATGGTGTTCCTTATTTTTTATTGGAAGATATGGTTTTGAAGTTATGACATAAACTCGTATTTTTTCTTATGGACCAACCTGTATATTTTTACATATTCGTGTTTGAAATAAAATTCTCTTTTCAAATATGTATGATAAATGCTACTTCTCTTTCAAAACATTCATGTTGTGGCCGTTTTCGACTTATTTTAGATGAATAATCAAAATCTGGGTTGCCATGCCTGAATACGAAACAAAATACTTTAGCAACTACAGTCTATGCGTACTGTCAAACAATTATTATTAAATGCAGTTTGCTTTACAAGTTTAGTGTTCTTCTTTGAACTGAGTTTTGAACTTACGACAATATTTTTATCTTCCTGTTAATTCAAAATGTATGAAAATTATGAAAAATATGATATGCTAAAGTGTTATTTGGAATCACATGAAGATGAACAGGCTGCCACCAATCTTTACTTCGACCGATACCTTGGAAGATGACAACCGTTTCGGGATATGTTCACTAGATTGCAGCAAAACCTAGTTAATTACGGTTCTTTTTCAAAACCAAGGACAAGAGTTTACGAAGCCAGGAATAGAGATAGAGAGTTAGAAGAAATAACAGTTTTGGGGGAAATACAAAATCAACCCAATATTTCACTACGCAAAATGCAGTTGAATACAGGTATTCCAAAGACTACAGCAATGCGAATTCTAAGAAAAAATAAATTCAAACCGTATAGAGTAAGAAAAGTTCACAAGTTACTAACAAATGACCTACAATTCCGGCTCGAATTCTGCCAATGGTATTTAGGAAAATGTGCTGAAAACTTAAACTTTGGACAGAACATCATATGGACTGATGAAACATGCATTAGCAGCGCTGGTATTTTTAATAGATACAATTCCTACAATTGGACTTTGGAAAATCCATATATTACAGTGGAAACACAAAATAAAGGCCAATACAGTTTTAATGCTTGGGTCGGTATTTTTAGAGGAAGATTTATCGGTCCCCATATCTATGAGGGTAACCTTACAGCAGCCCGATATGTGGAAATATTGCGAGAATTTGTCGAACCTATAATGCATGATTTGCCATTACAACAAATTGGACACGTATACTCCCAACAAGATGGGGCACCATGTCATAACGCACACATTATAACGACGTATTTGAACGAAATATTTGGGGACAATAATTGGCTTGGCAACCGGGGTCCTGTTCATTGGGCGGCAAGATCCCCCGATCTTACGCCTCCAGATTTTTACCTCTGGGGAAGAATAAAGGACCTCACATATAAACGCCATCCTGATTCCCGAGAAGCGTTGGAAGCAGCAGTGCGACATGCCTTTCGTTCAATACCTGCGGTAGAATTAATCTATGCTGTCAATAATGTTAGGAAGCGAAGTCAATTATGTTTCGATTTAAATGGTGCTCAATTTGAACACATGTTGTAAATAGTTTGAAAATGTAATATTTTTGTTCTTGTTATTCTGTTTTTTCAATTAAATTAATGAGTTATTATAAAATAGGCACTAATTATTGTTTTCAACAGCAGTTATGTAGAACTATTTTGTTTTGTATTCAAGCATGGCAACCAACATTCTGATTATTCATCTAAAATAAGTCGAAAACAGCCACAAAATGAATGTTTTGAAAGAGAAGTAGCAACTATTATATATATTTGAAGAGAAAATTTTATTTCAAACACGAATATGTAAAAATATACAGATTGGTCCATAAGAAAAAATACAAGTTTATGTCATAGCTTCGAAACCAAATTTTTTAATAAAAATTCAGGAACACCATTAGATTCCTTCCAAAAAAGTGTCTCGAGAATGTTTCCACAGAAATCAGAAATATTCATAAATAAACAAGTTACGGGGGTGGGTCAGAAATGCACAAAATTGAAAAACACCTTGTATCTTTTGAACAAGTCAAGATATTAGAGTGCGGTTTTCGGCATTCATTTTCTCTCAAAAGTCGACCTTGTAACAAGTAGGCTAGTTTTTCTCTATCTTCTCTAGAAATTGGTGTTTCCTATCAAAAGTGTCCAATTTGGACCACTGGTACAGTTGTTAACTGAAATAAGGAATAGAAATAGATCGCTACATTCGAGTGAACCGTTTTATTCAATCACAATACAAATCACATAGAAATAAATCTATTCATAGACGTGAATAACATAATCACGAGGTCCTTCGAGAAATCAAAAAACACACAAACAGTAACCTCAATTGAACGACTAAAATTTTTGGCGTCCTTTATGGTCATACTACCACAACGCAAATCTGTAAACCACTTGTGAATCGTTCTAATCGATGGTGAAGAGTCTCCATAATGCTTAAGAAGCGATGCTTTGGTTTGCGCAATGTTTCTTTCAAGCAAGAAATAATGTTTAAACAAGACGCGAATTACACTTTTTTCCAAGTTCACAAAACTCTTCGAGGTTGCTTGCTTTCGATGGGTGTCAAAACAGAACTGAATGACATATCAGTCAGAAAATTCTGATGCGTTCTAGTTAACGATGGTACATCAAAAATGTCACATGAGATTTTTGATTGTAGCGCCATCTGTTTAATTTTTCAGGGACTTTTCACCTTGCCCTCGTAAGTAGCTCACTCGTTGATAAGGTTGCGGATGTTCCGAGGATACAGAGCTGTAATAGGTACGTGCTCTATCTCAGTTGTTGATCAAATTGGTGGTACAGAAATATATTCTAGTAGTGTCCCAATTTTTTTGCTGAGCCTTCATAAGTAGTATCTGTGTATAAATTAAAGGTGCATCCATTTCACTAGAACGGGAATTCGTAATAACATGACATTGTATGAACCGTACAACCTGTAGTATAGCAGATAGTAGATATTGAAATCTAAAATCATGACAAATTTTATGCAAATTTCCAATGGGTAACAACAAACTTTCACATGGGCCCACATTAATCATATCAAAGACCTCATAATGAACAAACTTAACGCAACGAGTTGAGCAAAATTCATCAGATAATCATATTTTTATTCGAACTCATATCATATATTTCAGCACCGTGTTTAAAGCTCCAGTGGGTCCCACCATCGTCATGGTGCAAGGTTTTTGATGAGGACCTATGACTGGCCGGCGATACGCCGTATAAATCACAGACAAAGCCAGTGATCCCATCCACTGGTAAATAATCTCTACCTGATATCGGTTGTTACTTCTAGTGTGGTGCAGACTGTTGGATAATTTACATAGTGTCCGAATTCATAGTTTTTAGTGCATGTATTTTAATGATCTCAGTTATTGGTACAACATGAGGTGGTCAAGAGTGAGTATACGATTAAAGATAAAAAGCTAAATTACGATAAAATATAATTCTATTGATATTCAGTGATAAGTTGTCATATTTGAGTATTTAAATCTGATATAATGACTAAGTCCGGAGGCAGGTCCCGCGAATTCATAATTAGTTTTTATAAAATTGGAAAATGGTTATACCCATGCTATACCCATCGTTATTTTCAGGTCTTCGACAATCATTTGAAGTCTCAGTATATCAAATGAAATGATATTATCATCAAGTGCATAACACAAATTGTTATCATGTGTTAAGACTATAAAAAATTGTAATATTCGATAAACGACCATGTGAATAAGACTAATCTCATTCTGAAATCATTGGTATCTCAGGAATAAAAGATAACAATCCATATTGATATCGGCGGTATGTTTCATTTAGTAATCAACGAATAACCAATTTCGCAATATCTCGCAGTTTTCAAATTATCTCAATAATAACAAACGGATAGATTACTGAACTTGGGTGAGAAATATGTATATAAACTAAGATAGAGGGAATTCAAAATTAAGAATCTTGATTTACTTCCGTTCCGTTCTCAATGAAGAAATTGAATTATTTTTTCTCTACTCTAAAGATTCGGAACAATTACGATGGATTGTTGAAATGCGTGTATAAGGAAAATTTTTGGATCTTGTAAAAAAATACCGAATATATAAATTATTCTCATGTGTGATAATATCTACTTATTCATTCATATATTGTATCGGATTATAGGAAGCAGCTAGATTTGTCTATTCTTTCGGTAAATAAGTTACTAAATAGCATAATAGCATTGAATATCTTTCAAAAATGACTAGCTCAAAATCTACGGGAAAGGAGCACCGATGAAAGCAAAATACTGATGATTTTTAATTCATTGGGACTACTCAAAATAGATCAACTCAGTTCGGGAACGATGTAGTATAAATCAAATTATAAAAATTATGTTCATTTTCTCAGAATACTATTAGCTGTCTTCTATTTTGAGAATACATGATGATAATTGCACGTTTGAGAGCTAGAGCCGAAATGAAGTTAATAACCTGAATTGCAGTTTCCATCTGGAAACGAGAAGACAAAAATGGGATTTTCATTCCAAAAAATGTGACCATTTGGATATGCATTTATTCATCGAATTATACACAAAAATACTATAACTGTCTAGTCAATATAGAAAAGTGCTTTTTATTGATCTGAATAATCATAGTTCTCCGAAATACATATTCTGTTTTGAGGATTCCAACATGGTGGTCAGTGACGAATTCAGTACAAAATTTTGTTTTATTGATTTTTACTACAATGTCATTAACATCGTTCCAAATGAGTTATAATCGACAAATATGAGAACTTAAAAACCCTTTCATCAATAAATTGTAGGGTTGATCATAAACATATCTGCTACCATTTATCTTAGTAAGAACATAATTACTCTATATCATATGGAGAAAAATTTCAATTCATTCATATAGAGTTAAAATTCGTATCCACACATTTCTGAGAAGAATAGAAGACTGAATTCCACCATTACATGAAACATTCACATACAATACTAGCTCGAAATATATCCAAAATAGAAATGTTACTGATCAGTTACAACTAATATTTCACCTATGTACACTATTACAAAATAATTTAGATAGATATCCTCATATTGAAACACTGACTGTTGTCCGCGGGTTAGGCCCGCAAAAATCCTTGGAGACAGAAACAGCTTCAAGACTTCAAATGAGTAGAAAACCCTAAGGGCGCCATGCGAAAGTTTGTTTGATATATCTGTTATGGACTGGTCTGTCACGGACATTGTCTGACTGTCGAGGTATAAGCAGTCATGTAAAACGACATCCGGGGTTATGTGTGGCCTGAATTGTGATAATAATTCATCGATCTATGGAGCTATCTGTCATGAAAACTACGTGATTATATTAGCTATAAGAAACATTAAAATTTATCAAATCCCTTTTATCCCATTGGAATTGAATTCATGAAAATCTGTTCTGAGCTGGATCCTACATCGTATAAGCAATCAAATTTCAAGTTGGTCTGCCTCATAGTTCCGGAGAGTTTGTGTAGAGTCATACAAGTGTGCGGTATTTACGTATCGGTAACTGAACGAATAATATTGAAATTATTCCACCATTCCTAGTGAATGAGTGATTGTTTCCTATTTATATTGTTGAAGTATAGTGTGTCCACAGTGTGAGCCCCTTTATAGCTTATTACATTCTTTGAATTAGACAAAATGCCACGTGACGCAACTGAGATCAATCTGCATGCTTACAAGGGCAAGAAAAGTTTGATGAATTACAAATAACCTACTAACGTTGTATGTCCAAAAATAGATGAAAATTTAACAAACTAAGATACGATAACGTTGCCGCTTGGAGTTTCGAACCTACGTTATTGAACGCAACGATATATGCAGACGAGGTCTAACTGGCTACGCTATCATCGTCGTTGCAGCATCAACATTCAATTTGACATATCAAGTGTTAATGCGCTAACCGCTAGAGGCCTCTAGAGACGTCTGATAGCTGAACCAAAAATGATAAAATCATTTGTCTGGTTACAGGATGAATAGACACACTGATATGATACGATATTATGTGACGTTTAAGTTTATTCAAATTGACAGGGATATCTTTGTTATGGAATGGTCTGCCACGGTCATTATGCGGGTGTCAATGTATCAGCTGCCTGTCATGTAAGATTTATCTGCTTGCTGAGGGGTTACGTCTATCATAGACAGTTGGAACATTATCACAGTGTTTCATTATTCTAGGGATTTGTCTGTCATGTAAATTGTACGTAATTATGTCAGCTATCAAAAATTTGAAAATATATTGAATTCCTCTCATCTCGTTTTGGGATTGGGTTTAGAAAAAAATACTTTTTTAGCAAGGGCCTATGTCGTATAAGGAGCCTATCTGTCAAATTTCAAGTCGGTCGGCTTCATATCTTCGGAGATTTCACGATGAGCGAGTCAGTGATATTCGAATTATATAGATAGATATAAATACGTTGTATATATCATACCTATGCAAAAGTGATAAAACGGCCGAATGAATTGCACATAAATATCTAAACAGAACTTTGTTTTACTGTCTACCGATATCAGGTTCTTGTTCTAATTTTATCGTTTTTCCATTTTTTCAGTTAATATAGGAACTATTAGCAAAAGCTTGTATATAGTGAATGCAATTTACCTCATTCAGAATTCGTGTTTGTACAACCGTGTATAACTTCACACCATTTACTCACTTATTGTATATAGAAAATAACATGTCTTGTTAAAGGGAGTTACATGTTCATCATTTGATGAAGTCTTGAATCCACGAAATTTACGGTTATAGGTATTTTTCGGACATGTGTCGTAAAATTTTGTATCTCATAGTTTTACTGAAATAACAAATTCTAAATTCTGATATGTGAGTATTAATATCAGTCGCTTTTGAATAGTCGCTAATAGTAGCAGTTGCATATTCGCTGAGTCCAGAAAATTGACACCGCATCTTGTTCGAGAGACGTAAACAAGGAAGAAATTGACTCTAAAAGCACCAAAGCAACGGGAAAGTCGAGTCCAAGCGAATTCCTTAATAGTTACGAAAAAAATTATGTTTTGCAGATGAAATTAACAATCTATGAAAGTAAGGAGTTAATTCCGTACTTATGTCGTATATGATAGGTAAGTAGTAAATTCATTGGCACAATGGATTTGCACTAGATATCTCATGTCTTTCTTATCTGCCATTGTCGAGTATGCCAATCACATACTAATAATCGCTCTGTTGGACTCAATTCAATCAGTCCTGACTGTACTAAGTGAATGGTGCAGTGACAAAGGGGAGAAGTTTTATCTTAAGAAAACAGAAATTATATATTTCACTAGGAAGTACACAAAAGTACCCACCAGAGAACTGAATCTAGCAAGCCAGATGCTGAGCATCAGTTGCCAAGCCAAATACCTAGAAGTCATCTTAAATAAGAAACTCTCACGGAAACCACAATTAGAACAACTATATCGCAAATTTTCTGCAACATTCTGGTTGTACAGATTGGCCACGATTGAGACCTCAGCCTAAATACCACAATCTTCGAAGTCATACCTAAGCCCAGGTGGCCTTGGTAGTGTGGTGGAAAAGAACAGAGCTCAGAATGATTACATCAGGACTGGAGTATCTGAGAAAACTCAGTGTGTGTACCCATACGGCTGCACTTGGAGCTCTAATGACAATGGAGTGTTCCTACCTGACTAGAGAGTTTCAATCAGTGCTGTCCACAGACTTATGTCTGTTAATGTCAATAGGACTGTGCGAGGCAAAAGCCACTACCAATTATTGGGGAAGCACATATCCCATTTATTCAATGAGGATGGATGAGATGTCACGATATACTTTCGACAAGAGATATCGTATGAGTATACCCATTGAAGAATATTGGTTCAACAACAATCAATCACCCCTACCGACCATTGATTAAATCTGGTTCCCTGATGTAGCCAGAAACCGTGAAAAGGTGGGAGCAGAATGTCCTGGTAAAGATATTAGTATACGTCTGCGGAAAAATGTCACTACTCTCCAAGCAGCTGTGCTCAAACATCGTTTGAAGAAAGGACGCAAACCCATATTTAATAATACACAGAAAGCAAAGCAGCTCTTTCTGCACTGAATAACATGAAAATAACATCAAAGCTCTTGAGGGAGTGAATTAACACACTGAACAACTTTAGCGGAGACGAAAACAGACTCACACTATTCTGGGTCCCGAGCCACTAACGAATGAGTGGAAACGAAAGAGCCGATGAGCTTGCAAAAATGGGGCAACAGAACCAGTGAACATCGAAGAGTAGCATCAAAGAGTCAATCTAATGCTGAGCCAGATCACAATACTTGAGAAAGTTCCAACAAGTTAATGTTTGTGGACCGCACATTAGGGGAGACTAGTGTCAGCAAGTGAGGAAGATGTTTAAAACCAATGCTAAGCTGCTGAGCCAGTACATGTCGATGTTGTTAATTTATCTAAAGCCGAACTAGACTTTCACGTATCAACCAGCTTAATGGATTTCTCAAAAGCTCGATTTTAGAATCATTCTCTGAGTTACCTTTTACGACAGCTTCCTGGAAAAGCCCCTTAATCGTTACCTTCCGAGTTTCCACATTCATTATTGTCCATTAAGTTGATATAATATTCATAAGCTGGACTGTGAATTTGGAATGCTATATATTTGAACCAAATTGAGCTATAGCCTTAAAACTTAATCATTGAATATCTTAAGTGCACTATTGTCACATGTTGACGTTCCAAATTTGTGGGTTAGGATGCTTTCAAATTGAAAGAATATCCAAATTGTAACAATTTATCATTTTCTATCTCATACGTTTTTTTAAGGCATGAAATGAGGCAATGTTCTCGTCTTCCGGGTCAAAGTTGAGTTGAAATACTGCATATTTTGATTGGGTTTTGAATATAATAGCCAGTTATTTCTCATACATTTGAGAATGTAATCCAAATCGAATTAATAAAATAATGGTATTGAATTATCAACTGTATGAGGATGGACGATACTTAACTTCTTATGTTTAGAAAAATAATTCACGGTTTTCCTATCGAGTACATTATTATTATTACTTATAATATAGATTATTTATTGACGTGTCTAACAACCAATAGAAGCTTTCAATTTGTGTCATTTATGTACGTTTTCACCTATCGAACCATTATTAATGTATTTAACTACATTAAGCGGAAATTCTCTACTTTGAAAATTATCGCTGCAATTTTTGAAGTGTTCAATTTTCATTGATTGACAACGTCAGATTCGACTAGAAATGAAGATAAAGCTTATGATTTATATTTAAAAATAATGTACAGAATACTACACGAGAGTTCGATAGATTCGAAAATATATCTGCAAATATTTTCTATAAATTGTTGCCATTCGGCAATGGCCACTCAAATCTCAATTCATTTTCACTGTCTTGTGATATTACTCATGAATATTTTGTATGCAAATTTGTTATGATTTCAAAACAATTGACAAAATTCCCACTTATTGCGGTACCACTTCGAAAATCGTGTTCTGTTATTCTTGTTATCATGAAATCTTTCACAGGGACAACCGATATTTATTGTTTCATAGTTCATTATTATCAAAAAAACTAGACACATAAGCTGTTGTCCCATTGTAGTAATTTCCCTTGTAGCCAGGAACACAACATTTATTCGGTAATAAGTTATTGTTCAACAAACGTCAGTAAATTGTTCGTACGACTCAGAACGCGGAAGGAACCAACATAAATATTCACTAAGGAAGCTATATTATTGTAACGCACTATATTCAGTCGTATTATATATACACGTAATATATATATTGTTAAGAATTTCCTACTAGTTTATTTTAATTAGCCCCAAGTTTGTGTTCCAATTATTGAATATACTAGCTGATTTCACTTTTGAAAAATAGGCCCCACGTTTGTGCGACAATTGTTAAATAAATACTTACTTTGTTTATTTTCCCCCTATGTTGTGGTGACAATTTCTAATTGATTCATTTTAATAAGTTTCAATGAATTATATGTTCTTTCCCAGCCTTTTTCCCTGCATTTTGGTATGTCATTACCTATGATTAGGTTTCAAATAACCTAATAATGCCTATAAGTAGATATTATTGAACAGTTATCATATTCTCAACTTTGGTAAATGATTTAAATGTAAATAAAACTTATACAATCTTGGATACCTGGAATGTCTTAATACTAGCTTATATCTATTAACAAATTCTCGATCTATTCTATTTGATTTCTATCTTAAGATAGTCTTGAATCATTCGAGTTATGATTCTTCCACTTCGTAGCACTGTACGTTCTTTAACTATTCACTCTTTCTTCTTTCAAATCTTATAAACTACATTACAAATTGGTTTTAATTAGCTTACATTGGTTTACATTCTTTAATCTCATATTTTAATCATATGCTTAACTTTTAAATAACATTTTTTCTTCCATATCAGATACCTATTTAACTTTTATATTTTTAATGTCTCGGTAAACTATATTTTTACCATTATGTTTCATATTTGAAATGAAATCATAACAATATATACAATTATACACGCTTATCAGAGATAAAAACACGTTTCAATCACACGATGACACCTTAGAAACAAGTACAACATATAATTTTCCACAGAAAGTAGATGAAACTGTGTTAAATTGTAATACTCATCACCGGTCAGTCAATATCGGCTAAGCGCCATTACAACTGAACCATTATTGATGATATCACACTGAGTACACTCAGCGTATAGGCCTTTTACTATTGGTTATTGGTTCAACCTCTTCAGGGTTCTAACGACTTGTCCGGTCATCCAGTCTTTGCTGGATGTTATATAGATGGCTGGTAGTCCACCTTGAAATATTGATTAACACTCTTGAGTGGGAACTGCTCCACTAGGTGATACGGTTGCAAAGCAAAGGAATTTGGCCTAGGCATAAAGGACCTTAAACGGTTTTATTCCAAATTAATAACAGTAATAATACCGGCTAGTCGACATTCATCATATTTGAAGGTTGTTTACGACTTTTCTACTAAAATAGTTATATACATGATTGAATGGAAGATCAATTAATTTTTTTTATACCACTTTTAATAATAACATAAATTTCAATCTCCAGCGTTCGCATAATAATCGATAGTTATAACTCTCAAATCAACCGTTTGCAACGAATGAATTTAAAAATTCTGCTTCTCCACTGACTTCAGCAAAAGTAATAATTTGATGGAATGTGAAATCATCAATTCTTCAGATCGAAAGCATGTTATTAGTTCAATTAGGATTTTTTCAAGATCTTAATAGAAAATGGTTTGTGACTATTTGAATCCATAATCCAGCGTATTTTATGCTTATTTATATGAAACAAAAACATAACCCAAATGTTCATCGGAATATTCTACATTGGTAGCTTATTAATGCCTGCAATTTCCATACAATACCAAACGTTACGAATACATATTTCAAGCTTCCCACAAAAGAAATAGAGCACTTACTTGGGTGAAAAACAAACTGTTTCCTGTTTATGTTGGGCGAATGGTGATATATCTAATATTACTCAAGCATTCTTAGTCCGTCAAGTCATCAAAAAAACGTGAATATTGTTGTACCCTCCCAGTATTACGAATGAAGTTGTATCGTAAAAAGTCGGTATTTAGAAAATATTTGGATTATTATAATTTCATAATATGTTTCACTCTAGTTTAACCGTTTGATTGAAGGAAATTCATTAACGAGAGGTCAGGCTTACCGTATTCCGACATAACTCTCATCTTTGATGAGAGAGATATTAGAACTCTCTTTCATTTGGCACGATAGCCATTCTTATAAACCTGCTTAGGAGCTTAGTTGGCTCCTGTTTTTCTGTAATTTTTGCTCTCCCATGTTTAAGTTACAGCTCACATTATATTCACTATATTCATTGAAGTAACATCTTTATATTTTATGTTGATGTTTCAAAAACACGTACCTACACTCAATCTAATTTTTGAAAAAGCTTCGTCGCAAACGTAATTTTTTTTGCGAAGGCGAATCTTCCCGAGAATATACATAACGGTATAGCTCCAACCTCTCAACGGGGGTGAGTATCAACCTCGAAATCTTAAATGGAAAAAGTGATTTTAAATGTTCGATGAGATACATTAAGTCTGTCTTACGTATGATCTGAATTTGATTCAGGCTTATGGTACCTCTTTGAATAGACTCAGCGACATCAAGGAAAATAATAGACCACTTATTCAGTGTCTCTTTGAAGAATGATGAAAATAGTCTCCACCAACTTCCATACAATGCAACTTCTGGAAGAGTAATTTGGTGGCACCATTTTATAATCCTCCCCCACACTTCCTTTGATGAGGCTGGTTCTGTAGTATAAGATTTGCTTTCCAAGTGACCCCATGAAAAGAAGGTAGATGCGATCAATCTGAGCCTCTCCTTTCAATCCATCGACCTGAATGTATTTTACTGAAATAAAGATTTCGATTGGTTGATATGTGTGTGTATGGAATAATCATCTATCTACATACGAAAGTGGCATATAACTGGACAAAAATTAATCTAGAGTAGGAACTTATTCACGAATAAATGAATCACGAATAAATGCAAATTTATTTTTTCTCATTGAACATTCTCATACATTTAGAATTTGGAATCCTTTCACTTTCTTGTATCCCTGAAGATGATCTAAGTCATTTTTTCTGTAGATGAACGTGTTTTTTTGTCCTTCCGAGTTATTTGACAATGCATAACTAAGTGTAACCCCTTGTTTGTATCATTAACCCTAAATAATATTTGAACCGCTACATTTTGCTTTCTAACTATTTCGTATAGTTTATTTCATACTTATTAGAATTATAGTTTAGTGTATACACATTTGTTGTGAACCCTTGTAGTGTATTATGTATCTGCATTTGAATTCAAAGGAATAACACATGAATAAAAGATATTATTAAGAACATGAAGAAGTGGTTTAGATATCTGAAATCTGAATTCCAAAATAAAAATTTTAAAGGCAAAAATTATTTATATCCGTAGACCATAACTAAGCTTTACACAACGGTCAATGTTGAAAGTATTTGAATTCCTGTTTTCAAAATAATAATGATCCACTGACAATTTGGATGAAGAAAGACCTATATCAATTACGTTTACAATTAGTACGATTTTTGGATAAGCGTTAGTTTAGCAGATGTTGGAACACCTTGAGGATAGTTTAGTGAGTCGCAATTTGGCTTTAGGTCGAATAACTATAAAACTTGGACAATATGGAGATTCTTAAGTATTAAGTGTAAATTACTGCACTCATATTCACTTGATAGACAACAATTGGTTCCCGTCAATAATAATGAAATCTGGAATATTATCAGTTGATTTGGGAATACGACAAGGATAATATACGGGACCAATTATTTTTTTAATTGTTACTAATTAGCTTCCTCAAAATGAACCGGGCGCAAAAGTAGTCATATTCGTATATGATGAAACAGGTTCTGATTGTGATCAGGTTGAATAACTGATATGCCGTGAATGCTAGAGGACTGGTTTAGATGTAATAGGTTGAGTCTCAATATATCTGAGAATGTTTTACTGAAACTTCTCTTTTCAACGGATACAACTTCAAGTGTCAAATCCTTGAGTCTCAATTTGGATAATAACTGTGTTTCTGTTTGATCACTAACTAATCATCAATCAAGTTGTTAAATTAGCGTTATCAAGTATTTTTGTCTGACGAATTTTGAAGAGCAATGTATCACAAAATATCTTACTAACAGCTCACTATGCAAAAATCACATACGAGTCACTCGCATGGGGTCACACTGCATACATGCAGTAATTTTTCCAAATTCAACGTAGAGCAATATGTGTTTAAAAAAAACGTGATATCCTTACAATTCTTTGTGAATCGGTGTTCACCATACAGTAAGCTGCACATAAAGAACGATGAAATAAGAATTTGCATTTCTGTATGTGGTATTGCTATCGGTGGAGATAGTAGCGGGCTTAATAGAAAATTCACTGCACTTAGCCAAAGACCCTTAAACACTATCCCCTGCTTAGTTTTTCAGGGGGTATTTGAATATCTCGCTGCTCGACAGAATCCTAAGATCTATTTTACGCTTAGATTCTTTATGTTCTTGGTCATGATGATCCCCGAGCCTAGCCAGGTAAATCTGGTTCGAATGAGTGCTGGTCATCTACAAAAAAAAGTAAGTTCTACTTTGTTTCCCTCACATCTTATACAGAAATGAGTGTCGCTTTTCGCTACTGTATGTTTGAATTTCATCAGATTTCCTTGACCTGTGAAGATTTCGGAGATTATCCTGATGCTTTGCCTACTCAGCGAGAGTGTCTCGCTTGCCTTATTGCCAAGCAGAGCATTGGAAGTTCGCCAACCGTCAATGCCTATCCATGTTTACGCATGTTGATTTTTCAGATGGTTCTGCAAAATCTGTATACCCCCGTTGTAGGTGATACCAGTTGGTCAGTTTGTCCGCGCTCTCATTCCCGTTCCAACCTGAGTGATTCGGGATCCAGGTCAGGTTGAGCTTGTTTCCACTAACTAACCTATTGAGGATCTCCTCGGTACCCCTGACAAGCCTCGAGGACACAGTTGAGCTTTTCAGTGAGTTCAGTGTCACTTGACTGTCCGAACAGATCCAGACGCTCTCATTTATCTTACCATAGCCGAGTAGCTTCTCCTCACATTTATAGATGACAAGCATCTGGGCTTGGGATACTGCTCAGGATTGTGCCATCCTTTGGCGAATGGCTATTTTCTCATTCCTCCCTAGACAAGATGACGACCCTTAAATGCTGCTCTGCGAACCACAAGGCTTTGATTCTTTCCTGCGGTTCTAGTCGCAGCCTTTCGAGTTGCCCCCTAAATGAACGGATTTGATCTGCACTCCATTGCGGTTGAGTCTGTAGACCGCTATTATTGCGAGATTCCTCATCGTTATTGATAGGGGTGGCATGCCTAGCAAGGCCCTCAATGCTGCAATGGGTGTAATTTTCCTCGTGTATGTAATGCCTCTGGGGAAAAGTCCTTGTATTATGTCCAGCAGTTTCTGGGTTGTAACCGGTTCGGTTCTTTTCAACCATGCCCCTAACTCTACTTCATGCCAATTGCTCTGTCACTGTCAAAATCTTATGATAGCATTTTGGTACTTTGTCTCCAGTTTCTTCTGCCAGAGTAGTTGTTTATCCAGGGTGTTATCTCTACACCAGGCCTCAGTAATTATCAAGGCTTGTTGAACAAGATCCTGCAAGCTACCCATGTAGGCTCCTGTCTCTCCGTCGCTTGTTTGATAGATATCCTAGAGGTATTGTTGAAGGCCCCTTCTATGTCCAAGAAGGGACCAATGCAGACTCTCCTCCACTTCAGCTGTTGCTCTATAAAGCCAAAAGTTGAGTGGAGACAAACCTCCACATCTGATAAGCATGCTGTTCCTCATGAAGAGGGTGATGCTTCAGTCCTGTCTTAGGATACCAGTCTGCAAGCCTTTCTAACGTCTTCAACAAAAATCACTTATGGGCAGGTAATCTCTGACATTTACATAGCTCTTTAGTAATGAAGGTTCTCTTCCATTCTTTGGACGTATATCCTACCGCAATACAACTCATCAGCACCCCAGTCAGCGGAACCAGGAATGAATCAGACCTTTTGCATAAGTACTGGAAAAAATTCATTGGGGCTCGGTAATTTGAACGCCTCAAAGGAGTTGATAGCTCTCCTCACTTTTCCAACGCTTAGCATTCTGCTCCCAGAGGCCAGTTTTCCCCTCAGGCTCTCCTGTTCAGTGGGTGTTGCTTCAACTCCTTACTTATTGTTACTTACTGAATTTGGTCCCAACTCAGATCTCCCTGAATCCGACTTTCCTAGCTCTATTGAAGAGTCACCTCCTTTCTCCCTTACACTTTTCAATCTCTGTATTTCACTCAGGTCCTTTTCCTCTCATAGGCGACGACTATGACATTCCTAATTTTGCCATAATTGCCCTCAAGCTTGGTTTGGATGTCTCACACTGAATCTTCCCTGTTGGTATTCCAAGGGTTCCTTTCCCATTGGGCTGTCACTCCAACGTCTGCTAACACAACTCTGATGAATCTATGATCCGAGAGCGATGGCTCCTCAGAAACTTTCCACTCCTGCAGCTTAGCTCTCGTGTTGCGGGTACAGAGAGTAAGATCTAAAGCCTCTTGTCTGTTGACAGTGACGACAGTTGGTTCAGAACCGTCATTCAGAAATTTGAGGTTCTCTTCTATAAGAAATTCAATGAGATTCAGACTCCCTCCATTGTCCTCGCTGCTACCCCAGACGACATAGTGTGCATTTGTGTTGCGATGACAAGGTCGAGGTTCTCTCCTCTACAGTATCTTACCTCCTCTATAGGCTTCTGCCTGTCATGATGAAAGTAGGCGGAAGCCATTTTGAACTTTACGTTCCCTCCGGTGCTCAAATCCTCATACCCGACTCTGACGACTGCGAGGTCTCTGGTAGAGAATTCTTGAAATAATGCCACGTATAGACATCAGCCGACAATACAAGATCTAGGCTGTACATGTAAACCTCTAACATATATCCTTGCAGCCTGTCTCACAGTTCAGGCTGCAGAAATACCAGGATTCTTGTATTAGAGTCATTGCTGACAATGTTCTCACCTCAGCCATGCTCCTGACTAAACACGTTGAGACGCCCTTGCTGTGTTGAAGATTGATTTGAAAAACCTCCAGCTTAGGGGATATTTTCACCCTTGTGAACCCTTTGGTGCTTTGCCATATAGGTCAAATTTCATGTATATGTATTGGTACATAATAATTTACGATAAGCTCCCTGTATGTATGAGGAATCTACCAGATGCTAAATTTGAAGCATACATCAAAACAGTGGAAAGCAATGTTTTGTGAGATTTAGGAATATTCTAGATATATGCTTAATGAATAATTCAATCTCTGACATATATAAACATATATGTATATAAAAGTATTAGTAAATATATTTATCTATGTATGAGAAATAAAGTAGTTACAAAGTAAATGCCTGACTCGATACTACAATCATATTTAGTTCACCTCAGGTCTAGTTTGAGTAATACTTCGAAATTCAGTTTTGTATATCTTTCAATCATCGGTTGATAAAATTGCCACATCTGCTTCAAACGTTCTAATATTCCTTCAAATATCCAATATCTCATATTAGGCTTCACGAAATGGTTCAAACTTTCTTATTATTCAGGAGTCGAATACTCGAAATTAAACTATATAGAAGCAGTTTTAATAAGAGGAGGTTTAATTAATTAGTATCGAAAGCACATGTGACTTCAAATATCAATAAGCTTGTTGACGTCCGTAGTAACGTCCTCGTTAGTTTGGATAGCATCCTCGAATTGATCATGAAACGTTAATTAAATTAGCCTGTTACAGTATGAGGTATTAACTTTTTTCAATAAGCTGCAACTATTTTTAATGAAATTCAATGATGAATCCTTTGTGAGAATTTATAAATACACACATCGAAATAATCTAGCAGACTATAGTAGTGAGGCTATTTTGAACCGACCAGTGGAAACCCGATCCAAGAGTAATAATGTCTTTATATATCAACCAATTGTGATGAATATTGTTCCAAATTGAAGCATTTTGCTCACAGCTGAGTCAATTACCGACACCATCGTTTAGATTGATAAAAGGTGAATTGAAAACAGGAATATCCGCCTGATTTCTGCGCCATCTCTGATTTTTGTTAGGAAACAGAAGCAAATCCCTGTTTGACCTACGCATGTCCACACTTGAGTCATTCTGAGTGACAGATTTATAAATTTGTTCATAAGTCATATAACTTGTTTACCAGGAGAGAATCAACTAAGTTTTGTTAAGTTATTCTGTTCATGGTTTGTCTGTTTTTATTTTTGTTTTACTTTGATAGGAGATCTAGTTTTATTAAGTTGAGTAAGTACCTACGTATGGAACGAAATGTTATTTCCAATTTAGGAGTCGGTGATTGTTTATTCAGTTCCCTATGTTGATTGAATAATGAATGAGGACCATCATTGCAATATTCGATTATAAGTTATCAAAAAATTCAAAATAAAAGGCATTTAATGATGGTTTGGTTGTAGGCGATCCATGTTATATACATAACCTAAGTACTATAACTATAAAGAATGTAACTGAGTATCGGGATTCGTTATCGTTAGATGGTGAAACGCTGGTTATGTGGAATGGCATCAGTAAACAATTTCCCAATTATTTATTTGAGCTAAGGTGACAATGAATATTTTGATTTTGGCAACGGAACTAATTTCAATTTACTTTCTACCAGCAATGTTGATGCGAGACCTTTAGTCCAGGCAACGAACCAGGAAAATGAAATATAGTAAGCTAGAATTTCAATTTTTTCATTGCATTTTGTTCTTAATACCCCATAAATCATTCATGACTATCAAGACCGCGGGGGTCGACCTTTCTACCTCTCCAAAACGTGGTTGCAACCCCTCAGGGGAGCATTCTTATAAAAACAATCCAAAAGTTTAGAAAATTAATGAATTAGGAGCCGAAAATGACCCCCAGTATGTTTTTTGGGTCTCTGATCATGATTCCGGAGTTAGTTTTCCCTCCAGATGGGAAATTTGGAAAATATATATATAATATATAATTTACAATTTTGTTGCAAAAATGACCTCTAGTAAGTTTTTTGGGTCATTGATCACGAATCCACTGTTATTTTTCCCAAAAAACTCTCCAGATGAAAAATTCGGGAAATATGAGATTTCCCTGAGACGGTTATGAATAATAAAGTATAATTTCGTTGCAAAAATGACATCTAGTAGGTCTTTTGGGTCGCTGATCACGATTCCGCTGTTATTTTTTCCAAAAAACTCTTTCCAGATGGAAAATTCGGGAAATTTTTGATTTTCCTGAGGTGGTTATGAATAATAAAGTATAATTTTGTTGCAAAAATGACATCTAGTATTTATTTTGGGTCGCTGATCACGATTCCGCTGTTATTTTTCCCAAAAAACTCTTTCCAGATGGAAACTGCTGGGAATTTGTGATTTTCCTGAGACGGTTATGAATAATAAAGTATAACTTTAATACAAAAATGACCCCTAGTAAGTTTTTCGAGTCGTTGATCACGATTCCACTGTTATTTTTCCCAGAAAACTCTCCAGATGGAAAATCCCCAATTTCCCTACTGGAGGGAGTTTTACGAGGAAACTACCAGCGGAATCGTGATCAGCTACCCAAAAACATACTAGGGGTAATTTTTGTAATAAAAATTATACTTTATCATTCATAACCGTCTCAGGAAAATCTCAAATTTCTCGAATTTTCCCTCTGGAGAGACTTTTTTGGGAAAAATTACAGCGGACTCGTGATCAACGACCCAAAAAACCTACTAGAGGTCATTTTTGCAACAAAATTATACTTTATTATTCACAACCGTCTCAGGAAAAACTCAAATTTCCCAAATTTTCCATCTGGAGAGACTTTTTTAGGAAAAATTACAGCGGAATCCTGATCAGCGAACCAAAAAATGTACTAGAGGTCATTTTTGCAACAAAATTATAAGTGATATATTATATATAAATCTGACAAATATCTCATCTGGAGGGAGATTTCCGAGAAAACTAACTGCGCAATCGTGATCAGCGACCCAAAAAACATTCTAGGGGTCATTTTCGGCCCTTAATTCATTAATTTTGGACTGTTTTTATAAGAATGCTCCTCTGAGGGGTTGATACCCCGTTTTGAGGGGGTAGGAAGGTTGACCCCCGCGGTCTTGATAGTCATGAATGATCTATGGGGTATTAGGAACAAAATGCAAGAAAAATTTCGAAATTCTAGGCTACTATATATTTTTTTTATTATGGTCTTTTTCCGGGCTTATCGCATGGACTATTTGTGATGTAATACATTTCCTCCAACAATTATTGATCCTTATTCTGCTACTAATGGTCATTTTTCGATTTTTTATGTTTTGAGACAAAACTATGGGTTGTATGAAAAAAGGCTTATACAAAAGGTGTTGGAAAAATTGATACGCAATTTTTGGCGGGATCGGAAAATTAGAAGAACGTTGGATGGAGTGTATCGGGCTACAAGGAGATTATGTTGAGAAATAGAATAAATTTTGTTCAAATGAATCATTTTTTGTTTAATTTTTCAGGGACTTTTCACCTTGCCCTCGTATATATATCTCATGTTCGGAATATAAGATTTATGGGTTCTTCCAGGAGATACTAATAAAAGTAGCATTATCAATCATTGTTGAAAGATGAACTACCCTTATCGGAGCAATATATACGCCTTCATTTGGTAGAATATTTCTTTACGCCATACGTCATCATTCGAAATATTTGACAGTCGTTCCAATAGAATCGTTTTATTATGAAAGAAAACGAAATTTCCGTCTTCTGCGGCGGAGAATATATGTATGTATAATGACTTTTAAATTTACGAATACCACTCTCGGAAAACCGAATTTAATATCAATATACAATATTGTGCGGATGTGGAGAATAAATTCATTAAATACCGTCTGCATAACTCACAAAACATCAAGATTGTTCAATATCGTATATGATGGCCCATATAACATGCAAACATGATTTATAAATGAGAATATTTTCAGTATTGAGTTTCATTTCATTTGTTAACATGAATGTATATTATGGAAATTATGCTCTTTGAAGAAGGTAACAATTTTCCTTTTAGTTAAGCCAATATAACATGTATTACCTACAGTCATTACACTGGATTTGGGAATAGGGAATATATAAAATCTATTCTGATCATTGCATAAATGTTATGTTGGCTTAACTAGAAGTAATTTTTCTATCAGGCTTAGAATGCATTTTTTTAGGTTCATACTAATAATTGATAAGTCCGCCGTAGCAAATCACGTCTTACAGAGCGGTCATACAATCACAAAATTGAGACTTTCACTTTTAATCTTAAAATGCAGCCACGAACCTTGCTCAGAGGCTTTGGAAGGTGTAGAAATTTATAAACACTCTTCCTAAAATTGCTGCAGAGCAATGGTTCTAGCAATAAAAAGGCTACCTATGGATATTTTTTAAATTTTGTTGTGATCCTCACCAACGTCTCTGAAAAAGAGGGACTTTTTGAAAACGAGCAGCTCATTCTGATCGTCCACTAGTAATAAGAACGGTGGCACTGGAAGGAGAGAATATGATTGAAGATCGTCAGGAATTGAGTACAAGACGAATTGCTAACTAACCAAGTATTGGCAATAAACTAATCTGGAAAATTTGAAAGAATCATCGATTGTATCCTTACCACATTCAACGAGTCCAGGTACATTTGCCCTCGACGTTTTCCTCATCGAGTAGACTTTTGACAATGGTGTCTTCAAATGATTACCCAAAATGCAAAATTTACTACCATTAAGGCAAAATGGTATATCCTATATAACTTCTCTCCAGGAGCAGCTGCCCATTATACTTGAAAATGTTTTCATGATTTGACCACGAATGTGGTTTATGCACAATGATACGCCTGCTCATTTTAGCATAATTGCTCTCAGTACTTGGACGAGTGTATCGTTGGATAGGCCGAGCAGGTCTCCTAGATCTCCAGACTTAAACCCCTTTGATATCTGGGGTCCTTGATTCATACGATCCCCATTGAATGTGTAGATAATTTGAGGAATCGCATCATTGCAACCTGCGAGACAATCCAAAACACGCTCGGAATATTTTAACGTTTGTGTCAATCTATGAGACTTGGTTCCTGTCTAATGGTTGAAGGCGGTCATTTGAAATAGTTTTCATAGCTCCGTTCCATTTGATATTGTTGCCTTTTTCTCTGTTGTAATACACATAATTTTGTTTTGTTTGTATTTTTAATTTGATATCCTATTAAATAGAACATGGTACTGGTACATGTCAACATTGAAATTTTAAACAAGCGGAATAATTTCAGAATACTACGACTGAAATCATAGTTTTGCAAACAAAACGTCATAGCCTCCTACTAGATTTTTTCGATTCCATTTACAGAAGATCCGTTGATGCACGATGTTGTATTTCATTATTTGTTAAAAAATTATTGCTTTTACGGGAACAACACAAGGGTTGAACAAATGTTGCAATACATTGTCCTTTTCAACACATATTTTTCAATGAAGAAATTTTGTTTTTAGGAAGTTGTGGTAAAAATTAGAATATGGTTGTATGTTTCACTTCTTTAAAAGATCACAACAACATTATAAGAATATTCATGGGTAGCCTTTATATTGGTAGAATCAGCTTATTCCTTTAACTCTTGAGCAATTTAAAAAATGAAATTTTTTTTCCCATTTTTGGAGCTTTTGTTTACATGAAAGACCCTCTTCAATTTTCGACAAAGAATCACCCCTCAGAAACTTTCGCACTTATCTGCAACACCCTGTATAGTGTTAGTGAAGTATTATGATCGAGCTGAAAAAATTGTCTTGTATTGTAGCGGATTGTATTGTCGTTGGAACGGTAGCCTCTGTTCGAGTGTTATTTTATATACCCATCTTCAGTTTTTGAATGGTATTATAATATCTTATTTAACCATGATGACAACTTTGTTTTTCTGGTTATAAATATGTGTCAAACGTATATATTTGAACTGCTTGAGTGTCCGGAATTTTCATTGTCAGATTCAAGTGACGTCTTCGATGTGAATTATCTAATAATGATTCTTGACCCAGGCATGTGTAAATTCTAGGGAAATAGGTCTCATTAACACATATGTCAACTATATTTTCTTCTTTACGTACGTTTCGGTCTCATAACCATCATCAGAAAAGCTTAAAAATAATTCACGAGTGTTCCTTTCTCAACTATAGAAACATTATTTTGTAGTGGTTTTCTAATACATTTTCATTTATTGTACACATTAATGTATTACATTTTCAATTAGTCGTATAGCGTTCGTTGTTGCGACGTAGACATTGTTAGTTGATATTAATGCGATGAAGATGTAAGGGCGACCAAAACTTACGTAAAGACAAACATATATTCGACATATATGTTAATGTGACCTATTTTCTAAGGATTTACATATAAGTCACAGATTACTTTATGTCCTTACTCTGTGGCAAATTTTGATAGTTGATGTCACAGAAAGTATCAGTATAAAACATATAGTTTAGTGGAGTAAATCTGGCGAGAAAAAAGACAAGGTTGGCGAAAATTTTACGATGCTCAGCGACCCGGTGGAGAATTTTTGTTAGGGTACCAATAACAACCCCCTGAAATTCCTATTTCCCAAAGTGGGTGCAACCCTTTTTTTTGGCCGAAAAGGTTTTTTTTAACATTTTTAAAGGTAGTTTTGCAAACATAAATTAATATCTCTGGTTGTTTCGGAAATAAAGAAACCAAAGTAGAACTCTTTCATTGTCAATTTCCAAGGAACTTCCAGTCCAAATTTCAAGTTGATCCGACCCCCCTCCTCCCAGTAATAGATATATATATATATATATATATATATATATATATATATATATATATACTCATATATGCAAGGAATCTTGCGTAACAGCTAACTCGGTCATTTTCCAACTGATTTGGATGAAATTTGGACTGAAGATAGGTGCTATAGTCACAAAACTACCCTCTAAATTTCAAGTGAAAATATTGAACAGTTTTCCAGAAATTCAACTTTAAGTCAATTTTTTAGTTATTTTGCAAATTAAGATATCTCATGTCATTTACATTCGACCTGGATCTGCTTTACGGCAAAATGTACGTATTCGCATATAGTTTTAAGTCATGGAACTAATTTTTTATTTATTTTTTTTCCGGCCTATATTGGCCATTTCATTTTCAGTACTAATATCCCCAAAACTTGTGTCAAATTAATTAATTCGAAGTTTCTAAAAGTGCGAAATTTCGCAATTTTATACGAATATTGTGAGGCTCAGAAATTGACAGGCTTTAGGCTCCGGGATTTCCACGTGGCCGATCGCAATTAGAAGGTTCGAATTGTATAAAAACACAATTGCATGAACGCTAGACGTCCTATGTAATTAGGTACGAACCTAATCATTTTGACGTTTCCCTCGAGAAGCTCGCTACGCGTCAGTTAGAGTTTATACATTTTACCTCGGTCTTGTTATGTTGGGGCCGTTTCGTGCCCCGTGCGGGCGGCGCCAGTTGTAATAAAGTATTTTCGGCTGTGGGCCGCTAGCTTTCACCCGCTTCGGGTATATTTTAGTATCTAGAATATTACCTTTGGTACGTCGCACGTTAGACGAGCGTAGCAGAGACCTGAGAGTACCTGTTTCTGTTTTAATTAAAGTTTTCCATTTAATGGACATTTATCGAAAAAAGAAGGGGCGTCGGGCACGGTCCGATACCTAATCTAACTACATTGAGCGACCACGGCACGCGAAAAGTCGTATTAGGTACGACCAGTTTGCACTTTTCTAACTCTCTAGATAATTGAAAAATGAATTCCATGACATAAAACTATATGCGAATACCTACATTTTCTCGCAAAGCAAATCCAGATCGGATGTAAATGACATGAGATATCTTAATTGAAAAATAACAAAAAAATTGACTTAAAGTTGAATTTCTGAAAAACTATCCAATATTTTCACTTCAAATTCGGAGAGTAGTTTTGAAACCATAACGCCTACCTTCAGTCCAAATTTCAGCCAAATCGGTTGAAAAATGACCGAGTTAGCCGTTACGCAAGATTCCTTGCATATATGAGGATATATATATATATCTATTACGGGGAGGGGGGAGGTCGGATCAATTTGAAATTTGGACTGGAAGTTCCTTGGACATTGATAATGAAAGGGTTCTACTTTGGTTTCTTAATATTCAATACAACAAGAGATATTAATTTTTGTTTGCAAAACTACCCTTAAAAATGTAAATAAAAACCTTTTTGGCCAAAAAAAAGGGTTGCACCCACTTTGGGAAATAGAAATTTCAGGGAGTTGTTATTGGTACCCTAACAAACATTCTCCACCGGGTCGCTGAGCATCGTAAAATTTTCGCCAACCATTTGCCAGATTTACTCCATTAGTTGTGAAATACATTATGTAGACCGTTTGGATAAAATTTCATTGTAACATTGAGTATAACGTAACGTATTTTATTCCCAAAAAAAAAGTGAGGGAAGTCAGGGGATCAATTGATTATAGTTCATTTGATACTGAAATGGTCTTTATTTGTTGGGAGTCCATTATATCACAAATGAACACTACACTGAATTACACTGCAGAAAATTGGAGGTACGATCTTCCCACGTAGACGAAAGCATCTGTGTATGAGCTAAAATTAGCAAATTCAGAAATCTGTAATACATAGAATAATTTCCAATTTTCTTAAAACAAGCTCAACTTCGAACCAATCCTGTCATACTTCGATCAATAATTTGTGAACTAACTCCTCACGGAATCCAGTTCAGTAAGTGGATGTACTCTACACTTCGTGAATTAGTTTTGCTCTGGAAGTCAGCTATCATGCACTTGATAAACAGTATGTATACAGTCGATGAATGTGCACATAACATAGTTCTAGACAAAATCCAACAGTCCACAGGAATTAGTTTGCATGTTTGGATAATAAGGATACGGAGCGAGCGTTGATACCCGAAGCTGTAAAGTGAACAAACAATGCACATATCGAACACGAATGCATGATTATATCGGATATTCAATTGCAGTTGTGTATTATAGCAATAACAAACATTCTCTTCTATATGCTTTCGATAGCTTGAAACTCAGGAAGATCGATTTGCCACTTGTAGATGATTAGAACTGGAGGCGCAAAAAAAAAATTAAAAAATACGTTACCTACCCAGTAATTTGCGCAAAAACAAAACCACATCATATGACAATAGTTAAAAGCCAATTTAATTACTAGCAGGTCTAGCTGTTTATCATGCCAAATACAATGATAAACAAGGGTGAAAAAATTCAGAAATCAGATCCACTAATCTGCTGAAGATGGCAACTAGTTGTTGAAATTCGCATTTTGATACCTATCAACGAGATGTTTCGTTACATTTGATTATCTACGGTACTGTGAAAAATTGAAATACCGATCGAAATATTCATTCTACTTGCTTCACAGTTCTTCTAAATGAGAACCGAATTTGGCAGAGATGAATTAGTCTGGATTGAAGAATAAATAGATTCAAAAGTTACAGAATAATGATTGAATCTGAAGAATACAAACTCTTTGAATAAAGTATATTTCACATAAAATAGATCTTCTATATGGATAAAGGGATGTGAGGTATTGGACTTCATCATAATGTTATATCATGTGTGATTTCAGATTGAAAATTGAATAGAATCAACCATTTTGTCATCAAAATCCATTAAACGCTCAAATAAAATAAAATGATAAGGAAAAACTTTGCATTTCATGCAGACGTTTTATTTATATAATCATAGCGAAGCGCTTTCGACTCTCAAAAAGTTAACGTCCTCGTCATACCTGTAAATGAAACAGTTTAATCTAATGGAAGATTTTTTTAACTTTTTGAAATTTTTGAGGTTACTTACTCATCAGGTGATTACATGAGGTCCATATTATCTATTATCAAATTTTCTAAGAGTGCAACACATTATATACAACAAACATGTTAAAATTCAACTAAAAGAGATACACTCATATAGTTGAAAGATAGCATGTGCTTATCCTATTTCAATGAAAGTCATTGCTGAAGTGGGAAGAATGGAATACATACCACATTAACATGAATGACAAGCGATCAGGAACCACACAATTCGAGAGGTCAATTTTATAATGACTGCAGATGGCGTTGTCATCAATTTGAAAGTTTCAGAGAAGAGAATTATGGACACTGAATAAAATAAAATTCAACCGAATTCTTACGTTTAGTCATTGTTATCGCCTACGTAGAGGGATGTAGAATCTATTCAATCTGAATTGGGTGTTCAAACAAATTGCACTATTTTTCAATTCTTTAGTGCGCCTTCTATAAAATCTATTTTAGTGTTATTTTTTTGCGTTCTTATTAGGGCTGAAATATTGTCTGTTGAATCTTAGGTGATGACCAAAGGCGGATTTTCTATTTTGATTCAGGTGTTCATTTATGCGAACTTCTAAAGTCTGCAAGTCTTGCCGATATAAGTAGCTTCATAGTCTTTGCAATTTAATTTATAAATGCCACTTTTGATAATTTATCGATTTCATCCTAGCGGTTAACTGGGAGTCTACTCAAATTGTTATTAGTTTTAAAGGCAACTTTGACATTGTCGTTACAGTTGTTAGTTATGCAACTAGCAATTTTATTTGAAATGTTATCATTAACAAAAGGGAGTGGAACAAATTTTTTCAGGTTCAATTTTGGGTGAAGGTATATCCTGTTCTTATTTTCAATTTTATGTATGAGGGTGCTCATGAAATTGGAGTTGTAGCTATTGTTGGATGTTATTTGTTTGAAAATATTGATTTCAACAGAAATTCGCTGATGAAAGTGGTATGTCAGCTCTTTTTAACTTTTGCCAGATAAAAATGTCACTTTAGTCTAGATCAATTAGTGACATTACCAACTAGTAGTTCCGGGCAACTGTTTCGCTCTTTTATGGAACTCATCAGCAGAATCAGTAAGTTGGCAATGTTACTGAGTGGACCAAAAATATTTAGTAGTAGTAGATATCACATTAACAAACCCAAACAATGTACAATATTGACTAATGGACTTATCGAACTTCACAAAAGTTACAGGGAAGACCCTATCATTGCAATTATGTAGATGGTAATCTTTAAAACATATATTCATCGAATGTTATATTTGTTTCAGGGATATGGAAAGATCACGTACATATTAGTCATTTTCCTTTATTGCTTTCAACATTCACAAGCAGCGACGGTGGAAGACATATTCAATTTAGATCCAGAGAAACTGGTGAGGATACCACGCGAAAATAAATACTACGACGGTCGATATGGAGGTGGTTCATCATTGGATACAATCGATCGAACTTTGAAACCCGAAGAAGCGATAGATACTCCAGATCCTGCTCTATCGTCGTCCTTGGGAAAAAGATGCACACGCTGCGATACAAGATACCAAGATCCTCGATATAGCGGCTATGAAACAAGACCACGGTATGGAGATCGAGATTACAACCGGTATGACACTGACGATAGACGATACGACGACAAACGCTATGACGATAGAAGGTATGATGATAGGAGATATTATGATCGAGATAGGTAAGAAGAATATTATTATAATCTTCTCAACTACGATTGTACTTAATTTTATGATTCCACAATAGTTGTATCAATTTGAGGTTACTTAGCTATTTCGTTCTTTCGAAGCATAATGAAACAATATAATGGAAAACGGAACATTCAAGTGTGGAAAATTTATGTAGTTCTTTAGACGGCCATAACATAATAAAGACTATGTCACTCCAAATTGTAAGTTGATCCAGTCGAGTGAAGAAAGCATTGCTACATCAGTAGATAGCACATCATAAATTGACATTGAAAATTGTAAATTTAGCTAGTTCCAATTCTACACAAGAGCTGCCATTTCGAGGACACTAATCGAGGTTATTTCATCTACGTAATTGTTTAGAGAAAGGCAAGGGTGTTTTCGGTGACATATCAACAAACATTATTCTTGATTCATTCAATTTTGTACTGGAGAAAAAAATTGACGGAGAAATTCCGAAATATTCCTTTATTTTATGAAAAGTTGATGAAACCACGGACAAAAGTAGTTGTAAATCGTAGTTTCACGAAATTATATCATTTGAAATATACGAGGAAATATCATTCCAGATTCAAAATAATGTCAAGTATAGCTGAGCTAGCAAAAACTTTGAAAGAAATTAAGCTTTGATTCCCAGAATCCCCACGAAGTAGCAATTAATATTTTAAAGTCACTAGTCACTGCTTGTAGTGTGTGTAGTTTTTGATATTGTTAATATGCCACAAGAATATTATATCATTCTGACTAACTGAAGAAAAAACAATTAATCAACTAAATTTAAAGAATGTTAATGAATAATTTTCGTATAACGTTTATGACATATTATTTATAATTATGATTATCTGTATTATCAAATTGTATAGGATGGTAAGCAGAAGCAGTTTTTCCGAATGTTTTATTCTGGAGCTTGGGCCTATGTTCTTTAGATCGAGAGCCAGTTGCTAAACTAGTTTGTTGAATACTCCTTTGTGGTAATAATAATTGTAGTAAAGGTATATTCCAACAAATCATCGTTTGCCCCCTTCCTTTCACATCACAACACATTTTGTGAATTAATTAGAAACACATTTCATGTTAGAAGTAAATAGACAAAGTTTTGGGTCTCCAGGCTGAACAGTGACAACACGTCTATCAGTTCCAGACATCTGTCTTGCTTTTCTCATGAGCCTGTCAGTGGAACACAGAAGACATGGTGTCATTGTTCAACCATCTCCGGTAGGGATATAACTACTACCTTTAAAAAGTATGTTTGGCGAACCTAATTGTACCAACACCACCTACCGGAAGCAGATGTTCCACTGAGGATGCAATTCACAGTGCCACGCATTGATAATACAGTTCTCGAGATTCAAAGAATCGACGAGGACACAATTAGTGCCGCCAGGTGAATTACGAACACATTACGTGTTATAAGTCAATAGACAAAAATCTGGTTCTCCAGGTTGAACAGTGACAACGCGTCTATTAGTTCCAGATAGCTGTTTCACTGGATGGTTGATTAGTTACTTCACGTCTGCCTTGTTCCACTGACAAGCTCATGAGAAGACCGAAACAGCTGTCTGTGACTAATAGACGTATCGTCCCTGTTCAACCTGGAAAACCAAAACTTCGTCTAATACATTTTGTGTTCAATTAAACTGAAAAATACAAATTAATGAAATATTATTGTATCACATAACATATCTTAGTACCAGATTTCAAGAATGGATTGGCATTTGATATATTCAGTGTCCGTAATTAGATCCACTAACTGATTAGTAGAAATTAACTATTCAAAAGACGTGGCATAAATTGGTTCGAGTCCAACACTATTTTCTTCACACACTTTTCGTCGTCTCGTAGGCTCTCAATAATATGATGATTCTTATTCATGTGATAGTCCAGTTTTTGGAAAATTTCATGTGTTGGTCATCTGGAATACATATCGTTGGATTGGTGTATTGTTAGGGACGTTCCTCTGAACTTTCATTTTTCAGGTACGACAGATACGATAGAGACAAATATTATGACAGAAGATACGAACCATACGACCGTTACGAAAGGGAAAGATATGAAAGAGATCCCTACGATAGGTATGACAGATATTCCGATCGAGGTATAGGTTATGATAACAGAGGTTATGACTACAGAGGTGTCGATGGTGCAAGAGATAGAGATATACCTAAGCCGTATGATGACTACTATCGCGGATTGCCAGGATGGGAGGTATCTGGAAGAGGTACTTATAATCCCAATAGTAGGCCTGAGAGTGGATACTACGGAAGCGGAGGTGGAGGTGGAGGTGGAGGTGGATACGCGACTGGTTGGAGCTATGGCGGTGGTCGAGATGAATATAGAGATCGAGGGTGAGTGCATGCCACTTTAAAAAATTATAAATCACAAAGATCGAACTACTAAAGATGATGTTTTCTATTGTTGAGATATAAGTACAATCTGTCTGCAGTTCTTAGAAGTTGAAGGATGATAAGTTTTGTTACTGTGTCAAATTTGTTGTTCCCTTTTCATAGGGTACGATGTTCGACATTAAATGAATCAGATTGAAACGTTGTTACAAAATCCGATGATAAAACCTTTGATTCTATTTTGAGTTGAATATAATAAAAATGTGGTTGGAACATTTCAGTATATCAGTTATAGCACGTTGTATTTGGGTCAATTTTCGCGAAACTTAAGAAAAACGTTATGTGGATCGATAGAGCTTAGAGGTTTCTTGCATTCTCTTAAGAAAGGTATTTGGCAACTTTGTTGTACGCGTTTGATGCACTTTTTATTGCACTCTCAGAATATTGCTTGTAATTGTTTGGAAACTTGTAGTTAGAGGGTTTCAAGGTTCCATATTGTGAATCTGACATCGAATTGACTGAAAAATATCTAGGCTGTATTTAAATATGAATTTTATCACGCCCTTTTCTCATAATTTCTTTATTATTTTCTGAAATCACTTGAAAATTGGTACTCGTTGTAATCGCTGATTACAAATTCAAAGTCAAAGTTATTATAAAACTGATAAATTGCATAATCAAATGCATTTGATGTTGCACTTTCTCAATATTACATGAAAATTGGTATATAGTGGTTTACGATGTTGCAGATGTCGAATCTGTAGTCAAAGTTATTAGAAAAATTATATATTGCATGATAAAATGATGTTAAGGTGCATTAGTGCACTAAATCAATATTAAATAAAATGAGTTGAAAATTGGTATACGGGGATCTTAGAGGTCGCTATATCAAATATAAAGTTATAGTTTTAGAAAAATGATAGATCGCATAATAAAATGCATTTAAGGTACATTATTGCACTTTTTAATATCAAATAAAATGAGTAGAGAATTGGTTTATGGGGGTTTCCGAAATCGCTGAGTATGAATCATAGGTCGAATAGTAAAAACAAGGCCAGAATTATTACGCTGCTAAGAAAAAGATACACAATAATGACATAGAATCTCGTCAAAGTGTGGGACTCGGACAGAAAAATTATCACAACTGCTGTTAACAAATCTGAAATGACTGACAACCAAGTGGTTGAAGTGTCTGAAGACACAGATAGAACATCTGTGCTATTGATCGCATTCACGCCATTAGATCGCAAAATTTATTTTTATAAGCCACCTTCTGGTTTAAAAACTGATGAAACTTATTCAAGTGATAGTTCCAACGAGTATAAATAAGGTTTATCACTCTTGAAACACAGTAATGATATAATTTTGAAGAGACTTCAGATTTGTCTCCATTTGAAGGTAATCCTCTACATACTCTACAAATTCCAAATAGGTACTATTTGAACAGACACATTTTTATTTCATAATTAGTTTACTCTGAAGATGGATTCTTGGTAGCTGAAAGGTACTCTAACAGTATTTCCAGTGGATAAGGGTGATTGTTTTGTTATTTATAGTGAATGAATGTACAACTTTCCGGCGAAAACCAAGAATGTCAAGACTCGCTGTCCGTGGAAGTTTCCTGAAATCATCTAATCAAGAAGATCATGAAAATACAATGTTCATCTTCTGTTGTTGGATTTATTTGTATCGGTCTTAGATTTCAAAATGGATTGATAGTTCAAATCAAAACTATGCTTTGAAGAAACTTCTTATATTTGTATTTCTGTCAATACATTACTGTATTGTACACATAAACTGCTATGATTTACACAACTCGTATTCCTGGGTAGTCTATTGCACGTTTTCTTACGCTATTCTCGGACAACATTGATATAGTGAGATTGATAGTTTGTGGAATGTTCATGGTAATGGGAATAGTAACGGCTCTTGTTCATTTATTCATCATACCTTTCGATATTTCTTTCTCTGAATAACCATTCTAATGAAGCCTTTTTTTGCATCTATTTTTTATACAGAAGCAACAAATGAATATAGGGCACATGTTGGCACTCTGTTCACTAGTTGATATTCGATGAGTTATTTGTGCATTGAGAACAAAATCTAGAAGTCGTTAGGATAGTACTTTTAAGAGAACCAATGTTTTCTCAGATAACTCGCATAATGCTAAAATTAAGGAGTTGATGCTATTATTCATCTCAAATTCGGTACATATATTGGCAAATCTGCATGTAGTTTATCATAAGTGAATTGTATTCGAAATATTCGTTAACATGTTTTGCTTTTATTTGTCATCATGTAATCGAACAAATTATAATATATAATATTTTATTTAATAAATCGTAGTCAATCAAAATTTATTAGTCATTTGAAACATCTGATAAAATGTATCGAACAAAAATATAGAACAAGTAAATGCACATTTGGGAATACTACTATGAATGAGCGTTTTATGACCTGAAATAGTTTGTCGAGAATGGCCTCCATCCTCAACAATACACTCTCCCAAGCTCATGACGAAAATCAGCTTAACCACTGTAAGAATTTGACGTAGATTTCATATATCATGTATCATTTGACCTACTCTGAATTTATATTTTTATTATCATGAACTCGACATTTTGAAAAACCCAAAAACGCCTTTAAACGAACCAGGAAGGAAGGTTGGGAGATCATGAGCGTTAAGGAAGGTTACCATTTCTTGAAATTAATTTATTCGAGAACCCGTCTCCTAAATTGAACCTTATTCTCGTAGTGAGTGTGGCTAACAGCACCGTGATGCCGGAACAATATATCTACTCCTCTTGGTATGATAGAATTAGCAAAAAATTTCGGTAATTTTTGCATAATTCTGAGTTCGGAGAAAAAACTTGCTTTGAATAGATAATTATGATACAAATTGAAGGAACTAAAATCGAACACTTTTTAATAGTCGCAACAGGTCCGAAAAAAATGGTACAAATTGCCAAAACCGGTTTTTCGCGTCGGACATCGTCGGATTGAGCTAAAAAGGAAAAAGCTTTCAATAACCTTATGCGCCGTTGAAAGACAAAGAAATCAGCTGCGAATGAACCCGATTGGACCAGCGGTACCCCGCAAATTGCAAAAAACCATCGATTTTGCTCGAAATTTCAAATATTCATAACTCTTGTTTTTTCGAAGAGTAAGAGCTAGAAATCTGATAGGCTGTAGCTTTTGTACCCTCCAAGTATAACATAAAATTTTACCAAGATCGTATGTACACTTTCCAAACCGCAGCTTAATGCAAAAAAAAGCGCTTTTTAAAATGGCCTCATAAAGTTATGGTGCGGTAATGCGCTATTTTTTTTACGGGATCCTCTTCTTCAATAGTTAGTGAACAGCTTACCAAATTGTCAACCTCTTATCTTCCGTAAAAGTTGCTAAAACAATTATTTTAAATAACGGTATTTCGTGCGCTTGGCTGTGTGGCGCGCGTGGAAGGGAGAGCTGTCACGCTAGACCACGCACACTCTACCGCAGTTCGGCTATCCGGCGTTTAAGAGCGTATGGTCTCAAAATGCAAACACTCGTAAAAAACAACAATATCTCGGGAACTGAAGTAAATAACAAGATATTTTGTAATGTTTTACATGCTATAAGTGAGAGCATTATATTATATATTCGTATATTACTACTTACATTCAATTTTTTAGTTCAATATGTACTAAATACGTTTTACCAATGTAACTTTTCACATTTTTGCATTACTTTTTATTGTTATTTGTTATATTACAATCAAAAATATGTTAAAATACCATAAATAGTAATAATGAATAGATCGAATAGCGCAATGTATTTTTGTAGAGTACTTCCGACATTACTAGAAGTTTGAAAATACACGCAATCTGAATATTATTGAATGGTAGTACGTATTACGAAAAAAAACATTGACTTTCGAGCAAAGGTTCCCGAGATTCTGTTGTTTTTTTACGAGCTTTTGCATTTTGAACCCACACGGTCGAAAACGCCGGATAGCCGAGTGCGGTAGAATGTGCGTTGGCTAGCACGGCGACTCTCCCTTCCACGCGCGCCGGACAGCCAAGCGCACGAAATACCATTATTTAAACTAATTGTTTTAGCAACTTTTTCGAGAAATAAGAAGTCGACATTTTGAAAAACCCAAAAACGCCTTTAAACGAACCAGGAAGGAAGATTGGGAGATCATGAGCGTTAAGGAAGGTTACCATTTCTTGAAATTAATTTATTCGAGAACCCGTCTCCTCAATTGAACCTTATTCTCGTAGTGGGTGTGGGTAACAGCACCGTGATGCCGGAACAATATATCTACTCCTCTTGGTATGATAGAATTAGCAATAAATGTCGGTAATTTTTGCATAATTCTGAGTTCGGAGAAAAAAATTGCTTTGAATAGATAATTATGATACAAATTGAAGGAACTGAAATCGAACACTTTTTAATCGTCGCAACAGGTCCGAAAAAAATGATACAAATGGCCAAAACCGGTTTTTCGCGTCGGGCATCGTCGGATTGAGCTAAAAAGGAAAAAGCTTCCAATAACCTTATGCGCCGTTGAAAGACAAAAAAATGAGCTGCGAATGAACCTGATTGGACCAGCGGTACCCCGCAAATTACAAAAAACCATCGATTTTGCTCGAAATTTCAAATATTCATAACTCTTGTTTTTTCGAAGAGTAAGAGCTAGAATTCTGATAGGTTGTAGCTTCTGTACCCTCCAAGTAAAACACAAAATTTTACCAAGATCATATGTACACTTTTTGCAAACCGCAGCTTAATGCAAAAAAAAGCACTTTTTAAAATGGCCTCATAAAGTTGTGGTGCGGTAATGCGCTATTTTTTTTACGGCATCATCTTCTTCATTAGTTAGTGAACAGCCTACCAAATTTTCAACCTCTTATCTTCCGTAAAAGTTACTAAAACAATTATTTTAAATAATGGTATTTCGTGCGCTTGGCTGAGTGGCGCGCGTGGATGGAAGAGCTGTCACGCTAGACCACGCACACTCTACCGCAGCTCGGCTATCCGGCGTTTAAGAGCGTATGGTCTCAAAATGCAAACACTCGTAAAAAACAACAATATCTCGGGAACTGAAGTAAATAACAAAATATTTTGTAATGTTTTACATGCTGTAAGTGAGAGCAATTTCGTATATTACTACTTACATTCAATTTTTCAGTTCAATATGTACTAAATACGTTTTACCAATGTAACTTTTCACATTTTTGTATTACTTTTTATCGTTATTTGTTATATTACAATCAAAAATATGTAAAAATACCATAAATAGTAATAATGAATAGATCGAATAGTGCAATGTATTTTTTTAGAGTACTTCCGACATTACTAGAAGTTTGGAAATACGCGCAATCTTAATATTATTCAATGGTAGTACGTATTAAGAAAAAAACATTGATTTTCGAGCAGAGGTTCCCGAGATACTGTTGTTTTTTTACGAGCTTTTGCATTTTGAACCCACACGGTCGAAAACGCCGGATAGCCGAGTGCGGTAGAATGTGCGTTGGCTAGCGCGGCGGCTCTCCCTTCCACGCGCGCTTAGCGCACGAAATACCATTATTTAAACTAATTGTTTTAGCAACTTTTTCGAGAAATAAGAAGTTGAAAATTTGATAAGCTGTTCACTAACTATTGAAGAAAATGATTCCGTAAAATAGCGCATTACCGCACCACAACTTTTTTAGGGTCATTTTACAAAAGTGCTTTTTTGCATTAGGCTGCGGTTTGCAAAAAGTGTACATACGATCTCACTTACTGGAATTGTGTGGTACTTGGTGGGCATAAAAGCTCTTAATCTTCAAAAGAATAAGAGTTATGAATATTTGAATTTTCGAGCAAAATCGATGGTCTTCTGCAATTTGCGGGGTGACAGCTGTTCCAATCGGGTTCATTCACAGCTCATTTTTTCCGTCTTTCTACGGCGCATTAGTTTATTGAAAGCGTTTTTCTTTTTAACTCAATCCGACGATGTCCGACGCGAAAAACCGGTATTGGCCATTTTTATCATTTTTTTGGACCTGTTGCGACAATTAAAAGGTGAATTTGAATTTGTATCATAATTATCTACTCGAAGCAATTTTTTCCTCCGAACTCATAATTAAAAACTCCAAAAAGCTAATTCTATCACACTATCTTGGATTTACGGTAAAATGGAATCCGTGACATTTCAACATAGCGTGCAGCAGTAACAGTTACAGTTCTGTCATTTCCTGAAAAGAAAGAAGACCTGCAATCCTAGACGACGGAATAGCATATCAAAATGTTACTTCTGGGCTATGGAAGTCGATGGATTTCGCAAGGATAATTCTGGGCCCAATAACGAGAATTTTCTTTATTGACATCACGCGCTTGACGGTGAAAAGGTGCTTCTCCAATTATAAACAAGCGCGTTTCAATATTCATTTCATCATAACGGAGGTTTATGAAATCTTGACATGATTAATTCAAGAATTTTTCATCCCATATTGATCACTGGAATATCGAAACATAGCAATATCAATTTCACTTCAAGTTTCTAGGTTATGCACAACTAGGTTTCTTGTAAGTTATTGTAAATGACATGAGGTTCTAGTCGAATTACCAATCGTGCACATTTCATTTTCCATAGCAAGAAAATTCATCAAATAAGTTTGTTTAAAAAACGTCATTAATATACAGCTGTAAAACTATACACACTACAGAAGAAAAGGTACAGAGTTACACAGTTTTTTTAACGAATTTCATCGACACAATTGCTATTAATCTTATTTTAAATATAATACCAAACTACAACTTGGGATAAAACTCAAACTACGAGCTAAACAAGAACTATATAACTGAAGAACTAACCGATGCACTAATTTAATAACAAAGAACAGCTGCTGCCTTCCGTATTGCAATAACGACTTACAATTTCACGCATACATGTCGCACAATTTTCTCAAAATCATCACATTTTTTAAATTATTTTAAACCATGCCCGTGGTTTTAAATAACTTTGTGAAATAATACGTATTAAAATCCTCAAATAATAATGACTGATATTATAATTTGTTAATTTTGCGGCATCTGAAATGAGTTTTTAGTTAATAACACTGAAAAATTCAAATCGATATTCCACAATATTTAAAAATCCACTGTGCCTAGAGCAATCAAATATTTCAAATTTTTTTGGGTGATAGGAGAGTTAGTGTAATATCTTCTTACAAAGTCTTGTTGATTTCGGTTCATAGAGAAAAGAGGTCAAGCCGGTAAAAATTCGTGGAAAACGAGTTTTTTGGCAAAACTGCTTTCTTTAAATAGCTGTGACTTAGGCTCTAGTTGACCAATATCGACATGCCAGTGCTCATTTGAAAGGTCAAAAACAGACAAACAAAATGAGACCTGTGGAATATATTTTGAATAAAATTTTGACTGTTGGCACCAGCTAGAAGATAGTCAATATTTCGAAATTTGGGATCCACTTTAAGCGGTCGCTAAAGAAGCCCTTCAGTTCGGGGGGTCTAAATTTTTTTTTGTGAGTAGTAGAAGACATTACAAAAAAAATGAGCCCCCGCGAAAGTTTTTGGTCGAAAGGGCGCTGAGAACCAGCATATCAAAGATAGGGTAAAGAGGGCTATATGTCGGCCTAGAAAGGGCCCGTTCTCGGAACCCCTGATGCCTTGAATTCTGAAATTTTCGAAAGGATCCCTATTTCAAAGGTGCATCAACTTGAAAAAAATTCCAGCCAATTTGCTGACTCACGCGAGCAACGATTTTAAATAATCCATGAATCTCTTCAATTGCATTCCTCACTTCCTCTTCATTAACAGTATTACATAATATAGAACCTGGCCTGTCGCCCAATTTTCTATTTGCAAGCGAACCGTTTGCTCTCCATTTACTAACCCAAAATAAAATAGTATTCCGCAGTAAACAACTATCAAATTATGTAAATAAATTTCCCAAGCCTCCTCTCTCGTTTCAAACAAAAGCAATCGTAAAGACGTGATTCGATGTCTTGCTATTAAGGAAATGAAATGATCAATACATTTTGCCTGCTCTTTTATAACGAACATTTCAGTTCCAAAGAGGTGCAGATAGAATATAAATGCCTGACTTAATTCACATGGATTCTACTATCCTATCATAGGGACCGCAAATAGTTCTTAAACATCTTCCTCGTCGTATAAAACCTCGACGGGTATTGAATTACAAAGGATCTAGCCATGAATGAAGGGAAATATCACAAATATTTATCAAGTGAAATTCAAAATACATAAAATAATATAAACAGATAGAAAGATAGATAGATGGATATGCTTGTAAACGTACCAAAAAATTATAATCTAGGTATTGGTTAAGAACTGTTCACTGATCCTATTTTAGAAGAGATTAGTAGTCCGAATGTATTGAGTAACGCTTTTATAGGGGGTGTCCCAGTTATAACCTGGTAAACTTCGCTAGTCGATTAGACATTGAGAATAAGTTCACATACGTATTTCTTATCTTTCAGGAACGTGTCCTAATATAGATTAGGTCCTTTAAATCTCGATTCAAAAATACAGTTTTTTTATGGTAACTCTCAGACCGCTGCAGCGATTTTTACCACATTTGTTCAAGTATTCCTGGAATAAATTCCTATTATTTGACACTAGACACATTCGACAAGATTGTCAAATGTCCAGTGACGTGATTACGGAAGGATTTCTTTCCTTTTCCCATCTTATTTCCTACGCCAGTGAACATTTTCAATTTTCGAATTTTTAGTTCAGTCTAGAAAACGAAGTTGCCACTGCAAAATATTGATTAGAGCAGCCGTTTTTGGAATAAATGGAGTTGAATGCTTATAGAAAATCTAAGCTAGCCACATGAGGGATGAAATGATTATCATTTTGAACAGTTGTTATAATTTGTAATTTTTTAAGAGCAGCAACTGAAGCGGTTTGACATCCATTCAAATTGAACAATGTTACATCCGACTTTTCTTGGTCACCTTTCAACCGATCAACTTGATATTTTGTACAAAATCAGAATTCGACCCAATGTAGGTTACGGCGAACCTCGGATTTTCAACTCAATCTGTAGCCTGAGATATGTGACTTTTCCAATATAAACTCACAAATATTTCTGTACCTATATTAATAAAATTTATATAAAATACATCATGATAACAGGGTACCCAACTTATTTAGCATAATACGTCAATACGAGTAGCGTCATACACCAATGGGGTGCGAAAATGGTAATAACTCCTGCAGAACTGGAATATGTTGTATATCATAGATGATTCAATTCTACATAATAGAGTTGACCCATAAAATGTGGGATAATCTCAAAAAACCTTTTCTACCTTTGACCTTGATAATTTTTTTGACTTCAGAGCGATCTCACTCTCAATTCACAATAATTATATTGTTTTGAGCGTCAAAGTGAAGCGATTAAGACAAAAATCTTAATATGACTGAAGTATACATTTTTACTTCATCTAGAATAAATGTTATTCGCCCACAATATCATAGTCAATATCAAACATTGTATGATATCTTCATCGATCAAAGAACAAAATAATTCTCGAGAATTCACCACCAATAACACTAGCCTGCAGGAAAAAAATTCTCCTTATTAGTATGCATGATTATGATAGGTAGAATACTCTTAAGTCGAAATATAGTGATAAAACAGAAAAAAAGCTATTTTTGCTCACAAATTATAGTCAAACAATAATGATAGCGGGCCTAGAGGCTCCCGTTACTATCATGACCAGAGAGAATGCTACGTATACAACACACCGTACAGTTGGAGAAGGGGAAGCGTTTCACTTTTGATTCGTTTCCGTTACATTTCGATTCGTTTCCGTTACATCCAGGCGATTAAGTCACAGCGAGAACTGCGCATGTGCATGCATTACTGTGGAAATAACGTTAGGCGATATCTTTCTATCAGTTCGAACTGGTGTTGTATGTACAGATGATAGTTGAATAGATTAAAGTAGTATGGATTCAAAAACAAAACATTAAATTCTAAATTTTGAATAAAAGAAAATCAAATTGTGAGATATGTACGTGACAGCAAAAAATGGAAAGCAGATATGGATTCGGCACATTAAAACCTCTATACACATAATATTTCTTGGCATTCATGAATTACTATTTTTGAATCAATATTCATCATGGTACTAGGCAGTTCATTAAACTTCCCAGGATTGATTTTCCACTCCCTTGGTTCAGATGTTAGGTCAACAAGGGAGTTCTATTGATGAGAAGGCTTACATTATATATGACATCATGTACATCCTCACAACTCCACTGCTGGGAGTGGTATTGTTTCAATATTTATAGGAAGGAAGTAGTTGAGGTTCATATCTTGACACGAGTTCCACTCGAATAATTCACATGAGAAAAGCAAGAAAAATCTCTGGACAATCAGAGTATAATGATGAACTAGTGTTATTTCCAGATTATAATTATAAGATAGAAATCTAACCTGAAAAAAGCGAGACAGTTGGAATCGACCCTAAAATCAAGCCAATCTATTCTTTGTGTCCAACTGACCATTGTAAAAAGTTTTGAAGGCGCTCTACCCTACAATAAATCAACTAACAATTGGTATATTTATTTAAAATCGTTCAAAAATGAAAATAACTGTGAATCCGATCGATTTAGAAATAAATATATCTATGTAATTATGAGATTTTTTACTCATGTTAATTTGACCCCAAAGAATAAATTGAGACAGCTTTTAGGTTGATTTCAACTGTCTCGTAAATTTCGCGATTCAAGTGGGTACTTCTATTCCTGTATATGGAAAATTGCAAGTTAAATATTCATATTTCAAATTTCTCACTGATGTATAGAAGCTATTCCTCTAGTACTAATCTGAGTTGCAATATTGACGGATTAATTACGATTTCTAAATTTGTGCCACTTGCCCAAATGTTGATTGCGGAATGATATAGAGATGCAAATTAGCGGAAAGAAGTGAAATTACCCACACATGTACATACGCGTTTTCATATTCGCATCCGGTCATTTTCAGTGTGGACGGATGTTCCTTTACGTACTGATTAACACACTTGAGGTAATTACTTTTTTATTCATGTTCATGACCTTACCGCAATATGTTCCATTATTCACTATAGAAAATATTAAAATTGGATGTTTTCATAACCAACACCATTCTGAAATAATTGTTAGGCACTTGGCAAGAGATGGTTTCCACAGAGCTCAAAATCAAGAAGAGTAAAGTATAGGTTAATGCACTTAGATTACCATGGAATTTTTGACCGTTCATTACTGGAATATGTTGTTTCCTTTGGAGTGGTATATAATCAAAATCTGAAATCAGCCAATGGAAAAATATCCAAACAAGTCGACAGCTTTCAGTTTTGCTTGAAACACCAAATGCAAATATTTGCAACAAGCACGCATTCGGTCAAACATATATATTCGGTGCTGTTTTGTACCTAGGTATTATAGTAGCAAGATGGTGATTTTCTTATTATTATCAGTTCTCAGTCCACCCTATTTCTAGAGGAAATCTCACATTCATCTTCATTAGAAGTTGATCTACATAAGAGATGAGGATTATTCTATAGATCAAAAACCAACACATTCCCGATGAAATAATATACATTCGTAATTTGATTGTATTTCTCTCTGGAAAATGATGATAGCATAACAAACACAATAATATTTGCTCGTATTATTATTATTGTTCTTATTAATGTTATTAATTTTCCAGAATACCGGGATGCGCGGAAATTAAAATTTTCCGATTGAAGACGGAAACACGATATATCACTGGTTCGATTCTTTTGAATCCAATATCCGGAAAATAATTTTGCTAGTTCGACCAAACAATTTGTTGTAGGCAATAAATTAACAAATATATGATAATTGTCTGAAAATTGTTAAGAAATGAAAATATTTGCATTTTTTGAGCCATAATAAACGCTCTATTTTCACATCTTGTAATGCTGAGAAAATGGAGTTTCCCGGGAAATATGCGTTTGGGCAAAAACATTTCTCACAAAATTCTGATACAAGTGCTTTTGAATCAATCAAAAACTCTGTTTGGCCAAATTTCTCCAATCCATCGGAGTTTTCAAACGGTCATAACTCGGAAAACTCTAGAAAAGTCGTGAATGTAAAAAGTATTTATTTGGCCCAAAAAAATCCTTGTTTACAACAAATTTAAAGGTGGAATATTTTTTCCTAGATGTTGATCTGATTCTAAAGAATCAAACTGCATGACTTTTTAATGATATATAGCGTCATAAACGTGTTTTTATCCAAGCGAAATCAATAAAAATGTTCGGAAGACATGCTTTCCGCAAAAACTGAAGCGTTAATAATATTTATATGACTTATGACTACTCAGTAGGATTTTTCAGATTTTTCGAACATGAATTTATCTTCAGACATTTTCTGTTTCAAACAATCCATAACTTTTTATTATTTTCCGTGGATAACTCGGAAAGTATGCGTTTTGGAAAGAACATTTCCACACAAAAAATTGTATTTTATATCACATAGTATTCATAAATACATCGAATACCCGGTTCTGGAAATTTTCCTCGATCGATAGAAAATTTGAATCTACTATAACTTATTATTGTTTTAATTGATTAATTAATCTTATTGTTTATTAGATAGAGCACGATCTAATTTCTTCTGTTGCTCTGTGGTTTGACCAACAAACGAATAGATTGGGACATCTTTTTTGTCAATTCAAGCTTTTTCTCAAATTTCACAATATATTGCTTTTCTACAACTTATTTTCCTGTACTATGATGATAACTTCTTAATGCACGCAGTATAGGCAAGTTTCGATATTCATATAGGGTAACCCGGTAAGTGTAAGAGATTAAAAAAATGGAAGACAAATTCTCAATTCCTTGATTTTTGAGTCAAATTCAGTAGTGGAATCAAAAATTTCATATAGTTATTTTTTTCGAGATAAACGAAAGTTAGATTCTTCTGATCATAAAATCGGCTTTAAAGTTAAAAAATACTATGGAATGGCTTTCATTCTTCACAGAAAAAAATTCTGGTAGAGCACCACTCTAGTTTGTCATTTTCAAATCTGATGTGCTGTTTCTCTTCCTGCCTCGTAGTTCATAGTATGATTTTACTTGAAAATATATTCTGAAAGATGAATGTAGAGAGGACTCCATTTTTAATCGAATCTGCATACAAATTTCGTATTTTGTTTCAGTTATAGTGGTGGTAGTTATCGAGCTCGTGATCCATATGAAGGTTATCGTGGTACAAGTTACCTTTATGGAAGACCTTCACCCTCAACAACCACTGGCCCCTCTAAAGCTCCTTCTGGTACTTCTGATGTTACAGAGAATCCACAGCAAAACAATGGTTCTGGATGATTTACTCTTTTAGGCCTGAGAAAGTGCGTGCAATTTTGAGAGAAACGTTAGATTATAATGAATCACATATCCGATCACTCACAATTTTAATGTTGTAATGTAACTTTAATAAATTTTTTACTAAGTACAACTCATTTATTTGGTTCATTATCCCTATTTTCAAGTGTAGAAATGATCTCCAGATTTGATAATATGACAGTTACCATTCTTCGAATCGCAGTAGATGAAGGAGTGAAGATTTAATAGTGGTGTTCAGAATCTAAAATGAGACAGAAAATTTGTTTCAACAACTAATTCAGTTTCACTTATTTCTTATTCTTGAATAATTATCTCACTTCATATTAAAACAAATACAAACTGTTTTTCCATGCCAAACTAGATCCAAGCAAGTTTGTTGGGAAATATGATAATGATAACTTCTGAGAACGTAATAATTTCATTATGAAGTGAAAAATACAGTAATTAGCCCGCCGGAATATTTGATCGTACTTACTCCTTTCTTTTCCCTCCCCTTACAATACGTAGTGAAAGGAAAATATTGTAATGGTCCTAAACAAAATTTCAGAATTTTCGCGGAAATATTCGTTTGACAAATTCAGGGTACAGCCTGATATCATTAAATGCTATTTTTGTGTAGTATGGCCCAATTTGAATTTTCATCATAGGCGTTCCTAACAGGGAGGGGTTTACTTCTTCGTTAAATCTCATGACTGAGTTTTCACAAGGGAGGGACTCCATAGAGCTCACCGTATGCGGTATAAAGACGTCTGAAAGATTCGCAAAATTTGATGAGAATGCATAATCGCAATTTCACAAGAACGTTTTTTTCCAAATTGAACAAGAAACGAACAATATGGGCTATTCATCATTTAACATATCTAGTGGCGTATGAAATAAGGTGGGAAAATGAGACAACCCTGTAATTCAATATTATTTTGCTATGAAAAACATCATTTACATTGACGATAGTAAGCATCGAAGATTATAAATGAATCTTATGGACAGTTCTGCATGCATTTTTGAATGGTGGAATTATTGCTAATCCAGAAAACCAAGAAAAATCGATAAAAAGTTCACTCCATATTGAACCCATGTTTTCCGAAAACTAGATATATGAATGTTCTACATGTGCCTAAAATATTATATTATGAAATTTTTCGATAAGACATTGGATGATGAAAAATGGACATAAATCATAGGTGAATTTTAGGATATGGAAGCTGTACATTTATTAGTTACATTAGAGGCGAAAAAGGTGTAGTTAACACCCAGTATCCTGCCTTGAGAATTGTGTATACTTGGAAACTGAAAGATAGCGGAATGGGCCAGTGAGTATTTTATAAATAGAGTAACAAACCTGACATTCGGTACATACGTCACATTGTCACGAGGTTTGACATAATGAATGATGTCGTGTGATAAATGGCCTATTAGCAAATGATGGATCAACTTACTATTTCAAAAATATCGGAAATCAGGAGAAAAAGTTATACAAAGCTTAAGTTTGTTGCAAACACATATCGTACCGTAGTTTAACGTACAAACTATGTTGTTCGAGATTTGCAGCTTTGACTTTGAAGTCATCAGATGATTTAGTTAAATGAACATAAAGCTGGACATTTACATATATACGGATTATCATGTAGTACGAAATGAAGTTGATCAATAATCAGGTTTAATTGCTATGATCGAGAAATGTTGAGAAAGAATTCTAAAGCCACGGAAATATTTTAAGGCCCTTTAGAAGCTACTTTGAAAAAGCACCCAGACTTCGGAATTTACAAAGACATGGATGTTGGTATATGCAGAAAAAGCAGAAGAAAAGAAAAATCCAGATATTCCCCTTGATCAACCGTAATTAGATGGAACATGTCAGTGTCATAAGCAATCAGATCAGAAAGTATACTTTTCGGTTACTACATTAGCGGGCGTAAGCTGGTACTTAACTTTTTTGGCTCCGAGCTGAATACGAATGAATGATACTGATGTATTCAGCTCAAAGGCAAAATAGGGATTCTTATACGACAACCTTCTGAATCTGTTATTTCCTGATATGAGAACAGAATAATAATGATAAAAATCATGACGTACGACTCCAAAAACATATCAATTTTGGATAGAATCGAACCGTAAGCACAAAACTCGTCCGCCGTATTGGAGTCGCCATTATAGTCGGGTCAAATTAGACGTTAAAAATGTGCAAGCTCGGAATTTTTTCCAAACAGACCAATCAAATTAATTTTTTTTGCAAATCGTTCCTGGACGGATACTGAACGATATTGAACTTTAAGATCTTGCCGCTCGACCATTTTTCACCTGTTAAACCGGAAATTGGCCAATTTTCATGGGAAAATTTGCAAAATTGGTAAGTATTGTCGGAATTGGCTCGAAAACTCCACTCGAGGGTTTTCGGGGTCGCTGATTACGATTCCGAAGTTAGATTTACCATTTTCGACCGCGATAGCTAGAAATTCGCCAACTTTATGTCCCAAAAATGGTCAAATTTAATAATTTCGCAGTTTTTGTTGAGATTGACTAAAACATTTCACTCGAGGGTTTTCGAGGTCGCTGATCACGATTCCGAAGTTAGATTTACCATTTTCCACCGCGGTAGCTAGAAATTGGCCAATTATATGTCTGAAAAATAGGCAAATTTAATAATTTCGTAATTTTTATTGAATATGTCTAAAACATTTCACTCGGGGGTTTTCGAGGTCGCTAATCACGATTCCGAAGTTGGATTTACCATTTTCCACCGCGGTTGCTAGAAATTGGCCAATTATATGTCTGAAAAATAGGCAAATTTAATAATTTCGTAATTTTTGTTGAATATGTCTAAAACATTTCACTCGGGGGTTTTCGAGGTCGCTGATCATGATTCCGAAGTTAGATTTACCATTTTCGACCGCGGTAGCTAGAAATTGGCCAACTTTATGTCCCAAAAATGGTCAAATTTAATAATTTCGCGGTTTTTGTTGAAATTGACTAAAACATTTCACTCGGGGGTTTTCGAGGTCGCGGATCACGATTCCGAAGTTAGATTTACCATTTTCCACCGCGGTTGCTAGAAATTGGCCAATTATATGTCTGAAAAATAGGCAAATTTAATAATTTCGTAATTTTTGTTGAATATGTCTAAAACATTTCACTCGGGGGTTTTCGAGGTCGCTGATCACGATTCCGAAGTTAGATTTACCATTTTCGACAGCGGTAGCTAGAAATTGGCCAACTTTATCTCCCAAAAATGGTCAAATTTAATAATTTCGCGGTTTTTGTTGAAATTGACTAAAACATTTCACTCGGGGGTTTTCGAGGTCGCTGATCACGATTCCGAAGTTAGATTTACGATTTTCGACCGCGGTAGCTAGAAATTGGCCAACTTTATGTCCCAAAAATGGTCAAATTTAATAATTTCGCGGTTTTTGTTGAAATTGACTAAAACATTTCACTCGGGGGTTTTCGAGGTCGCTGATCACGATTCCGAACAAGTTAGATTTACCATTTTCCACCGCGGTTGCTAGAAATTGGCCAATTATATGTCTGAAAAATAGGCAAATTTAATGATTTCGTAATTTATGTTGAATATGTCTAAAACATTTCACTCGGGGGTTTTCGAAGTCGCTGATCACGATTCCGAAGTTAGATTTACCATTTTCCACCGCGGTTGCTAGAAATTGGCCAATTATATGTCTGAAAAATAGGCAAATTTAATAATTTCGTAATTACCATTTTCGGCCGCGGTAGCTAGAAATTGGCCAACTTTATGTCCCAAAAATGGTCAAATTTAATAATTTCGCGGTTTTTGTTGAAATTGACTAAAACATTTCACTCGGGGGTTTTCGAGGTCGCGGATCACGATTCCGAAGTTAGATTTACCATTTTCCACCGCGGTTGCTAGAAATTGGCCAATTATATGTCTGAAAAAAGCCAATTTGATAATTTCGTAATTCTTGTTGAAAATGACTAAAACATTTCACTTGGGGGTTTTCGACCGCGGTAGCTAGAAATTGGCCAACTTTATGTCCCAAAAATGGTCAAATTTAATAATTTCGCAGTTTTAGTTGAAATTGACTAAAACATTTTACTCGTGGGTTTTCGAGGTAGCTGATCACGATTCCGAAGTTAGATTCACCTTTTTACACCAAGGTAATGACTGCGATAATAGCGATACCGCGATACTGGATGAAAATGATGATATTGATAGTACTGAGATCAACGAAACAGATTTTGTACCAGAGCAAAATGTGGAATTTGATTTTTATAATGATACCAATTTGGACAATATAGCTGCAATAAATAATGAGAATGACGATGACGATGATATGGAATGTAATGAAATAGATTGATATATTATGTATATTATTTTTAAATTTATGAACATTAGAATGTAAGTGTAAATGTAAATGTAAGAAATTGTTAAATATAAATTTTAAATAATAAAATGTAAAAAAATAAATGAAATATTAAAATGTTTAATAAAAATATATTCATAAATTCTTGTTGTTATTTGAATTTGCTTCTAGACGGTTGACAAATTTCAGGTAAGAAATATTGTTTTGCAATGAAATTGGTAAATTTCTAAATGGTATAATAATAAAAAAATGTTACTTCAGAATCACGAAAACCCCAAACGATATTTTCTAGCCATTTTCAACAAAAATTACGAAATTATCTAATTTATCCATTTTTCAGACATATAATTGGCCAATTTCTAGATATCGCGGTGGAAAATGGTAAATCCAACTTCGGAATCGTGATCAGCGACCTCGAAAACACTTGAGTGAAATGTTTTAGTCAATTTCAACAAAAACTGCGAAATTATTGAATTTGACCATTGGGACATAAAGTTGGCCAATTTCCAGCTGCTGCGGTCGAAAATGGTAAATCTAAATCTAACTTCGGAATCGTGGTCAGCGACCCCGAAAACCCTCGAGTGGAGTTTTCCAGCCAATTTTGGCAATACTTACCAATTTCTGGTTTAACAGGTGAAAAATGGTTGAGCGGCAAGATCTTAAAGTTCAATATCGTTCAGTATCCGTCCAGGAACGATTTGCAAAACCAATTAAGTTGATTGGTCTGTTTGGAAAAATTTCTGACCTTTTTCGCTAAATTGACTCGACTATTATGAATTTTTGAGTTTTGACTAGATATTCATAATCTAACACCCACAGAAATTTTATTTATACGTACTCAATCTGTTATTCTTTTATCTATGTTAACTGTTTTTTCTGACGTTTACATACCTAAGTCATTGAAAAACTTTTTTTTACTTGAGGCACATACATGAGTTTTGTGACTTGACATTCAAATAAAACTAACAACCAACTCATGCGATGGATGAGTATCACACATCAGTCGCGATAGAAATAGTTTTATACCGCATGTTACTAATGCCTGTCAACTGTCATTGATGGACCCTGTTGGCGGGAACTCGACATTCCTCATTTGGGTTAGATCATTTTCACATAAATGTCATTAGAGAATTCGTTACGGATTTCAGTCACTATATATGCAGTCCGAACGTAAAAAGATAGTATATGCATAGGTATATCCAAGATATATGAGGTGGATTATATTTATCAAAGAATCTTTGTAGCATTCACGTAATATTCATGTGAATATTGAATATTTGCTTGGTATTTTTAGAAGGACTAAATATTTCCCATTGCAACAATAATGGGTGTTTAAATTAAAGATTGTTTATGTAATATAAATATATAGTGCGATATGGCATGAATAACCTAATTATTTGTAAATTAGTATATAATCATAGCATGCTTGGAATATATTTGGTTATATGATAAATGTAGTAAAAATAATATCCCTGTGGAAATTGCAATTTGTTCACGGGGCTACATGAAAGGTAAAATTGGATCTTGATGATCATTGCTATGGATGAGTTTCCCTTCCAATTTCTAACTTCCCTACCAGACTTACATTAAATTCTGGAAAGCAATATCCCGAATGCAGTTACGAACGTGTGTTCTCGAATAACTCAATTGGTAAGAGCGCTTTCCGGCAATCTAGAGGTCGCAGGTTCGAATCCTGTTCGAGGATAATCTCTTTCTGAAATATAAAACCTTGTCTGCACACCTCTCATTTTTCATATCCTATCAATGAGAAAAAATGATCCCTATCCATCAAGAATACTGTACATGAAATATAAATTCGACGTTTTTCCCGTCTTGAGCTGTTTCTTATCATTTGCAACAGCTAGATATTTTATAAGGTCAAAGAACTCCATACCTTTATTCTTGACTTGACTAGACATCTATTCTGTAACAAAATTTCATTGAAGTGACATTCGTAATTTTTCCGAAAACAACGTCTTAAGTACAACAAATCTTATATATACCAAGGGCGTAGCTAATGCCTCGGACATTATTCCTACTTTTCTATGCCGCGAGCCATAATAATTTCCATAAACACATTACAAATAACTATATAGTTCACCTCAACAGAGGATGAAGTATGATTTTCAAGATTTTATATTTTGTACACATTCCTCGTCTTGTGCCTCGTTAAGGCACGATATTTTCCTCAGGGACAATTTGATTTTAAACTTAAAAACCGGTTTGGTTAGCGGTATAAATTAAATGATCAGTATTTTGATTTTCTGAACAATACACTTTTCCAGTATTTTATCTCAAATGCTCAGTATGATGATATATGATCTGTCAGTAAGATAAAAAATAGTTAGTTAAAATAGAAATGGTCAATAAAATTAATAATCGTTCCGTACAATTAATGAGTCGTCGGTAAAATAATAAAGTGTCAATAGGATTAATAATTGGCCAGTACGAATTAAAAAACCGAATTCAATGTTGTACGTACGTGCATGTACGTGCATATTCTTAAATAGCCCAGGCGGTAGAATCCCGGCTCGATATACTTTTGCCTCTAACAGCTAAGGTTCGAAACTCCAATCGATAACGTTATCGCATGTTAATTTGTTGGATTCTCATATGTCTTGAGTATACTAAGCTAGTAGGTTATTCAAAAGGTTGTTTTTGCTATTGATAGATTGTCCTTGCTACCGTAGGCTGAGCCAACGATTGCGCGGAGTAAGATATCACTCTTATTTGTAGAGATACAAAAAAAGTTGAATACAAAAGTTGTATGATATGTGATGGTGCATATTTAAAAAATATTTTATATTATACATGGTGTGTCATGTAGTCGTGGTGGTTAATATCAAGTTTTTTTTTTGAACTGAATAGCTTGTGTATTATTGCATTTTTGAATTCTATGGAAAATTGTAGATATTTTTCATGTATGATGTCCTATACCTGAGTCTTACCGTTCTTCATATATTTCAAATTTTATGTCAAAAATGACACGATTGCAGGTCTCAACAAAACTATCAATTACTCCTATAAATATGGAAGCCATTATTATTTAATTGCAGTTATTTACCTTGCAGAAGAACCCACTCCAGAACACTATGTTGATATTTTTATAATGAATTAATACAGGCTGATCAAAAACAAACAGGAAAAATTAAATTCGAAAAAACGTGAAAGTCAACTCTTTTGAATAGAACCCTATTTTTAAAATTATAAAATATTCAACATTAAAAATACCCCTATTTTTAATCTTACCTTCTGTAAGGTTGTCTACTCCTAAGATTTGTTCGAAATATTTGCAGTTCCATTTTTTTCTATTATCAGAATGATTATGCGGTTGAAAGCCATGGTGAAATCGATTCACTTCACAAATGTATCTATTTCTTGCGATTTGACAAGATTCTTGTAAATTTATTACACAATATTGAATTTTTTTTCTATACTTAGACTACACGAAAGGGAAACGTATAATGTTCGAAGAACATCGTGTGAGAAAACGGGGAATGTTGTGAGAGGAGATAGGCATCCGAATTTTTCTTGAAGATTTAGAAGTTATAGACATAGGGAAAGACCCCAGGAGTTGCAAAACTCCACTGTTCCATAGAAAAATGAAGCTTGGTAGGAGGAAGTTTGGCAGGTCTCGAACTTAACAATGAAGGGATGACTAGCTTGAGCTGGACTAGTTTGCCAATTTGGAATCTTTCGTGGTGGACCAACAGAGATTTCTGATGAACACATACCCTTATACGATGTTCTAGAGGGAGCAATGAATTCATAAGACAAATAACTCTCTTCTGGATACAATTCAAGAGTTTCAGCGTATTTTTGGAAGCTGAACTCTGAACATGTGAAACAGTACTCCAGCACAGGTATATTATGAGGAGTTGCTTGGATTCAAAGTAGTTCTTGGCACAGAATAGAAAACCAAGTTTTTGGGAATCCGTCTTTGCAATGGACTTCACATGATCATCCACATGGCATATTGGCCATTTGTTATTTCTTATTGTGAATCTGCAGATGTATTACCAGCTAACCATTGTGACATTTCTTCAATTTGTACTACCATCATATTCACAATAGTGTAAATAGAACCAAATAGTTATTTTACTGCTCCAAAATCTCATTTAACCTATCAAATTTTATAAATGTACTGAGTCTTTTACAATATTTTACTGAGTGTTTATTATATAATAATTATTTACATATTGAATTAAATCCTGTTCAGTTCATTAGAAGCCTTTGGTTATCACGTTATCAGATAATACAATCTTTGCAATATATTTTTATTCATACATACAATAATAATTCAATTCGCAGTTTATGCAGGTTTTATTCCCTAATAGTATTTTAACTATAAGAAAACATTGAAATCGCCGTAATAATGAATCTGCTCGTTGTTTACTATACCTGAGCGACTGGGTGAGACACAAAAAAATATTGCGAGCAAGAAGACTGTTATCCGATTTTTTTTACTCATTTTCAAAATAGTGTTGAGTTTGTGTTTCGTTTACATATAATATTACTTCCAAATAGCTTAAATTTCCTCTCCTACTCTTACATTATAGCAAGTAGGTAGGTATCCCGCATTGGAACAAGATTATGCACGACGAGATTTTGATACTTTTGCAACTCTTGCTGAGAAGCGAGACGAGACGAGACTTCCTGACATTCTCGTCTCGTTTGTCTCGCTGACATCACTAGTTTGAAGATCGTCGAGATGTGAACGTAACATAATATGATATTCCTTGCGTGTTTCGAACCGTTTATATGTATGCACTAATAGTAATATCGTTATGATTCAAATTTGGTTCTTCATCGACGATCATGTCACAAGTGTCAATGTTTTCGGAAAATTTATCAAATAAGTGTCTACATTTTCTCTTGAATGTTATACTAACTTGTTCTAGAAAAAATTGTCATTTCAAAAACGATGTTAGTAAAAAACAGCCACTTTAGATGATGTCTTCTTTTGTTGTTTTCCAGTTAACAGTTCAATTAAGATAAAGTTTTTTCAATACTGGTCAGTCAAACTGACATCTGCAATAAATCGAATCGCTGATCTCCAAAATACTCTATCTAATCATTTCGGAGTATGCTATCATATTGCTTACGTAATTGCTTAAGCTGATCAAAGCTTTGTTACTTTCGTAAATACAGAAATGATAGAAGCATCTCAATCGCAGAAATCAAATGGTAGGGTGGATATACTTACTCTAATGTGCATATATACGTGGTCGACCAGAAGAAACTAATCGAAGCTACATCACAGGATATCTTTGCATCAATTACAGTAAGTAAACATTGATTCAACTCCCACATGAAACACAATTTAACATTTGATATAGATTCAGAGTAAATAACAATTATCATGGCTAGCAAATTATCAGGAAACGGTCGATAGAACATTCAGTAAATGTAAATGCAAATATTTGCCCCTAACAATCAACAATTCCATTTTGTATCCATTCCAAATAAGAAATTGTGCAAAAGATAACTTGTCTTCAACCTCAGAAATGAAGTCAGGAATCTTTCCGACAAATAATTATCAATATGTAAGAATTCTAGGGAGATATCAAATGTTCCAGAGATTTCAATAAGAGCAACTTTCTAACTTACCATAAATATGAAATATCGATATTGTCAGGATATAGCATGAGATCAATATGTATTATACTATTTCAAATAGTTCGAAACTACCTCACTTAAGGGAATATAATTTTATTTCGAAAATTATCCTATGTAATCGTTTGTTTCAGAAATTATCAAGAATGTTGGGAAAATCACATAAATGTGTTTTATGGATCTATACATATTTACATCATGAAGTTATCAAAAGTATATTCAAACACAACTGGCACCAAAGATTGGGCTAGGTTAGTTGAATACTTTGTAACGACGCTGAAAAATCTTGAATAGTTATTCAATGAGGAACACGTATATTGGTCATGAATTTTAGAAGATTTCGTTTATATTAGTAGAACCGGAACGCGTGATATAAAAGAATTCATGATTCCGATTAGGTATACTGTTGTATAGGAATATAGATAGTACCGTGTGTAGAGATCCTTGTAGTATGAAGATCAGATTTGCATACATTCTTAATTCATAAGCCGAGTATGTTTGATGTCATTTAAAACCGTGCATATTCCGTGTCACCATAAGATAACGGAACATCTGTCATAAGTATAAAAACTACGACATAGATTTCGGAATTGGTGGAGCATCATTCCTGTGAAATGAGTAAAAAAGGGTTCTGCGAGAACTGGCGGAGGTGACTTGGCCAGCACCTCGAAGCGTATAAAGGCCGTAAAAGAATTCGAACTTGAATCCCTTTAGAAGCAAAATCAGCAAAGCAAATGTCAATTTTTTAATAAAGCCGAAAACTCATAATTGGGTGAGATCTACTATTGTATTATACAATATCCCTTTGAATTGATTGTACAGCGAAATCCGTTCTGTGTTTTGGTTGTTTGGGCCTGCGCCTGGGAGTAATTACAGGTCAATAATTAAAATGAATTGTCATTTCTCCTAACTCTATCTTACCCGCGTGCCGAGAATAATTATTTGAATTATATTGAGTAATTGTATGGTGTTAGTGAATAAATGAATTGCGAAATACTGTATCATAATCTCCATGTGCACACTGTGTAGGAAGTAGGTGGATATTGTAGATAAACCACTGATAGTGTCTGCACACTGTACTCGTATAGCTACACGGAAGTAAAAACTAGAAGTGGAAGTATGGACGAGATCAGAATACTTCCATGTATACATTTTGTAGTTCCCCGGAAGTAGGTGAAAGTATTTTTGATTAGCTAGTGACAGCTTGTGTAAGCCGTCTAGTTTCCCGGAAGTAGGAACTGTGGCCGACGTATGAAAGGACCTGTATGTAATAATAATAATAATAAATCTTTATTTACTTAGATAGAAATTACAATAGAACTAATATAATACTATTAACAAATTCTAAGTAAAATAAGGTACATGGTGCTCTTTAAGATTAAATCTTGTGTGAGCTAAATATAACAATGAAATAAATTAGTTTTAAGTATTTACATAATTAATTTAATACATTTTCGTTCAATTTAAATTAGTTTAATACTCTGAACAAGTAGATAAATCATTAAGAATAGGCAGGGACACTTAACTTTTTATATACCGTTTTCCGAACGAGAGTATATGCGGTTATCAGAATATATACTATTCCCGAACTACTGGGATGCGATTTTTCATGTCAATTTCATTGTGGATATGGGATCTAGGTTTCTGAAAGATATATTCCTTTAGTTTTTTGTTTAATAATTTGACGTTATTTATTCTTTTTATTTCTTCTGGCAAGTTTGAAATTATTTTTGGTCCTAGATAATTATAGCTGCGCTGTCCTACTGTTTTATTCACTGTTGGCGGTAAGTAGTAAGTATATCTATTTCTTGTTTCATATTGGTGTTCGTTGAATTTTAACAAGTGTTTTCTTAGGTTTTGTTTCCGTACTATTTCAAAGTAAAAAAGTTGACGTAGGTCCATTATTTTAGTTTCTCTATACAGGTCATCGCTACTATAAGTATTCTTTTTATTATATATAATTTTCAAAAAGCGCTTTTGAAGAACTTCCAGTGCGTTCAAATATGATGCGTTAACTCCTCCCCACGATAGGATGCCATATTTCAAATGTGATTCCACTAAGGAATGATATAACGTTCGAAGCTGTTTAATGTCGAGTATATCTTTCAAGTATTTAAATTTATGAACGATGCATCGAAGTTTTTTTATGATGTGAGTTATATGTGCATTCCATCGTAGGTGAGAGTCTAGAATTATGCCCAGATATTTAGTTTGTAATGAACATTGGATTGCAAAATTGTCTAATTTGAGCTCTGTAAATTGCGGTAGATGATTTTTTTGTGAAGCAAATGGTAGTGCTACTGTCTTATTAAAGTTTATGGTAAGTAGTTTATAATCAAACCATGTCTTAATTATATTAAGATCTGCCTCCGCGTCCTGTTTTAAGGTAGTCCATGTATCTCCTACATATAGAATTGCTGTATCGTCTGCGAAACTGAAAATTACTCCTTTCGTATCAAGTGAGAATATATTGTTAACATAGATGTTGAACAATATTGGCCCTAAAATTGTGCCTTGTGGTATTCCATATTCGGAAGTTTCGTATTCGCTTCTATGTTTATTAATTTCTACACATTGTGATCTATTTGTGAGATAATTTGTCATTAATTTGTGTGCGGTATCTCTAAAACCGATATTTTCTAAAGTATCTAACAATTCCTTATGACTGACTGAGTCGAAAGCTTTAGATAAATCTATAAAAACACCTAGAACCTTCTTCTGTTCATCTAGATTCTTGTAAATTTTATCTGTCAGGAAAAGCATAGCATCTTGTGTAGACATCTTTTGACGAAATCCAAACTGCCTGGTCGATATAATTTTGTACTTTTCTAGGAATGTCGTGATTCTTACTTTTAGTACCTTCTCAACAATCTTTGATATATTAGATATCAGAGATATCGGTCGATAATTGATGAGTGCTTCTGTGTTTCCAGACTTGAAAATTGGTTTAACTATAGATATTTTCAGTGATGATGGAAAATCTCCTGTTTCTAATATTATATTAATGATGTGAGTTAGCGGAATTGATATTTTTTTTCTAATTAATTTTAAAATTTCTGGTGTGATGTTGTCAACTCCAGTCGCCTTTTTATTCTTCAGTTCGTCTATTATTTTCTCAATTTCTTCAGGAGTTGTTGGTTCAAGGTATATAGAATTTGATAATATGTTTTTTTTCTCTTTATATTCCAGAGGTTTTTGTATTTTGTCGGCCATACTTTTACCAATCTTCGTAAAATATTCGTTGAACGCATTTGTAATTGATTGGGTTCCTGTAATTACTAAATTATCTTCTTTAATTCTATTTATATCATCTTTTCTTTTTTTGTTTGAACCACACATTTTATTCACCGTATTCCATAGATTTTTGTTGGTATTTTGGTTTATCTTTATTTGTGACTGATAATAATTCCTTTTTGCATATCTTATCAAGTCTGTCAGTTTATTTCTATAAGTTTTAAATTCCTTTTTAAGTTCTTCATTTTCGTGGTCTTTCTTCATTTGTTTTGATAATTTGTCCTTGTGATTAATTGATGTTACAATGCCTTGTGTCACCCAAGATTTGCGTTTCGAAATTTTTTTTCTATAAGTATACGTGGATCTTTTTATCAATTCCTGTAGTATGTTTATTAATGAATCGACCTTGTCTTTAGCGTTTGTTAGACTCATTGTTTCTGTCCAGTTTATTTTATTAATTTCGGTTTTAAGTGTTTTTTGGTTAGTTTTTGTATAGGTTACGAATTTTTTATTATTATGGTTCGGACACCCTGGTATTAGTAATTGGCAACAGACAATGTAGTGGTCAGTTATTGAAGTTTTTATAATTAGTGGCAGCACTAGATCTTCAATGTCTGAGGATACACTTTTTACGAATATATGGTCTAAGCACGTTTTGGAGTTGTTGTGCACTCTGGTATAATCATTTATTAATGACTGGAAGCCGTATTGTCCTAAAATATTCATATAGTTATGCGCAGAGATATCATTTTTCTCCGTCAAAATGTCAATGTTTATGTCCCCTATCCAAAATTGATAATCCGAGCTTAGAATTTTGTGTTGTAGGAAATTTTCGAGAGCTTGATTGAACTCGTTGACATTGGTTGATGGGGGTCTGTACATAGCAATTACATTTATTTTTTTGTGGCATACCTCAATAATGATATCTATTAGTGCTAAGTCTCCTATATTGATTAATTGGTGTGTGGTTTTGAAATTTTCTTTTACGTATATTATTGTGCCGTCGTTTTTGTTTGTGCAGCTTTCACTATAAATTGTATTGTACCCTTCTAATTTATGAAGATTTAGATCGGGGATGGTGTAGGTTTCTGAAAGTACTATACAGTCAAAAGAAATTTTAACCTGTTCCAAGAATATTTTTAATTCGTCGAAGTTCTTATTTAAGCTCCGGATATTATTGTGCAATATTTTAAAATTTTGTTGACTTGCGTTAATTTCTAAAACTGCTTTGCATTCGATTGCATTGCTTACGTTTTCAGTTTTTATTATAGGTACAGTAAAATCCCTCAAGTATTGGTCCATGGATGTATTACTTAATTATATTATTATGAATTTTACAGTTGTTTATATAAGGTGAAGAAGAAAACTGTGATGTGATAATTTAAATAAGGAAAGGGATATTTAGACAGGGAGAATCTTCAAGCCAAGGGGCCGATCATGGCGATTTAACACACACACTGGTAGGCCTCGGATAGGTTACATTAGAGATTACAAAGGGATGCTTCAAGACGTTTGAGATTTCAGGATTATAAGGATTTTGTGTCAAAATTCATTTTGTAATAAAATTTGTTGAAATGCTTTTAGTGCTCTAGCTATGTTAGTTTTACTTCTTATTCTTTTGTTTTATTAAATTGTTTTTTTTTATTAAGTTAATTTTTATTCATTCCTTTTTCACCATACGCACATCTCTTCAGGTGGGATCGCGATTTTGGGTCTTTGTTCTGGCTACTGGTGGATGATTGTGTTTTTTTCTTCAAGCTACTCGTTGCTTGCTCCTTAGATTTGAGGTTTATATTCTCGAAAACTTCGTCGTCCGAGTCGGTTTCGTTTTGCTCAAAATTAAATTCTTTCCGTAAATTCTTTCCTCTTGATATCGGATTTGGAGTTGCTGGAGCACTGTTGGGTTTATCTATATTAACTTCAGTTGACTCGATTTTCTCTAGTTTATCGGGACTGTAAATTTCGCCATTTACGACAAGTTTTCCTTTTTTAATATATGCATTTAATTTTTGTGATCGCGCTTTATTCAAATGAGATCTTAATATTTTTTCCCTTTCTAAGTCTGCTTTACATAAATCATTGTTTATATAAATTTGGGTATTTTTTAGGTTTTGCCGTTTGCTGAAAATTAGTTGTTTAGTCTGGTGTGAAATAAATTGTACTATTATGGGTTTCTTTGCACCTTTTCCTAGTTTATACAGATCGTTAATATCAGTTACTCTGATATCAATGTTTAACAATTCATTGAGCTTGTTAATTGTATTTTGAATAAGATCTTCTTCTGGTACTTCTAATCCAAAGATTATTATATTATTCTTTTTCAATTGTCGAATTATATACAAATAATTATTTTCCAGTTCGGTTTGATTTGATTCTATAATAGCTACTTTTTCGTTTATTTTTTTATCCTCTTTATTTATATCCTGTCGTAATTCTTCTATATCCTTTTTTATTATACTAGTTTGTTTCTCAATCGTTTTTGTTAGTTTCTCATACAGCTGTTCTACTGGATTTATGCTGTCATATGGCATGTTATAATATGTACTTTAATTATATGTATGTAAATTAGTATTAGGGATAACTTATTTTTAAAGATCTAATATTCTTATTGTTAATATATTTTCCTTGTATGTTTACGTTTTAAATAGTCAGCTTAGATGAGGTGAGTATATTATAAAGACTTACAGTTTGCGATTCTTTCGAGTTTTTCTTACTCTTAGATTAAAATTATTGATCTGTAGGTTGCCGTTATAAAACACACATCTGCTTCGCATCACACTTCAACTCACACTTGTAATGTGGACTGACATCAGTTTAAAATTATCCCGCTCAAAGAGACCACGTACTAACTTAGACAGAGTGAGATAAATCGAAATTAAGAGTAATCAATATATTAATACAGTTTATGAGTTGACTTCTACTATGCTGCGGGGTTAGTTTCAGATACCCAGAGCGGATTATAAGCCGTTTCAATACGCTGTCAACTTGCCATGCTTGCATAGTCTGTAGATTGTTTGCTACTTCATGATTACCTACTCTTAAATGTTTATGCAAGATTTATGATTCAGTGAAAAGTTTACTTGCTTGGACCTTTTTTTTTTCTCTTCCTTTTGCTTGAGCTTCCTTGCATTCTTCCGGGTCATGATGCTCGTCATTGTAAATTTCATTCAATAATACAGAATTACGAGAAATAAATTTGTTATTTGTAGTTTATTTGCAAGGAAGTGTAATTTCTAAGACATCATTTGATTAGCCGAGAAGTAACCAAGTATTTTTTGTACTAAAAGTCAGCAAATCTGATACCAGTCATTCTGCTCGTTGGGGTTATACTTCACGGTAGCTATCCTAGGATCAATGCTATCCATAAACAGCATTGTGATGCGCCTTGTGGTGAGGACCCTAGCAGAAGTCTCCGAACAGGACTAAGCCTTATCGAAAATCTGGCGCTCGAGAAATAAAAGTTTATTACGTAGTGTGTATATAGTGCAAAAGTTACAAAGCACTTCACAATATGTTATCACTTGATTCGATTTCTCATTGATTTATCAGCCGTGCAACGCCACATGTTACCAATATCGGTCCAGAGACGGATTAGTTGCTAGGTAACTTTATTCGATCGAGGTTTTTATTTTACCTTCTAATGGTGAGATTATAAAAATATAATGAATTCATGTACAATCTAGTTTAGTTTGAGTACTTATTTGTTTTAGCAAACTAGTACCATGGTTGTATGTTTCAATTTCCATTAAATAGTAAATAACCATTTGATAATACTAATATAATCAGCAGCTAAGGACGAATCTGGATAGTGTTGCCATCTACAAGTTTTTTATGAAATCAAAACTCAACTCAAAATATGGCAAACAATAACACAAGATGTAATCAAAAAAGGCACTTTTACCTGTGGCATCAAAGTGTGCAGTCAATAAAAAGCAAAATCTTAGATATTGAAATCTATTTAAAAACAATTGACACAATGCCGAACGTGATATGTTTTACATATCACTGGTGTTAAGTCTCAGACATAGATTACATCTACATTGAAAACTATAGTCTTACTTCCTTCTCTTTGAGAATGGATACATCAATCCTCTGTAGAGATTTTAATATAGATCTATTGTTGGAAAATAATTCTTCAAATTCATTTCTCGATCTAATGATTTGTTTTAATCTGCTACGAACAATCTTTTTTGCTACCAGTATAACACTCTGGTGAAATAGTTCAAACAGAACTGTCTGATCATCTTGGCCAGTCACTTTGGATCCAAATGCTCGTAGAAATTAACAATTCGAGCATGCAGTCAAATAGTATTTATTCGCTTTCTGAACTACTATATTGTAAACAATTACTATCAACCGGAACTTGGGAAGATATATACAGGTCTGATAACGCAAATAATGCATATGACATTTTCTCCAACAAATTGAAAGTTATTGCATCAACAGCGTGCACAACGGTAAAATTCAATATCAAAAATAGAAGACCATGGATTACCAAATAATTAAAAACTTCAAGCAAAAAAAAACGTTTAATAAGAGCAAAAATGTAAAAGACTTATACTCAAAGAACATAACTTCAAATTCTCTAAAGATCTGAAAACTGAAATTATTGCTGCAAAGAAAAAGGCAAATTTACCTCACATTTATAGGGCAAAATAGAGGAGGAAGGTATGGGATATTGTTAATACATATACACCAAAGTAATAAGAATTCAACAGATGTATTAAATGAAGTTAACTCATTCTTTGTCATTCTACGCTCTGACTTGGATAATTTGGCACCTGATAATGCTGCGAGGGAAGTAAAACAAAACAGTCATTGTCTATTTCTGCGACCTACAGATACAGTCGAAGTAATAAACATAATAAATAGCTTGAAAAATACTAAATCTCAAGGCGAAGATCTTATACCTAGAAAATTGATCAAATTTGTAGCCAATGACATGAAAAATTCTTTAGTTCACCTAATAAATTTATCTCTGACTTCTGGCAAATTTCCGGATAAATTAAAAATTGCTGTTATTAAGCATATTTACAAAAAAAGGGACAAATGTTTGATAAACAACTGTAGACCCATAGCGCTACTACCCAACATCACTAAAATCTTTGAAAAAATTATACGTAACCGCCTTATAAACTTCTTGGACAAGCACAACATCTAATCAGGTTATTGGCTTCAGGAAAAATAAATCTACTTTGAGAGTCGTATATCTAGCCTTGGGCAATATAATAGTCACAAAACTCGAACAGCAATACTTTACTTGTTTGCTTAGACGTATTCAAAGCATTTGACAGTTAAGATCACTCATAAAAGAAAGTCGTGTTAGTTACACTATTTATAACTCAAGAACGGCTATACCGATTTGGCTGAAAATTGGTGGAGAGGTAGCTTAGAACCAGGAGACGGACATAGGATACTTTTTATCCCGTTTGACCGCGCTCCCGTGTGACATGACATAAAACGTCAAAGAGAATACAAGTCAATATAAAACGTGGTATAACAAAAACGCATCTGACTTGGAATAACAAAACGTAAATGACACCTAACCGTAATTTTGTCTATGGTTAAGTATGGTTGAAAATTTGATTATTATTATATTAGTAATAATCAGTAATTTGTAATTTGTTTGAATCATCATTAACAATGCCGCGAGCAAGACGAGAGAATCTTTCCCGACAAAGCCGTAATGCAAGAAGGATACATAACATTGCGAATGAAAGTACTGAAGAAGAACAAGAAATTGCCCGTAAAGAGCGCCGCGTTAGTATGGCTCGACTTCGTTCTTCTCAATCACAAGAGCAAATTGAGGCAGCCCGTGAAACAGCTCGGTTGGCAATGCGAAATCGTCGAGCAAACAACAGAGATCAACAAGTAGATAATTTTCGACGCATAAGAAGAAATTTATCAAGTGCTGATTTGAATCGAGCAGCGTTTCGATATGATTGCAATACTGATTACTGCTTGCATCCTAGCGTTTGCAATGGGCCAATGAACGTTGTTTGCGAGTATTGTGGCGCATTGAAGTTTTCCGGAGAAACGCCCGGATTGTGCTGCCTAAGTGGAAAAGTGAAATTGTCATTATTGAACAATGAAAGATTTACGCAATGACTCGAGACGTTTTGGAGGAGCAATGATTTTACTGTCTGGCGATTTCCGCCAAACACTGCCAGTAATTCCAAGATCAACGGCTGCCGACGAAATAAACGCTTGCCTCAAATCATCGAATCTATGGCGCTATGTGGAGAAACTTCAGGTGACAACAAACATGAGAGTTGCATTGCTTAATGATACATCTGCTGAAGATTTCTCTGAATTGCTGGCTATCGGTGATGGTCGAGTACCTGTCGACGGATCGAGCGGATTGATTTCATTTCCTCATAATTTCTGTAACTTTGTCTCATCGAAAGACGAACTTATCAACAAAGTATTCCCAAACATCATCACTAACTACAAAAATAATGAATGGTAGAGTGAGCGAGCAATTTTAGCGGCTAAGAATAAAGATGTAGATGACCTAAACTACATAATTCGGAATGAGATCATTGGAACAATGCATTCATTCAAATCTATTGACTGTGTAATAAATGAAGATGAAGTCACCAACTATCCAAATGAATTTTTGAACTCCTTGGATGTGCCTGGCTTACCACCGCACAATTTACGCCTAAAGGTTGGCTCCGTATTAATCATGCTTCGAAACATAAACCAACCAAAACTGTGTAACGGTACGCGTTTAGTGGTAAGTAAATTGATGAACAATGTGATTTACGCGACGATACTTAAAGGAAAATATGAAGATGAGGAAGTTATCATTCCGAGGATCCCGATGATCCCAAACAATATGCCGTTTCAGTTTAAAAGACTTCAATTTCCGATCCGTCTTGCATTCGCCATGACCATTTTCAAATCACAAGGGCAATCCTTGCAAGTTTGTGGTTTGAATCTGGAATATCCATGTTTTTCCCATGGTCAATTATATGTGGCATGTTCAAGGGTCGGAAGACCATCTGCGTTGTTTGTTCTTGCGCCTGATAATAAAACAAAAAATGTCGTGTATCACAAGGTACTTAACTGAAGAGTGCAACCTATGCACCAAAATACATGAATAATAAAGAATCATTAAAATACTTCTTTTTTAATTTTTATTTCTTAATGAAAAATTGAACTTAATAAAATCATAAATTTTGTATATTTATTGCCTCTAAGGCGGAACAGAGTTCGCCGGGTCAGCTAGTTATTAATAAAAAAACTTGAATTATATGGACTACGGAGTGTAAGTCTGGATTTATTGAAGTTATACCTAAAAAAATAGGTCTCAAAATGTGATGGAACAGAATTGCGACGGCAAAGAATTTAAAGCCGCAAGGTTCAATCCTTGGACCTACTTTTATATATAATCTACACAAATAAAGTACCTGATTCAGTAAATGACTCAATAAGCCAGTATGCAGATGATCTTGCAGTGGTATTGTCTGAACCGACCATGATAGAACTAGAAATGAAATTGTTCCAAACACTAGATACGCTGAACGAATGGTTCACCTATAATAACTTGAAGTTGAATCTAGAAAAGACGAATGCAATTAAATTTAATTATCATGCAAATAATCAAACCATTCCACTTACTAATGGCACAAATATGTAATCAAAACGTCACAAAGTATATGTTTCCTTGGAATTTATGCTGAACTGATCACACCACATAGACCGTGTCGCAAAAATTATGTCGTCATATTATGTTACGCTGAGAACAATTAAAAATGCATTGAGACCGCTCTAGTAGCTCATCATGCTTATAGACACTTTCGAATGAGATACGGTGTTATATTCTGGGGCGACTCTACAGAGGCCAACAGAATCTTACCAGTTACAAAAGAGATGCCTGAGAAGTATGTTCATGCTGAATAAAATAGAAAGCTGTTAAAGACATTTTGTGGAATATAATATTCTCACATTATATAGTATCTATATTTAAGAAGCGGTAATATTTGTAAATCTAATCAACCAGTTTCGGAAAATGACATCATCAAATATATAAATAGTCTTAAAAATAATAGCGCTCCTGGATTCGACGGTATAACTGCTAAATATCTGAAACTATTACATCCCTATTTACTGAAACCCTTAAAACATATTATAACTCTAATATTTAATTCTGGAATTGTACCAAATGAATTTAAAACCTCTCTAATAACACCCATCTATAAGGCTGGAAATCCTAATCTAATAACTAATTACAGACCAATCAGTTTAATTAGCAATTTAGCAAAAATATTTGAGAAATGTTTAAAAGAAAGAATAATAGACTACTTAATAACCAATAACCTACTCCCTAAACATCAATATGGATTTACTAAGGGCCTAAACTCAAGTGATGCCATGCATGAATTAATATCACTCGTTGCTTATGAAATGAATAAAAATAATAAGTGTATAGCAGTATTCCTGGACCTAGCAAAGGCCTTCGACACGGTACCCCACCGAAAACTCCTTGATGTCTTAGAACAAAATGGAGTGAGGGGTCTTGTGCTGAAGGTCTTTGAAAACTATCTAACGAACAGAAAACAAAAAGTCAAAATTAGAGAAACTGTTAGTACTCCTGAAAATATACAGATTGGTATACCGCAAGGAACGGTTCTGGGTCCAATACTATTTAATCTATACATTAATAGCTTAACTGAAATAGATATCCAAGGTAAAGTAATATCATATGCAGATGACACCGTAATTGTCTTTAGTGATAAAGATTGGGAAGCCGTGAAGATACGAGTCGTAGCAGGAATTAAACATGCCAAAAATTGGTTAGATGCCTTTAAACTATCACTAAATGTTAAAAAAACGAATTATATTTTATTTTCCAAAACATCTGCTGATCGTCCCCAATATAAGAAGTTAATATGTGCTAACCTAGACACCGAAATACAAGAAACTAAAACCTCTAAATATTTAGGTATTATCATCGATCAAAATTCAAAATGGGACTCCCACATAACCTACGTAGCAAAAAAACTTAGATACTTAGTTTACAAATTCTATCTAATGAAACAATTTCTTAGCTTAGACCTCTTAATAACACTGTACTTCAGCTTACTTGAATCTATTTTACGTTATGGAATCCTGGTATGGGGAGGTTTGTATGAAATAGCGCTAAGACCATTAAATGTTATTCATAATAAAATTTTAAAAATTATTTTTAAGAAAAGTCGAAGGTACTCTACTCTGCTATTATATAATGAAAAAATTCAAAATATTAGATGCATATACATTCATACCATATGTTGCTATATACACAAACACGAACATTCAAAAAATTATATTAATGATTGTCATATCACTAGAAATGTATCTAACAAATGTATTAAAGTTCCAAAACCAAATAGTGAATTTTTCAAAAATTGCTCTAACTACCTGGGCCCAAAATGTTACAATAAGTTCCCAAAGAGGTCAAAATGCTGCATAAACTTCACAAATTCAATAAAGCTGCCTCAATATACATTTATCAAAATTCTAGAAATTTCTATAGACATTTCCTGGAATAATATGTTATATTATGATAATTGTATATTTTTCTCACATTAATTCCTACGTATAACGTTTTTCCTATGTATCACTAATAATTCTATCTCTTTTAAGACTTATTGCTTATAACTCTATCTCCTTTCAGACCTCTACGACCTATTCAAAGGGCACATACAGGTTTCCCTAACCTAGGTGCTAAATTAAAGTCATTGTATAATTATCAAGTATCTATGAATCTAGCATTCTTTAATGTTTTTCTCTTTTCTCTGTAATTCAAATTTCATCTAATAGTAATAGTAATGTATAACTAATATATAAATACAAATATTATCATTTAATCATTAATGTATTCAAGAGAAATGTATGAACAATGTAACGTAATGTAAATAATGTAAACAATGTAAACAATAAACAATAAACAATAAACAATTATTTACCAAGAATGAAGAGATTCATACTTACCTGACTAGGGATAAAGGTTGCATACTTACAGAAAAACTTAATTACTAATATTCACCAAAAAACATCAAGTTCATGTTTTTTAAGATATATAACAAATTAACAACGAAAATAAAAAACCTGGAGACCACACAGTTGAAAACTAAGTTGAGTCGATTCCTAAAAAGGAAAGCCTACTACACACTAAGTGAGTATTTAGATGAGAAATTTAGTGTTGACAATTTTCATTAACATTCACCAGTTGACTGCCACTCATGTCATGTCTCATGTACAACTTGGTATTTGGGACCTATTTGTTATTTGTATTGTTTTTCATTCTTTTTAATGTGAATTATTCTCTTTTTGATTGGATATATTGTATCATTGTATTGACTTGTTCTACACCCGCATAGGGTAAATATCTATCCATATCTATCTATCTAATATTCAAGTGTCTTTGTTTACACTTAGTGCTAGTTGGTAATGAACGAACTATAGAGTTTTCGCAGTTGTATACATATGTTACATTGACTTTTCACTGTAAACTTCTGAATATAAGTTTTTTTTGGGAAAAAGATGATGAGTATACATTTTGCGCAATTGGACAATTATTGACAACGATTTGAAATGTTACTACTGAATTTTGTGTGGCATCGTTCTATATAGAGATTTGATATGATAAACTAAGGTTGATAGTCTCTTATATTTTCAAGATGAGATTAATTGAAAAAAATACCTACTATCGATTTGAAACCAACATTTTATGATACAATATTTCTGAGTCTAGTTCTCATGAGTGCTTAGAAGTTCATATTCAGAGCAAAATCTACGTTGGTATTGAATAGGTATCAACTAAATAGAGTCCAATGGCACAACGTACAGGATTACATGATATTGCGGGTTGGCGTGTACAGCATCCCTAATACAAACCCGACAATGGCATATCACTGCTCTTCGGCTATAAAGAGCAATCTTTTCGACCTTACATATGAAAATAATGCCGAATCCGTGCTTATCAACAACTAAAACGAACAAACATAAACTCTTTCATTCGCCAGCTTTGGTGATACACATACTTGAAATATTTTACACACACACGCACACACACACACGCACACGTGCACACACGCACACACATATGCTCCTATCAGCTTCTAGTTATCAAAATTGTTATGTTAGTTAGTGTTTCCATGTAATCTAGAAGAGAATAGGAAAATCCAATTAAAACTGAAGATAACATTGGAATGGTGATGCATTACGAGAAAATGTCGATGAAGCTAATCAAAAACCTAAGATACCATTCTATTATTTGTATAAATGAGTATGATGATCTACAGAATTAGCTATTTATTCTGTTTTACATTTCAAGTCTTCTGTGTATTACTTTCATTACTATATAACTATCGAGTTTAAGAGGGAAAGGGGAACTCAAAATATCAAAATCACATAATTTTATGTTAATATAGAGTATGATGTATTTATTTTAATTAGAACGTGGACGAATGCAGCAAACCTAACTATTAGTCAACTTCTGAGTTACTGATAAGCGACTGTAACTAATTACTTACCACACGCCAGAACCCATACTATGAACACCATTAGCGGCACCAAAAATAATAGAAACTTACCTCTGTACGTCGTTTATACGATGGTAGGGAATTTATTACGTAGTTTTTCAGATAACGAGCTGACTTCGAAACTTTCACGTTCGTAAAAAGTTCATGTTTGATCTGAGTTCGTCGATAAAAGAAAGTGAAGCTCGTTAAATACAGACTAGTAATAGAAATTTGTGGTAGCATTAACTGTAATAAGCAGCTTGAGTGTTCATCGAGTTTAAATCTGTTCGAAAAAATGAAGTGTGGCCGGTGGATTATGAAGAAGATGAATATCAGATTCTCTTTTTGTACAATTAAACTTTATTGTTGAAGCTCACCAAGAAAGTTCCAATTTGGTTCAAAATGATGTTTGAAAACATCTTGTGCATATATTGTAACAGTTGAAACTTTTTAGCATAGTGTACTGATCATTTATACCATGGACATCTCTGGAAATGACAACGGAAGCGTGGATAATTGGTCGGTTGCGAGACTGGCGGCTGGTTGGCTAGTTAGACATGGTGTGTATAATTCCATGTGAGTGCTTTTGACGAGATTTGTCAATATTTTATATTGTATCAAAGAGGGATTTGCAATCATTTCTGTGTTTCATTGTATTAATGTTTTATACTCTTAATATACCCGGTTTGCGCTCATTAACAATTTGGTGGAGGTGCCGGGGTTGTGGAATTTCTGAGGGTTATTGAGTGATTACACGTCTTGTCCCCTATTTATTGCTTTAGCTATTATGAATACTTACAGAGATTCGTTGAATTTGATTGATTATTCAAGATGTGCTAAACTGAACGAGTTATTTTAACCTTGACCTTGAGTCAGGTTTTCATTCGCCCAGCTGTTTAACGTTTCTAGTACAATCAGCGACAACTGTTTTGAATACAAATTTTTATTGCAAGTTATTATTATAACATAACATCTCTCGTCCAATGTGTACACGGGTAATTGTTGCGAAAGTCTTATTATGTATATGAGCACTCCAGTTACCAGATCTGCGGCAAAGAAATCAGATTCAGCATTTGATTGAAGTAATAAGCTAACAGAAAGTTGCCTATTGACTTAGACCTGACTTTGATACTACTATCATCCATGAATCAGTAACTAAAATGATAAAGACATACCAGCAAAAATGACATCAGAAAATTTCAACTGATGTAAACGTATATAAAATCATGATCCGGAACCCCAAAATTTATACCACCCGTTTCATTTAAGCCCGTAACAATAATTAATTTATTCAAAACTACGGAACTATTGCAATAATAAATAACTGGTACGATAATTCAGTTAAGTTGAATATGAGTGAAGCTATTCAACAAATACATTTCGAACAAGGCTTATTACCGCAATATCTTTACCAACTTGAACTAAAATAGCCTAAATCCTTTAAAGAAGGAAAAGAAAATGCAAAAGCTATTCATGAAGCTGAAATTGGAGCCAAGCAGTCTACCAGCGCTCTATGCGCATTCTTATATCAACCAATAATTTCATAATAGAAAATTTCAAATGCGCTAAAAGAATTTATCAAAAATGACATCAGAGTACTGAAGATTCTCCTTCAAGTAACTATCAAAACCCAAGAGTTAGACAACCAAACCAGAATACCCAATAGTGGACCGGGGAAAATGGGGAAACTATGGCTATAGACATCAAAATTCACCACAAAACTCGTCAGCTAACACGAATACATTCAGGATTACGAAAACTCCAACGGTTAATGTCAAAACATCAACAAAGAAACTGTGCTCAAAATATGCCTATACCTTACATGGACGAATCCATGGTGAAACGTGAATCAAGGTAATAATGGAACCGGCTCCGCAAAATGTTCAATAGAATATACTCCTAACTCACCCTATATACAAGAAGCAAATAGTGGTTTTGTGTGTGTGTGAGTGATTGTAGTACACTAGTAGATGTTTCGTTTGGTGAATTGTTCACCACATGAGAGCACTTTATCATGAAGAACTCACCTGAACCCATGTTTCTAGGAATAGACTTTTTGAGACAGCGGGATGCAGGTATCGATTTGAGGCTGAACAAGGTTACACTGACAAAGGGCGATGAATCGGTTTCATTTAGTATTTCTGGTGGATCTTGTAATGGTGTTGTGCACGGTGGAAACGAACTAATGTTGGCCGAACTCCATGAATTATCCATGTTGTCTGGAAGAATCAACCGGAAAATAAAGACACTAAAATTAATTTAAAAGACGATGTCAACCTTATAAATACCGTGAAATGTGAAATAACGATAATAATATTATTCCTATTTAAAATTTTCTGAATAAAAATAGTTAGTATTCAACTTACAACTAAAACAGAAAATTCAGATAACGCTATTTTTGCACCACTGAAGAATTATGGCGAGTGATCAAAAAAACTTTTCAAAGGTACGTGCATCGCATTTTCTTCCGAATGTAACGATAATGGATTTACCAATGTATTATTAGCAGAGTAGTTGAAGATACCGTTTTTAATATAGATCAAACATTGAGAGAAGAACATAAACAAGGAATAAACCTTTCAATACACGAGTTTGAAAATATTTTTCCCAAAACGTAGAATCAATTGGTCCGATGCTATCAAATCTGAAGATGGAATTCTATCTTGAATAGTAGATTTCCGCGGATAGCTAATCTTGGAATGTCTTGGCTTCCCGATGAATTCCGCGTCACAATAGCACGACTTGATGCCGACGTTTCGCCAAACATTACAGGTGACACCTTCAGGGCAGGCTTGAGGCTTGAATTGAAATTGATTGTACTGGTTTCTGTAGCCGTATTCATCTTTCGCGCTACACAGTTCACTGCCTTTATTCCGTTTACTCCGTTCCGGAACCTGACCATGCAGTTGTGTGATCATGTGCGAAGTGGTATTTTGGAGGATGGGTTTCCAAATGTTGGGAAGATGATATCCTGAGCCACGGTCAGATGCCAGAACGGAGGTATTCACCGGATTAAAGGCAGTGAACTGTGTAGAGTGAAGGATGTTTTCCTACAATAAATAGGGCTACAGAACTCAGTTACAGTTCAAGCCTCAAGCCTGCTCTGAAGGTGCCAGCTGTAATAGTTGGCGAAACGTAGGCATCAAGTGATGCTATTGTGTTGCGGAATCCATCCGGAATCCAAGATTTTTCAAGATAGAATTCTAGTTCACTCAAAACCTTATCGTATGTCTCACGAAGAACGAAAAATAATTAACAGCCAGGTAGAAGAAATGCTTTCGCATGGAATAATTCGAAAATCAATTAGTCCCTGGTCGGAACAATGGTTTCAGTGAAAAAAAACTCACGATTTCATGTAGACTACAGGCGTTTGAACAAGAAAATTATAAAATATGTATATACTATACCAATAATTGAAGATATGCTTACATATCTAGGAGGTGCAACTTATTTCTCGAGCTTAGATATGTTCAGTGGATTTCAACAGTGTAGCATCAAGGGATACGATATACCCGAATCAGGTTTTATCACAACAGACGGTTCAAATGAGTTGAACAAACTGAGTTTTGGACTGTCTAATGCACCAAATACCTCCTAAGAATTTACTGACACTATACTAGGTGACATGGAATGGAATAGGGCGTTAACATACATCGATGACATCTACATTTATGTAAACACGTTCAAGTTTATCTTGTAAAAGTACTTGTGAAATTAAAAGATGCTGGAATACGCTTGAACCTTCAAAATTCAAATTTGCTTGTAAAGAAGTGACGATATTGGAATATTTGTTGAACGAAAATGGCATATCACCGGATTCAAGAAAGCTTGAGGCTATAAATAATATTTCAAAGCCAATTCACAACTAAGGTCTACAAAGTTCCATCGGCTTAGCCCAATTACTACAACTTCAGTCTCATAGTCAAGCCACTTCATTAGATGACAAAAAAATACTGTGTTCATATGGACAGAAGAACTTGAAGTAGCATACGAAATCTTAAAACGAAAATTGAGGTCAGCACCGTATTTTATCACACTATATACACGAAACAGAAAAACAGCTTTACGTGGACGCATTTGATACCTGCATAGAGGCAGTATTATTGTATTAATTACATCCAATATGTTATGTGTCTAGAACGATAACTAAATGCGAAAAAAATTATTCGATAGCAGAGTGCTTATCAGTGGTACGGAGAGCTCTCACTATGAGGAGCTATATATGGAGACAACATATCAAACTTTTAAGTGATCATAGTGCGTCATGTTGACTTACGTCACATAAAGATCCTGGCAACTGGAAAGCTGTAAGCATTCAACTTTGTCATATTACATATGTCTGGCAAGTTAAACCGAGATCCTGATTGTTCATTAAGGCTTCCGTAGAAAATGAAAAAACTGCAAATGAAGTTCCTACTCTACTACTTCCAGTAGCTTATATTGGAAATTTCCAATCACGATATGGTACTGTTGTGAATATAATATAAGCAATAAAATATAAAGATGGTAATCAAAATCTTCAAAGAAAAGCCAAATATTTTATTACAGACGAAAATCTCCTTTATTAAAAATTAAGTAAGTCATTATACAATGACATAATGAACCAGCTTAGATTTTCTAAAACTTATGATGAGCCCAGTAGTTGATATTATTGTGATAATATGCTGTAGGATACCATGAGATACATTCGAAGATGTCAAGATTGCTAGTGTACGAAGGGACCAGCTAGTTTGATATCAGCAAAAACTTTACAGCCAATAAATATAGCTGGACAGCAATTCGAGATGCGCGATTTAGATATCCTTCGAATGAACAATAGCAATCAACAAGAATATTATCGTTTGTACGATTTACTTATCAAACTGGGCTGAAACAAGAGCAGTTCCTATCACAAAAGCAAATGGAGTAACAAAATTTATTGTGGAAGGAGTAGTAAGTCGCCATGGTATATCAAAGGAAATTTCAAGTGATAGAGGTTCAGTATTCCGTTCGGAACTTGTCACTGTAATGCTAAGAAAAATGTATAGCGTAAGTATATATACGACAGCTTACCACCCACAGTGCAATGGTCTGACCGAACGTTTCAACAAGATGTTGGCAAACATGTTAGGTATATATACTAGCACCGATAAGACTGATTGGCATAAATATTCACATCTAGTAACATTCGCATATAATACCAGCAAACAATGAAATACTACTATGTTTCCACCATTTTCTCTAGTATACGGTACAGATCCAATACTGCAACCGGATGCTGAGTATTTATTTACACCTCACCGAGAAATCGCAAATAAATAAAATATTAGTGGAAGCCAAAAAAAAAGTTAAAATGTATTACGATAATCAGCATAAACATATAAAATATAATTGTGGCTATAAGGTAATATTGAGAGTATTTCTGAGACAAAAGGGTAAAAGTGACAAGCTATAGTATGAAAACAATACTGTAAAAGTAAGTAGAAACAGTTCATGTTGATAGATTAGCTCAATAATACTCGCCGCATACATCGCTTGCAATTTGTTAAATTATGGGCATAAAGTTGTAAAATTCAATTAAGAACCTCCCTGTAAGACTTCCCAGAAATGTTGTTGATGTATGTAAATATTCTTGTTTTGACCCGGGAGTACGTTTGAGTGCTTACCAATGTTTTATGGTTATGAATCAGGGAATGATCACCCTAGATTTTATTCAGTAGTTGTGTAAATAGATTAGTTTTTTTTAGCAATGATAAGTGTAAATGTAATGTATCCGTTAAACCACCGAATTGTTATTGAGAAAGCTTTGTAGGAGACTAAAATGTGTAGGGTTGAATTTTGAAATTGGTTCACCTACCCCTAGGTAATAATAATTCATATTTTCTGTTTCATACTACTGGATCGAATGAATCTTTTCCAGAATGAGGCTATTGTTTGGAAGTCAGCTTAGGGAATATACAGGAATGGAGAATCCAATCACCACTCAACCAAGATAGGAGAGGAGGTAGCAAGCTCATTGAAGAAGATATTCTTATGAAGAATTTAATTTTATTTCTCATATTTTTGTATACATGCAAATCCCTACAGGTTAGAATTGCTTTTCCCTTTTTTATTTAGAAGTAGCCTGAAATATATTTTATGGTGTGAGTAATCAGATTCGTTAATATTTTATATTGTATTAAAGATAGATTTGCAATCATTTCTATATTTCATTGAATTAATTGCCCTACTCTTAGTATACCAGATTTGCGCCCCCCGAACAATATTTTCCGAATAAGAAGGGAAAGTTGTATCGACTCTTGGAACAAACTAGCTGGTTAGGTTTAATGGGAAACATAATAAACGGTTATATAGTTGTTCGAATTTTGTGTTCATAGATATTCGAATGCGAAGATTATTGTTAAAGACTTAAATTTAAATAATTGTCAAACTCCTAGAAATGCCGGTCATGTGTATCTGATATATTTTACAACCTACATTATTTTGATACTTGAACCATGATTATCCTGAAACGCTACTAACTTCCACTAATATCAAAAGCAAAAATTGATATTAGACTAATAGATGATATTTCACACAATAATAAATAACTTTGACAGCAATTTGGAAGGGGGGAAGAGTTTGATTGTATTATCAAAATTGGAGGCAATGAATATGATGTGTACAGAACATATTTTAGTAGATGCAGTAAGTGGATGGTGGTACTTGAATTCCTCATCCGTTAATTCAACTACGTTTAACATGTGTAAGTTTTTTAATGACATCCACATCCAGTTGTTTCTATCGTAAATATATGTGTTGTGGAAATATATTATTGAAAAATCGATGGTGGAAACCGTCGTATCTTTGTAATAATTCATAACATTGTTACAATAAATATAAAAACACTTCTCATTACTTTATTTCTTACGACTTACATTATAGAAATACTAAGAGGTTTTGACAACTAGCGTATCAGCTTCAAACATAGTACATTAGTATCATTGTGAAGATGATACGCTGGTTCTAGTAACTATAGTCACGTTAGTGTTTCTATAGTATAAGTGATAAAAAATAAAGTAATGAGAAGTGTGTTGTTATATCAATATATGGTTAGTTGATTTTCCCTACAACACATTCTCAATTGAATTCCTAATGTATACCAACTTTAAGAGGTTATACATGTAGTATTCAGTACAAAAATATCAAATTACTGAAAACAAACTATACCCTAAGCGGAAATATTATTCATTAGTGAAATAGTTGGGAAATTGCCACAGGAAGTGAAATGGTTATATATGCAGGGTGTCTGGAAATTCATACGCCAAACTTGAGGATATAATAAACGAAGAAATAAGGAAAAAATGTATATTACCCTATGTCTGGAAATGCTGCGATTCAAACGTGGGGGCTAAAAGTTGGTTTTCGTTTCATATCTCAGGAATCATAATATGCCAAACTTTCAATTTTGGTAATTGAAATATCATCGATTCAAGAATTTTTTATACGGTACCGATCGATGAAATCAGGGCAGCGCTACGAAGCACCTGTTTCATTTTGAATCGCATCTTAACAATATTCATGGTTTTTTCGAATAATTTTGCTCCAAAAGGTATTATAAATAATTCTGTCAGACCAACCATTTCCGAGAAATACCTATTTGGAAATGATCGTACAATCTCTTATTTTGAAGAATAAATTAATTACCATACGAATCATGAAATAATTATTGAATCGCAAAAATTAACAAACTATTACATGGGCTGGAAATGTCTGCCTTTCAAGTCAATATTTTTATGCATCCGATTCCTAATGGCTCGCTCAAATGAGCCTCCCTTATTTCAAATTATCTCTATGATTCCTTGTTCCCTATCCCATTACAAAGAATCAAAGAAACTAGAGCTCAAATGTTAATAACCATGTTCATTGATACACCAAATTGAATATGCTCCATAATGGACTAAGAATGTACTACTTCTGAACCGGTTTGTCCTTGTTGATGAAGATTCATGTTTGTCATTTAGGAGACTGTAAAACCGATCTCATAAATACTCCAGTAACTCCAGGCAGAATTGGAATATTATAGAAGGAAGTGGTGGAAAGAAGAACTGTAATGTTTTTGGTCGCGGTAGCCCCATTTCGAGTGGTGTTTTAACATCTATCTTTAGGTAGAATTAGGAATTTTGCTATCTTATTCAATCATAATGACATCCGTGTTCTTATGGTTGTAAATATTTTTAAGATTTTATGCGTTTGCTCTGTGGAAATTACGATAGTTCATGTGACAGTAGGTGTCACATGAACTATTATGAAATAGTGTGAATAATTCGGAAGTCAACCTGGCAACAAGCTTCAGTATAAAACATAGAGTATGGCTTGTTCACTGTCAGAATGACATGATGTAATGGATCAAGGTCAGCCATTGTTGTCAGGCTGATCAGATTTCAATGTTTTTGAATACAATCAACCATTTGATTCGATAAACTGCTTACAAACAAATTCAAAAGTCCTTTACTTATTAACTCCAACAATACGAATTAATTGAAGTTTTAATACAAACTGTTTATGTGTTTACCAAACGTGTGAAGGGAAATAAAGTAAAAAATTAATAGAATCAACCATAATAAGTCCGATATTCTATTGAACGATCAAAACATACTCAATACATCTCCCTTGTTGAAATTGTATAATTAGGTTGTTCCGTTTGTCACAAGCTTATCCTTAAATCCGTCAATGCCTTAAGCCCAATTAGGTAAAATCCCAATAACTATCTATCTTCATTTCATTAAAGTTATGTATTAGGTAGCTCTTTTGTAGTAAGAAAGCACTTGGTAATATTTATTTGGAAAACCTGACCTGCGGTGTTAGCGGAACTATAGTTACATTTATTTATTAAACTAGTGAAATCGAATTTTAAATAGTTATGTTATTTATGAATATAAAGTACCTACTCACTGGTTCTGCTTGCACTGAATCCAAATTCAATAGTACCAAACAATATTTATTTTGATATTAAATGACGGAAAGACAGTGACTGGTAAAATGACGTATATCTCTCAGAAGGATCATTCTTATTACAAAATTCTTCTTGAGAGTTCACTTGATTGATTATTATTAGGATATAACTGAACTTGCACCTGTAAAAATAAGATGAATTTTGAATAAAACAACTATTACAAGTTCGATTTTCACAAGTTTATTAAGAATGTGACTATAGTTTCGCTACCACCCTAGCTATTACAAAGTACTTTGTAATACGTTTGAAGAAGCTACGGTGGTAGCGGAACTATAGTCACATTCCTAATGAACTTGTAAAAATTGAACTTGTGATAGTTGTTTTATTTAAAGTTGATAATGGATTTTCATCACGTAATGGCTGGGCTGATTCTATCCAATAAGATAAATATTTGGAAAATTACCTTCATGTCAATATTTTTATTCCAAATTTTGATGTCAAAGTATGTATTATTATTTATCGAAACAGACACTCAAAATATTCGAATATCAAAATCTTCATATAAATGCAGGATTTCCAAATTTGCTCTCTATAATCTCAGTAACACTATTTTAGTAGGATAGATATAGTTTTTAAACAAAAATTCAAGTGGAATTTATTCATAGTAATTATCTTTATGAGGACATGTACTTCATTTTCTGTTGCATACCTAAGTATTGATGAGAATAATCTGGCTAAATTTTGTTCAAGATACTATCGAATAAAGAACTTACTCACCTTTGTAGCACAAAATAGAAACAAAACATATCACTTATGGCATCGAATTCACTCGTTAGTTAAACTTCAGAAGAGGAAGCATATAGCTTTTAATCATAGCATCAGATCATTCATTTCTATTAAATTTGAGTATTAAAATTGCTGTTATAACTTGAGGTTATTGCAGAAGCACATCAAAATAATGATAAATACTCCCCTGCAGACTATAATTTCTTTGGACAATGCACTTTAATACTGAATTGTTTGTTTTATCGTCATGTCGAATAGTCTTCGCCCATATTTTTGGTCTGTCCCCCGAACTACCATCTGTGCCAACTTGTATCTGTAGTAATTAGTTATACCCAATGTGTGAATGGGATAAGAAATGTAAGAGTAAGAGATTAGACGAAGTACATCGTTGGTCATATTATTCAGGTAATATAAGTATCTGCTACGTATATTGATTGTGGCTTATTAAATTTTACCAATATCAACAACAGTGATTTGAAGGTGTTATGATAATGCAAGTATACTATTCATACTTGACCATTCTTGTATTTAACATTTCTTGGGGCTACTTATTGGCAGTTTATTCATTATTCACCACGATGTTAGTGGCACTTCTAAATTCCCTAAAAGTAGAAATTCAACCCAATTTAGGAAGTTGTTTTGATACATCTCACCATGATAATTGACATCCTCTATTTTTGGAGAAAAGATCAGTTTTGCACTCGGAATGAAACCTGGTGTACAATCAGCATGAAGCTGTAGTACTAGATTCTTTCCAGGATTGATTCACAGTGCCATTTTCGAAAATCTATGCTTCGCCGAAACAAAAACCAAAACGTATTTACACCTCTATTTTTCAGTTTAATATGCTAAATTACACTTTTCGCAATTTACACAGCTCACGACGTAAATGTACGTAGAGTTGCATTTCTGTGAGAATTTTTCTGTACTGTTAAATTCTATAAGAGTTTGATTATGAACTGACTAATCAACTCAATAAATCTACAGTTAATATTGGCTACTTTGTAATGTGTAGCCTATTGTAAAAATAAAATATACCTGGCTTGTCGAGGATAGCGTGGAAAATAGTTGAAATGAATTGGTTGTAAAAATGTCCAAGTATGACGTCATAATCGCAAATGATGCTTAGTAAAATAAATTATCAAGATTATTTGAATGAAATTTCAATGTGAAACAAAGTATACAACATATCTCATTAACGGCTTCTGAATCATTTCCTATATATTTTCTTTTCCTACCATCATATTCATTTGATCCGCAGGAGTTTCCGAAGATTATTTTGATAAAAAAATGAGTGGAGTCACATGGTCAATTTCATTTCAATAGTTTACTTGAAGCGTCACATATGATATGTCGACCATAGGTTTCCTAGTTATGACCACAACTACTACAAATATTTGGGGTGAATTGAGAACAAATGAAAAGAACTACAATTATGGTATCTCATTTTTTTTCTAAATCGTATATGGATTTATAAAACCTCCTATTCAGCCTCAAGTCAATTGCTTGATTCACATATATGATACAATCTGATGTGACATGGCGTGTCTACCCATTCCCATAGCCGGTTGTTATTAATATAACTTATTTCTAGACAACTTTGGTCTCCCCTAGGATTGCTTCCCTCTTGCCAATTTGTATATGTGACTGGTTCACCGGACGATAACCATACCCAGATATTTGAATCCGCTAAATTATTGCCTGACGTCCAAAACTCTAGGCTACTCGGATCTGTAAAATAAAATAATATTGTATTTTCATCTGACATGCTGTCTAACAAAACGTGACGGTTGCAAATGTACAGCTGAGATTCTACACTTTCAATATAATGGAACCAATATGATTCGATCTCTTTATATCGACCCAATTTCAGGAAACTGGGAATCTAAAATTCGAATCTAACTTTGTTTTACAAATTGTATCAATGATGCCGAGAAATCTTAGACATCTCAGCTCGGTTCACTCATTTTAACATTATTACAAAAGAGAGGTTTCATACGCTCAGATAGCTACTAACAAAAATGTTACAAAATTTGATTCTATTCAATCAGTAGCAAGTGTTCACTTATCAAAAGTGTATCTTTCAAATAAGGATGCAGACTATCTTTGTAGTTCTATTGATGGTTGTGGTTTGAATGATACAGAAACAGAAGCCAAATCACAATTTCCTTTCGGTCGTCGCACAATAAAATTATATTATGAGATTTTTTTAATTCAATGACCAGTAAATTATTATAAAATTGTTGAAGGTACTTACAATTTAATGATGAGATTTTTTAAATCTAGTAACTTGTATATTATTATAAAATTGTTGTAGGTACTTACATGTATCTTGTATATAATCCACCAATATATCATTGACTTCTTTGTTTTCAATAGTTGCTAATTGCAAATCATTACGGGCACAATGTGCGAAAGCTTCGTAGAAATTTAACTGGAAATATAGGTTATTGTGAAAAGTCTAGTCAGAAGTAAAAAAAATCATGTCATGATACTTCACAATAATAGTTTTCATGCATTGATTGCTCAATATTGATGATTGAGAGCAAAAAAAATCGGTATTTTCTTAAATAATGAGTTCATTGAAATACTAGTTACAATCTTACATTTGAATCGAATGAATTTTCATCATGGGTAATGAGGAAAATGGAAAAACCGTCTTTAGCATTCCAAAAATAAAAGAGGAAGAGGATTTGCTATTTCATTTTCCTTAAGAACAAAGCACATCAACAGCTATATGTGGTATGAACCGCCATTTCTATATGATATTCAATTGAAATATTCTGATTATTTTGTGGGAAATTATATTTCGGAAGTTTCGAATTAAGTGTGATATTTTCTGGACACGCAAGTTTGTTATTTTATTATGTTTCTGAGAGGATTATACTCTTGATATTCAAAATTTGGATAAGAAATATGAATCAATTATATTCATGTCGGTATGATTCTAATATATTTTATAGCTGAGACATTCTATTCTTTGGCCCCTAAAATATGTAGTACAGATCTTTTAGTAGGAGATGTGGCTTATAGAACGTCTCAGATGTAATTCATTCCCCAGATGGGCAGTTACACAGAACGTGTCCTGATGTTTTGTCATCCTCGAAACAGAGACGACATTGAGTGTCTTCCACTAAGTCGAGTGTATAATGAACGCTTAGGAGTGAGCTAAACCTGATGAGGTTTTCCAGTACTGGAGTATTCTACCTTTAGTAAAGGATGGTATAACTATTTTAGCTGTTCTTGCCAAGCTCTAGTTCTAAAGCGATACATTCTGAGGCTCCCTATAACTGAAGACAAAATCCTATAAATACTCCTTAAGAATATGTACAATTTTGATCATTATCATCATTATTACTCAACGGAATCATTCATTTGATTCAGTATCATCAAAACAACAATGACAAACAATGAATATAGAGGATTGCTATAAAAACAGCTTAGGTAGAAATCAGGATAGTGAATTCTATGTGATCGTACCAAATTAGATCATTATTTGTTCGTTATTCTTTGTGCATCTCACTCTATAGAGAGTATCTGCCAATAAATGAGATGCTTACCGTTTCGGTTACGTCGAAGGTGTAAGTTTTGCCACCAAGGGGTACCCCTCCAGCAGCAAGTGCAGTAATGTTGACGGCAAATCCTGTAAGGATACAGTATATTAGCCTTGCATAAATAGAAGCTAGGTATATATAATTCATACTGGGTGAAGAATCTTTATTATAAATAGAAACTACAGTAATGTGATACAAGGAAGACGCTTGAACTCAAAGGTTTGTCTTTCTGAAAAGTCATGTTATGTGTAACAAGACGTGGAAACGTTGTGACTTTACCACACTGGCCTTTAGTGAAACTGTTCAGAACTCAGAACAGTATGAGGTATACGAATAAACAGTAGTAGGTAATAAATGTCTGAGAATGATGAGAATGAGCGGCTGATCATCGATCGATATCGATCAAAATCTGATCGCATTTACGTAAGAACTTTTTTGTTGAATAGCATTAATATTTTTTATTCATGAAATATCTTCAAAAGATATAAAAATTTACAGCTTGACAAATCGAGCGAGCATTGTTTTACTTTACAAGATAATCAATTCCACCAAGTACTCATTTACAAGATACTACCTATTCATGTTCATTTGCGATGCGCTTAATTTCCTTGTACCTATAAAGTAAGGCAGAATGAAGTATCAATGTTGAAAGATAATTGATTTGATGATATAATGAGACAACAATTCAAAAATAGTCGCCATGCTGTAGCAAATCTGTTTGATAATGACCCTTCGCTATATCTACTAATGTTTTCACTTTATTATTAAAAGTGGTATACAAACAATCTAATTGTTCTTTCATTTAACAACACTCATAAATAACCATAGAGCAATATCTTTTATGATCCATTTTTCTAAGATTTGATTTGCATTTATAAAGCAATTGCAAGAATTTAGTCTTCATATGCGAAACGGATCTTCGATTTTATCACTCATATTATGGAAATACTAGTAATTTGTCTACAGTTCAGACAACTAGCGATCGTAAGATATGTATATTCAAATATAAGTTATTAACTAGAATCGAGGTTACAGATTTAATATCTTCATGTCATCAAGGCATCGAAAAAAATGCTAGAGGATACAAGTGTAATTGAACGTTCAACATGTTGATGTCGTTGTCTTATATATTTCCAACCATTTTTTTAGTGATTCTGAGCTGATTGATTGAAAGCCTCCTAAGTATGATTAGAGAAAGATGAATATATTTTATTGAGTCTAAAAGATTGCAAACTTTCCCGAAATCGTATCTCTAGACTTGATCTAACAATTTAATTTTTCACATTTTGAACAGTTAATTCGTAACCCAAAAACATATTCCTCTCATCTTAAGTATAGAGTGAAATATTATATTCTTCATTTTGAGGATTGAAGCTAATTTTGAGATTGTTTCAATAAAATGTCATTAGTAAAATCAAAATATGTGCTACAACCTAATTTCCTTAGTCACTTTATCCTAATTATTCAATACCGGTCATGTATTTCCTAAAATCCAAACCTGAACCCCATCATCAATTCCAGCTCACATTTGACAAGGAATATAATAATATGTTCTACGTTTATTTATACATTTTGTAACGTTTTGGAAATGAAGCGCTAGCTGCCGAATCTAGGGTCACGTTACTGTTTCTTTACTTTATATAATTGTTAAAGAACTAAAGATAAAGTATTTTATCATATTGATATGATGAATTATAACAAAATAAAGGATTGCACAACCTAGTTTTGGAGAATGAATATGTTCATACGCTCTATGTTTATTAATGCATTTTGCATAGTTTTGGAAGATGAAACGCAAGCGACCTAAACCAGAGACACGTTACTGTTTCCATACTTAATATAAACGATAGAAAACAAAGGATACGAATGAATTATCACAAAATAAATGATTGCACAACCTATTTTTGAAGAATCAATAGTATTGGAATTCTTCCACAAACAAAACTAGCTTTCCAATATGACATCACATTTCAGTTCACTCTCAATTCAAGTAATCAATTGGTAATTTTTCAACTTAACATATTCAAAATTTATTGTAAAACAATAAATATCGTGTTTCAATAATTATATTTTCAAGAAAGGAACGCAATTCACAGTAAGTATAGGAAAATATTCTATCAAGCTTCAAGAAACTGAACTTACCGGTGTGTAATAAGGTCGCAAAGGCAACCAAAGTTGTAAAGTATTTGGAATTCATCGTTGATTAATGAGTCTGAACCAATGGCACATTGAAAAAAAGATGGCTCAGTAGCCTTAAATATGATTATTTTATCTTTGTGATGCTTGTTGATTTCGATAACAATCGCTTGTATTACTCACAACATTGTGTTCTGAGTATTTCGTAGAACCCCGATATGAAAATTTTCAAAATCAAAAAAAAATTATCATTCATAAAATCTCATGTCACCTTGAGTGATTGATAGATTGATGATTATCAAGCGGAGTTTCAATGTTAGGAAATAATCTATATACAATTCAAAGTTGTTTGAGACTTGCATGGTTTTCTGGGCATGATTTGAAGTAATTTCAGCAGAGAATACAAAGTTGAGATTACAGATTACAAGAGTGTGACCTCACAATGAGTACCATCCGTGATGATTGCAGAACCAGAAAATGCTGATCAAAAATGTATCTTTCAATAACACCTCCAAACTTTCAATCTGGCTGAACCTTTTATTATTGCTACCTGTAAAAAAATACTCATTCAATTAATAGCGCGTGAATGTATGAGGGAAAACTTAGTATTGATGAAGGAATTATTCTATCAGAGAGCTGTTATGAATAATACGAAGTTAAGCACTCATGTTCCGTTCTTAATTATTCGATCAAATCAGCAATCTATGTAACTTGAACAGAAATAGTATCATATATTGTTATAGAGAAAACGATATTATAACATATCTATGTAGATACATTGAACAAACTTGTTCACTTATTAGTGGATGAGAACAAGTTCGACCTACATATCAGTGAGAAATTATAAGGAAAATTTCCGGAAAACCTTCACTAATTCAATCCAAAGAATATAATATTTAGAGCAAAAGTCCTATGTTCATGAAATAATTGTACCTCATACGAGATCAAATTTTGAATTGAAGGCAGAAAAGATGCCTGGATGAGGCGAGAAAGTTATTACAGGTCACTAAAACATCAAGGGCTTATTTATCCAGCATTTCTGATTCAACTGTCGTTGAATAGAAAAGGATATTGAATATGACCTAACATGTAGAAAAATCATACACATCAAAGAAAGTTGAATCAATTTCTCACGTTTCTGATTTTTCTGTGTCATGAGTTTCCCACTTGTTATGGAATTGCAATAGGTGTAATCTAAACAAGTTATATCAGAACAATCGTAAAATCTGTAAACAATGGAATGTTCAGATAGACCGCTACGTTTATTTTAATTCTGTTCATTTTATGGAGAACTATTCAACACACAAACCGTGCTGAACGCAATACGCCCACTGAAGAAACGCCCAACGTGTTGCACGCGTGAAAATGAAAGACAAATATCCAAACTTATATTAATAAGATTCTTGACCCAGTATGAATTATATATAAAAATTCTCGGGAAATAGGTCACAATAACACTTTGTTTTAACTATTCGTCTTTACGTACGTTTCGGTCTCACGACCATCATCAGAAGACTCACTATGTCTAAAAAGGGGGTTTATTAAAACTAATTATAAAACAAGCGTCCAAATCGCATTAATTCTGACGATACAATTTCGATTATTCGTGGTTCTGTTCGTTTCGATGGCGTGGGCTCTTTTAATTGAAGTTAAATTGTGCGATTTGGACGCTTGTTTTATAATTAGTTTCAATAAACCCCCTTTTTAGACATAGTGAGTCTTCTGATGATGGTCGTGAGACCGAAACGTACGTAAAGACGAATAGTTAAAACAAAGTGTTATTGTGACCTATTTCCCGAGAATTTTTATATATCAAACTTATATTTTATATATTACTATTTCAAAGTCCGGAGTTTCAATTTGAAATAATGATTATTAATGTTCTATTCTGAAAAAGGATTCTTGGTAACTTTGGATCCCTCCACCATTTGAAATATTAACTTAACGGTATCGTGCCAATCACCAGAAATGTGTAGAATTGGTTTCCCAACATTTATGTTCGAAATTAATTTTTATGCTACCAAGATCGCGAAAAAAATAACTACGAATTTTTTGACGGCTAAATAATAGAAGATGGATGGACTTTCCCATTTTGGGATTTGGACTTCTCTAATGATCTTGAGCCGCTGTGCGAGATAACACGCCATGGCTAATTTTTTCAATGTAAATGTATAGATAACTGTAATATATTTTATTATAAGCTAGTGACATTAGTTTTTATCTTTCACTTTCTCGATTTTTTTTCTTCGCTTGACATTGTCCACGAACAATCGATCTAAAGTAAACGTAATTTTCTTACGCTATAAATTTTCTAACAAAGAACACAAAAAATATCCTAAGAATACTTTATTGAGATAGCTGAATATTTATTTGGTTATGGAGACATTTGTATGACAATGATACTAGCTGGTAAGAAGAATAGTATCGATTTTATGTATATTTACTTCCCTCACTGTACGTAGTATACTATAGTGTAAGGGAAGTATAGAATTCAGGCCAAAAATGTATTCATTTTGAGCATTTCTACGTCGATCTAGACTATTCTTGACATGATATAATGTCATGGATCAAGGTCAGCCAGTCATAGCTATCAGGTTGTGCAACTTTTTTTGTTTTTGAATGCAACAAACCATTTTATTAAATAAACTGTTTAGAAACAAATTTAGGAATTGTTTACTTGTAATTACAAATAATACAAATTATTTGTAATTTTAAATGTGATTCACGAACTGTTTTTGTATTTGCCGAATATGTAAAGGTAAATAAAGTATCCACTTGCTCGGCTGGCATCAAATCTAAATTCAATCGTCCCAAGAATTATATACTTTTGTATCAAATAACGGAAAGACAGTGAATGGAAAAATAAGTAATTATCAGAACGCTCATCTCTATTTCATATTACAATAAAACTAAATCTACAGCTGGAAGAATTAGATCAATATAATATGGAAAATTGATTTCAAGTCAATATTATTGATAAATTAGATTTTAAAGCAAGCATTATAATTTATGGAAACAAACACTGAAAACATCCGAATATCACGATTTCCAAATCTACTCTTGATAATATCAGCAACACCATTTTAGTTGAATGAATATAATATTTAAATAAATATTCTAGTAGAACCCATTATTGGAGCCATACGAGTTGGAATATTATCTTTCGTATTATTTATCTTTCTGTAGAAGTGTATTTCATTTACTGTCGAATACTTGTTTTAATGATATTGATATGGATAAATTGGGTTCAACACACTATGACAAGGGGAGTGACTTCCTTTGGCAGCACCAAATAAAACACACATTACTTACGGTATTGAATTCACTGGCTAGTTAAACAGAAAACACGTGGAATTTAAAAGGAAATATTTTTGAAAGCATTCTTTTCGGTCACATGTTGATATATTTCATAACAGACGAATCATATAGCTTTGGATAGATATCATTTATTATTATTAAATTTGCTGATTCGAGTATCACAATTGCTATTGTAGCTCAAGGTTATTGCATAAAAACATTAAAATATCAATAATTACTCCACTGCCTTAAACACTATAGTTCTTTTAAACATTGCACATCAACAATAACACAGAATTGTCCCCTTTATCGGTATGTCGAATAGCCTCCGCCCATTTTTCCCTAGCCTATTTCCACATAGCCACCGATTTTTCAGCCGAACTATAATCTATGCCAACTTGACCCCTGTGGTAGCTACTTTTAACCAAAATGTGTGGAATGTGGTTGAAAATGTTATAGTTAGACGACGGATTTCGTTGGCCATATTATTCAGATAACATAATTATCTGCTACATAAACTGTTTGTGGCTTATTCATGTTTTCCAATGTTAACAGTGCCAGGAATAATGAAATGAAAGGGAGCATTTCATTATTAACTCCTCCCCCCACCTTGATTCTTGTTATATATGCATCTGCAGAGTTTAATTTACAGTATTGAAACTGTATGATCTATCCTTTGGATACCTTCCCCTGTTAATGTATCATAATATCCATAAAATGATGTATACTTTGTTGAAAGTATACCTTGTGGTAGCAAATTCATTGTTGAACACTTTTATAATCATTTTCATGCATGTAAGCATCCATACAATTGGATTCGATAGGTTTTGGTGGAATTTTTCCACCAACTGACATATGTATAAAATGATACATGTAAATTGAACATTACAATATATGTAATATATTATACCATGCACATGTGTATGAAAATATTTCTATTGTATCTACAGTAACATTATTCGAGTACTTTGGATGTCTAGTTCTGTGAATTTGATGTAATTCTGAGGGAATCCAATGTTCGTGCTGCTACGTAATTCCGGAAGATGCTACATTTACTGTAGAATATGACAGATATCTTGATATCTGGCTTGAAAATCTATTATACTCTTCTCGTACATGATGTACATACATTGCTATATCGTTTTGTCATACTTTCAATCCCTATGTACTTTAGTTTGTTGCAAGAATATGCACCAGCATTTATTCCTAGTTAATCATAACTGTATACAAAATTTCTTGAGAGTGTTCATTATCCACAACGATGGTGAGCGATTCTTCCATATTTATTAAAAAATTTTATCCAAACCAATTTAGGATATTGTGATACATTTCACGATGATAATCGAAATCGTTTGTTTTTCAAGAAAATATTAGTTCTGCACTAGGGGTAAAACCTGCTGTACAATCAGCAGAAACTACCTACAATTTACATTTTACACAGCGTCACCAACTTTCATCGTCATCACAGTTTCAATGCAAGAATCTTGCCAGGATTGACGAACAGTAACATCCTCGAAGATTCATGTCCCGTCGATATGAACATATAGACGTATTTACACCTCAATTTTTCAATTTAATATACTGTAAAAAATGAATACTTTTCGCAATTTACACAACACATGATGTGAATGTATACGTAGACTTGCAATCCTAGAAAAATTGATTCTGTAGGTACTCTTGATGTTTAATTCTACCAAAATTTGATTAAGACTATCAAGTCAATTTAATATATCTACAGCTTATATCGGTAGCTCTGTAATTGGATGCCAATTGTACAAATGAAATAAAATTGATTTGACAAAGATAGCGCGGTACTTACTTAGGGAACTTGTGGGAGAAATTGGTTGTACAAGTAACCTAGTATGACGTCAAATCCTCCTTAAGCGAATGAAGTTCAGTAGAATACATTATTCCTATAGATAAGAAATATTCACTAATAATATCCCATGTGCAAAATTATTGCCGGAAATTAATTTGTGCACTCGGGATATTCGATAAGAGAATTTCACAACGAAAAAATATTTTTGTTAAAATAATTTCAAAGTGATATTATTTGACATTTTGTCATGAAAATATGAGACATTACGAAGGAATGCCATAATTTTGTTGCTTTGTTATGTATTGTATCACTTTCAAACTCATTTGTTAGGCGTCAAAAAATATCTACTATAATGTTGCTTCTCTACCCTAAAAGAAAAAAATCCATTTTCCTTGGCATGGCAACAAGTCGAAATAAAAGTATTTCATTGGTCGAAAATTGTGGGTGTGAAATTCTCACCATTATCAACTGAAAACATATGAAACCTTTTGGCTACCAAGTACCCGTCATCAAAGTAAGCTAAAATGTAATTGGAAATGTGCCTGTTCAAATACAGTTTTGGGACAATAATGTGAGCAAAGGGTTAACCTCAGCTGGAGACAAATCGGGATTCAAAAAGTTACTCTTCCGTTTATACATGTCCATCCTTTCTAAATTACCCAGATATTAGTCGGTACTGTGTTTTAAAAGTGATAAACTTCCTTGAGGAATGGTGTGAGCTGAATTCAAAATATGTTCGACTAAGGCTGATTTTTCATAATTTTTTTATATGAGTAAAATGTTTCTTATACCGAGTTGAAATGTTCCTCCTAGTTTGGCCCATATAGCATTAACATGACAATCAATTTTGTAAATCAGCGTTAGCCGAACATATTTTGAATATAGGTCACACCATTTCTCAAGATAATTTATCACTTTCTGAACACAGTACAGACAAATATTTAGGTAATCCAGAAGGGATGGAAATGTGTATATGAATAATCAATTCACTGAATGCCGATTTATTTCCAGCTGAAGATAACCCCTGGCTTAGCCCAAATAGTATTCAAACAGGGACATTCTGATTTATAATTTAGTTTACATCTGATGATGGCTACTTGGTAGCCGAAATGTCCACATTACTTTAATAGTATGTTTAGTGGATAAGGGTGATTATTTCTTATCTGTAGTGTTATAGTGTATCAACAGTGTGAACTCTTTTATAATTTATGAAAATACATTATGTAGACTATTTGAATAAAATGTCGATGCAACATAAATATATCTTAACATATTTCATTAGCGGTTCCCAATCATTTCCAATAAATTGTCATTTCCTACAGTCATAAATACTTTTTCCGCAGGAGTGTCCGAAAGCTTTTCTGGTAAAAAAAGTGAGGGAAGTCACGTGATCAATTTCATTCCCATCGTATACTTGAAGCTTCACATGTGATATGTCACCTTCCTAGTTATGACAACAACCACTACAACTATTTGAGGTTGAATTGGGATCAAATGAAAAGAACTACAATCAACGTATCACATTTTTATTTTGAATCATACATGGACTTTTAAAGCTTTCTATCCAGCCTCAAGTCATCAATCGCTTGATTCACATATATGATATAATCTGATGTGACATGGCGTGTCTACCCATTCCCATAGCCTGTTGTTATAACTTATTTCCAGACAACTTTGGTCTCCTCGAGGATTGCGTCCTACTTGCCAATTTGTATACGTGACTGGTTCACCGGACGATAACCATACCCAGGTGTTGGAATCCGCTAAATTATTGCCCGAAGTCCAAAACTCTAAGCTACTCGGATCTGTGAAATGAAATAATATTGTATTTTTATCTGACACAATGAGACACACACTGCTCCTTCGAAACTAACTGTGACAAGACGTGACAATGTATAGCTAAGATTCTAAATTTTCATCAGCATAACTACGATTTAATTTTTTCATGTAAACCAATATTTTATTCCATATATTTCAGGATACTGGGAATCTGTAAGACTCGAATCTGATTGTGTTTCAAAAATTCCATAAATGATGCAGCATAAGTCTTATTTCATGTTACAAAATTTAATTCTATTCAATCAGTAACAGGTGTTTATTTATCAAAAGTTATGTTCTAAATGAGGATGCAAAGTATCTTTGTGATTCTATTGATGGTTATTGATTAGATAATATAGAAGCCAAATCACAATATCCTGATTCCCTTACAATCGTCGCATAATGGAATTTAATAATCAGTTTTTTTTTAATTCAGTCAAACAGTTAATTATTATCAAGTACTCACATGTATCTTGTATATAATCCACCAGTAAATCATTGACCTCTTTGTTCTCAATAGTTGCTAATCGCAATCCATTACGGGCACAATGTGCGAACGCTTCAAAGAAATTTGCCTGGAAATATTCATTATTGTGAAAGGTCTAGTCAATAGTAAAAATGTCATGATAGTTCACAAAAGTAATTTGCATACGCTGATTGCTCAATATTGATGATTGATAGCACAGAAATCAGTATTTTCACTAATAATAAGTTTTTTGAAATACCAGGTACAATATTATATGGAATCTAATTAATGTTTATCATGAATATATGCATTCATATATAATGTGCAAAATGGAATAGCAATCTACAGATTTCCAAGAATGAGGAATAGAGATGATAACCTCTCCTTGAGACTAGTTCGTTATTTTAGTTTCCTCAGGAACAAAGCACATCCACAGTTATATGTGTTATGAATCGCCATTACTATATGATATTGGATTAAAATATTCTCATTATTTCGATCAGATTATTATTCCAGAAGCTTTAACACATTGCCTATTACATTCAAATTGTTTCCAAGTAAATTTGAGATCTTCTGGACATGCAAGTTTGTTATTTGATTATGGTTCTGACAGGATTATATTCGTGATATTTATAAATTGGATGAGAAGTATGAATCAAATGTATCCATGTTAATATGAACCTAAGATATTTTATAGATGGGACATGACAACCTATTATTTGGCCTCTAAAATTTGTTGTTCAGATCTTTCAGTAGGAGAGATGTGTCTTACGGAACATTTCAGATATAATTCTTTCCCCAGCTGGGCAGTTACACAGAACGTGTCCAGATGTTTCATCACCCCCGAAACATAGAGCATCTTCCACTAAGCCGAGCTTATAATGAACGCTTTGGAGTAGTCTAAACCTGATGAGGTTTGCCAGTACTGGAGTAGTCTACTTTCAGTACAGGATACAACTATTTTAGCTGTTCTCTTAGATACGCCAAGCATTGGTTCTAGAGCGATATATTCAGAGACTGTCTATAACTGAAGACACATTTCTTCGAATATAACTACTTAATGAAGATATATACAATTTTGATCTTCATCATCATTATTCCTCAAAGAAATCATTAATTTCTTTCAGTATCATCAGTATTCTAAAACTAAACAATAAATAGGAACATTTACGTTTATAGGGAAGCTTAGCTAGAAATCAAGCAAGTGAATTTTACGTAACTGTACCAAATTAAATCAGAAATAGTGATGAACTATTTATTTTATGGAAATCCATTCTAATGAAATGGAATAAAACAAATATTTTGTCTAATTTCCATAAGGGATCTGTAGTAGCGATTGGACATAGTATTGTTTTATTCCATTTAATCCAGAATAAATCAATATTTGTTCGTCCTTCTTTGTGTATCTTGCTCTATAGGGAGTATCTCCCAATAAATGAGATGCTTACCGTTTCGATTACGTCGAAGGTGTAAGTTTTGTCACCAAGTTTCACCCCTCCAGCAGCAAATGCAGTAATGTTGCGGGCAAATCCTGTAAGAATACAGTAAATTAACATTGGATAAATAGAAGTTACAGCAATGCGATATAAGGAAGGCGCTTGAACTCAAAAGGTGGTCTTATCGAAAAGTCGTGTTATGTGTAACAAGACGTGTAGTCCTCGTGACATTTTCACACTGGCCTCTAGTGAAAGCGTTTAGAATTCGGAACACATATTGCTGTATGAGGTATACGAATAATTGGTAGTAGGCTAGTAGGTAATAAATGTCTGAGAATGATGGACATGAGCTGTTAATCATCGATCAATATTGATCGATTCATCGCATATACGTATTAAATATTTTGGTGAATTGCATCAATATTTTCGATCCATTCCCTATCTACATGAGATATGAAGATTTACAGCTTGACTTTCACGAATCGAGCGAACATTGTATTATTTTACAATATATTCAATTAAATTTATAACAAGTAGCATCTACAAAGCTAGGCAGAATGAAGTATACATTTTAAATAGTAGTTCAATTGATAATACCGGGATATCAAAAATTTGGTCAATGGTGGTTGTGGAATGTAAAACCTGTGTCTTACTTTAAATTTTTGACTATGTTTTGTTGTGTCAGAATCTGTTAAGTCAAATTAATTAATTTGAAGTTTCTAAAAGTGCGAAATTTCGCAATTTTATAAGAATGTTATAACATTCAGAAGTCTCTAGCGCTTCAGACTCCGGGATTTTCACTTGGCCTATCGAAATTAGCAGGTTCGAATTGTATAAAAACACAATTGCATGAACGCCAAACGTCCTATGTAATTAGCTACGAACGTAATCATTTTGACATATGCCTCGAGGAGCTCGTTGCGCGTGAGTAGGTATGAAATTTGTAGGTTATTGATGATGTCAGTAAACATAAACTAAGACACACGTTTTAGATTCCACAACCACCCTTGACCAAGATAATTTTTGATATCCCGGTATAATGGGACAAACTTTCAAATCAAGTCGCCATGGTGTCGCGACTAATTCAAATGTAAGACAGTTGTCAAAGCGCTGGGGAGAAATAATGTCAAGCATTGAACAATAGTTAAGTTTCTTTTGCAGTTTAGTCGCTGCAAAATGTATGAATCATATTTCCATTTTTGACGACACTTTATGGGATTCTTTGATACTCAATACCCCTGTCTCTAAAAATCAATTCTTATATTCGATTCACCTTTATGAAGCCACGAACAGTACAGAAATGTATAAGATTTGATTAAATGAACCAAGAATTTCCTTTTTCTTATATCACTTTTAATAATAACATGAAGACCTTACATTATCACATAGATACAAAATTATGATTTTTGTGGTATACAAAGAAAGTAATTGTTCTTTCATTTATTCACATTAATAAATTTCCAAAAAGCAATGACTTCTATCATCGATTTTCCCAAAATTTGATTTGCATTTATAGAGCGATTGCAAGAATTTAATCTTCGTTTGCGAAAAGGATCTTCGATTTTATCACTTATATTGTGGAAACACTAATGTGTCTACAGTTCAGACAACTTGCGGTCGTAAGATATATATATATTCAAATATAAGCTAATAACCAGAAATGAGGTTGCAGATTTAATATGGTGAAATACATGTCCCAAATTGGATAATTGGAATAGTTAATTGAGTAAATTTATGAAGATAATTGGTAATTTTCAATTTTAATTGAGTGGAATTTTTATGTTATCAGGGCATCGAAAAAAATGCTAGAGTATATACTTTCAAAAATTTCTACTGATTATACAAAATTTCAACTTCATCTAAAATTGCAAATTCATGTCCCGTTTCTAAAATGTGATAAGAGAAAGATGAATCTATTTTATTGGGTCTAAAAGATTGAAAACTTCCCAATATCAAATCTTTATATCACAACTTCATCTAACAATGTAAGTTATCACATTTTGAACAGGATAATTCGTAAACTCCAGGCCCATTGAATATATTCCTTTTATCTTACGTATAGAATAAAATATTATATCCTTCATTTTGAGGATTGAAGCTAACTTTTAAATTGTTTCGATAAAATGTCACTGGTATAACGAAGATATGTGATAGTAACTATTTACCTCAGTCACTTTATACTTATTACTCAATTCAATCAATTTGTATTTCCTCAAATTCAAACAGCAACCCCATTTATCGTTTTCAGGTCATATCCAACAATGAATATCTCAATACGCTCTATGTTTATGCATTTTGTATAATTTTTCTAAGATGAGACGCTAGCTGCCGAGACTAGAGACACGTTACTGTTTCTATACATAATATAAATTATAAAAACAGAGTAATGTGTTTTATTATATTGATATGATAAATTATCACAAAATAAAAACTTGCACAACCTATTTTTGAAGAATTTACATTATTGAAATACTTCCACAAACAAAACTAGCTTCCCGATATGACAGTTCACTCTCAATTCAAGTATTCAACCATAATTTTTCAACTCCATGAATGGATTAAAAAAAGTAGTAGATTATTAGGTCCGTACAAGATAATTCTGAACAAATTGTAAAACGATTTCTCGTGATATCTTCAAAATTTATTGTAAAACAATAAACATAATTTTTCAACAACTATATTTCCAAGAATCAAACGCAATTCGCTGTAAGTATAGGTAAATATTTCATCAAGCTTCAATAAACTGAACTTACCGGTATGTAATAGGGTCGCAAACGCAACTAAGGCTGTAAAGTATTTGAAATTCATCTTTGATTGATAAGTCTGAACCAATGGCACATTGAAAAACTGATCGCTCAGTAAGCCTTAAATATGATTATTTTATCTCTGTGATGCTTGTTGATTCCGATAACAATCGCTTGTATTACTCATAACATTGTGTTATGAGTATTTCGTAGAACCCCGATATGAAAATTTTCAAAATCTAAAAAAAATTATCATTTATAAAATCTAATGTCACCTTATGTAAATTTTAGATTGATGTTTATCAAGCGGAATCTCAATGTTAGGGAATAATCTATATACAATTCAAAGTTGTATGAGACTTCCACGGTTTTCTGGGCATGACTTAAATTAATTTCAGTAGAGAATACAAAGTTGAGATTACAAATTACAAGAGTGTGATCTAACAACGAGTACCATCCGTGATGATTGGAGAACAAGATGATCTAAATGTATCTTTCAATAACACCTCAAGACTTTTAATCTGGCTGACTCTTCTATCATTGCTACCTGAACATACTCATTCAATTGATAACGCGTGAATGTATGAGGGGAAATTTATTATTGATGAAGGAATTATTATATCAGAGAGCTGTATATGAATAATACGAAGTTAGGCACTCATGTTTCCTTCTTAATTATTCGATTAAATCAGCAATCTATGTAACCTGAACAGAAGTAGTATCATATATTGTTATAGAGTGAACGATATTATAACACATCTATGTAGGTACATTGAACAAACTTGTTCACTTGTTAGTGGATGAAAACAAAAGTGACTTACACAACAGTGACAAATTATAAGGAAAAGCATCCGGAAAGTCATCCCTAATTCAATCTAAAAGGATAGAATATTTAGAGCAGATATCCACCTACGACCTCATACAAATGTTCATGAAATAATTGTACCTCATACGAGGTCAAATTTAATTCATCCAAGGCAGAAAACATGATTGGATAAGACGAGAAAGTTATAACACGTTACCAAATCATCAAGGGCTTATTGATCCAACATTCACCTGAGCGATCAACTATTATTGAATAGAAAAGGATATTTTCTATTGGATATAATCTAACATATTCAATAAACCTTACAAATCAAAAAAAGTCAAATCTATTTCCTCCGCCTACGTTCAGTGACAGAATTTCTCAAATCAGAATTCACAGTTTTGTTCCAATGCAATAGAAATAGTATCTCAAAATTATCGAAATCTCCATTGCTGTGATCCAGAGACAAGTTATCACGATATTTTTATTTGCGATATTGTTGATATGGCCGTAGCGGCCTCATGTTGCATCAATCATTTCTTCAGAGCTGATAAAGAAATAGAATCTATCAAGGCTTTGATAGAGATGATAAAGGTGTCAAGTTCCCCCAACATTCTTTCAGCTTCGTCTACGGATTTCAGATGAAAAATTCAAGAGTCTGCTCATCCTTATCTTCAACTTGAAATAATTAATCAGAACTTCATTTTTCAATCTTGGTTCAATAATTTGGACATTTTTCTAGATTTATGACGCAAACTCTCATTTCTGATTTTTTCGTCTCATGAGTTCCCCACTCGTTATAGATTTGCTGTAATCTTAACAATGTATATCTAGTTCCCTCTCCACCTACCACAATCGTAAAATCTGTAAACAATGGAATTTTCGGATTTCAATACTCTTCATTATCTGTTGAACTATTCAACACACAAAACGTGCTAAAGAAATATGCCGACAGAAGAAACGCCGAGAGTGTTGAACGCGTGAAATCGGAAGATCTTGAATGACAAATATCCAAACTTTTATTTGAAATATTACCATTTATAACTTCATAGTTTTAATTTGAAATTATCATTTTCAATAATATGTTCTATTCTTCTCGTTCGCGTAAGAATGTGTAGAATTTCATTTGAAGCATTTCTTGTTCACGAGAAAGAATGGTTTTGAAGTTTTTTCATCACGGCGACACAAGATGGATGGCAAAGGAATGGCAAAAACCTAATTTTTGGTAACTATGGATCTCTCTACCGTTTGAAATATTAACTTCACGGTATCGCGCCAATCACCAAAAATGTGTAGAATTTGTTTTCCAACATTTACGTTCGAAATTACCTTCTGTGCTACCAAGATCGCGAAAAAAAATCATTGCTAACTTTTTTAGGCGGCTAAATAAGAGCCCCCTTTTTGGATTTGGACTTCTCTTATGACCCTGAACCGTTGTGCAGGAAGACCTGCCACGGGTAATTTTTAATGTTAAACTACAGACTACTGTGATATATTTTATTCTAAGCTAGTGACACTAGTTTTTTTTTCACATCTTGATTTTTCTTCTTCGTGTGACATTGTCCACTAGCGCTCGATTGGAAGTAAACGTAATTTTCTCACATTATTGATAGTTTAACAAAGAACACTCAAACATATTCTAACAGTACAAGATTTAGGTAGCTGAATGTTTATTTGGTTATAGATACATTTATATGATCCTCATACTAACTGGTAAGTCTATTCTTGCGAATATTCACATATGATGAGAAGAAGAATAATGTCGATTTTATTAGTGTGTTTACTTCCCTCACTGTACGTAGTATACTATAGTGTGAGGGATGTATTGTAATCAGGGCAGCCAATTTTTCAGGATTTCCGTGAATATATTCATTTAAGAATTTCTCAATCGATCTAGACTATTCTTGTAATGATGTGTGTAAATGTGTACATTACTGTACATAATCACTGTGGAGATGATTACGCTAAATAATTCGGAATTCAAGCTGGCAACAGGTTTCAGTATAAAACCTGGAGTATGGGTTGTTTATTGTAAGAATGATATGACGTCATGGATCATGGTCAGCCATAGTTGTCTGGTTGAGCAGCTTTTCAATGTTTTTGAATGCAACAACCATTTTATTCAATAAATTGTTTCCAAACAAATTTAGGAATTGTTCACTTATTTTAACGAATAATACAGATTATGTTTAATTTTAAATGTAATTCACAAACATTACATTTACGAAATATGTTAAGGAAAATAAAGTACCTACTCACTAGAACTACATTGCATTCAAATTCGATCGACCCAAGAAATATATACTTTTGTATTAAATGACGGAAATACAGTGAATGGCAAAAAGAAGTATTTATCAGAACGCTCATCCCTATTTCAAAATGCCTTTTGAAAGCTTACTTGATTAATTATTAAAATGGAACTAATTCTACCCCTGAAAGAATTAACTCAATATATGGCAAATTAAATTCAAGTCAATATTATTGAAAAATTAAATATTAAAGTAAACATAATTATTCATGAAAACAAACACTGATAAATATCTGAATATTACGATTTCCATATCTTCTCTCGATGATGTCAGTTACACCACTTTAGTTGGATGAGTATAATATTTAAATAAATATTCTAGTAGAACCCATTATTGAAACCATACATATTATACAATTAATATTATCTTTCATATTATTTATCTTTCTGTGGAAGTCTATTTCATTTACTGTCGAATAAATGTAATAATGATATTGATATGGGTTGATCAGGTTCAACATACTATGAAAAAAAGGAGTTAATTCCTTTGGCAGCACCAAATAAAATACACATTACTCATGGTACTGAATTCACTGGCTAGTTAAACGTAAAACACGTGGAATTTAAGAGGAAATATTTTTATCAGTCACTTGTTGATATATTTTATAACAGATGAATCATATAGCTTTGGATCGATGTCATTTATTTTTATTCACTTTGCTGATCATAGTATTACAATTGTTATTGTGACTCGAGGTTATTGCAGAAGAATGATAAATATCCGAATATTACGATTTCCATATCTTCTCTCGATAATATCAGTTACACCACTTTAGTTGGATGAATATAATATTTAAATAAATATTCTAGGAGAACCCATTTTTGGAGCCATACAAGTTGGAATATTATCTTTCATATTATTTATCTTTAGTGATACTGATATGGGTAAAGTTTGTTCAACATACTATGAGATAAACAACTTGGCAGGAACAAATAAAATCACATGGTGTTGAATTCACTCGCTAGCTGAACGGAAACCAAGTGTAATTCAAAAGGAAATATTTTGAAAAGGTTTCTTTCCGGTCACATGCTGTATATATTTTACGACAGACGAATCACACAGCTTTGGATCGATATCATTCATTTTTATTGAAGGATACCGCAAACTTTAGTAGGGAAAGTGGCCCCCTGTCGAATTGGCTGAATTTGTGATGTTATAGTCCAAGTCATTCTGAACAAAAAGTTCAATGGGCACAACTTTTTCTATAAGCTGGTTTTGGCGCTAGAGGTCAATGAAAACTTTCATTTGTTCTTCGTTGTTAAACAACACGAAACGTTATCCTGGATAATAATCACTTTTCTGAATAATCAAGATTCAAACAGTCATTACTATGACATACTGTTAAAATTATTTTTCTTTGGTGTTGTTACATTTGGTCAATTATACAGTGTGTTCCAGCTACTTACAATTTTTAAAGTGCAATAATTCGAAAATGGTTACAAATCGTCTTAGGGATCTACAATGAAAAAATGTTTATGAATCCTATTCTACACCGTATTCTACATCACATAGTCGAAAATTATAAGGAGTGTTCCTTTTGAAAGAAATCGAAAGTTATATTCGAAAAGTTCCGTACCTACTGAAAAATATTGTTCGACCATCCTGAATAATTTTAGGCCATGAAAAAGAATGAGAAATATTACAAGTCTGTCTATAAAATGGCCTTAAAAAGATTTTCTTTCTAAATCTATCATCTTAACGTCAGTCATATTAATGACTGTTCAGATCTTGATTATTCAGAAAAGTGATTATTATCCAGGATAACGTTTCGTGTTGTTTAACAATGAAGAACGAATGAAAGTTTTCATTGGCCTCTAGCGCCAAAACCAGCATATAGAAAAAGTTGTGCCCATTGAACTTTTTGTTCGGAATGACTTGGACTATAACATATCAAAAATTCAGCCAATTCGACGGGGGGCCACTTTCCCTACTAAAGTGTGCGGTATCCTTTGCTGATTTTAGTATAAAGATTGGTATTGTAACTGTAGATTATTGCAGAAGAACATCAAAATAGAGATAATTACTTCAATGCCTTGAACATTATAGTTCTTTTAAACAATGCACATTAACAATAAAACAGAATTGTCCCCCTTATCGGTATGTCGAATAGCCTCCGCCCATATTTCTGATGTTGGTTTTCCTAGCCTCTTCTGGACATGCCAGTTTCACAAAGCCACATACTTTTCCGCCGAACTATCGCTTATGCCAACTTGATCCCTGTATTTGTTATAGTATAGTTATATTTATTACCAAAATGTGTGGAATGTGGTTGACAATGTTATAGTAAGACGAAGGACTTCGATGGCCATATTTTGCAGATAACATAATCTGCTACGTAAACTGTTTGTGACTTATTCATTTTTACCAAGATTAACAGTGGTTCAAACGTGTTATAATGATCAAGGTATTTTATTCTTAGTTAACCATTATTGTATATATAATTTCTTGGAGGTGTTTGTTGGTAGTTCATTATCCACAACGATGGTGGTGATTCTTCAAAAGTTGAGATTCAAACTAATTTACGATGTTGTTTTGTTACATTTGACGATGATAATCGAAATCGTTTGTTCTTGAGAAAATATTACAGCTGCACTAGAAACAAAACCTGCTGTACAATCAGCAGGAAGTTCCTACAATTTACATTTTACACTGCGCCACCAACTTTCATCGTCATCACAGTTTCAGTGCTAGAATCTGGCCAGGATTGGCCGACAGTAACATCATTGGAGGTTTATGTCCCATCGAGATAAACATATAGACGCATTGACACTTCTATTTTTCAATTTAATATACTGATGTGAAGAAATGTATACTTTTTGCAATTCACACACCACACGACGTAAATGTATAAGTAGAGCTGCAGTCCTGGAAGAATTAATTCTGTACTCTTGATGTTTGATTCTACCAAAATTCAATTACGAACTATCTAGTCAATTCCACAGATCTACAGCGTTTATCGGCAACTATTTAATATGGTGCCATGAACTGTAAAAATGAAGTGAAACTGATTCGACGAGGATACTTACTTAGGGAACTTAAGGAATTGGTTGTAAAAGTCACCAAGTATGACGTCATATCATTCTTAACTAGAACGAAGTTCAATAAATTACATTATCCTCATAGATGAGGAATATTCACCATTATCAACTATTAATACTATTGAAGTACCTACCGAAAACCTCCCAGCTACCAAGTAGCCATCATCGGATTATAAATTCTAAATCAAAATGTTCAAATACTATTGGGGATATAAATGTGAACAAGCAGCTACCCTCAGCGGGAAATAAACCGGAAGTTAAGTGATTTTTCGTTCATATGTCTCCATCTCTTCATAATTACCTAGATATTTGTCTGTACTGTGTTTAAAAAGTGATAAACTTTCTTGAGTAATGGTGTGACCTGTATTCAAAATATGTTCGACTAACGCTAATTTCTCACATTATATTTCTTTTAATGGGCAAAGTGTTCCTTATACCGAGATAAATAGTTCCTTCTAGTTTGACCCATATATCATTTTGAGCATGACTCACAATCGATTTTGTAAATCAGCGTTAATCCAACATATTTTGAATACAGGTCACACCATTTCTTAAGAAATTGTGTGAAAAAGATAAAGCTTATCTCTTTTGAAACACAGTATAGACAAATACCTAGGTAATTTAGAAGGGATGGAAATGTATAAACGAAAGGGCAATTTAATAGATGCCGATCTATCTCCAGCTGATGGTAACCCCTTGCTTATATTATTAATCCCAAATAGGCACATTTTGATTTATAATTTAGTTTACATCCGACAATGGCTACTTAGTAGTCTAAAGGTAGTACATTAATAGTAAGTTTAGTGGATAAGGTTGATTATTTATGATCTACAGTATTATAGTATATCAACAGTGCGAAGTATTTTATAATTTATTAAAATACATTCATTATGTGGAGTGTAAACTATTTGAATAAAATTTCAATGCAACATGAAGTATATCTTAATATATTTCATTAGCGGTTCCTAAATTATTCCCAATGAATTCCCTCTTACTACAGTCATACATTTTACCTGCAGGAGTGTCCGAAAGCTATTTGGTTAGAAAGTGAGGGAAGTCACGTGACGAATTTCATTTCAATCGTATACTCGAAGCTTCACATCTGATCTGTCGAACAACTAGGTTTCCTAGTTATGACAACAACTACTACCACTACTACTATTTGCGGTGAACTGGGATCAAATGGAATAAACCACAATTATTAAATCTTATTTTTATTTTAAATCATACATGGATTTATAAAACCTCCTATCCAGCCTCAAGTCATCAATCGCTTGATTCACATATATGATATAATCTGATTTGACATGGCGTGTCTATCCATTCCCATTGCCGGTTGCTATTATCATAACTTATTTCTAGACAACTCTGGTCTCCTCGAGGATTGCGTCCTTGTTGCCAATTTGTATACGTGACTGGTTCACCGGACGATAACCATACCCAGGTGTTTGAATCCGCTAAATTATTGCCCGAAGTCCAAAACTCTAAGCTACTCGGATCTGTAAAAAAAAAGTATTGTATGTTTAACTGACACACTATAATACACACTTTTCCTTTGGAACTAACTGTAACAAAACGTAATGCTAGAAAATGTACCGCTCAGGTTCTAAACTTTCATCATCATGGAACCAATTCGATTTTTTTATATGAACGAAAATTCTATTTTCTATATTTCAGGATACTGGGAACCTAGAATTCGAATCTGATCGTGTTTAGAATATTGTATCAATGATGCCGCAAAAGTTTCAGTTATCTCAGCTCGGTTCACTCATTTGGACGTTATTACAAAAGCGAGGTTTTATTCGCTCAGATACCTACTAGCAAAAATGTTGAGAAATTTAAATCTATTCAATCAGTAGTAAGTGTTCATTTATAAAATGTATATCTTTTATATAAGGATACATACTATCTTTGTGGTTCTATTGCTGGTTGTGATTTAGAGAATACAGAAGCCATATCACAATATCCTGATTTCCTTTCAATCGTCGTACAATGAAATTTAATAATCAGATTTTTTCAATTCAGTAACTTGTAAGTAATTATTAAATTGTTTTGTAGGTACTTACATGTATCTTGTATATGATCCACCAGTATATCATTAATTTCTTTGTTCTCAATAGTTGCTAATCGCAATCCATTACGGGCACAATTTGCGAATGCTTCAAAGAAATTTGCCTGAAAATATTGATTATAGTGAAAGTTCTAGTCGATTATAAGAATGTCATGATAGTTCACAAAAATAATTTGCATACGCCGATTGCTCAATATTGATGATTGAGAGCACAGAAATCAGTATTCTCATAAACAATAAATTCCTTAAAATACTATGTACAACATTATATTCGAATATAATTAATTTTTACCATGAATATATGCATTCATATCTGATGAACGTGATATAATAATGGTCATTAGAATTCCAGAAATAAAGGAAAGAGATAATCTCTTGTTGAGTTCGCTATTTTTTTTTCTTAAGAACAAAACACATCAACAGCTGTATGTTTTATGAACCGCCATATGATACTCAATTGAAATATTTTTATTATTCTGTATAAATTATCATTTCGGAAGTTTCTGAGTAAATTTTATATCTTCTGGACATGTCCGTTTGTTATTTGATTATGCTTCTGAAATGAATTATATTCATGTCAACATGAACCTAATATATCTTATAGTTGAGATATGATACCTATTCTTTGGCCACTACAACGTGTTGTTTAGATCTTTTAGTAGGATATGTATCTTATAGAACATCTGAGAAATACTTCTTTACCCAGCTGGGAATTTATACAGAACGTGTTTTTACGTTTCATCATTCTCGAACAGTCGATTTTGATCATCTTCCACTAAGCCGTGCTTATAATTAACGCTTTGTAGTGGACTGAACCAGGTGAGGTTTGCCAGTTATGTAGTAAGTATTCTACTTTCAGTACAGTATGATATAGCTATTTTGGCTGTTCTTCTAGATAGGCCAAGCACTGGTTCTAGACCGATACAATTTGAGACTGTCTATAACTGAAGACAAATTCCTTCGATTATAACTACTTATTGGGGATGTAGACAATTTTGATACTCATCAATATTACTCAACGGAATCATTAATTTCATTCAGTATCATCAGAATTCTATAAATAAACAATGAGTAGGAACATTTTCATTTATAGACAACTGCTCTAAGAGCAGCTTAGCTAGAAATCAGGCTTGTACGGAATTAAATCATTATTCTTCTTTGTGTTTCTTCCTCTGTAGAAAGTATCTCTCAATAAATGAGATGCTTACCGTTTGAGTTACGTCGAAGGTGTAAGTTTTGCCACCAAGGGGTACCCCTCCAGCAGCAAGTGCAGTAATGTTGAGGGCGAATCCTGTAAGTATCAGTATATTAGCCTTGCATAAATAGAAACTACAGGATTGTGATACAAGGAAAGCGCTTGAACTCAAAAGGAGGTCTTTCCGAACAGTCGTGTTATGTGTAACAATGCGTGGAGTCGTGACTTTTTCACACTGGCCTTCAGTGAAACCGCTTAGAATTCAAAACTAATACTGCTGTAGGAGGTATACGAATAATCAGTAGTAGGTCATAAATGCATGAGAATGATGAGCACGAGCTGTTGATCATCGATCGATATTGATCAAAATCTAATCAATTCATCGCATAAATTTTTGTTGAATAGCAGCAATATTTAAGATTCATAGCCTATCTACATAAAATATGGAGATTCACAACTTGAGTTTAACGAATGGAGTAGACATTGTTGCACTTTACAAGATAGTCAATTAAAGTTATACCAAGTAGCATCTAAAAGTTGAGCATAATGTAGTATCAATTTTCAGAGGTAATTCATTTAATAATATAATGAGACAACAATTCAAATCAAGTAGCCATGCTTTCGCTATCAATGCAAATTTAGGAGAGTTGTCAAAACGCTGGTGAGAAATAATGTAGTGGTAAATGTGAAGCGTCGACCAATATTTAACGCTCTTTTGGGGTTAAAGCCGCGTTAAAATCCATGAATCATATTCCCATTTTGGACGGCACTTTATCGCAGTTCTTAACACTCGAGACCCCAGTCTCTCCAACTCAATCTGTATATTTGATTCATTTTTTGGAGCCGGTACAGAAATGTTTAAAATTAGATTAGATGAAACAACAATGTCGTATCTGTTTGGTGATGACCCTTCGCTATATCTAGTAACGTTTTCACATTATTATTTAAAGCGGTATACAAACAAAGTGATTATTCTTTCATCAAATCACATGCATAAGCCACCATAGAGCAATGACTTCATCATTGATTTTCCCAAAATTTGATTTGCATTTATAGAGTGATTGCCAGAATTTAATCTGCGAGAAGGATCGTCGAGAAATAAGGTTGCAGATTTAATATGGTGAAATACATGTCCCGGATTGAATCATTGGGATAGATAATTGAATGAGGTTATAAAGATAATTGGGAGTTGTCAATGCTAATATATAGTGGGCAGGTATGAGTGAGTAGATCGAGTGGAATTTTAATGTTATCAAGACATCGAAAAAAATGATATAGTATACAAGACTAATTGAACGTTCAACATTTTGATGACGTTATTTCAAATACTTACGAAAATTTCTACTGATTCTAAGCTGTTTGATTAAAAATCTCTACTCTGATTATACAAAATTTTAAATTCATCTAAATTTGAAATGTTATGTCCTGTTTCTAAAATTTGATTAGAGAGAGATGAGAAGATGAATCTATTTTATGGGTCTAAAAGATAGAAAACTTCCCTAATATCAAATCTTTATATTACAACTTGAAAATGTAAGTTATCACATTTTGAAGAGGTTAATTTGTAAACTCTAGGCGCATTAAACTTATTCGTTTTATCTTAAGTATAGAATAAAATATCATATTCTTCATTTTGGGGATTGAAGCTACTTTTAATACTTATAATAGTAACTAAATACCTTAGTCACTTTACCCTAATAACTCAATACCGATCATATATTTCCTCAACTTCAAACAGCAACCCCATTCGTCCTTTTCAGCTCATATTTGACAATGAATATCTTCATACGCTCTATGTTTATTAATGCATTTTGTATAGTTTAGGAAGATGGAACGCAAGCGGCCTAAACCAGAGACACGTTACTGTTTCCATACTTAATATAAATGATAGAAATTAAAGTATAAGAAATTTTATTATATTGATATGATAAATAAAAGATTGCACAACCTATTTTTGAAGAATTAACATTATTTGAATACGTCCACAAACAAAACTAGCTTTCCAATATGACATCACATTTCAGTTCACTCTCAATTCAAGTACTCAATTGGTAATTTCTCAACCTATTTGAATAAGTAGTACATTATTAGGTCCGTACAAGATAATTCTGAACAAATTGTAAAGCGATTTATCGTGGTATATTCAAATTTTATTGTAAAAACTATAAATATAATTATTCAATAAGTATATTTTCAAAAAATAAACAATTCACTGTAAGTATAGGAACACATCCTATCAAGATTCAAGAAATTGAACTTACCGGTATCTACTAAGGTCGCAAACGCAACTAAAGCTGTAAAGTATTTGAAATTCATCTTTGGTTGATGAGTCTGAACCAATGGCACATTGGAAAAATGATCGCTCAGTAGCCTTAAATATGATTATTTTATCTCCGTGATGCTTGTTGATTCCGATAACCATCGCTTGTATTACTAACAACATTGTGTTATGAGTATTCAATTTTTTTAAATAAAATCTAATGTCACCTTGAGTGATTGTAAGATTGATGTTTATCAAGCGGAGTTTTAATGTTAGGAAATAATCAAATGAGTCAAAGTTATATGAGACTTTGACGGTTTTCAGGGCATGTTTTGAAGTAATTTCGGTAGAGAATACAAAGCTGAGATTACAAATTACAAGAGTGTGACCTCACAATGAATGAAAATGGTGATCCAAAATGTATCCTTCAATAACACCTCAAAACTTTTAATCAGGCTGACTCTCTTATCGTTGCTACCTATAAACATACTCATTCAATTAATAACGCGTGAATGTATGATGGAACATTTAGTATTGATGATGGAGGAATTATTATATCAAAGAGCTGTATATGAATAATACAAAGTTAAACACTCATATTTCCTTCTTAATTATCATCAAATCAGCAATCTGTGTAACCAGCAACAGAAATTATATCATATATTGTTATAGAAAAAACGATATCATAACAGATCTATGTAAGTACATTGAACAAACTTATCAACTTATTAGTGGACGAAAACAAAAGTGACTCATATCAGTGACAAATTATAAGGAAAAACATCCGGAAAGCCATCCCTAATTCAATCTAAAGGATAGAATATTTGGAGCAGAAGTCCTATGTTCATGGAATAATTGTACCTCATACCAGATCAAATTTGATCCAACCAAGGCAGAAACATGACTGGATAAGACGAGGAAGTTATTACACGCTACCAAAACATCAAGGGCTTATTCATCCAGCATTTCTGATTCACCTGAGCGATCAATTAACATTGAATAGAGAAGGATATTCTCTATTGAAATGTGCAAAAATCTTACAAATCAAAGAGTCGAATCTATTTTCTCCACCTACGTTCAGTGACAGCATTTCCCTATCCGAATTATTCACAGCTTTGTTCCAATTCGATAGAAATAGTATCTCTCAAAATTATCGAAATCTCCATTGTTCTGATCCAGAGGCAAGTTATCACGATATTTGTATTTGCGATATTGTTGATATGGTCGTAGCATCCTCATGTTGCATCAATAGTTTTTTCGAAACTGGTAAGGAAACAAGTATCCATCAAAGACGGCTCTGATACAGATGGTGAAGGTGTCAAGGTTCCCCAAAATTCTCCCAGCTTCGTCTGCAGATTTCAGAGAAAAAATTCAAGACTATGCTCATCCAAATCTTTAACTTCAAACAATTACTTGGATTTTCATTTTCCAATCTTGGTTCAGAAATTTCGGAATTTTTTTAGATTTATAACGCAAGCTCTCTCTTCTGATGTTTCCGTCTAATGGGTTTCCCACTTCTTGAGGATTTGCAATAGATGTAATCTAAACAAGTTATATCTAGTTTATTCTTCACATAACCACAATCGTAAAATCTGTAAACAATGGAATGATCTGATAGACTGCGACGATTATTTTAATTCTCTCCATTATCTGTTGAACTATTCAACACACAAACCGTGCTGAAGAAACGCCAACAGTGAAATACAAATTATCATTTTTAATGACCTATTCAGAACTTCTCGTTATCGCAAAAATGTGTAGAATTTCATTTAAAAATGATCTTGTAGTTTTTTCATCCCCGCGGCACAAGATGAGTGGCAAAGGAATGGCAAAAACCTGATTTTTGGTAACTTTGGATCCCTCTACCGTATGAAGTAATAACTTCACGGTATCCTACCAATCATCAGAAATGGTTCGAATTCGTGTTCCAACATTTATGTTCAAGATTACTTTCTGTGCTACCAAGATCGCGAAAAAAAAAGTAATAAGTACTTTTTGTGGAGGCTAAACAATTGGATTTGAACTTTTCTAATGACCCTGAACCGCAGTGCAAGAAGACTCGCCATGGCTATTTTTTATAATGTAAATCTATAAATTACTGTAATATATTTCATTCTAAGCTAGTGACATTAGTATTTATCTTTCATTTCCTTGATTTTTCTTTTTCGTGTGGCATTGTTCACGAGCAAACGATTGAAAGTGAACGTTATTCCCTTAAGTTATCAATCTTTAAACAAAGAACACACGATCATATCCTAACAGTACATAATTGAGAGCTGAATATTTAGTTGGTTATGATACATGTATCTGATGCTGATACTAACTGGTCTTTCCTTGTACGTAGTATACTATAATGCAAGGGAAGTATTGTAATCAGGCCAAAAAATACATAATTTGAACATTTCTGTATATGTGTGCGTGACCCACAGTGAAGATGATTGCGCCAAATAATTGTAAAGTCAAACTGGCAACAGGTTTCAGTATAAAACCTTAAGTATGGATTGTTCATTCTAAGAATGATATGACCTCATGAATCAAGGTCAGTCATATTTGTCAGTCATATTGAGCAGGTTTTCAATGTTTTTGAGTGCAACAACCATTTGATTAAATAAACTGTTTACAAACAAATTTAGGAATTGTTTATATGTTAACAAGTAATATAAATAATTTGTTCAAATGTTGTAATTCACAAACTGTTTCTGCATTTACCTACTAAATATGTGAAGGGAAATAAATTACTTACTAGCTCGGCTTGCTTCGAATCCAAATTCTGTTGTGCCTAGCAATATATACTTTTGCATTAAATAACGGAAAGACAGTGAATGGCAAATAGAAGTGTTTATCAGAAACCTCATCTCTATCTCAAAATGCTTTTCGATAGCTTACTTGATTGATTATTCAAATAAAACTAAATCCACATCTGAAAGAATTAGATAAACATATGAAAAATTAACTTCGAGTCAACATTATTGATAAATTAAATGTTAAAGTAACCATTATTATGTATGGAAAATGTGTGGAATGTGGTTGACAATTGTTATGGTTAGACGAAGAGCTTCGTTGGCAATATTTAGTGGATAACATAAGTATCTGCTACGTAACTGTTTGTGGCTTATTCATTTCTACCAAGATTAACAGTGGTTCAGAGGTGTTATAATAATCACGGTATTTCATTCTTAGTCAACCATTATTGTATATGTGATTTCTTCGAGGTATTCGTTGGCAGTTCGTTATCCACAACGATGGCGGTGATTCTTCTAAATTCACTAAAAGTTGAAATTCAAACTAAATCAGGATGCTGTTTTGTTACATTTCACGATGATAATTGGAATCATTTGTTTTTAAGAAAATATTAGTACTGCACTAGAAATAAGACTTGCTGTACACGAAATATCTACGATTTACAGTTAACACATCGTCACCAATTTTCATCGCCATCACAGTTTCAGTGCTAGAATCCTGCCAGGAATGACCGACATACCATCATAGGAAATCCATGTCCCGTCAAGATAAGCATATAGACTCATTTGCACCTCTATTTTTCAATTTAATATACGGATGTAAAAAATGTACAATTTTCGCAATTTACACAACACACGATGTAAATGTATATTTAGAGTTGGGGTCCTGGAAGAATTGATTCTGTAGGTACTCTTGATGTTTTATTCTACCAAAATTCAATTAAGACTATCAAGTCCATTTAATAAATCTACAGTTCATATCGGCAACTCTGTCATGAGGTGCCAACCGTACAAATTAAATATAACTGATTTGACAAAGATAGCGCGGTACTTACTATGGGAAATTGATGAAGGAATTGGTTCTAAAAGTAACCGAATATGACGTCATAATCATTCCTAAACGAATGAAGTTTAGTAAAATGCGTTATCTCTATAGATAAGAAATACACACCATTATCAACTGAAAATACTCAGGACCTTTCGACTTCCAAGAAGCCATCATCAGAGTAAACTAAATTCTAAATCAAAATGTGCGTGCTTAAATACTGTTGGGGATAATAATGTAAACAAAGGGTTACCCTCAGCTGGAGACAAATCGGAATTCAATAAGTAACTTTTTCGTTTATATATTTCCATCCCTCCTAAATTACTTAGATATTAGTCTGTACTGTGTTTTGAAAGTGATAAATTTTGTTGAGAAATGGTGCGACCTGAATTCAAAATATGTTCGGCTAGCGCTGATTTTTCATTATTTTTTTTATATTGGTAAAATGTTGCTTATACCGAGTTAAAATGTTATTCTAGTTTGGCCCACATAGCATTTTGAACATGAGTCACAATCGATTTTGTAAATCAGCGTTAGCTGAACATATTTGGTATAAAGGTAGGTCACACTATTTCTCAAGAAAGTTTATCACTTTTAAAACAAAGTACAGACTAATATCTAGGTAATTTAGGAGGGATACAGATAAACATCTGCGTGATTCAGATGGAATAGAAATGTATATACGAAAAATAAATTCACTAAATGCCAATTTATCTCCAGTTGAAGGTAACCCTTGTTTATTATATTAGCCCCAAATAGTATTTAAACAGGGACATTCTGATTTATAATCCAGTTTACATCTGATGATGTCTACTTGGGAGCCGGAAGGTCCACAGTACTTCAGTAGTATGTTAAGTGGATAATGGTGATTATTTATTATCCATGGTGTTATAGTGTATCAACAGTGTGAACTCTTTTATAATTTATTAAAATACATTATGCAGATTATTTGAATAAAATTTCAATGCAACATAAAGTATATCTTAACATATTTCATTAGCGGTTCCTAAATCATTCCCGATAAATTCTCTTTTCCTACAGTCTTATACAGACCCGCAGGAGTGTCCGAAAGCTATTTTGGTGAAAAAACTGAGTGGGGTCACACGAGGAATTTCATTTCAATCGTATACTTGAAGCTTCACACCTGATATGTCGATAGGTTTCCTAGTTATGACAACAACTACTACAACGATTTGCGATGAATTGGGATCGAATGAAAAGAACTACAATTATTGGATTTCATTTTTATTCTAAATCATACATGGATTTATAAGACCTTCTATTCAGCCTCATAGTCCAGGCAACGAACCAGAGAAAAAAATATAGTAAGCTAGAATTCCAAAATTTGATTGCATTTTGTTCCTAATACCCCATAGATCATTCATGACTATCAAGATCGCGGGGGTCGACTTTTCTACCTCCCCAAAACGGGGTTTCAACCCCTCAGAGGAGCATTCTTATAAAAACAATCCAAAAGTTTAGAAAATTAATGAATTAAGTGTCAAAAATGATCCCCAGTATGTTTTTTGGGTCGCTGATCACGATTCCGCAGTTAGTTTTCTCGGAAAACTCCCTCCAGATGGGAAATTTGGAAAATATATATATAATATGTAATTTATAATTTTGTTGCAAAAATGACCCCTAGTAAGTTTTTTGAGTCGTTGATCACGAATCCGCTGTTATTTTTCCCAAAAAACTCTCTCCAGATAGAAAATTCGGGAAATTTGAGATTTTCCTGAGATGGTTATGAATAATAAAGTATAATTTTCTTGCAAAAAAGACATCCAGTAAGTTTTTTGGGTCCTTGATCAAGATTCCGCTGTTATTTTTCCCAAAAAACTCTCTCCTGATGAAAAATTCGGGAAATTTGAGATTTTCCTGAGACGGTTATGAATAATAAAGTATAATTTTGTTGCAAAAATGACATCCAACAAGTTTTTTGGGTCCCTGATCACGATTCCGCTGTTATTCTTCCCAAAAAACTCTCTCGAGATGGAAAATTCGGGAAATATGAGATTTTCCTGAGACGATTATGAATAATAAAGTATAAATTTGTTGCAAAAATGACATCTAGTATATATTTTGGGTCGCTGATCACGATTCCGCGGTCATTTTTCCCAAAAAAACTCTTTCCAGATGGAAAATTCGGGAAATTTGGGATTTTCCTGAGACGGTTAAGAATAATGAAGTATAACTTCAATACAAAAATGATCCCTAGCAGGTTTTTGGGGTCGTTGATCACGACTCCGCTGTTATTTTTCGAAAAAACTCTCTCCAGATGGAAAATCCCAAATTTCCCATCTGGAGGGAGTTTTCCGAAAAAATTAACAGCGAAATCGTGATCAGCTACCCAAAAACATACTAGGGGTCATTTTTGTAACAAAATCATACTTTATTATTCATAACCGTCTCAGTAAAACCTCAAATTTCCCAAATTTTCCATCTGGAGAGTTTTTTGGGAAAAATATCATCGGAATCGTGTTCAACAACCCAAAAGACCTACTAGATGTCATTTTAGCAACAAAATTATACTTTATTATCCACAAACGTCTCAGGAAAATCTCAAATTTCCCTAATTTCCCATCTGGAGAGACTTTTTCCGGAAAAATTACTGCGGAATCGTGATCAGCGACCCAAAAAATCTACTAGAGGTCATTTTTGCAACAAAATTATGAGTCATATATTATATATAAATTTTCCAAATTTCCCATCTGGAGGGAGTTTTCCGAGAAAACTAACTGCGGAATCGTGATCAGCGACCCAAAAAACATACTGGGAGTTATTTTCGGCTCTTAATTCATTTTAATTTTGGACTGTTTTTATAAGAATGCTCCTCTGAGGGGTTGAAACTCCGTTTTGAGGGGGTAGGAAGGTCGACCCCCGCGGTCTTGATAGTCATGAATGATCTCTGGGGTATTAGGAACAAAATGCAAAACATTTTTTGAAATTCCAGCTCACTTTATATATTTTTTTATTATGGTCTTTTTCCGGGCTTATTGCCTGGACTATCAAGTCATCAATCGCTTGATTCACATATATGATTTAATCTGATGTGACATGGGGTATCTACAGGTCCCAGAAATAAGCTAGTCATATATAAACACACAATATCGGACCCCACCCATAATTTCGAGCGTTTTTCGAGCTGCTCAACAGTAATTTCGAGCTATTCCCAAACTTGAAGAAAAGCCGAGAAATCAAAATTAATCAATTTGACTAGGTAAATACGCAAAAGTTAGCACAGCAAGCCCAAAATTACACATCCTAGAATATCGAGACTAGGCTCAAAATTTCGAGCTTTTTACGAGGTGAAAAGAGTCATTTGGAGATTGCCCGGAACCACGTGGTTTTCCGGAAATATGAAAAAAACTAATTTCCGGTCTGAAGTTAGCACAGCAAATCTAGAAGAACGTAACTTAGAATTTCGGGACAGGTCTGTTAATTTCGAGCTTTGTACGAGCTGCTTCGTGGTAATTTCGAGATTGCTCAGAAGCACGTAGTTTTCCAGAAATAAGGAAAAAACTGTTTCCGGTCTGAAGTTAGCATATCAAAACTAGAAGTACGTGAATTAGAATTTCGAGACTGGGCTCAAAATTTCGAGCTTTTCACGAGTCAAAAAAGAGTGATTTGGACATTGCCCGGAACCACGTAGTTTTCCGGAAATAAGGAACCCGTGAAGACCTGGAGCTACGAGTAAGGCGAGCAATTAATAGCTCTTTTGAAATGTTTTATGTTTATTTTTTGTATTCCAAAGTCACCTTATATATAACAAGGTAATTACAATAAAATTATATTTTCTCTTTTTCTTCTCGCTGTAACTTTGTATTTATTGTACATTCTAATTAATTGATGGTACGAATATGGTTCCATTTTAAAAAATTGAGTTTTTCCACAAAAACCGTATTGATGAATTTCATTTGCTCGTAAATCACGTAATTTAGCATTTTTGACGCGCTTTCGATTTTTGTATAATTACACGGGTCAAATAGAATATATCGAAACCATTATGGTACACTTAAATGGGAAAATAAATATCATCTCATAAAAAATTGACATTTGATGAAATCTCATTCATTTGATATCGTTGGATTACGAAAATTATGCAGACAATTCAAGTTTCTTTGCCTAACTTGCCAAAATTTTGTGTAAGTACATTAAGAGATATAGAATTGAATTTTCTGAACTATGAAGATAACTGAGATAAGATAACATAGGATTATCCAGACGAATAAACGTAAAACATTGAACCATAGGTGTGATTCGAACCCGTAATTACTCACCGTAAAATAAACATATTATTATAAGCCTTCTGTAATCCTATTTGAGTAAAATTTCTTTTTGAAAACTCTCAACGAAGTGTGAATAAGTTAATTGGCACAGTCGAATAGGATGGTTACGAATAAAACGAATCGTTTAGCGACTCTATAGCCTGGATCGTCGGTTACGGTTATCGTAAATCGTCTCAGCATGTATATTCGGTAGAAGGCTCCCACTGTAATGTTTGATTCGAAACGAATGTTTGTAACTCTTATAATGTCAACGGGTGAATCAGACACGTGTACCAAACCTTTTTACAGCATCCTACGTGAAATTCCCAATACCTACTTTTTTTAGCATTTAGCAAGACTATCTTGATTTTCAGGCTGGAATGGTTTTCTACGTAATAGTGAAATTTCTCGTTTTCGATATTAGGTATACAATTGAATCCTAGCAATGATCAATAATATTTTGTCTCCGGTTTCAACACAATCGAGTTATGAGCTGAGAACAAAGATATGATTGTTGCTTGTTAACTTGAATAAATGAGACATGATACCGATGAAAAATCATCAAAACATCTCTCCTCGAGGATTGCGTCCTTGTTGTCGATTTCTATACGTGACTGGTTCACCGGAAAATAGTCATACGTAGGTATTTGAATTCGCTAAATTATTGCCCGAAGTTGAAAACTTTGAGCTACTCGAATCTGTAAAATAGAATAATATTATATTTTTATCTGACACACTATAACACACACTGCTCCTTGGGAGCTAACTGTAACAAAACGTGATGCTAGCAAATGTACAGCTGAAACTTTCATCATCATGGAACGATTTTTTCATATTAACGAATATTCTATTTCCTATATTTCAGGAGCCTGAGATACGAATCTGATTGTGTTTTGAAAATTGATGCGGCAGTATTCTTAGTTATCTCAACTCCGTTCACTCATTTGGACATTATCACAAAACAGGGGTTTTATTCGCTCAGATACCTACTAACAAAAATGTTACAAGAATAAATTCTGTTCAATCAGTAGCAAGAGTTTATTTATAAAAAGTATGTCTTTTCAATAAGGATGCAGACTATTTTTGTGGTTCTATTGATTGTTGTGATTTAGATAATACAGAAGCCACTTCACAATATCCTGATTTACTCTCAATCGTCGCACAATTACTTACATGTATCTCATATATAATAATAATAATAATAATAATAATAATAATAATAATAACTTTATTGCCAATAATCAGTATACAGTTGAAGTAAATAGTAAAGCAACGCAATAGAGTTGGAACGAGCCCACGTAAGTTCCTAAGTGGAACTTGTGTGTGGGTATTTCATAGAACAATAAAAATTTGTAGCTGTAATATGTACAGGGTGTCCCATTTTGGGTACTTTTGCGGGGTATCTCCTTTATTTTTAAAGATAGAGAGTTGCGGTTTTCGCGACACTGTGCTACTTTTTCATAAAACTCAAGATGCCGTCAACAGAATTTTCATAGCCCTTTTAGTTTTTAAGATACAGGGCATTTCTGAAAATGTTGCATTTTGTGACCCCCCTCGTATCTCCGTTATCCTTCAACTTATCGAAAAGGTAAAATAACATTCTAATAGATTTTTTTCCGTAGAATGCAGTGGTGTAGATAACTTTTGTTACATATTTACTGTTTTTGAGTTATAAAGTAAACTTATGTTTTTTTAAATGGAACACCCTGTATATTTATAGACTATAAAATTTGTCTTTTTTTTACCTTTTCAAAAATATATGATAGTATAAACTTTTTTTCAGAAACACGCAAATAATTGACAATTTTCAGAAAATTAAATACATATTTTAATAGTAGGCTATGGATAACAATGATAAACAAGTGCAACTTACATATTAGTAACAAATAATTGGATACCTTGTATTTAGGTATCTATTAAAAAAAATTCCCATAGATCTTTTTCTAACAGTAAGTTTGTAACAACAGTTTTGTGGCGTAAAGTGACAATATAACAAAAACACAAAAAAATAACATTATTAAAAAAAATTAAACGTGATGTTCAAATTGACCACCATTTTCTCTAATGCAAAATTGGCACATCTTTGAGATTCTTTGAATAGCGTTCAAAAGAACCATTGTTCTCATTCGCAGATTTCGAAAAGCTAAATGAATTGCCTCTCGAAGTTTTGCAATGCCGTCATATCGAGTTTTATATACTTCATTTTGTATATAACCCCATAAAAAAAATCTAAAATTGAGAGATCTGGTGATCGTGGAGGCCATCTAACAGGTCCGTTGGTACCTATCCATCTTTGAGGAAAGTTATTATTTAGAAAGGCCCTTAAGAGCCTAGAGTTATGACTTGGGGCACCATCTTGCTGTAGGTAAACAGCATTATACTGGGCTAATGGAATGTTTTCGAGCAGTTCTGGAATAACTTCCTCAAGAATTTCTAGGTATCTACGTGCTGTAAGACCTCCTTCAAAAATCCTATAAACTATATGTCTACCCAAAATAAAACATGAAACCTCAACTCCAAAGCGTCCTTGTTGTGCCCTTTCAAACATTAAATGCAGATTTTCACTACGCCAGTTCCTGGTATTGTGACGATTGAAAATGCCAGCACTTGAAATAAAGCATTCGTCTGACCAAAAAACAAGTCTGCCAAATAAATCGTTAGCATCGATTTGTTGCAAATACCACTGGCAAAACAGTGCCCGGCGCTCGGCATCGCCAGGATGCAAATGTTGTAGTATATTAAATTTGTATGGATGATACTTATATTTCTTCAAGATCCTCTGAGCGTTAGTTTTTGGCACACCAATTTCCTTCTAAATTTTTCTACATGAGGACGAAGATGTTGCTTCTATATATCCTAAAGTATCTATCTCTTTTCTTTCCCTGTTCTCTTTGTTGTATGTTTTAGGGCGCGGGTGAACAAATGATCCGTGCTCAACTAAATTTGCTTTTAAACGGGCAAATATCCCAAAAAACGGTTGCCTTCTTTCTGGATATCTAACAAGCAAAAATTAAAATGATAATAGAGATTTTCATAGCCATAATGGCTTACTCACCTTTGGAAATATAATTCCGAAGCTTCTTCAGAATTTTCATTACTCTGTATAAAACATACCATCATATCATATTTCTCATAATTTTCGTAAACTGCCATTATTCGAAAAAATTGATAAATATCTATCGAATAATGATACCAAAAGAACGAAAATAAACAGCTTAAATGCGATAGAGATTTGATGTTTATTTCTGTTTCTTGTCATAAACAATATCAATGGCCTACAATTAAAATATGTATTTAATTTCTAAAAATTGTCAATTATTTGCGTGTTTCTGAAAAAAAAATTATACTATCATATATTTTTGAAAAGGTAAAAAAAAGACAAATTTTATAGTCTATAAATATACAGGGTGTTCCATTTAAAAAAACATAAGTTTGCTATATAACTCAAAAACAGTAAATATGTAACAAAAGTTATCTACACCACTGCATTCTACGGAAAAAAAACTATTAGAATGTTATTTTACCTTTTCGATAAGTTGAAGGATAACGGAGATACGAGGGGGGTCACAAAATGCAACATTTTCAGAAATGCCCTGTATCTTAAAAACTAAAAGGGCTATGAAAATTCTGTTGACGGCATCTTGAGTTTTACGAAAAAGTAGCACAGTGTCGCGAAAACCGCAACTCTCTATCTTTAAAAATAAAGGAGATACCCCGCAAAAGTACCCAAAATGGGACACCCTGTACTTAAATTTAACAGAAAAAAAAGAAAAACAAATAAATACAATATAAATGAATACTTGTAGATGGTTACTTAAAAACAACAATATTATTATGTAACCTAATAATAACATAATAATAATCCAGTAAATCATTAACTTCTTTGTTTTCAATAGTTGCTAATCGCAAACCATTACGGGCTCAATGTGCGAATGCTTCGAAGAAATTTGCCTGGAAATATCAATTCTTCTGGAAGGTCCAGACAGGAGTTAAAAAAATTATGTCATTACAGTTCACAAAATAATTTGCACACATTGATAACTCAATATAAGATTGAGAGCAAAAAAATCAGTATTTCCATAAATATGAAAAATTCTTTGAAATACTGGGTGCAACATTATATTCGAATCTAATTAGCTTTTATCATGGATCTAATCTAATCTGATTAGCAAAGTGGAATAACAATCTTCAGATTTCCAAAAATAAAGAATGGAGATGATAACCTCTCATTGAGATTAGTTTGTTATTATATTTTTCTTAGGCACAAAGGACATCATCTCATGATATTCAAAACTTGAATGAGAGATATGAATCAAATGTATTCATGTTAATATGAACCTAATATATTTTATAGATATTACAATGTATTCTTTGACCCCTAAAATGAGTTGTTCAAATCTTTTGTAGGAGATGTGTCTTACAGAACATCTCAGATCTAATGCTTTCCCCAGCTAGGCAGTTACACAGAACGTGTCCTGCCGTTTCATCATCCTCGAAAGATAATCGAATTGAGCGTTTTCCACTAAACAGATTTTATGATGAACGCTTAGGAGTGGGCTTAACCTGGTAAGGTTTGTCAGTACTGGAGTATTCTACTTTCAGTACAGGATATAATTAATTGTTTTGGCTATTCTTGCAGATATGCCAAGCACTGGTTCTATAGCAATACATTCTGATAACTGAAGACAAATTTCTTCGAATATAACTACTTAATGGGGATATCGACAATTTCGATCCTCACCATCATTATTTCTCAGGGGAATCATTAATTTCTTCCAGTATCATCAGAATTCCGAAAATAAACAATGAATAGGAACATTAACATTTATAGGGAATTACTCTAAAGGCAGCTTAGCTAGAAATCAAGCAAGCATATGTCATGTAATCGTGCCAAATTAAATCAGAGATTGTGATGAACTATTTATTTCATGGAAATTAATTTCAGTAAAATGAAATAAAACGAATGTCTTGTCCAATTTCCACAATTCCCACAAGAGATCTCTAGTAGCAATTAGACATAAAATTGTTTATTTAATTCTATCCAAATTAAATCATTATTTGTTCTATCTTCTTTGTGCATCTTATACTATAGAAAGTATCTCTCAATCGAAAAGATGCTCACCGTTTCTGTTACGTCGAAGGTGTAAGTTTTGTCACCAAGGCGTACTGCTCCAGCAACAGGTGCAGTAATTTTGAGGGCAAATCTTATGAGTATACAATAAATTAGCATTGCATGAATAGCAGCAATGTGATATAAGGAAGGCGCATGAACTCAAAAGGTGGTGTGTCCGAACAGTCGTGTTGGAGTCGTCGTGACTTTTTCACATTGGCCTTTAGTGAAACAGTTCAGCATATTGCTGTATGAGGTATACGAATAATCAATAGTAGGTTATAAATGCCTGAGAATGATGAGCACAAGCGGTTGATCATCGATCGATATCGATCAAAATCTAATCAATTCATCGCAAATAATTATTAATTTTTTTGGTGAATTGCATCTTTATTTTCGATTCATAGCCTATCTACATGAGATATGAAGATTTACAGCTTGACTTTCACGAATCGAGCGACCATTGTATTGTTTTACAAGATAGTTAATTAAAGTTACACCAATAGTCGAGTCAAATTAGACGAAAAAAGTACAAAAGCTGGACAATCTACTCCGATCGACTTCGGGTTTTTTGCAAAATTTTCCTGAACAAATTTACAACATTCCCGAAAAAAAAACTAATATGTGCTTTTCCATTTTTCAATTTTTATAGAGGAATATAGAAGAAAATGATGATGAAGATGAAAATCAGGAAAGCGAATAATTGATATAAATGGTTAGTCATATGGAAAAATTATTTGTAAAATATTGTAAATATAGTAATAATAAAAAATATTCCATTTATTACAAAATTAAGTATATATATTTTTTAGGTGAGTTATATTTATTTATATAAAACGTTTAAGTTAACTATTCAAAAGACTAAAATGTTTTTTAAGTAATCAAAATTTTAATATATGTTAATGATAATAAGTAAGAAATTAGTTTGAAATTGTTTACGTGTCTGTTTATGTTATTCCTTCTGTAATACAAAATTTCTTTGTTTTTAATTATTTGCCAGTCCTTAATAAAACATCATTATTACGGATCAATCATTCATGAGTTTAGTATCCAAGTTTTTTCAAGTAATCAAATATACTGATGAAATCATCGAAATAGTAATAAGATTACAAAATTTTTTTGATAACATCTAACATTGAATATTGAATCATATTTTCACGACAATGTAGCCAAGCTGTTAGTAATATACTCAAATCCAGAACCATTATTAACAACACCTGAAATTCATATGATAATAGTCAAATTGTATTTTTCCTACAAAATTACAACCATACCATACTACTCCATTATAATAAAACTATTGAATCTGGATCGTAATCAGCGACCTCGAAAACACCCGACTACAGTTTTCTAGCCATTTTCGTTGAAAATTGCAAAATTTTCGGGTTTTTTTCATCAACATTGGCCAATAACTGGCCAATAAATCGAAAAATGGAAAATCCGACTTCGGAATCGTGATCAGCGACCTTGAAACCCCCCGATAACAGTTTTCTAGCCATTTTCGTTGAAAATTTGCAAAATTTTCGCGTTTTTTTCATCAACATTGGCCAATAACTGGCCAATAAATCGAAAAATGGAAAATCCGACTTCGGAATCGTGATCAGCGACCTCGAAAACCCCCGATTACAGTTTTCTAGCCATTTTCGTTGAAATTCCCTAATTTTTTGGCCATGAAAATTGGCTATTTTCCTTTATATTCCTCTATAATTGAAAAATAGAAAAGCACATATCAGTTTTTCTTCAGAAATGTTGTAAGTTCGTTCAGGAAAATTTTGCAAAAAACCCGGAGTCGATCGGAGTTGCCCGCGTATTTTCCCAACTTTTTTGCTAATATGACTCAACTACAAGTAGCATCTACAAAGTTAGGCAGAATGAAGTATCAATTTCAAATGGTAATTCATTTGATAATATAATGAGACAAACATTCTAATCAAGTTGCCATGCTGTCGCGATTAATCCAAATTAAAGACAGTTGTCAAAGAGCTGGTGAGAAATAATGTCAAGCATTGAACAATATTTATCTTTCCTTTGCAGTTTAGCTGCTTCAAAATCTATGAATCATATTCCCCTTTTTGACGGCACTTTATCGCAGTTTTTGAAACTCAATACCGCGGTCTCTGAAAACCGATCTGTATATTCGATTCACCTTTTTGGAGCCACGAATAGTAGAGAAATGTCTGAAATTTGATAAAATGAAAGAACAATTTCCTTTTTCTTATACCACTTTTAGTAATAACATAAAAACGTTACATTATCAAACAGATACAAAATTTTAAATTTTGCATCTGTTCGACAATGACCCTTCGCTATATCTAGTAACGTTTTCACGTTATTATTAAAAGTGGTATACAAACAAAGTAATTGTTCTTATATTTGATCACATTCATAAATTACCATAAAGCAATTACTTTTATCATCGATTTTTCTTAAATTTGATTTGCATTTATAGAGAAATTGTAAGAATTTAATCCTCATATATGAAAAGGATCTTCGATTTTATCACTCATATTGTGGAAACACTAATAATGTGATGTCTAAAGTTCAGACAACTAGCGATCGCAAGATATATATTCAAATATAAGCTAATAACCAGAAATGAGGTTGCAGATGTAATATGGTGAAATACAAGTCCCAAATTCAATAATTGGAATAGATAATTGAGTAAAGTTATATAGATAATTGGGAATTTTCAGTGCGAAGATATATTAAGCAGGTATGAGTGAGTAGATTGAGTGGAATTTTGATGTTATCAAGACATCGAAAAAAATGCTAGAGTATACAAGTATAATTGAACGTTCAATATTTTGATGTCGTTATTTTATTATCTTCCAACAATTCCTACTGTTTCCGAGCTGTTTGATTATAGACCTCCACTCTGAATATACAAAATTTCAACTTCATCTAAATTTGAAAAGTTATGTCCAGTTTTTGAAATACCATAAGATAAAGATGAATCTATTTTATTGGGTCCAAAAGAACGAAAACTTCCTCAATATCAAATATTCATATTACAACATGATATTACAATATAAGTTATCATATTTTGAACAGGTTAATCTGTAAACTCCAGGCCTTCTGAACTTATTTGTTTTATCTCAAGTATAGAATAGAATATTATGTTCTTCATTTTGAGGATTGATGCTAATTTTGAGATTGTTTCCACAAGACGTCACTAGTAAAACCAAAATATGTGATAGAATCTAATTACCTTAGTCACTTTATCCTAATTATTCAATCCCGGTCATATATTTCCTGAAAATCAAACAACACCATTTGTCGTTTTCAGCTCGTATTTGACAATGAATATGCTCTATGTTTATTTATGCATTCTGTATTTTGTATCGTTTTGGACATGGAACGCTGCAACCGAATCTAGAGTCACGTTTCTGTTTCAATACTTAATATAATTGATAAAAAGCAAAGCATGAAGTGTTTTATTATATTGATATGATAAATTACCACAAAATAAAGGCTGGCACAACTAATATTTGAAGAATTAACATTGTTGAAATACTTCCACAAAACAAATCTTGCTTTCCAATATGACATTACATTCCAGTTCACTCTCAATTCAAGTATTCAACTGGTAATTTTTCAACTTGACGAATTTGAATTAATGGTATATTATTAAGTCCGTACAAGATAATTCTCAACAAATGGTAAAGCGATTCCTCATGATATCTTCAAAATTCATTATAAAACAATAAATATCATCTTTCAATAACTATATTTTCAAGAAACAAACGGAATTCACTGTAAGTATAGGAAAATATTCTATCAAGTTTCAAGAAACTGAACTTACCGGTGTGTAATAAGGTCACAAACGCAACCAAAGTTGTCAAATATTTGGAATTCATCTTTGATTAATGAGTCTGAACTAATGGCACATTGAAAAAATGATCGCTCAGTAGCCTTAAATATTATTATTTCATATCTGTGATCCTTGTTGATTCATATAGCAATGACTTATTATTACTCACAACATTGTCTTATGCGTATTTTGTAGAATCCCGATATGAAAATTTACGAAATCACAAAAAAAATTATCAATAATAGAATCTAATTGTCATCTTTAGTAATTTTGAAAAATCTTGGCTCCCGTATGGATTCTGCGCCACAATAGCACTACTTCATACCGACGTTTTTGCCAACCATTACAGGTGGCATCTTCAGCTCAGGCTTGAGGCTTGAACTGAAACTGATTCTACTGGTTTCTGTAGCTGTATTTATTGTATTGTCCGAAACCCTAGATTTTTCAAGATTAGTTATCTGCGAAAGTCTATCATTTAAGATATTCAACCCATAGAGAGGAAATCAAGAACCTGGGAAATCTTCGCATCAAACTGGTGACTTCACTTTGTTGTCTTACTTTTCTTTGTCGTTGTCGTGATCATAATTTAATTTCCAATTTTCTCAAAATATTCCATCCCATAAATTGAAATTCATTCAAAAATATATTTAAACGCGCTAATTCAGCTTTGATTCTGAAATGAATTAAGCATACGTAACGTGCAAATTCCACCTAACGGCTTGGAAATGGCCGCTGTAGTACAATCGATTATGACGTCAGCGATGCTAGACCGTATATTCTAAGAGTCATGGACCGTATATTCTAAGAGTCATGGACCGTATATTCTAAGTCTTGAACTGTATATTCTAAGGGTCATGGTTGTTCGGTGTCAGATCCGTTTCTATTTTGAAGGTGTTCTGTGAGACAACGAGAAAGCCGGAAAGGCGAGAAAATGGCGACACTTCTGGTTAAATCGTTCGAGTGAGAAGTGCGTCGCTGGTTTAATTTCAACAGGGAGGTGATACCAACCTTGTTGTTTGGAATCAAATTCTGGGAATATTCTTCCGTTGAAAACAAAGACATCAATTACCAATTTGGATTGGAATATTTGCAATTAATCGGGTAATTAATGTACCTTAGGGAATCTAAACCTAGTTTCGACGTGACTGGTTGTGAACGGAAATAAAGTTGTTTCATTTGAAGGAAAACCCTATCGTGATAGAGGTAACTATCTTGTAATTCCATTTGATTTATTCACTAACTTCAGGAATTCATTTGCCTCCATAGGTGGTATCTGACAGGACTAAGGCTAATCCTAATTTGTTCAACAATTGTTATGTATTTTGTTCATGTCTTTCTTCTGAGGACAGTAGAACAATAGAGGTTTGAACATTTCGTGATGTCAGGGTTCTTCTTCTTTTTCTTTTTTTCTATCTATGTTGTGGAAAATTCAACAAGAAGTGTGTTGAGGATTGCTTGAATCTGCTGTGGAAAGATTACTTAGGAGTCGCTGATTTATTTGTGCTGTACGATCGTGGAAACGGTATTACAATTGTGGCAGGGACCCCTACATGAAGTAGAAGTAATTAAACATCACCAAGCAAGTACAACATCCGGCTCTCACAGGTCAGGCTATCGATTTGGTTTATGTAACAATTTCAATAATCATTGAGTATTGTATATTTGTAAGTTCAACTGTTCACTGTTTTAATGATTTAAGTAATTATCTTCATCCATATTTTCCATTCATTCGCTTCATATCTGATTAATATCAAATTCTGTCATAAATTATATCAATATTAGTATTTCAAAGTAAGTTTCAATAATTCTGGGTACAGGTCTTTTATTTTCTTTTCTTTCAGGGTAATTTAACCTGGGGCTTTGAGTATTTGCATCCCCTAGTTATATACCTAGTTCATTGGTTAGTTAAAATACTCTGGCGCCCGAATTTTTAACATCTAAAATATAGCCTACGACCATCTTCACTGTAGCTGTCGGCAACCAAGTGATAAAATAGAGCTCTTAGTTCATCCTTTAGTAAGAATAAATTGTAACCCTTACACATACTAAACGCGAGATTAATTCCACCAATACAACCCTCTTTGGCCTTCACCTTGAACTTTCAAATACCCTTTCAGCATCCGATTGGTTGATTCTCGACCGAATTACTTATAATCTAGCCGATCAAATTGGTACCCTCAATTCCAAACGTCATATTCAAAAATTCAATAAGCTTCTTGCCTCCCAACGCTCTCAGCACCAACCTTCCAGATCAAACCCTCTTGTAACTACTCTGGTTAATTATTCTTCACATACACTTTCTGAAACCGAACAATCAGTTCTATCTGAAGGTCCCAATTTCATTTTCCCCCGAAAATATTCTCACGACATCCATTATTTCTGCTGTAGAAGCATCCCTACGTAAAGTTCTCCGTCTCGCAGCAGAAGAAATTCGTTTCGAAACTGCTAAAATTCTTCGTCATTTCAACATCACTGAATCAAACTGCCCTAAACCTTTAATCCAAGTCCTCAAGTTACTCAAATTGAATCCTGATTTGGCTATTCTGAAAGCTGACAAAGGAAACTCCACTGTTTTCATGAATCGTTCGGATTATGATAATATAATCCTGCAACATCTTCAAACTAATCCCTATAAACTCCTACCAAAAGATCCCACCCTCTCTATAGAACGTTCAATTTCACAAATTATCCCTCATTCTTCCCTTCCTGGTCCAGATGAGAAATTTCTTAACCCCATTGTTCAAGTAACCCCCGTTTATATGGTTTGTCTAAGATTCATATTGTCAGCACTATCGGATCCCTTAATTATAAACTCTCTCGATATCTGTCATCTATTCTCAGACCTCTTGTAGGTAATTCCAACAGTTTTATCCAAAATTTCTTCCATTTCGTTCGAAAACTCCAAACGCTAACAGTTGACCCATGCCATTACCTCGTCAGCTTCGACGTCGAATCTCTCTTTACCATTGTTCTTATTCCAGACACACTTTCCATAATGTCTCAACTGCCAAATATATTCCAGTGGCCTTACTACCGTTAATTGATTTTTGTCTATCTTCATTATATTTTCTGTACGATGGCAAGTCTAACGAGCAGTTTTCGGGAACTACCATGGTTTCCCCACTTTCTCCGGTCGTAGCTAATATCTTCATGGAAACTTTTGAGCAAGATGCTATTGACTCATCTGTTCTCAAACCGAAATGTTGGTTTAGATATGTCGACGACATATTTGTTATTTGCCAACATGGTCGCAAAAATCTTAATCCCTTCCACAAATCACTCGAATTCATAACATCCCAATATCTTTTTCACCATGGAAGTTGAATCGGAAGGTTCCCGTTCCTAGATGTATTAGCTATTTGACAGATTGACGGTACTTTAGGACATTCTGTCTATCGAAAACCCACTCACACCGATAGATACCTCAATAGTTTTTCCCACCACCACACTGCCCGAAAGCAACTTGTCATAAACTCCTTGGCCCACAGAGCTGTCAACTCATCTCAACCTCAATCCTTGAGATCAGATTTGAAACATCTTTCATTTGTCTTATTATCACATAATTTCTCCCATTACAACATCAAAAAAGCCATATAGGAATACACTTCCCCTAGGATTTCAAATAAGCCCGAGCCACAAACCCCCCCGCCTGATTTGTCCACTGCCTATCTCCCATATATTGAAAATATAACAGATCGAATTTCCAAAATCCTCAAAAAACATAATATCTCTCTCGGTTTTTCACACTCCCAAAATTATCTCATTTTTACAAACCTATTAAAGACCCCCTTCCTCCTCTCCACTTAGAAGGTGTTTATAGCATTCCCTGCTCTTGCGGTAAAGTCTACATTGGTGAGACAGTTCGTACAGTAGCTACTCGTGTGAAAAAACATGTGCGCTGTACAAGGCGTGCCACCAGTAGATCTGCACTTGCGGAACACAAATCTGATAATAATAATCAAATCCTTTTCGAAAATACTAAAATCCTAGCCCGGGCCTCACACTTCTATCAGGGAAAAATCCTTGAAGCTATTCGTCGGGTTAAGCGAAGTGGCGATCCTGGCGGATTTTCGTTGTTACTAAATGTAGTAGATGTTCAAAAACGAGTAATCATAATAGTATATATATATATATTCCAAAATGAGTAATCATAATAGTAAATATATATATATATATATATATATATATATATATATTCTCCCCAAAAATCGACTTTTATGTTTAAAAACATGGTCAATTCTTACTAATTAAACAAAATTTATTCAAACGTCAGAACAAGTAACAAAACCAAAGGCATTGACCATGTTTTTCAACATAAAAGTTGATTTTTCTCGAAAACTCGTAACAAAATAGAATCCGTCAAGGACGGCTCCGATAGAGGTGGTGGTGGTAAAGGTGTCAAGTTTCCCCAAATTTCTTTCAGCCTCGTCTACGAATTTCAGAGAAAAAAAGTCTATGCTCATCCTAATCTTCACTTTGGAACTATTATATATAGAGGCATTGAAAAGGAAAATGGTGTAAGTCACTTTTTCTGAGAAAACGCGCTGACTACAGTTTCAGTATGTTGACAACATTCAGAACATAGTTACCAATACACAATTTGTATAAATCGACTATTGTGTCACAGATGTCGCTCAAAACATTAAGTCGGTGACGTAGTTCACAAAATATTTAGAGGAAAAGTGGTGCAAGTCAGACGTACACCATTTTACTTTTCAACCATTCGACTATACGTAAAAGTGAATAGAAATTAATGAATCTAATGAATCGGGGCCTCATTCAGAATCGGAATCAGTATTTGAACTATGGATAGATGACAATAATGGAAACACAACAAGTATTTAGAGGTATATTCATTGACCCTCATTACCTAATTCAACTTTTTCCTTAAGATACAGAACCGGAAGGCTTAGATAATATTTCCAATGAAAATAAAAAGGAAGGAAGCGATTCAAAGAACCTGAACAGCACCTTGAAAATGAACGCAATAGAAATAGCAATTTGGGACTTGCGTATACCAGTAAAAAAGGAAAAATTGTTTTGGAAAACATTTACCAACTTGAACTGCAATTGCCGATTCAAATGTCTTAAAAACATTGCCCTTGATGATAGGATGAAAGTATTTCCTGCTTTGTGGAAAATAGGGAGTTTCCCTGGTCAGAACGCTTATCTCTGTGGTCTAGTAAAAAATAATGTCATTCAACAAAAAAGAACAAGAAATAATACTAGACAAGGCAAAAGCTGTAGTAACACATACTTTATTCATATAGAATCAAAGTCTGTTAAAGTGTGCAAATCATACTTTCTGAAGACATTCCAAATTTCAGATGGTCGCATGACTAGAGCCTTGCAAAAACTTACACATTCATCACCGGGAGAAGATCTAAGAGGTAGACATCCACCGGCAAATAGGACACCCGATGGAATGAGACAATCAAGTGCTTGATCATATTAGCCAATTTCCTGCGTATCAATCACACTATACTAGAACACACAATCCGAATAGAAGATATCTTTCCTCAGAATTAAATATTCACTTAATGTATAATCTTTATGTTGAAAAAATGTGATGAAAGAAATGAACCAAAAGTAAGCGAAGCCATTAACAGAAGCATTTTTCACAAGGATTTCACTCTGCACTTTCATACACCTAGCAAAGACACATGTACAAAATGTGATACGCTGAAGATTAAGATTGATATAGAAACGGACGCCGAAAAGAAGAAGACATATGAAAACGTAAAACTATTGCATTCATGTGAAGCAGAAAATGCTCGCAGTTCGATAAAGGAAGACCAAACAAAAAGTATTTTAAGCGCAGGAAAAATATACGCATTTAGTTTTGATTTAGAGAAAGCATTACCCTTTCCAATGTTGTCTTGTTCTGTTGCATACTACAAGAGGAATATGTATGTTTATAATCTTGGCTGTCATAATCTTGGGAATGAAATCGGTTACATGTATACTTGGGATGAGACCCAGGCATCCCGAAGTTCACAAGAAATTTCTTTCAACTTATGCTTCTAACTGTGAACATATTATAGCTTACAGTGATGCATGTACTGGCCCAAATCGCGATATGAAAATGAGCTTGATGTGGTTACATATGCAGAATTGAAAAATGTGAAGACTATTGACCACAAGTTCCTAGTATCAGGACATTCCTATCTCCCTAATGATAGGGACTGTGGTACAATAGAAACTTACGCGAAAGGCAAAACTATTTATGTGGCAGATGACTGGTTCAGAATCATACAGGAATCAAATTCAAAAAAACCATTCAATTTTTATAAAATGCGAGTTCTGTTGATTTCTTCTCGACAAAAAAACTGGAAAAAGCAAAGCGCAAGAAAAACAAATGGAACGAACCAGTCAACTGGCTCAAGATTCAATGGCTAAGATTCCAAAATTATGGTCCATACAAGATATTCTATAAGGCGACTTTGAATGAAGACTTCTCTTTGATTGCATCAATATACGTCCTGCAAAGAAAGGGCGACCTGCAGCGTTTGAAAACATTAATCTTGATCATCTGTATGCCGATTCCCTTCCTGTATCGACCATGAAAAAGCAAAATATGTTGAAGTTGCTTCAATTTATACCTCCCATACATCACAATTTCTTTCAAAGTTTGAACACTACACAGAAAAATAATGCTGAAGATATCGAACCACTTCTGCACAACTATGATGAAGATGTCAATGAATAAAACTATCAATAATTTGTTCCTAATTTTGATTTTTCATACCAAATACATCATTTCAAATTTTACACTTTCTATAATATCTAGAAAAATTCTCATAATACCTATTGTAAGTTAACCTTCTCTTGCGAAAATTCATTTCATAGCAACGCGGTAATTGTTAAAATGGTGTAAGTCAATCAAAGTTCAAAATTTTCAAGAAATTCATGTTTCAGCGTTCAGTATCCATTTTACATTAATAAAATGAATTATTCTATCTCTTATAGCGAGCGAAGGTTACAAAATAAGTAAGCCACATTTTTGAATGTTTCCTGAACTTTAGACTCAAATTATCTCAGTTAGCAACTTAGTTGACCTACACCACTTTCCTTTTCAATGCCTCTATATTCGTTGGAGCTTCATTTCCAATCTTGGTAAAAAATTTGTAAAATTTTCGATACATAACTCAAACTTTCATTCCTGATTTTTCCGTCTAATGGGTTTCACATTTATTATGGATTTGCAATAGCTATAATCCGAACAAGCTATATCAAATTTACTCTTCACATACCACATACAGTAAAATCTGTAAACAATGTAATGTTCGGATAGACCGCGACGATTCATTATCTGGAGAACTATTAACACGCAACAGAGTCATTACACTTCGATTCAGCAGTGACTTTCAGATGAGGGTCTTCGATTTTGCTCAAACTTGGTATACTAAATGAGTTGCTTTACATCGTCATTTTCATGGCATTTTTTGAACCGAGCACGCTGAGAATTCCATTCTCCAATTCGGAAAACATGCGCTTTATCTACTTCATGTCGGGTTTTTTCAAATAAGTCTATCATATCTTGTTTTTATGTTAAGATTTTAATTTGAGTATTTGCTGATGAAGTTTTGATTTTTTCCTCCAATTCTGAGAGCATAGTCTTGTTCTGAGCATTTCTTACATCCTAAGCGTGGTATTTCTGTAATTTAATGGAATAGACTTCCAGTATTTTACAAAAATCATTAAACGATTCATTTTCTTGAGGCGTACATGAATAATCTTATGAAAATACTTGTGAGTAGGTTCGCAAAGATAGTGATGAAGAGCTGTGAGATAGCTCTTCATCTCTTGTTTTGTCGATTTTGTTTTTTATTTCTGATTGTATTTGAATATAGCAAAATCTACATAACTTTTTCTGGGAATTAGAGGAATCTCCTGCAACCATTCTATAGCCAATCTGACTAGTACAACGTCAATTTCTTTTAATCGATTTTGATCCTTTTTGTTCCATGCTTCAAATATGGATCACAACAAGAAGTTTGTCTCATAGCACAGCAACACGTGGTAGGTGACTCAAAATTTCGAGACTGGTGTCAAAAATTCGAGCTCTTTACTAGCTAGTGCATAGTAATTTCGATATTGCCTAGAAGCACGTAGTTTACCGGTAATTGAGAAGAAACGATTTCTGGTCTGAATTTAGCACAGTAACAATAGATGTATATGACTTGGAATTTCGAGACGGGTGGCAAAATTTCGAGCTTTTTACGAGCTAAAACTATTGTTATTTGTCAAAAATGCACAACGATTCAGACCGGAAATCGTTTTTGATTCTGAGTGATCTCAAAATTACCACGAAGCAGCCCGTAAAAAGCTCGAAATTTAGAGACCAGTCTCGAAATTCTAAGTTACGTACTTCTGGTTTCGCTGTGCTAACTTCAGACCGGAAATCTGTTTTTCCTCATTTCCTGAATCCTACGTGCTTTCGAGCAATCTTTAAATGACCACGAAGCCGCTTGTAAGAAGCTCGAAATTTTCAGCCCATTCTCGAAATTCCAAGTCTCATACTACCAGTTTTTATGTTTCACCATCTAACCGGATATCGATAATTTCCCAACTTCCGGTAAATTTTGCGATTCTCGGCAATCTTTGGAAGACTATGATATAGCTCGTTAAGAGCTCGAAATTTTGAGCCCAGTCTCGATATTCCAAGTGTGTGTACTTCTAATTTTAATGTGCTAACTTCAGACCGTAAACCGTTTTTTCTTTATTTCCGGAAAATTACGTGCTCCTGAGTAATCTCGAAATTACCAAGAAGCAACTTGTAAAAAGCTAGAAATTTTGAGCCCTGTCTTGACATTCCAAGTCGTGTACTTCTAATTTTGATGTGCCAACTTCAGACCGGAAATCGTTTTCCCCTGATTTCTGGGGGAAATACATGCTTCTGAGCAATTTCGGAATTACCATGAAGCAACTCTTAAAGAGCTCGAAATTTTGAGCTCAGTCTCGATATTTTAATTCACATACTACCAGTTTTTGAGTTTCACCATCTAACCGGAAATCGACATTTTTTCAACTTTCTGTAAATCTTACGATCATCAGCGATCTTTGAAGGAGTATGTTATAGCTCGTGAAGAACTCGAAATTTTGAGCTCAGTCTCGAAATTTTAAGTCCCATACTACCAGTTTTTGAGTTTCACCATCCAACCGGATATAGATATTTTCCCAACTTCCGGGTGAATTCGGCGATCTTTGCAAGACTATGATATAGCTCGTTCAGAGCCCGAAATTTTGAGCCCAGTCTCGATATTCCAAGTGTGTGTACTTTCTAACCGTAATCGTTTTTCTTTATTTCCGGAAAATTACGTGCTTCTGAGCAATCTCGAAATTACCAAGAATAAGCTTGTACAAAAGTTCGAAATTTTGAGCCCAGTCTCGATATTCCAAGTCGTGTACTTCTAATTTTGGTGTGCCAACTTCAGACCGGAAATCGTTTTCTCCTGATTTCCGGGGAAAATACATGCTTCTGAGCAATTTCGGAATTAACACGAAGCAGCTCGTAAAGAGCTCAAAATTTTGAGCCCAGTCTCGGTATTTTCAGTCCCATACTACCAGTTTTTGAGTTCCACCATCTAACCGGAAATCAATTTTTTCCAACTTCCGGTACATTTCACGATTTTCAGCAGTCTTTGAAGGAATATGTTATAGCTCGTAAAGAGCTCGAATTTCTGAGCCCAGTCTCGATATTCCAAGTCTTGTACTTCTAGTTTTGTTGTGCTAATTTCAGACCGGAAACAGTTTGTTTCTCATTTCCGGAAAACTGCGTGCTTCTGAGCAATCTCGAAATACCACGAAGCAGCTCGTAAAAAGCTCGAAATTTTGAGCTCAGTCTCGATATTTTAAGTCCCATACTACCAGTTTTTGAGTTTCACCATCTAACCGAAAACCGATATTTTTTCAACTTCCGGTAAATTTCACGATTATCAGCGATGTTTGGAGGAGTATGTTATAGCTCGTTAAAAGCTCGAAATTCTGAGCTGAGTCTCGAAATTTTAAGTCCCATACTACCAGTTTTTGAGTTTCACCATCCAACCGGATATCGATATTTTCCCAACTTCCGGTAAATTTTGTGATTCTCGACGATCTTTGAAAGACTAGGATATAGCTCGTTAAGAGCTCGAAATTTTGAGCACAGTCTCGATATTCCGAGTGTGTGTACTTCTAATTTTGATGTACTAACTTCAGACCGTAAATCGTTTTTTCTTTATTTCCGGAACATTACGTGCTTCGGAGCAATCTCGAAATTACCAAGAAGCAGCTTGTACAAAAGTTCGGAATTTTCAGCCCAGTCTCGATATTCCAAGTCGTGTACTTCTTATTTTGATGTGCCAACTTCAGACCAGAAATTGTTTTCTCCTGATTTCCGTGGAAAATACATGCTTCTGAGTAATTTCGGAATTAACACGAAGCAGCTCGTAAAGAGCTCGAAATTTTGAGCCCTGTTTCGATATTTTAAGTACCATACTACCAGTTTTTGAGTTCCACCATCTAACCGGAAATCAATTTTTTCCAACTTCCGGTAATTTTTACGCAGTCTTTGAAAGAATATGCTATAGCTCGTGAAGAGCTCGAAATTTTGAGCCCAGTCTCGAAATTCTAAGTTACGTACTTCTTGTTTTGATGTGCTAACTTCAGACTGGAAATGAGTTTTCTCCTTATTTCCGGAAAACTACATGCTTCCGGGCAATGTCCAAATCACTCTTCTTCAGCTCGTAAAAAGCTCGAAATTTTGAGCCCGGTCTCGAAATTCTAAGTCACGTACTTCTAGTTTTGATGTGCTAACTTCAGGCCAGAAACCGTTTTTTCCTTATTTCTGAAAAACTACGTGCTTCTGAGCAATCTTGAAATTACCACGGAGCAGTTCGTAAAAAGCTCGAAATTCAGAGAGTGTCTCGAAATTCTAAGTTACGTTCTTCTAGTTTTGTTGTGTGCTAACTTCAGACCGGAAATTAGTTTTTTTCATATTTCCGGAAAACCACGTGGTTAAAAGCTCGAAATTTAGAGCCTAGTCTCGAAATTCTAGGATGTGTGATTTTGGGCTTGCTGTGCTAACTTTTGCACATTTACCTAGTCAAATTGAGCAATTTTGATTTCTCGGCTTTCCTTTAAGTTTGGGAATAGCTCGAAATTACTGTTGAGCTGCTCGAAAAACGCTCAAAATTATGGGTGGGGTTCGATATTGCGTGTTTATATATGACTAGCTCATTCCTGGGACCTGTATAAAACTATTTTGAAAAAACGTCATGAAGTTTCAAGATATTATTTGTATTCTTTGAATTTTTGCTTGAACAGTACAGTTGGTTAGAACCTGTTGAAAATATGGTCCAAGAGTACTCAATCGATCGGATGTTTTCCGAAGAATTCATATTTTATATCAGATTTACACCTCTATTCTTCAATTTAATATACTGATGAAAAGAAATTTACACAGCACACAACGTAAATGTATACGTAGAGCTGCAGTCCTGGAAGAATTGATTCTGCAATCTTGAAGTTTAATTCTACCGAAATTTAATTAGCAGCTGTCAACTATAGATGAGAAATATTCACCATTATTAACTAACATACTCAGAACCTTTCGGCTACCAAGAACCCATTATCAGAGTAAACTAAATTCTAAGTCAAAATGGGCCTGTTTGAATACTATTGGGGATAATAATGTAAACAAAAGGTTCTACCTCAGCTGGAGACAAAACGGAATTGAATAAATTGCTTTTCTGTTTATACATTCCCATCCCTTCTATATTACATAGATATTTGTCTGTATTGTGTTTTGAAAGTGATCAACTTTCTTGAGGAATGGTGTGACCTGTATTCAAAATATGTTCGACTAACTCTGACTTTTCACCGTTATTTTTATTCATATAGGGCAAAATATTTCTTGAACCGAGTTAAAATAGTCCTTCTAGTTTGACCCACATAGTATTCTGAACATGAGAGTCACAATCGATTTCGTGAATTCCGGATTTGCAATCGATCATGTAATTCAGCATTACCCAGACATATACAGGTTGGTCCAGTTTTGATAGCGGAAACTTTACAGGCAGACAGATAACTACAAAATAATATCAGTTTGCACTCTATATTCGAAAAATGCCTCGTTACAACATTTTTATTAAAAAATCTTAAAGACTTAACAATATTTTCAAAACTACTCTAGATATTCAAATGAAATTTGACATATTTGAATAGATAATTTGAATACATCTTTTTACGTAAAAAATATTATTTTACTTCCCCCAGTGGCGTGCTCACAGACATATCTTCGGCTATTTTTCTTGAAATATATGATACGCCACTTTTTTTTTTCAGAAGCATAAATATTTCTAGAATCCTTGTTCAATTTACAACAAAAAAAGACTGAATACTTTTTTCGTTCGACACATCGATTGTCAGTAAAAAATTAAAATACCTGATTTCTGAAAAACAATTAAACAAAAACGAAAATAAGAAATTTAATTAGTGGCTCTCAACAACAATAACAAAATGATGGAAAATTGAGGGTAAAATCACAAAAATTTATTTGGTCTTAAGTTTGATGCTAATTTTTTGCCTATTTCTATATATTCTTTTTGAATATGTTTGAAATTTGTTGTGGATCCGACGTGCATGTATTCATAGCGCTCCAAATTTCTACTATTTTATTGTTTTTATGTTTGGCTTTCAGTTTGTTGATTATTTTCCACAAGCTGTTAGATTTATTTTTATTTTCATTAATTTGTGTTTTGTAATAGTCTAATCGTTCCATTTTTATAGATCTTTGTACTTTATTCCGAAACTTTTTGAATTCATGTAGTAGAATTTCGTTATTTGAATTCATTTGTAATTTTCTAAAAAGACTATCTCTTATTTTTATATCTTCCAATATGTGCTTAGTCATCCATGGCTTACTTTTTTTATTTTCACTTACTTTTCGTGTAATATAGTTAGTATTTTGTTTTTATTAACTTTTGTAATAATGATATATTGCTTTATCAACATCTCCAATCTTATAAAATTCTTCCCAATTTAAATTAGTTAATATAGATTTCATCTTTTCGTAATCTATTTTTGTGATTGTGTAATACTGAATGTCATTTCTATTTTGTGTTATTGGTTTGTCGAAAACAATTTGATTTATTACTGGGAAATGGTCCGTAATATTAGTTTTTACAATCAATGGTAGAACTTTTTCTTTATCATTATCAGTCCTTATGAAAATATGATCTAGACAACTCTTTGAGTTGCCAGATACACGTGTTGGGACATTTATTGTTGACCATCCATGTTCGGCTAAGGCGTTGAGATATTCTGATATTTGCTGAGAACTTTCCTCAAGGATACTAATATTTATATCTCCCACAATTATAGTGTAATTGGGATTGAAATGTTCCGAGTTTAAAAAACTTTCAAAATTTGAATTAAAATCCGCTATTGGAATACTTGATGATCTGTAAATTGCGTATATGCAGAATTTCTCACCAAATATCGAAAATTTAATTTTTGTCATGGATATCGAGCCGATATATTGTATATTGTATATGATGTTTAGTTTTTTTGTGTGATAAATTATTAGTCCATCATTTTGAATGAAAGTACCTTTATTATATATCAAATTGTATCCATTTAAATTAAATAGCGTTGGATCCGGTACCGACCAGGTTTCACTCAAAATGATAACATCGAATTTATAATCAAATTGATCTATAAATAGTTCTACTTCATTAAAATTTTTGGAAATACTCCTAATATTTAGATTTAGAAATTTAAAATTATTGTTATATTGTTCACAGTTAATACTACATTAGCTTCCAGTGCTGTATCTAAACTTTCAGTTATAATATTTTCTGTTTCAAAATTTCTAATATACGGATCCATAGATACAAAGATAATATTCATTAAAATTTGTAGTGAATGATTTAATATGAATCTATTATTGAGACTATTGACTTAACAAATCAAGAAAGTACGTTTTTTAATATTTACAAAAAGATTTAAAACTATATTTTTGAGTTATCTTGTATAATTTACACATTAAAACTTAATTGCACATGAATAAATTTGAACAAATATTTTAAAATTTTAAATTGCTGTAACTTAATTGTGCATGTAAAAAAATATTGTATAATAGGATTTTACTTGTTTGTGGAACGTGTTCTTGGTTTCATTTCCATCTGACTCAGAGCTAACATATTCCATTCACAGTTCCTGAATCATCCACAATAAATTCTTTTTTCCCACAATCATATACATTCATCCCGCAGGAGTATCCGAAAACTATATTGGTGAAAAAGTGAGGGAAGTCTTGAAGCTTCACATCTGATATGTTGACCTAGTTATGACAACAACTACTACAACTATTCGCTGTTAATTGGGATCTAATGAAAAAAATACAATTATTTCATCTCATTTTTATTTTAAATCAGACATGGATGTATGAAACCTTTTATCTAGCCTCAAGTGGTCAAGCGATTGATTCACATATGTGATATAATGCGCTGCGACATGGCGTATCTACCCATTCCCATAGCTTGTTGTCATAAGCTATTTCCACACATCTTTGATCTCCTCGAGGATTGTGTCCCTGTCTCCAATTTGTATACGTTATTGGTTCACCGGACGATAACCATACCCAGGTATTTGAATCGGCTAAATTATTGCCCGAAGTCCAGAACTCTATGCTACTCGGATCTGTAAAATAAAATAGTATTGTATTTTTATCTGACACATTATAACACACACTGCTCCTTTGGAATGAACTCTAACAAAACGTGAAGCCTAGCTACAGTACAGCTGAGATTCCACACTTTCAATATAATGGAACCAATACGATTCGATCTTTTTATATCGACCAATATTCTATTTTCTATATTTTAGGATACTGGGAACCTAAAATTCTAATCTAATTGTGTTTTAGAAATTGTATCAATGCTGCCGTACAAGTCTTGGTTATCTCAGCTCGGTTAATTCATTTGGACGTTATTACAAAAGAGAGGTTTTATTCGCTCAGATACCTACTAACAGAAAAGTTAAGAAATTCAATTCTATTCAATCAATAGCAAGTGCTTATTTATAAAAAGTATATCTCTTGAATCAAGATGCAGACTATCTTTGTAGTTCTATTGATGTTGTGGTTCGGATAATACAGAAGCCAAATCACAATATCGTGATTTCCTTTCAATCGTCGCACAATGAAATTCAATAATGATATTTTTTAATTCAGTAACTTACAAATTATTATTAAATTGTTGAAGGTACTTACATGTATCTTGTATATAATCCACCAGTATATCGTTAATCTCTTTGTTTTCAATAGTTGCTAATCGCAAACCATTACGGGCACATTGCGCGAAAGCTTCGAAGAAGTTTGCCTGGAAATATTGATTATTGTGAAGGGTTAAGTCAGGAGTGAAAAAACCATCATCAAAAATAATATTCAAATTGATTGTTCTATATTGATGGTTGAGAGCAAAGAAATCATTATTTCCAAAAATAATATGTTCATTGAAATACTAGGTACAATTTTACATTCGAGTGAAAATAATTTTTATCATGAATATATGCATTCATATCTAATGGGCAAAATGAAATAACAATCATCAGAATGCCAAAACTGAAGGATAGAGGTGATTATCTGTCCTTGAGACTAGTTTGTTATCTTATTTTTTTTACCAACAAAGCACATCAGCAGCTATATGTGCTATGAAGCGCCATTACTATATGATAATCAATTCAAATATTCTTATTATTTTGTATAAATTATCGTTTCGGAAGTTTCGAAGTGAATTTGATATCTTCTGAACATTCAAGTCTCATGTTTTGTTATGCTTCTGACAGGATTATATTCATGATATTCAAAAATTGGTTGAGCTTTTATATACATATATGTTTATATATGTCAGAGATTAAATTATTCATTAAGCATATATCTAGAATATTCCTAAATCTCACAAAAACATTGATTTTCACTGTTTTGATGTATGCTTCAAATTTAGCATCTGGTAGATTCCTCATACATACAAGGAGCTTATCGTAAATTATTATGTACCAATACATAATATCGTACCTATTTCTCGTTATTCTATGAAATTTGACCTATATGGCAAAGCACCAAAGGGTTCACAAGGGTGAAAATATCTCCTAAGCTGGAGGTTTTTCAAATCAATCTTCAACACAGCAACGTGTTTAGTCAGGAGCATGGCTGAGGTGAGAACATTGTCAGCAATGACTGTAATACAAGAATCCTGGTATTTCTGCAGCCTGATCTGTAGGTTGAGACAGGCTGCAAGGATATATGTTAGTGGTTTACATGTACAGTCTAGATCTTGTATTGTCGGCTGATGTCTATACGTGGCATTATTTCAAGAATTCTCTACCAGAGACCTCGCAGTCGTCAGAGTCGGGTATGAGGATTTGAGCACCGTAGGGGACGGAAAGTTCAAAATGGCTTCCGCCTACTTTCATCATGACAGGCAGACGCCTATAGAGGAGATAAGATACTGTAGAGAAGAGAACCTGGACCTTGTCATTGCAACACAAATGCACACTATGTCGTCTGGGGTAGCAGCGAGGACAATGGAAGGAGTCTGAATCTCATTGAATTTCTTATAGAAGAGAACCTCAAATTTCTGAATGACGGTTCTGAACCAACTGTCGTCACTGTCAACAGGCAAGAGGCTTTTTAGATCGTACTCTCTGTAACCGCAACACGAGAGCTAAGCTGCAGGAGTGGAAAGTTTCTGAGGAGCCATCGCTCTCGGATCATAGATTCATCAGAGTTGTGTTAGCAGACGTTGGAGTGACAGCCCAATGGGAAAGGAACCCTTGGAACACCAACAGAGAAGATTCCGTGTGAGACATCCAAACCAAGCTTGAGGGCAATTATGGCAAAATTAGGAATGTCATAGTCGTCGCCTATGAGAGGAAAAGGACCTGACTGGAATACAGAGATTGAAAAGTGTAAGGGAGAAAGGAGGTATGAATCAAATGTATTTATGGCAATATGAACCTTATATATTCTATAGTTGAGACATGATACCTATTCTTTGGCCCTCAAAATGTGTTGTTGAGATCTATTAGTAGGAGATGTGTCTTACAGAACATCTCAGATCTGATTCTATCCCCAGCTGGGCAGTTACACAGAACCTGTTCACTCGAGTCATCATGCTCGAAACCTAGTCGACATTGAACGTCTCCCACTAAGCCGAGTTTATAATGGGAGTGGGCTATACTTGTTGAAGTTTGCCAATACTGGAGTATTCCACTTCCAGAACAGCATATAACTATTTTAGCTGTTCTCTCAGATATGCCAAGCACTGGTTCTAGACAAATACATTTTGAAACTGTCTATAACTGAAGACAAATTCTTTCGAATTTACCTACTTATTGATGGGGATGTAGACAATTTTGATACCTATCATCATTATTACTCAATGGAATCATTAATTTCATTGAGTATCATCAGAATTTTAAGAATAAACAGCAAGTAGGAACATTTACGTTTATATAGAATTACTCTGAAAGTAGCTTAGTTAGAAATCAGGCTAGTGATTTTTATGTAATCGTTCCGAATTGAATCATTATTTGGTCTTTCAACTTTGTGCATCACACTCAATAGAAAGTATCTCATAATAAATGAGATGCTTACCGTTTCGGTTATGTCGAAGGTGTAAGTTTTGTCACCAAGTTTTACAGCTCCAGCAGCAGGTGCAGTAATGTTGAGGGCAAATCCTGTAGGAATACGATAAATTAGCCTTGCACAAATAGAAACTACAGCAATGTGATATAAGGAAGGCGCTTGAACTCAAAAGGTGGTCTTTCCTAACAGTCGTATAAAGTGTAACAAGACGTGAAGGCGTCGTGACTTTTTCACACTGGCCTCTAGTGAAACCGTTTGGTATTCAGAACAGTAGCAGATCATAAATGCCTGAGAATGATGAGCACGAGCTGTTGATCATCGATCAATATCGATCAAAATCTAATCAATTCACCACAATTACGTATTAACTTTTTTGTTGGGTTGCATCAATATTTTCTATTCATAGCTTGATCCACATGGGAAACGGAGATTTGAAGCTTGATATGTTTCACGAATCGAGCGAGCATTGAATTATTTCAGAAGATCATTTCAAAGTTGTACCAATTACTTACTCAGAAGATTCTACCTATTGATGTCCATTTGCGATGCGCCTAATTCCTTTGTACCTACAAAGTCAGGCAGAATGAAGTATTAATTTTCTAAAGTAATTATTTGATTATCTAATGGGTCAAACATTAAAATCAAGTCGCCATGCTGTCACGATTAATGCAAATTTGAGACAATTATCAAAGCACTGGTTAGAAATAATGTAGTGGTGAATGTGAAGTGTTGAACAATATTTAACTTTATTTTCGGTTGAAGCCGCGTTAGAATCTATGAAAAAATATTCCCATTTTTGACGGCACTTTATCGTAGTTCTTAATACTCAATACTTGGATCTCTGAAACTGAACCTGTATATTCGATTAACCTTTTTGGAAGCCATCAACAGTACAGAAATGTTTGAAATTCGATTAAATGAAGGAACAATTACATTGTTCTTATACTTCTTTTGAGAATAACGTGAAAACGGTACATTATCAAACCGATACAAAATTATAAATGTTGTATCTATTTGATAACCCTTCGGTGTTGAAAGTTACCATAAGTTAAAGGCTTCTACCATCTATTTTTCCAAAGTTTTATTTGAATTCATAGAGCGATTGCATCTATTCCTCATTTGCGAAAAGCTTTTGATTGTATCACTTATATTATGGAAAAATTAATAATGTGTCTAGCGACCGTAAGATATTTATATTCAAATATAAGCTAATAACCAGAGGTTGCAGATTTAATATGGTGAAATATATGTCCCGGATTGAATAATTGGAATGGATAATTGAGTAAAGTTATCAAGATAATTGGAAATTTTCAATGCGAAGATATCAGGCAGGTATAAAAGAGTAGATTGAGTGAAATTTTTATGTTATCAAGGCATCGAAAAAAATGCTATAGTTACAAGTCTAATTGAACGTTCAATATTTTGATGTCGTTATTTTATCAAATTCCAAAAATTTCTACTAAGCTGTTTGATTAAAAACCTCTACTCTGATTATACAAAATTTTAACTTCATCTAAATTTGAAAAGTTATGTCCTGCTTCTATGGTTAGAGAAAGATTTTATTTTATTTTATTACTATTATTTATCATTTTATTGAGTCTAAGAGATCAGAAACTTCCTCAATATCAAATCTCGACACCACAACTTGATCTAACAATGTAATATCACATTTTGAACAGGTCAATTTGTGAACTCCAGGCTCATGAAACTTACTCGTTTTATCTTAAGCATAGACTAGAATACTATATCTCCATTTTGAGAATTGAAGCAAATTTTGAGATTTTTTCGATGAAACGTCACTATTAGAATCAAAATATGTTATAGAACCTGATTACCAGGTTACTTTATGCTAATTATTCAATCCAGCCATCTATTTCGTCAAATTCAAACAGCAACCCCATTTATAACTCTCAGCTCATATTTGACAATCAATATATTAAGATGTTCTATGTTTATTCTTGCATGTTGTATCGTTTTGGAAATGAAATAAACAAAAATCATCTGTCATTAACTGTATTTTCAAGTAACGAACGGAATTCACTGTAAGTATATGAAAATACTCTATCAAGCTACAAGAAACTGAACTTACCGGTATGTATTAAGGTCGCAAACGCAACTAAAGCTGCAAAGTATTTGAAATTCATCTTTTATTGTTGAGTCTGAATCAATGGCACTTTGAAAAAATGATCGCTCAGTTGGCTTATATATGATAGTTTGATTTATTTTATCTCTGTGATGCTTGTTGATTTAGATAACAATCGCTTGTATAACATTTTTGTTATGAGTATTTTGTGGACCCACGATATGGAAATTCACAAAATGAGAAAATTATCATTTATAAGACCTAATTCTCATCTTGAGGAGTATCATTGAGTGATTGTAAGATTGATGTTCATCGAGCGGAGTTTCAATGTTAGGAGATAATCTGTATTCAGATCAAAGTTGAATAACACTGGCACTGTTTCCCAGGCATGATATGAAGTAATTTCAATAGAGAATACAAGATTGAGAGTACAAATTACAAGAGTCTGACATCACATTGAGTAGGTACTATCCATACATACATATCTATGTAAATACATTGAACTAATTTATTCCCTTATTAGTGGATGAAACAAAAGCGACCTACATATCAGTGACAAATTATAAGGAAAAACATCCGAAGACCCATTACTAATTCAATCTAAAGAATAGAATATCAGGAGCGAAAATCATCGTAAGGCATTTTGTACATTATCTCTAAACTTACTCTTTGAATGTGCTTCCACCTAACTTATACTTAACAATATATCATATGTTATTGTTCCAATTTACCGACCACATTCAGCAAATCTGAATGATTTTTATAATAAATTGTAATAAAAGAATCAAAAATTTTCATAATTGTAGGAGAATTCAACATTAACATCTCAGAACCGTCAAATGAGAAAAATAATGTCACTGACCATTCATAAATTCACTCGAGCAACACCCATAAGTAAATCATGCATTGATAACATAATCGTGAATAAAGATACTAAAATGCCCTACCAATATTCTGCATACTGGAATCTTTGACCACTATTCATAAGCAATAAAACTTATACACAGTAATAACAAATTAATTCTTGGAAACACATATTTCTTGGACGATTACAATCTATTATCATTAACTGAAATTGAAAAATAGATAATGGCAATGAAAAATGGCCATCATTCTCGACCAGTCTCAGAAAATTTCGTAGTGGCATTCTCAATTAAAAAATATAAATATGACACAAATAATGAATACTGGATACCTAACAAAACTGGAAGAATATGTAAGTTCCCTGCAACTATTGACCAATAACAACATTAGCTTTAAACAACTCTATATCAGAGTTAACAAAATGTATTTCACTAAATTAAAGAAAACAAAATATAAACATTTTAGTAACAAAGTTTTGCAACGTGATAACAAATCCAAAACCACTTGGGGTATAATAAAAGATCTGACGGAAAAATCTGAAACTTTCATTTCAACACTTCCTTATCATGAGAATATGACTGGCCTTGCCAACAATATTAACGATTAGTTAATAGCGTAGCTAATAATTTAGTACAAACTCAAGAATGGAACGACACTATTTGGATAGAAAATATTCCTATTAATTCCCATTCCTTCCTACCTGTAATGGAGCCTATGGAGTACTGAAAAATGTTACTGAATATCCTAGCAGAAACTCTAGCGGGGATGACAGAATACCATTACATGTTCTAAAAAAATGCATTTCGTCAATCTGCAGACCGATATGTGTTATCAGAAACACATGTTTACAACAGAGCATATTTCCAGAATCATTTAAACAAAGTGTGATAAGCCTTTATACAAAAAAGAGGATACTAATATGTTGTCAAATTATAGACCCATCAGCTTACTAACCTCATTCTCAAAGATATCTGGAAAAGTATTAAGCTCGAGAAAAGAAAGAAGTTTTCAAGCACGCAACTTATTACAACAATGTTGAGGTTAAATTCCATAGAATTATCTCAAACTTGATCAGTTGTTAATAATAGATGTGAAATGTTAATCATAGAATAACTAATTGATACAATAATCATAGATATTTAGAATTGTTTAATCTTGAAATAATGCCTTATGTTTAACTGGACTCCATCCATTTCAAATTGATAATTAGCCATACATTACTCTTTCACACACAACCGATCCAATGTTTTCTGCAGTTTTAATTGGATCTTAAAAACACAAGTCGCCTGCAGACGCATTTCATCAATCGAAATCATCTATTCTTTTCTAAATTACATGGAAACACTAATTGACAATTTTCGATAAAGATAATAAACTGTTATCGAAACGTCAAAGAAAGAGAGTTTTCATTCATTTTCAGTCATATCTAAGAATCGACATACCAAGAAAGCATAACATTCATAATCTATGAATATCTTCATCCAAATGTTGAAGAATAAACTTAGTAAACGCAAAAGAAATCGCTATTAAATTTTTTAGCGCTAATCAAAATTAGAGAAGGACGCAGATCTTGAGTAGCAATATTAGAATATTCTAATTGATTATGAAGCGTTACGACACATAAGAGATAGCCGAAATACATGATCGCTGGTCTTACGACAAAGCTACGTGTTCTTTTCGACGCTTCCACAAAAGCTGATTCAGGCTTACGTATGTAGGTCCAAAAATCACAAGCGATTTGTTCAACATTTTGATTAGATTTAGAATACATTTAGTAGAATTCACCGGAGACATTCCAAAAATGTACAGGTTAAAATTAATAATTCACAGAAAGATCCGCAAAGACTCGTTGAGCGAAAAAGCAAAGAAGATTCAATATCTAAATTTACTTGCAACACTAACACGGAACAGCAAGCGGATCATTTTTAGCCATTCGTGCGTTACAGCAAGCGGCCTTAGCTAGCACGAGTGAATATCCGAACGCAAGCGAAACTGCCATATCCAATTTCTACGTTGATAACTTATTGACCGATTCTCTCGATAACGCAAAAAAACAAGAATGACATCACTACGCTCTTGAGAAAATTGAACAATGTTCAGAGCTTGATGACAGTTTTTCTAACCAGAGGCATACAGTTTCAGATCATCCTATATATATATATATATATATATATATATATATATATATATATATATATATATATATATATATATATATATATATAAGCATAGATATATATTTGGAGAAGACTCGTTTTACCATCACATCATTTCTCAAGAGTCCTCTCTCATTCAACATCTCACTGCTGCTGTTCTCCATTGCGTCAAGGCGGAATCGTGAATATAACTGTGGACCAGCGAACGACCGGAGGAATCAGATCACCCATTTATTTTACATGGATGATCTGAAACTGTATGCCTCTGGGGAGAAAAACTTCCATCAAGCTCTCAACGTGGTACAGCTTTCTCAAGAACGTAGTGATGTCATTCTTAGTTTCATTGCCTTATGAAGAGAATCGGACAATAAGTTATCAACGTAGAAATTCGTTATGACAATTTCGCTTGCGGATATTCACTCGCGCTAGCTAAGGCCGCTTGCTGTAACGCACGAATGGCTGAAAATGATCCGCTTGCTGTTCCGTGTTAGTGTTTCAAGTAAAATAATAACGAGTCTTTGCGGATCTTTCTATGAATTATTAATTTTAACCTGTACATTTTTGGAATGTCTGTGGTGAATGCTACTAAATGTATTCTAAATCTTATCAAAATGTTGATTAAATCGCTCCTAATTTTTGGAACTACATACATAACATCATCGAACGGTGTGCCTGAATCAGCTTCTGTGGAAGCGTCGAAGAGAACACGTAGTTCTGTCGTAGGGTCAGAGATCATTTATTTCGGCTATCTGTTATGTGTCCTTACGCTTCATAATCAATTAGAAGATTCTAATATTGATGCTCAAGATCTACGTCCTTCTCTAATTTTGATTAGCGCTAAAAAGTTTGATAGCGATCTCTTTTGCGTTTACTAAGTTTATTCTTCAAAATTTGGATCAAGATATTCATAGATTATGAAAGCTGGTTTTAAACTGTCTATTGAGATCTGTTTTCCTTTGTTTATGACTTGGAATGTATCATCATAAGGTTGCTGTAAAGAACTCTTGACGTAGTCTCGTCTAAAAAAACACAGAACCACATGATTTGAGAGCTTGGAAAATAAAACAATTCATCTGTCCATGATGTTTATACTGAACGGAAATGACAACTTTTTTACAGATCTGTGTTCCGAGATAACCGGGTATCTTTTGCCATATAGAAAATCTCAAGGTTGACTGATTAATGTCACATAATTATTTCTGCTGATGAAGAACACAAAATCTCTCGAAAATCATTCAAAATCCTAGTACCATTATGGGTAAGCTTCAGCCCAACTTTTTGATTCATGACATCTGATTGCAGCTTTCAAAAAGCGATGGAACCGTTCAACCACGCCATTAGGTTGTGGGTGGTGAGCTGAAGCTCGATTTCGTTATATATTTAATATTTTGTATAGGCCTCCAGATGATGACGATTCAAACTATGTTCTCTGATCATTAATCAATATTTCCGGAAACCCAAATCATTTTGAATAATGCTGTTGCAATGGTTCCAGTGCGAATATCTGCTAACGGAAAGACTCCCGGCCAACTACAGAAGCGGTCCACGCAAGTTACACAGTACAAAAACATAGAGATGGTTTCATAGGACCAATGATATCAATATTAACTTGACTGCAACAACGACTATTTGGAATAACAACCAGGACCCATACAATTGGCCAAAAGTTCTTGTGCAGTAGTTTTCCTCTTCTTTGCTTATTGCGTATGCTATTGGTTGATTGTTATCAGTTGATAATGTTGCCCCAATAGAAAAACATGACGCGTCACATCTGGAAATAAATTCATTTTCTGCCGTGGAATCTGGATATTGCTAAATTGCTGGATTCATGAGAGCTTGTTTTGACGTTTTGAAAGCATTTTGACAATTTTTCCTCCACACGAAGGATGTATTTTCCCTTTATGATTTGTTCAAAAGTGTCGCGCGATTTCTGAGAAATGCTGAATGAATTTACAATGGAAGTTTGCAACAGCTACACTTTCGCTTTCGTATCACTGCCATCTTTCGAAGTAGGATAATCTCGAATAGCTTTAATTTTCTCTATATCGAGATAAATGCCATTCGCTGAGATAACATGTCCTGAATACAGAATTTCCTTCTTCAACAAATTGCATTTGTTCGATTTGAGTTTTGAATTTACGTCTCTCAATCTTTGTGATCCTTTAATCAAATTTTTGTTGTGTTTTATCAAATTATTCCCGAAAACTATCAAATCATCCAAATATATGAAGCATGAATCGTAATTTAGACCCGACAAGGAAATTGTCATTACTCTAGAAAATATGCTGGGACTGATTTTTAATCCCACTGGAAACCTTGGTAGTTGATATTGACCTTCATTCGTAGGGAAAGCTGTATAACTGTATATAATATGTATATAACCTTGGGATAGCTCCAAGTGAGAAAAACAAACAACACTTGAAAGTGAATTTAGAATTTCAGTTATAGACGGGAGTGGCAATCTATCATCTTGTATCTGCTTGTTGAGAAATCGATAGTCGATGACTACTCCCCACTTTTTCGTTCCTTCTCCTTTTGTTTCTGTGGAACCATCAGTAGCGGTGAAGACTACTCCGACCTTGCTTCTTCTCTACTGTGAATTTCAGCCTTCTGCGCATGCGGTTATCGATATGAGTTAATGTTAACCGCATTAGCGCCTTGGTGCAGGAATGTTTGTTACTGTGAGAGAATGGTCATCCAAGTAAAACAAAAATGTATTTTACACAAATTTTTTGGATTGACGTCCTCCCTTCCTCACTTCATTCATCGACATTTATCAGATTCAACAGTTTCTGCTCTCGCTATACTAACAATTGCTTTTTCCAAAATGACATAATTCATAATAATTATCCAATTGTTTTATCTCAGGTGTAAAATTCCTAATTCTAACTCCATTTCCATTCACATTCAATAAATTTACTGATATAATTTTTTCTCTTGATGTTGCAATTGTTTCTGCTACATATACTCACCCTTCCATATTTCGTTTGTCTTTACGTCACAACCACTCTTACTTTCTGTTTTAAAATAATTAACAACTTCGCGGAATTGTCATATACCAATCAATTAGGGGTCTGGAGCGATTTAAAAATTTTTGTATTATTTAGCCAAAAGGAAAATTCAAATGTTTCATAATTTATAACTGCTCCTAATTAAGAAAAAAAGCTAATCCCAATATCCTCCAAAAATCGTATTAAGATTAAAACTTCGTGTACTGAAGATTTCTTATTTACTTCTGGAGTAATTTCCGCTGAACCTTGGAACCCCGCGATTCCGTTAATGTTTACTTTCCTTCTATAGTATACAATATAAGGTATTTTGTAAATGATTTTTCAAAATTATACCAATAATTGCTGCTCCTGTGTCCAAAAGAAAATTAAATTCGTTCATTCCGTACTTAATTTTCACACAATTCATTCCGTTCATGCTTAGAATCACATCGCTAGAATTAGGAACGGAAAAAGTGGATTTCGTTCAATTTATTCACTATTTCTCCCTCTGAAGTCTCATCTGATCTTTGTTTCGTCTTCGTTACTGCTTCTGCAAAGGAGCATCTTTGTGGATTTCGTCTGTTGCCACCACGATGTGGCGAGGTTTGACTGAATCTCTGGGAAAACGTCCTAATTGAAGGTCGGTTATTCCATCTTTGATTGTTCATTCTCAAATTTGAGAAATTATTTTGGCTCGTGTCATAATTTACACATGCTTGTGCCCTTGGGTTTCTATTAGGTCGGTAACTATTGTATTATTACCCATTCGAATAGAGTTCTTGTTGTATGAGTTAACCTGACTCCGTCTATTTTCATTATGGCCTTGTCGAAAGGGTTGCCTTTCTTGCATATGGAACGTTTACAGAGGGGCTGTTCCATAAGGTAATGGATCACTTTCTTCTACTGCTCCGGCTATTGCCTCTGCTAGAGTCGAGTAGTTTCTTGTTTCAATGACTGAACGTTTGTTGTTATTACTTAGTCCATTTGAAGAAATATTTATAGCTCTGTTTTCGTTTACTCTTTTTAATATTTTTGTCGCTGTGTCATTACCTAACGCTTGTGCTAATGCTTATGAAATTCAGTATTTAATGCTGACTCCGATTTTCTTATAAACAAGTGGATTTCAATAACCTGAATCAATGCATTTACTGAATCATATGACTTCTTCAGTCTCAATTCAGCTGACGGTGTTGAACGCATTTTTGAAACGGAAATAATTAGAAACGTTTTCCCAATATTATCCAAAATATCGCAATACAATTCAATAGCATCAATTAATCGACGAGTAACCTGGTCACTACCATCCATTGCTGGCAGCAATGAGGTTACCGTACGAAAATCAAATTTTTCCGTCATGTTGATTTGTTGCATAGTAAGACTATTTGAAGTGAAATCATGTCTCTCGGTTAATATTGAGTAATTGTATTGATTAACGACTTTATAGCATTAACATATTTCTGTACTTCTGAAATAATGTCACGCTTTTATTTGTGAATTTACTTTTCTCTAAATTGAAGTTTTTTATGATTTTATTCAATTGGTTCAATTTTCTATTTGTACTCAAAACATCTACTCTCCCTTCCTGATTATCTTTACCTAAATTCCTTTAAACACATTTAGTTTTTCGTAAATATACTCAACTGTGTCAATATCTGTCATTACTCACTGAATGTACATAGCACAATATGATGTCCATCAAAAATTGAAGCTACGGGGCTGCTCTCTCCATACACAAATGTCTAAATAAATAATAAGATTTGAGTTACATGTTGCCTTTATACGAGTGTTGGTTTGCGCCTACGCATTTCCTCTCGGGTTCTAATTTCCATTCTCCTTATTGTTTTGAAAACCAAGTAAACGACTACGAGTACAACTATTATGAATGTTATTAATTCTAAAATTTCCATTCTTTATTCCTCCCCTGTTGCCTGTTCCTGCAATAATTACTTCCCCCTTTGTGTCAGTACCTCCCATTTTGATAATGATTTTTATTGAAGTTTGCCAACATTAATTTATAAACTCCCATTCCGAAATCAGTTCCATAATTCATTTCTATTTCCACTATTTATTCCAATTTCCATTTCCCATTCTCGATATTAATTAAAACATCCATTTATCCATTAAAGAAGGAACTGGTCAAGGATTCCCATATAATAACTCGAGCTTGCCAGGTGCCAGGTTCTATAGGGGTTGGGATTGCTGGTGGTGCGGTCAAATGCAAATTATATCATCCTAGGGTTTATCGGTTTATTGGAATAACACTCACACATGCAACAACTGTTCATAACATAAACTGATTAAGAAATGCCTAATCTTAACTTCTCCAAGTATCAATTATTATTCTCAAATTCTGCCTATGGTAACTCTATCCTAAGCTATACGTACACCTCCTTCCTTATCCTGTTGATGTTGATACGTCATTCCATAACATTCATTCATATCGATGTTGAAATGGACGATGTATCAACAATAAGCTAACCTTGCTTACGGTGCATTATTACACATGTGGTCAACTTTGTATGTTATATCAACCTCATTATATAACTTGTTGATATAACATGTAATCAAATGAACAAATATAGTAATGTTCGGAATTTAGCTAATTTATAACTTATTGAAGATATACCTTTACTACCTTCCCATTACAAGAGATTCTCATTCAGTTCATTTTTTTGAGGTAATAGTCGACCATAATCTCGCTACGGTCCGAATAAAACTATTTAAATTGTTACCGCGACTAGCCTATAACATCAATGAAAACATGTCTCGATAAATAGTTATACACTAAATCAAGTTATCTTCGAATATATCGTGCCGGTAAGCGACTTAACGAACACTGCCGGTCTATTGATAAACGAATTGCTATAGCCTTGTTTTCGAATTATAAACAAAAGTTCGATTATTGTATTCTTAGACACTTGTGAATATCGTGGTTGCTTGTGAAATTGGGAGAAAATAGCTTTACATACCTGAGGCTCTTTTTTCTGTATAATCAAGTGGCGACGGGAAAATTTTAAATGAAGGTGCAATTTCGATTTATGACCTAAAGTTTTATTTTTTCCAAATGTTGATCACAGTTGCCATGATTTTTTTTCTTTCTAACTACGTATCACATGTCGGTTAGCTTATGATGTGTAAGTCTTTGATAGTGAAAGTAATATTTTACTAGATTTTAATATAATAATATTTTACTATATTACTTTTTGCGTTATTTTATATTTATCTCAAATAGGCGTGTGTCGTCTATGACATTGTTTGTCAGTACATGTTGTTTCCGTCATAACAACAATTAACTCCTTCAATCGTAATAGTGTAGATGACTTGTTGGAGAGTCAACAATTAATAAGATTTCCATTTAACCTCTTGGAAATATCTTTGTGGTTGTCATCGTTTTTGATATCCATTGAAATATATTTCAATTATTTGTATGCAATTTATCAACAAACGGATAAACACTGTCATATACAATAGTCGAAATTTGCCCATCCTGTACTGTGCGATGTTAACTTGATTGGTTAAAGTCGATCTTCACAAAAAAACCATGTTGACGAATTCACAATGTATTGCTAATGTGATTGTATATTCGGTTATAAATCAAAGTTTCAAATACTTCATAGGCATTATTTACCGATGATGCAAATAAAGGGTCTACCCTTTCTTTCGAACGTCATATACTCGAAGTGTCAATTGTCATAACGCGAATCAAGCGTCAGTTGTGCTTAGTATACTTCGACATTTGACAATGAATCGTTTAACTAAAGAGCAACGTAGTTATCGTACAAATATACTATGAAAATGGGCGGTCGGTTAGAGCTTGTTCTCATGCTCTTCGAGAAGATTTTGGTCAACGTGGATAGCCTTCTGAGCTTGCTGTCAGGCGTACAATTGAGAAGTTTGAACGGGATTACACTCTCCTGGACCGTAATCCACCGACACGACGAAGAAATGCAAGGAGTTAAAATATCGCTGCTGTAAGGGAAAGCGTGAGCGCGAATGCTAATGTGTCCGTTGTGCGCCATTCTCAGCAATTGGGCCTTTCAACGATGTCAACATGGCGCATTTTGAGGAAAGATTTGGGACAGCACCCGTACAATATGGTTCTAACCCAAAAAATCAAGCCTACCGACCATAGTTTGCGAAGAACTTTCACCGATTGGGCGTTATTGCAGTTACAACAAAATCCCGATTTTGGTAAGCAAATAATCTTTTCTGACGAGTCGCATTTTTGGATGAATGACGTTGTTAATACGCAAAATTACCGCTTCTGGTGTGAGAACAATCCCCGGCAACTAGTCGAGAGGCCACTACACCCTATTAGAGTAACTGTATGGTGTGGTTTGCATGCCGGCGGAATTATCGAGCCCTACTTTTTTGAGGACGCAAATGGACATACTGTAACAGTCAACGCAGAGCGCTATCGTGATATGATAAGGAATTTTCTTTGGCCTGCAATTAACGTTGGAGAATTGGGACAGAAGTGGTTCCAACAGGACGGCGCCACATCGCACACTGGCCGAGACACAATTAATTTGTTGAGAGAGCGTTTTGAGGAGCGAATAACTTCGCGAAATGGTAGTACCAACTGGCCGCCAAGGTCGTGTGATCTTACACCCTTGGACTTTTTTCGTTGGGGATATGTTAAGTCATTGGTGTATACAAACAATCCTCAAACCAGCGACGCGACGACTTAAAGGCCAACATCAACCGAGTTATTCGAGAAATTCAGTCCAAGATGTTGGAAAAAGTGGTGGAAAATTGGGTTCGTCGTTTAAGGGTCTGCCGCCGTAGCCGAGGTGGGCATCTTAATGATGTTTTATTTAAAACATAATGTTATATTATATACTACAAAATAAATTGAAAATTTTAGAAATATATAAATTTGTTTTCATTTCATAGCAATTTGAAGTTATATCACTCCTATTGGTAGACCCTTCATGTCTAAAGCTGGAAATATCAGATTCGCCTCCTTTTCATGTATAGGATGTTGTAGTATTGCTGTAATGAAATCCTTTTTGATAGTTGATTGTATTTAATTTAACACAGTGAAATCTTCTGCTTCATTATAAATTTTAATGTTAAAAATATTGTTGAAGAAATGTTATTACTAATAAAGTTAGAAATATATTTTTTTGTTACCAAGTAAACTTTCTCCAACTAATTGATGTGAATATAAAACAATATACTATGAATAAAACAATAAACATGCATAATATAAACAGAGATACGTTTGGAATAAAGTTAGTACCGATAACCACCACATAGGACATACACCTTTGACTGCTTCCAAATATCATGAAAAGAACAACTACTGATGCAAATATTCACGAGGGCAGACAAACGGTAAGCCAAAACGTCAACACAATTACTATTGGAAAATGCTGGTATGTTATCTGGACCCGTAGTCATTTCGAGTTTAAGTTGTTCCAATACTTCATATTCCTGAAACACTTAACCTGTAGTATTATATTGCACTGTAGGCCGAGTCTCCTCCGTTCTGTTCATGGTGAAGGGGAAAGAATCTGAGAGATATCTCTTCTAAATTCGTGTTATTGTTAATTACATATAAAATAGTGGAGGCTATAATTGAATTTTTATTTTGCTTTCCATATCCGTCTGCGAATAGGTATGCTGTCTCACTGGAACCTCGTTTACCATTTCCTTCACTCCAGGTAAAACAAGAACAATCTCTAAAACCAATTTCGTAAATTGCCCTAGCCATCTTTTGTGGAAGATTTTGTAATCATTTGATATAAGTACCTACATGAATAACCTGTTGCAAGTCAAACGAAGCACAAACCACAAACGTTTTATGAAACTTGGCTTCTACTAACCTGTTCATCTCCTCTTATATCCTTTTGATACCGATTATTAAAATTTGTCTTAATTTCATTATGCAAAGATCGCATTGGTCCAGCGTAGGCCTTTGAAAAGGCAACTGCATACATTTAAAAATTTGTCTATATAAAAAAAAATGCTTTCTCAATGTCATTCCTGCATAATTCACAGACCATGCATTTTTCGATAAACTGTCAGCGATATATTTTCTATGCCTGCCACATGCGTGGTGCGATGTGCATAACATAACTTCAGGCGCAGGCGCAGAGCGTTAGTTAAGCTTCTTCGTGAAACTAATGTTGTTCTAATATCCACTGAATATATTTCTTACGAGAACGTCTAAGCTCATGAGCCCCTTCGTTCAGTAAAAATTTTAAGGCAAATAGCATATAGTATTATTATCTTAACCTTGAGAAATTCAGATAAGCCCTTTCCTGGTAACATGGAGCATGATGAAACGTTCACTTTGCAGGATTCAACTCGATTTCGCTTTTTTGTCGGTCAAGACCCTACGTCCTGAGATCTACGGTAGATACCTAACAAAGGAGCATGAAAAGAAAGATACTCGAAGAAACGAACAAGAATACATGAGCTTAGCGTAAAACAGACTATCGATTTTATTCTTCATTTCGGGTCAAATTTGATACGATGCTACCTTGGCATAGATGATACAGGATGATTTTCATAGAGGAGTGATTCCAGATTAATTGAGTAATTTAAGTAGTATTCGAAAACATATACCTGATTGTTCGATCCCATGTGTTTAATCATCACGAGATCCTACAATCTAATGAATAGTATCGTGATTCGTATCAAAATTCACCAAATTATACTATAATGTTGTAACATTAGTGGAGGTTTTATTGTTATATCAAAAATATTTATGTAAGCAAAATTAATGACAAGGCTGATGATTGAGATCTATTGATTCAAATCAGGTATTGGTAGATAACTAACATGATTCATGTTAATGGATATATAAATATGTTTCATTTCCCTTATCAATAAAAAATGCATGTATTTTACAGATGAGCAATGAAGTAATCACTAGCTCAACATTTCGCAAATCTTAATATTTGACCCTAAAACGTACCTTAGAAAGTGTCAATCGACCATCAGGAACTTATTCTCATATACTGTAAATATTGGCACTATTTCAAATCCGTAATTCCTCAAAAATGACGGTAGATCAAAAGATGCATTAGATTCATTCGATAATTTGATAATCGATAAATAATAATAATAGAAAGTCGACAAAAATGTATCATGAAAGTAATCTGCTTGATTCCCCTGAGAATGTTTTAAATGGCTTTGATGACTACTTATTCGTTTTTTATACCCATTCCATATTAATGATTTTGTTTGCGTCATAATAAATATTAACTCATTTAATCGTAAAAGTGAAGATCTCGATGAAAATTACGAGAATATGATCTGTTAAAAAGCTTTATTTGGAGTGATAACAATTGCAACATTCGATCTGAAATAATTTTCAATGGCTATCCAGAAAGAAGACAAGCTAACAAAGCTATTTTTAAGAGGTTAAAAGAAAATCTTATTAATTGCTGACCCTTCAAAAAATCATCTTCACTTTTACGATTAAATGAGTTAATTTTTATTACGACGGAAGTAATATCTAGTCACAAACGGATGAGTTATGTCTTAGATAATATCAGCCTACTAGGAATAGATATAAAACAAACGCAATAAGTAATATAGTACACCCTTCAATAAATCATCTTCACTTTTACGATTGAATGAGTTAATTAAAAAAATTAAAAACTACCCGACATATGATACATAGTTAGAAAGAGAAAAAAACTTAACTAAGCCAAAGCAACTATGATTCCCATTTGCAAAAATACAACTCCAGGCAATAAATCAAAATTGCACATTTTTTTCAAATTTTTTCGGCACCACTGGCCTATACAAAGAAAAAGTACCTCAAGAATGTGAAGTTATTATCTCCTAACTGCACAAACAACCACGATATTCACATATGTCTGAAAATCGAACTTTTACTTATAACTCGAGAATAAAAGCATATAGCAAATTTTTGTTTCCGCCGGTGAATTGGTCTCAAAAAAAGAGATCGAGAATATGGATCCCGTTCCTTTGTATCCCATAGAGTTACAGAGTTACCTATATACACATCGGTATTTGCCCAGCCTGTATATCTCTGAAAATACTGGCAGATAATCTCGGACTGATGTAATATACACGGATTTCTCGAAGTCAGTCGATAGGATTGGGTATGAGGTATTACTTAATCTTTCAAACTTTGGTTTATCTGAATCTATTCTAATACTTTTTGAGTCTAATAGAGAAAAAATTGTAGCATATGATGGCCGCATGTCTATCGAGTATCTTTGTCTCTGAAGGCGTCATGGCCTTAGATGTTGAAAAGCTTCTCTACCCAGACGATTCAAAACTAATTTGCATAATTAAATTAGTAGAAGACTGCATACACCTGGCTCGAAACCTCTTGGTCATCGATCATTGAACATTATTGTCAAACAAATAATCTTCGTTCCAATATTGTGTACTTCTCCTTGAAGAAAACTGTAATTTATTTTCATTCCAGCATTAATAATATTACTGAAACATTGGTGGATCTTGGAGTAATTTTCAACTCTATGTTACACTCATATTAACACTTTGATAATGCTGTAGTACAAGCAAATCTGATTTATCGTTTTATATCCTAATGTAGTGAAGAATTTAATGAATTAAACACACCTAAATCCATATATTAGTTATATCAGATACAAATTGGAGTATACATCATTGGTTTTTTAACATCTCATATGAATATAATTGGCGGAATTGACTCTGTAGAATGAACATTTTTGAAATTACTTCCTTTCATATTGATAGAGCATATCCTCATATAGGGGTTCAGTCCATGATGAGCTGTTTCAAAGACATTCAGTGATCAGCCTAATTAATAATAAAAAAAATTCTGCGGGTGAATAGTGCATCTAGTATGGTCAAAATTATGAGTGTATATTTTACACTCTTGTGAATATTATTCTTTATTATTTCCATATCAAGGTGATGAAGAGAAGCTTCCAACATTATAGCGTTGGCTTAACCTATAAGACCCGTAAGTTTATTTGAGCGAAATTAAGGGTTTATCGCAATCTGAAAACAATTCAACACATACTCAAAAGCAAACATAGCAAACTCCAAGTAAATTTACACGGCTAAAATTTACAGTTTCATTTACCACACAAACCCAGCAAGCGTATGATGCTAGACATACATCATCCAACAATGTGATTGATTCTTTTGATATTAAACACCTTCTTCATTCCATCCGTATAATAGCTCAATAGGAGGTAAGTAATCATAATGCTGTTTATATAGTTGGGTAGGTATATCAAATTTTTACGTTATTTTATTAAATTCGTTATTTTGATCTGATCATGGACTTAATGATTTTTTAAGAGCATAGATGAGTTGGTTATCCGTTTTCACAAGGAGTTATGGAATTTTCGTAAAATCCGTATTTCGCGAATTTCAGACGAAATACTTACGTTATCGATCTGAAACTAAGAACATTCGAAAGACCTCATTCTTTTGCACTTTAGTTCAAAGACATAACTTTGACGCCAATATTTTTTGACGGAGTTCAAATCCTAGGTTCTATTAGAGGTCTGCATAACGAATATTTTAAGATTGAGCAGATCGTTTTGGGTTAAGTAGAAGTGGAGCTATCCTAATAAATGTGTTTGGCACTCTAGAAAGCCCAATTTTGGGCATATCGAGAAAAACCTCAGATCAAATTATAGAAAAATACATCGGCTATTCAAGTCTGAAACATACATACGGCGATTCGTTCACAATTCCAAGTTTAGCCGCAATAAGCAAGCGTCGGTGAAACAGATTCCGTGAATTTTCCGTATTAAAAGTATTAGCTAGATAAATTATAGTTTTTAATTCAATTGTAATAGTTGCATAATAATTGAAGATTTAAATACGATTTCCATTTCCATTTGTTTTCAAAAAATGGCCCGTTTTGAAACAAAGAGATAAAAGCTTAGCAATGATACAGTACATCAATACTGTCACTGCAAAACAGAATAATGATGAACATTGCCAAGGTCAATTCTCTATTTGTGAACTAATAAAATAGGAACAATAAAACTGAACAGTGACGATGAAGAGGAAAACACTCTTTCAGGGTCCAATCATCTGCTCATTTAGTCAAACTTTATGCTCCTAAATATTCCACAGGTAACTCCAATATTTAGTAATACTGGGTCAGTAGATGAAATTTCTGGCAAAGGTGATAATCGTTCCTGGAGTACATAGTCCTGATCAAACTAAATCTCCCGATTTCGAATGTAATTGCAATTTGATGATGTACCAATATCGACAGAAAGTCATGACAATGGTCAAGCAAGTCGACCAAATTGTTCAATAGTTTTGAATTGGATAGTTCAGGCATTTAAGAAGGAAAATCGGCGATTTTTCTCCTAATTACGAAGTTCTAATTTCAATCCATTCTTACTTATTTTGACGCGCTGAACTCAATGGTGTAATTTGGATTAACCCTGGGTTCGAAAGACTATGTCCATTTTTTGGACACAAAAAACGCCATTTTCCGTTTTTTTTTGCGTTTCAAGAGAAAACTATGAGTTGCATAAAAAATGTTTAGAACAAAAGTTGTAGGAAATCAATCAATTAATACGCTATTTTTGGCTCCGGTCCGAGGTCGATTAGAGGTCGTGGGCCCAAGATGGGGCCAATTTAGTGTGTTTTTCAACACATTGAAAAATTGAGTATATGTCAGATAGTTTTGTTTTTTCTATATTCTGTTTCGGTGCAAAGATTTTTCTGATTTTTGATATTTTGACCTATTTCATTTTTTGGCGCCAAAATTGACCATTTGGAAAAATCCGTATTTCGCCAATTTCAGACGAAATACTTACGTTATCGATCTGAAACTAAGAAAATTCGAAAGACCTCCTTCTTTTGCACTTTAGTTCAAAGACATAACTTTGACGCCAATTCGAAAAATTTTTGAGGTTATATTTTTTTACGGAGTTCAAATCCTAGGTTCTATTAGAGGTCTGCATAACGAACATTTTAAGATTGAGCAGATCTTTTTGGGTTGAGTAGAAGTGGAGCTATCCTAATAAATGTGTTTGGCACTCTAGAAAGTCCAATATGGGCATATCGAGAAAAACCTCAGATCAAATTATAGAAAAATACATCGACTATTCAAGTCTGAAACGGCATACGGCGATTCTTTCACAATTCCAAGTTTAGCCGCAATAAGCAAGCGTCGGTGAAATAGATTCCGTGCAATAAATTATAGTTTTTATCGTTTTGTGTGAATGTGTGAGTGTATGTAGACATGTGAACGTGTATATGTGACCATGACATGATGTTTTCATAGGGTGTTACATGACACATTTCAATATTAAAAAAAAAATAAGATCAAAAAATATAAATGTTTTTTTCACATTTATATTTTAATTTGACTGACTCCCCCTTTGATTAAAAATCACTGATCACTCTTGAGTATAAATAATATCATATAATATTATGGTGCATAGTTCCAAATTCCCATAGATAACATAAATTTCAAATTATCTGAAAAAAATCACTTCTTCAACAATTGAATATTATTTTAAATAACAACAATTTTGTTTTTTATATTTTATATAACTGAGAATAAATCTGAAATGAACAAGTTGTCGTATGATAATGCTGTGCTGTACACAACATATGATCTCTAATATTCGATGAACATCTGCTCATTTGAGACTGCTCACTTTACTATTATTATTATGAGTCGCATATCAATATATAAGGCCCCATTGGGATAACTGAATGCGTCTACCCGAATTTTTTTCACAATTTAAAATTTTTCAATATATACTTATACCTCGGGTGTATCTTTGATGTATCACAGAGGATACAAAATTTTAAATATTTAAACAAATTATGATTTCATGCGCGGAATCTATTAGACAATTGTATATAGATGGAGTTGAGATATAATAACAGGTAGGTGGTATGTGTTGGTCAAAACCTTCCTAACCAAGCCACAGTAACGTGTCAGACAATTATTTCATAAATGTGAAAAAACGGTCCCATATACACGTTCACACTCACACATTCACACAAAACGATTATAAGCATTCAGGTTCATTTTAAAATATTTCAGAAGCTATAATTTCGCACGCATATTCTATTGTACTCGCTTATTGCCGCTAAAAGAAATTCCGCGCTAGTTCTTTCTCATGAAATTCGTTTTAACTTGGAATTGTGAACCAATCAGCATATGCTGTTCCAAACTCAAATAGCCGTTGTATTTCTCTATAATTTGATTCAAGACTTTTGTCGATAGGCCCTAAATGGGGCTCTGTGGAGGCCCAAACACATTTATTACGATAGCTCCACTTTTACTCAACCCAAATCGATCTGCTTGAACTTAAAATAGTGAATTCTTTCGAATGAATTTAGTTTTAGATCGATAACATGAGTATTTCGAATGAAATTCGCAAAATACGAATTTTTCGGAATGGCCGATTCTGGCGCAAAAAATAAGATAGATCAACAGAATATGAAAAAAATCACATATACTCAATTTTTCAATGTGCTAAAAACCACACTAAATGGGCTCTATCTTGTGCCCACAACCTCGAATCGACTTCAGACTGGAGTCAAAAATCGCGTAGTAATGCTTCCAACAACTTTTGTTCTGAACACTCTTCCATACAACAACGCAAAACATCAAAAAATTACCATATTTGGGTTCAAAAATGGACATAGTTTTTCGAGCACAGGGTTAATCCAAATTCAAACTACACCATCGTGTTCAGCGCGTCAAAATACATAAGAATAGACCAAAATTAGAACTCGCCGAAATTCGGACGAAAAACTTCCTTAAATGACTGGACTAGGAACCTACTTCTGTCTTTTGTGAAAACTTTGGATGGTTTTGGTACTAACTTGTTGAAAATTCGTTTCTATAGTTTTAATACAAAATATACTTTTCATAAACTTCGTGACGTATTTCACCACACGTTGGCTTTATCAAACAAGTTTGTGAAAACATGTATCGTTTGAAGATGACACGCTAGTGTCGGATCTATAGTCACGATTTGTTTCTATAATAATTGTTATGATAAAAAAACACAGTAAAAGTGTTTTATTTCATTATATCAATAAATACAAACGTTTGTTTCCATAATATGATAAAAAAACTAATCACCCTTGTGAAAATACTTCAAACTGATTGTGTGAATTAGAATAATTCCGAAAACACAAACTTCGGAAATAATCTATTATCATTTAATCTTATCAAGCAATCCATAAGCATGCACCTCATAGGAGGCACATTGACAGAATTTATCCACACATAAAATCGATCAAAACAGAATTCTAGGATTTGATTTGCGACCAAATTTATGGTACATGTAATGATTCATCTAATTTTGTTGAGAGATATTATATTTGCTTTTCTTTCTAGTGAAATTTCACAATGCTTCAAAAATACAAACAAACACTGAATTCTGTGGTCCTTGTTCTATTCATCTTCTGTGAAACGGCCTTCCTTTTTATATCTAAACTTTAGGACTAAAGAAAAACGTGAATCATCACAACTATAAAACCCAGATGTTCAGTCTATCCAGATCTATTCAATATCTCCTTGGAAGATATGGACATGGATATAAAGGTTTGAAAATCACCGTCAATCATTCTTCCCATCAAAATTACCTAGTGAATCTCGGAACTTAAAGAGGAACCAATTATTATTATAAAAGATAAATTCTAGGAATGGTATGCGATAATTGAAATGAGAACAGATCAGTATTTATTTTGATCAATGGAATCAAAATTGGAAATGAATGTTAATAGCTTGATGAATGAGATTCTAATTTTTATAATAGAAGATGAAGTAAATGAATGATGATACGAGCACTTGTATTGTATAGTTAATACAATATAATCAAGTGTATCTAAAAAATCTCAAACAAGTTGCATGAAGTGTATGTCCCTTGATTAAAGAGAATACCGCTAAATGCAAATCAGATCAAATGGAGAGAGCATTACGAAAGTAATTCTAGAATAATTAAGCGAGATCACATTTTAAATTTTGATGTATCAACTTCACATCTTTCAATTGCACAGCAACATGGTCGGATAACTATTTTCTAACACCAAACTTTCATCAAATACAAAAAGCTAGCGAAATATTGCGGGATTTTGTATTTACGTGAACAGAAGACTCCAAAAGAATCAGAATCTTGATAAAAAATAATATTTACAATAAAAGTGTACACTCATAATTTTGACCATACTAGATGCACTATTTACAGGCAGTATATTTTTTACCAGGTAGGCTGATCACTGAATGTCTTTGAAGCAGCTCATCATGAACTAAACCCCTATATGAGGATATGCTCTATCAATATGAAAGGAAGTAATTCCAATAATGTTCATTCCCAGTCAATTTCGCCAATTATATTCATATGAGATGGAGAAAAACCGAAAAATCCAATTTTGATCTGATACAACTAATAAACGGATTTAAGCGTGTTTAACTCATTGAATTCTTCACTACATTGAGATATAAAACGATAAATAAGATTTGCCGAAAATCAAAATTACTCCAAGATCAACCAATGTTTTCAGGTCTTCACAAAGTAATATTATTAATGGTGAAATCAAAATAAAATATAGTTTTCTTCGAGGAGCAGTACACAATAATATTGGTACGTTGAGACGAAGACTATTTATTATTTGTTTGACAATAATGTTCAATGATCAATGACCAAAAGATTCCGAGTCAGGTGTGTGCAGTCTTCAACTAATTTATTTATGCAAATTGGTTTTGAATCGTCTGGGTAGAGGAGCTCTTCAACATCTAAGGCCATAACGCCTTCAGAGACAAAGATACTAGATAGATATGCGGCCATTAGATGCTAGAATTTTTTCTCTATTGGATTGAAAGAGTATTAGAAGAGATAAAGATTAACCAAATTTTGAAAGATTAAGTTATACCTCATACCCTATCCTATCGACTGACTTTGAGAAATCCGTGTATCTGTCAGTATTTTCAGAGATATACAGGCTGAGCAAATAATGATGTGTATATAGGTAACTCGGTAACTATAGGAGATACAAAGGAATGGCACCCATAATCTCAATCTTTTTTTTGAGACCAATTCACCGGCGGAAACAAAAATTTGCCTTTTATTCTCGAGTTATCAGTAAAAGTTCGATTTTTCGATTTTAGCCATATGTGAATATCGTGGTTGTTTGTGAAGTTAGGAGAAAATATCTTTACATTCTTGAGGCAGTTTTTTCTGTATAATTCATAAAGGATTAAGTAACACAGGTAATATTAAGTTCGCTAACTAAAGACTTATACATCAAAAGCGATCCCACACATGATACAAAGTAAATCAGAAAAAAGAACCATAGCCATATGATTCCCATTTGAAACAAGAAAACTTCAAGCCGTAAATTATACAGAATTATACAGAAAAAATTGTCAAAAAGTTGGGAAATGGAACTTTTGTTTATAACTCGAAAACAATAAACGAAATTTTTGTTTGAGCCAGTGAATCAGTTTCAACAAAACAGATACAAGGTGTGGCCTCCATGTTTTTGTATCTCCTATAGTTACAGAATTACCGTATGCAATCATCGAAATTTGCGATGTTAACTTGATTGTGGAGCGATATATATAAAATCCACTTTGATGAATTGGTTATGTATTGCTAACGTGATGATATATTCGGTGATAAATCAAAGCTCCAAATTACTTAGAGTCATTATTTACTGATAATGGAAATATGTCTAAAGTTGAAAATATCAGATTTGTCTCCTTTAGAGGTATAGGATACACCTTTGACTGCTTCCAAATATCACGACACGACCAAGGGTAACGCAAAATGTTGGTATGTTATCTGGACCCGTAAGCATTTCGGGTTTGGGTTGTTTCAATACATCATTCCTGAAAAACTTAACCTGTAGTATTATATTATCTCTTGCTCGGCAGGACTATCTGGATACAAGTTAGATTATTTGGAGAGGTAGTCATCATCAAAGCAATTTAAAATATATCTTCAGGGGAATTAAGCAGATTACTTTCATGACACATTTTAGTCGACTTTCTCTTATTATTATTTATCGATTATCAAATTATCGAATGAATCTAATGGATTTTACTACCATCAATGTTGAGGTATTACGGATTTGAAATATTACCAATATTTGCAGCACATTAGAATAAGTTCCTGATGGTCGATTAACACTTTCTAAGATACATTTTAGGGTCAAATACAGGCCCGTAGCCAGCCGTAGGGCCCGACGGGCCCGGCCCCCCCCCCCGAAATTCCGTGAACCCTAAAATTTTCCTAAAGATGTGAATCATGTTTTAAAAATATGTCTATCGATAACAAGCCATATTTTTTATGGCAACTTCACGCCTGTGTGACATATATAATATCTCTGTTAGAACATTTGAACAGAAGATTACTTTTTGATCTGGATCGATTATCTAGAATCCGATCATCAAAAATTGCTTGTGAAACATAAAATACGCTTTTACTAGACAAGTGTTGGTTTTCACACAATTTACTGGTGTTTGAAATTTCCCTGCTATAGCAATTGGAAAAACGCGAGAGAAGATTTTAGAAAGCATGCAAACAAAGAATATTACAAGACTTGTGCCGAGTTTTCTTGAGGTATCTTCAGGAAAACGATCAGATATTATGTCTCTAATGGATAAGCAGCAAGCCAAGGAAAAAAAAGAAAATAGAGCAGCTATCATACCAATAATAAGAACCATTATCTTTTGTGCTGAGCAAGAATTGCCCTTGAGAGGCGATAACGATAGTGGACCTTTGTCATTGATAAGATCACAACGGAATGATGGAAAATTCCGAGCTCTTTTGCGATTTCGAATCGATTCCGGAGATGTAAGTTTGGAAAAACACGTTCTCAATCATCCGAAAAATCCCGAATACATGAGTCCAGATATTCAGAATGAAATTATTCAGATATGTTCTGACATTATCATTAGGAAAATTATTCAGAAAGTTGATAATGCACCATGCTTCACCTTGCTCGGAGATGAAACCATGGATATATGAGGAACTGAACAAATGTCAGTATGGCTCAGATACCTGGACTTCGACGATGACTTGCGCAAAAACTGATTATTCGTGAAAATTTTGTAGGATTTGTACCGATTTAGAACCAGACTTCTGAAAAAATAACTGAAACTCTCCTGAAACGTTGTAAAGAGTTGAGCCTCGAAATGAAACAATGCATTGGTCAAGGTTAAGATGGAGCACGCAACATGTCTGGTCATGTCAATGGCATCCAGGCGAGAATGAAGAATCTGTACCCATTGATGATGTACGTTCATTGTTATAGCCATCGTTTGAATCTCGCATTGTCAAATGCCATGTCAGTTCCACCTGTTCGAAATTCCCTTGGGATTGTGAACGATTTCGTGAACTTATTCAGAAACCACGCTTATGCGACGAAAATTCTTCAAGATCTCATCCAAGAACATGTTCCGGAGAGTAAAAAGAAGAGACTTATTCGTCTTTGCGAAACAAGATTCATCGAACGACATGAGAGCATACTATCTTTTGTAGAACTGTTTCAAATCATCCACATGGGATTAGAAGAAATTTCAGAAAAAATCTTGGGCTATTTCGAAAACTGCGGCATGCTTACTTGCAGCAGTTCAAAAAGTGAGTTTCTCGTCAATCTCTTGGTTCGCTTCACGCTTCCTTTGTCAGTTCAACTGCAAGAAAAGTCACGTGATTTGGCATCAGCAGTAGAGCATGTTCACGAAATCGTGAATATGCTTCAAGAAGAACGAAAACTGCAGAAGTATCGTTCAGCAAAATTTTTATAGCAGCTGAAAAGCTTGTAAACGATACATTCGATATGGAGCTGAAAGTTCCGAGACTCACGTCGAAGCAAACAACTCGTTCCAATTATCAAACAGACTCTGTTGAATTGTACTTTCGGTTTGCTGTGTTTATTCGTTGCCTCGATACGCTGATTCAGAATTTGTCTGACGAATTTCTTAATGAGAACGCGGGAATCTTATCAAGCCTACAGATACTTCTCCCTGGATTTGCTGTAATTGAAAAAGTAGATGACTTGCATCATCTTTCGCCATACTTTGATGATCGAGTCTCAGAATCCGCTGTAAAAGCTGAGTATAAGTTGTGGTGTGAGAAATTATCGGGACTCGAGAAAGATGCAGAGGCTTTACAAGTATTGGATTTTTGTGACAAGAGCAGATTTCCAACAATCAAATATCTATTAACAGTTTTGGCAACTCTTCCGGTCACAACGGCAAGTGTGGAAAGGTCATTTTCGACAATGAAAAGAATCAAGACTTACTTACGTAACTCAACGAGCAACGAAAGACTTAGCGCACTCGCCGTACTGTCAATTCATGGAAACTTAGGTATCGATCCGAATGAGGTTCTTGAGATTATGGCAGCAAAGAAATCGCGAAAGTTAAAATTTCAAATTTTGTCTACTGAAATTGACGCTTTTGTTTGACAATTGATGTGTATGTGCGTGACTGACAATTAAAATACAGTGATGATATTAATAACAATAAAGCAGTTTTTCACTAATGAGTCCAACTTTAATAACAAATATCCTTGCAAGACACCCATCAACCATTTCCGCCCCCCTGCCCCCCAAAAAATTATTACTACGTTTTGGGCCCCCCCCAAACCAAATTTCTGGCTACGGGCCTGGTCAAATATTAAGATTTGCGAAATGTTGAGTGATTACTTTATTGATCTTCTGTAGAATATATGCATCTTTTATTGAAATGGGAAATGGTATCTACCAATACCTGATTTGAATCAATATATCTTAATCATCAGTCTTGTCATTAATTTTCCTTATATAAATGTCTTTGATACAACAATGAAGCCGCCAGTAATGTTACAACATTGTAGTATAATTTGGCGAATTTTGATACGAATCACGATACTATTCATTAGATTGTACGATCTCGTGATGATTAAAAACATGCGATCGAACAATCAGGTATATGTTTTCGGATATTATTTGAAATACTCAATTAATCTGGAATCACCCCTCTATGGAAGTCATCCTTTACCATCTATGTCAAGGTAGCAACGAATCAAATTCAACCCGAAATGAAGAATGAAATCGATAGTCCGTTTTACTCTAAGCTCATGTATTCTTGTTCGTTTCTTCGAGTGTCTTTCTTTTCATGCTCCTTTGTTAGGTATCTACCGTAGTCCTCAGGACGTAAGGTCTTGACCGACAAAAAAGCGGAATCGAGTTGAATCCTGCAAAGTAGATGTCATCATGCTTCATGTCACCACGGAAGGGCTTATCTGGATTCTTCATGGTTAAGATAATAATACTATATGCTACTTGGGCCTATTTGTATGCCTTAAAATGTTAACTTTACATTCCAGCAGCTCCTCATAATCTACAAAGCACAGTTTCGACTCACATACATATGCTTAGCTATTCGTTTGATTGATGATGTCAAACTAGAAAATTCCTTGACCTCTCTAGAATATCGTAGAAAGATGTGCTCTCCCTTTTCTATGGATATTTCTATGGTCGGTGTTCATGAGAAATATCGTCTGTTGTTTCACTATGAGAAATTCGAGATGGGCATACTAGACGAGGTCAAGCTCAAGATCAAATTACCCCTTCATGGTCAAGCTCGAGGCCCGCCGAACTTCTTTCTACCGGACTTAATTTTTCTATTCAACGTTGCTGTTGTGGAACTCGTTGCCTAGTGAGATCTTTGCTTGTGCCTATAACGTCCAATCCTTCGGAAAATTCGAATGCCATCTACTCTCCGAACATTCCACCGCTGGCTTACACGATGTTTTTCGAACATTATAGGGTTTTCTCTCGTGTAGTGAACATATAGAAAAAAACTTTCGTGAGATGTATTTTTCCACAATGCTTTTGATAAACTCAACCTAATAGTTTACTATTTGAGGGGTAGTATCAAATTGATTTATATAAAGAAATTTAAAGATGTCTATATTCATAAATTTTATTCAAATGTCCTGTTAAAATAATATGGGTGAATACGTTTTTCTGGTTGTTGACAAGTCTAACTAACATCCTTGTAGGTATGAATTAAACCACTGCGATCTTTAAAAAAACCGAGACGTTGTTTTGTTTCATTGGATAAAAGCGAAGGTTCACAAATATTTGTCAATAATTTTCAAACTTTGAATCACTATAAATAAGAAATGATCACCCTTATCCACTACAAATGGTGATGAAATAGGGGTGATTATTTCTCATTCATATCCAGTGTGAACTCTTTCATAGTTTATTATTTTAATCATGAATTAAGAGACGAAATGTGAAAATTTTTTCACGTTTGAAGAACGTATGTTATTCTATGTTCCTTCATACAGGTTTTATACTTTGAATCCTGCAACGACAAACTATGATCCTTATTGGGGAATAATTAGACATTTTGGAATACTTTTATATAGGATAATAATAATAGTAAGGATAGTGTAATAAATACATTTATTCACAGTTCACAAAATAAATAAATGAAGTTAACAAAATTTGATAATTCATTGGATTAAAAAAAATACAACATTGTTTCATGAACTAAAATTATTTCTACTTGTAAAACCTATATTTGAATATGCACGTTGGTGGCCAGACACCAACATGTGTAATGAGGTGATTATCACATATTCATATTTTGGTTACCATATACAAAAACAATATTAAATACAAGACAGTATTCAGTATTCACAACATACAAAGCAGTCAGATATGAAACTCAGGAAACCAACGTTCCAATAATTTTGATTGTCTGACTGCAGTGATCACATCAATTTCGTGAAATCAGAGTTATTTGTACATCTTTCTAACTTTTTACAAATCATTGAAAAACTTTACACACTTGTTTTGTTGCTGCAGGTTTTCATCAAGGCTTGTTCAAAAATATTCAAAAATTTGAAAACTCACATAATCACTCCTCTTTTTGCAAATTTTGAGAAATGAGTATAAAGCTTTAAAACTCCCCTTATCATTACGTTTTCATACTCTTTGAACACATCCGGTGTACAAAAAGGCTACTACTACAGGGGTCACGTTGTTACATGGTTATTCGAAAAGCAACACCCGATTTATGGGCAAAGGCTATATAACATACTGATGAATCGAGTAATTATGTGTTATTGTTGATGTGCAATATTTTAAGAAACTGTATGTTTGAAGCAGTGCAGTAAAAATTATTATTTCAGTATACTGGTTATATAAAACCACGGTCGTATACACAGGTCTGGAAACTCGAGGTTGTTTACTATGTGAGCAGTGAGTCCGCTAAGCGTCGACTGGCCCGTAGTACCAAGAGTTGTCACGTAGGTGTATTTTCTGACAACTGTCAGTTGACTTGTCAACACAAGGAATACCTGCGTTTTCAGAAACAAATTATGAAATCGTGCATTATACCGAAATGCAAAACGGGGTAAGTAGATGTGCTACACCGGTTCTCCACCACAATCGACCTTTTTTGCATGTAAATCTCCATAAGGAAATCTAAGGTTCATTTTACCGAAAACTGTCCATTCCAAGGTCATCCACAATCGCGCATGCGCAGTCATAGAAGTATATGGTTCACCAATCGATGGTCTATGGTTTGGTAATCTATGGTGCACCCGACTATGCTCTATGGTTCATCAATCGATGGACAGGTAGGCTATGGTTTGGTGATCTATGATTCCTCCAACTATGGTCTGGTAAATCTATGTTTTTTCCAATCTGCAGTCTGTGAACTAGTCATCTGTGTACTCGCATTCTACTGAAATGAATTTTGTCCTACACCGGATTCGAACCCGGGAAATTAATTCCAAAGTTAGGTGGCTTAACCGCCCAGCTATGAAGGACTTGAATTAATTAATTTTGATGTAGTATATAACCTGAGTCACTTCTACTGAAATGAATTTTGTTCTACACCAGATTCGAACCCGAGAAATAAATTCCAAAGTCAACGCTTTAACCGCTCAGCTATGAAGGACTTGAGAATGAGTGATTTTAATGTAGTATATATAATCTGAGTCAACTCTACTGAAAAATGAATTTTGTCCTACACCAGATTCGAACCCGGGAAACAAATTCCAAAATCGGCTCCTTAACCGCTGAGCTATGGAGGACATGATAACAATCGTCTTTAATGTAGTAGATATAGCTCCGGTGCACCCTAGGTTTGTCACGTGGGTCTAGCCTAATGTCACCTGTTTCATCTTGATTATAGGTAAAGGTGAGCCTAACCTCATCCATAATAAGTTTAAATCGAAAGAATGTGATTTTTGTGTCACACAATTAGTTTGAAAGTTGAAAATAGTGATTTGCACATGTTTTAACGCGTGATTCATCATTCCAACACGTGCAGTTGAAAATAGTAATTCTGAACACGTGCTTCAATATTCAAAAAGTATGTCATTCAAAATATCAGTAATTGTCGAATTGAATACACATCGTATAAAATTAATAATCTAATTCTATGAAATAAAAAAATAGTTATGATATCACACATATTTTATTTACGATTCAGAATAATCTCTCTTTCTATAGAGAGTTCAGTAAAGGTCAAGAAGCGATATGAATATGATAAATTCAAATTATTAATAGAAAATAATTCTAACATCTCATATCCATATTTGTTTAATCTGTGTGTGTGTGTGTTTGTGCTGCTATTCACCTTCTCGTGGTCTTCGATATGTTTGTCTACGAAAAAAGTGGATGCTTGCGATTCCGGATAGAAATCGTGTTAACGAGGCCTTTTATGTGTGCGAGCATGTATAACGAAAAAAGAGAAGTTATTTTTGAGGTGAGTAATACATTTTGACAAGAGTAAAAACAAGCTCCTCTATATAACAATTTTTACGTAAGTAAGTATTTAGAGGATATATTCCCCTCCTAATTTCTCATTTATTGATATTTATAATTCCTTCTAGCAAATGCGTCAATGCATCAAGTTTAGTTTAGTTATCGCTGAAAATATTTTTCCCTTGAGAATTTCACCCATGTTTTAACACATCCAATTCATTTTTTATCTATTTACGTTTCTTGTATCCATATCAACAGAGAACATTTATTAGATTCAGTATAATTTCCTTATGATCCACCGTTACATATCGTTCGAGAGTTTTTATAAACAAACCCCTCTATTTAACAATTTTTACGTAAGTAAGCATTTAGAGGATATATCCCCTCCTGTATTTTCAAGTGATATTTTATCATTCAATGTTAGGTTTCATAAAATAGTTTATAGATGTATGAAATTATCAAAACGCTTTCTATATCTTCCTTTATCGAAAGCATATTCATAGGGAAAATCAAAAATATAGACTTCTTGAGAAATTATTTATTGTTATTATTATTATTATAAGAGGGAAAAAGATTCAATACAAAAATATTTATCCTCAAAATATCATTTGTAAAATACATAAAACCATATAAACAATCAATATAAAAAATTCATCACTTGGTTCTTCACACTAAACTCCGAACTAATCCGTTAATCGGGGAATACTCCATGATACGATCGTTTATGATGATACAATAAGCGCGGGTGTTTTTAGGAAAATTCAGGATACTTTCCATCTCTAGTTTAACGTCAACTGTTGATGACTTTATAGCATCATTCTGTTTCGAGCAATCAATCACGAAAATTGCTTTGTTCTTGAATGCTACATAATCTAGCATCGGTTCGCTCATAATTTTATTCGAAAATGATTTCTGGAAATCGTAGTACATCTGGTACGCTTCCACGTATTGTTGATCGTTGAAATTCATTTTCATTGCTTCATATGGATAACATTCTGAATTCAAGAATAATTTTACATTTAGCAAGTTTATATTATCGAAATATGTACTTTGCTTAACAGGATTATTTTTTCGATCAGTTTGGAAAGCTAGAATCACATATCTGGGGCGTTCCAAATTCATTGATGTTTTAACAGCCCAAATGTCGCGAGTGCTCTCCTTCATCAACGGATTTTCATGCAGATCCCAGCTGCGAAATGGAATCAAAATAGGCTTCTCAGCACTCAAATTTCCCAACATTTGAAATTTAACTTGATCACTTGGAAACACATGTCGCACTTTTAATGCTATCGTCTTCACATTTATTTCAGCCCTCTTCGTACCTGTGCTATTGGTATAACAATCGTTATCGGTTCGAGACCTTATCAAGCGCAGCTTATGTTTACCACTCAAGACTTTGTTATAGTCAATGAATAGGCCTAGTAGAAAATTCAGAGGTATCCATAAATTGATTTTATTATTGTAGACTGAACTCATTGCATCCTTATATGACCATCCAGAAATAGCTAGAGGTACAGATTCGTGTTCGGCATATGTTAGATAAGCTCTGATGGTGCTGACAATACCAGGATCGCGTACTTTGTCTATCTCTTTCCCATTCAATTCATAACTGATATATTCAAAGAGAAACGCTCCAAAATTATTAGTTAGGGTACATTCACCATCACCACTTGCTTCTGGCTGGAATTCTGCCTCGATGAATAAAGCAGACGAGGCCAAATCTACCAACACATCTTGTTGATTGATTAATATCTCAATTTCATCGCTGTAGCCGAAAGATGTTGTATGTGGATAGTAGGTGTGAATTTCTTCTCGAATGATGTCTTCATTAAAGTTTGGTTCGTTGAATATTTGAAGTTTTTCGGACATGGTAACCAAGGGACTTCAAAAAATTTATATTTTCCAATGATAGTGCTGCAGCAACCTTCTCCCTTGAACTCGTTGTAGATAATGACTGATGGTCAATATGAAGATGTCTTTTATTGCTGAAATCCAAATCCATGTCCTCTAGTGACGTCGACTGTAACAACCTTCTCAGATGAATTCTTTTCATATAATGAATGCTGGTAAGTATTGGATTATTATTTATTGTTGGAAGCCATAATCTCTTGCGATCTTTTTCAACTCCAACCGTATAATGATTTCTTCTCCACGAAAATTTACACGTTTCCAATTCTGATCTAAAATATTCAGTGTGATGTTATCGAAGGACGTCTTGTTGATTATCGGTAGATAAATAAGATTCTTCGGCTCTATATCAATGGAAAACCCAGGTGGTACAAGAGGTGAAAACTCATATATCGTATGAGCTAACTTATTGTTATAATATGCTCCTGCGGTTAAGTTACACTCCACTCTAATAGTTTGAACTTTGATTATGTTTATAGGTCGGTCAGATACATGTACTTCACGAGATGTCAATTTCTTTTTGCTGAATCCCAGCAGTTCGCTTATACTATCTTTAGGAATAAAATTTACTTCAAAATCACTCTTTAGTTCTGTGTGTAGAGTGTTGTTGTTAGATTTTATTGATAATTTCCGGTCACGTTCTTCTTGCTTCACTCCTATCCCACAAACTGCACTTTGTATGAAATCCTCGATGTCTGTCAACTCGTAGGACCCTGTAGGTATAGTTACTACTTCTTCCTCACCCTTCACATTTTTATAATAAAATTTATTAAAACCTTCTTCAATGTTCGGAATGCTATTGTACGTATGCAAGCCAACAAGTGCGATAGAATAATATGAATAAGGATCTAGTTCTATTGGTGGGTGAAAATCTACAGACAAGCGGGAGCTCTTACCCGTGATAGTGAACGTCTGAGACATGATTGATGAAAAATTCATCAACAATGTATTTATGTACTAATAAATACAATTTTAGTCGACCACAACTGAAGAATTAGAGAGGAATTTCAAACATAACTGGCCACAATTATAAGTGTTATATTGCTGAAAATTGTCGTGATTGAATAATATCTTACATTTTTTGAAATAATCCACCAGTTCGTGAGGGGGGCGTAAATTGCCAAAACTATCATAATAAAAGACTGTATCACCGACTTTCTTAAACCCAACCCAGTAAGTGCCTTCATTGTCCGAGCTATCTAAATTAACTATTCCACGCTCGTTTTTCCATGGTCCGTTGGATGGCAGTTCATCACGCATAAATACTCCTCTAAAATGGGGAATTTTCAGAGCTTTTGCTAGTTTTCGTAGATCGAGATCGGTCAGAGGTCTTCTGGGTAGGTTTACTGGCAGTTTTTTGGATGTTTATTTAAATATAGACCAAGACCTTCGCGATACTTTTTCAAATATAGACCAGATCCTTGTTTTCCCAAAGCTATAGCTTCCATTGTTTTATTATGTCTTTCCGTTTCCTCCAAGGTTTTCCGAGCTGCTTTGCTGTCGTTGACGGCCTTAGCGATGCCAGCACCACCTCCCGCCAATGCTCCAGCAGCTGATAAACCGGCAAATAGAAGTATTAAAAATGGTAAAAATCCTCCAGTCTTTGGAATAGGAATTACTCTTGGTAATCGAACATTTTTCCGACCACCTGCTTTTTTGAATTGTTTTCGTGCAACTTTCAACGCTGTTTGAGATGTTCTCTTCAGATTGGTGGGGTCAAACTTTTTCTTCATAACTTTTCTTACCCCATCGACAATTGCACTTCCGAACCCAACCTTCTTTCTCATGCCCATCCCCAATTTCCTCTTTGCCTTCATAATTTTATTCACACCGAAAGCGGCAATCCTCTCTCCAAATTTTGTGTCTTTAGATTTGACACGTTGCCAAGCAGCGTTCTCTAATATTTTATCCGCCTCGTGACGTCCTTCCAAACTAGCGTTTCGCAGATATGAAATATCGTGTTGGCGGCAAGCTTTATAGAGTGGATTGATACCTGAATCTCCTCTTCTCAACCGTTCTTCTAATTTTGTACCGGGACCACAGAATTGATAACCAGGAATATGAAGTTCAAACGGGAGCTTGTTTATAAGCGTATTGAGAACACCTTCTCCTACGTAAGCTTCCATACAGACTGATGAGAATTCAAGATTGCACCGTTATTTAACGAGGGGAGGGAGAAAAACTAAAGATCTCAAAGTAATATTTTTTATTAATTTCAAAATTTTCTCAATACAAAAGACTTAAGTATAATCTTAACAATATATGTTTCAAATATTATAATCTTCACTCTTGATTCACCCTCATATTCACGGAATTTTGTTCTATTATAATATCCATACCCTCGAGTCAATAATATTCCAGCTATTTGTTTGTTCCTAATAATCTCCAAATGTTTAATGATGGGTTCATTGAACGAGATCCGAATTATTAATCCAACTGTTGTGATTATTATCTAGACCCAACCATTTCACATACTGTTGACCCCTCCTCTTTCGTAATATTTTTTCGACTAAATACACATCGGGTTGTTTTGTTTTCTGTAATTCTTCCTCATAGAAACAGCCGCTGATTGGTGCGTTGGTCATATCTTCTAGTAGATATGTGACCGGGCTGGTAATTTTTACTTTGATGATTTTAAATAATTCCGTACTCCAATTGGGCGTAAATCCGTTCTCAAAAATATGTTTAGCCTTACTTATTCGTACCACATCTCCAACGTTGTATTTGTGAGGCAGAGCTAACTTGATGTGTGAGTAGGATCGCTTCAATATCTCGCTCTCAATCTGTTTCGTCACTTTTATTGGAGCCATATTTATAGTACTATGTTTACGTTTATTATATTTTTCTGTGGTTTCTTCAAGTATATCAAGCCATTTGTATTTCCCGCTAAGACTGAAATGTTTGTAGAGCGATTCCTTTAATGTTCGAATGACATGTTCAGCAATGGCTGCTTTTTTCACACTATACGTATTATAATGATTGATATTATGTTTCTTCATTAGATCGTTAAAGTGTTTATTGAAGAATTCTTTTCCCTGATCGCTTTGCAGATTCCTAGGCTTACGATGTCCTTCTAGCAATATAGAACTGACCGCTTTCCGAACCTCTTCGGCTGATCTCGTTTTCAGCGGGCGTGTCCATAGAAATTTCGAGAAACAATCGATCATAACCAAAATGTATTTGAATCCTCTATTTCACGAGCGTAATTACCCATTTCAGCCAGATCCATTTGCCACAAATCATCCAAACCTTTTATGATCGTTCTGCGCCGTTTGAAATTCTTCCTACTAGGCTTATGAAGCTCATGCACAACTTGTTCTCTACTCATCTTATCAATGCGGAAATCTAGTTTAGAATTAATTTTTTGGGTATATTCACAGGATTTGGAGTAATACGTTTCACAGAGCCCTGCTTTGTTGTTGTTGTGGATGATGAGGGTCTCTTCTTAGAAGGTTCCACAGATGTCATCCGTCGTTCTAACGCCTCCACTTTACTAGTAATGTCATTTAGACGCATGTTCACAATGTTAAATGTGTTATTGATCTCTTTCAATTCATTTCTGTTTTCCCTCACACTATCACTGATTGTTTTATACTCTGATTTTATATAGATCCCCATTCCATTATATTTATTCTGAATGTCCATCAGATGTTTATCAATGTTGAGAATAACCTTCTCATTAGTTAATTTATGTTCATCCAGATCCTTGTTGATATCTTTGATCAAATTATCAACCCTAACATTGAAGGTATCTTTAAGACTGGTTTCCGTTTTCAGATTCAGTTTGTATGTTAATTTATCAACATATACTTTATTTGCAACATCTCCATCATCATTCGGTGATTTTACGTTGCACAATCTACGATTTTCCATATCATAACTTCCATCACTCGTTAGGAATAATCCTTGTCCGTGAACTTGTTTGAAATCATTATTAAATACATTTGTATCATATATCCACATGGAAGAGGAGGCTCTGCCAAACTTATCCATTGAAACCATCTTTATAACTGTGATGAATTTGTCTTACACTCGATTTTTGTTCGATTACACCAGCCTCTATCAATTCTTCTATTATAGAGACTATCTCGTTGTGATGGTTATTGTTACCAGCGAGCGAAGATGCAACAAGAAGTCTCAGTCTATCCACAATTTCGTTAACGTCATCCCAATAATTATATTCGATTGGTTTCTCGTTATATTCAAGCATATCATTTTTGATATATGCATTTCCAGTGTATGTTTTAGACCTTGGTCTTTTAATGGAATTAATCAAAGGTTTCAGTACATGTTTGTATTTTACAGTGTTTCTTATTCGATCAGCGGGATCGTTATTACGTCTATGGGCACTAGTCATTTCCATCATTTGACTGTAATTTTTTCCATCTTCCACGGTGTAGGTGTCAGGTAGAACATCTCTGTAGAATATCAAATTATACAGTCCTGTGGTACCCTTGAACGAAGTTCCCTTAATAATTATATTACTCTCACTATCAATTTCAATAGGTTGATTACCCATGAACCATTTATCTAAAGTCGAATTATATTGCAAACCCATTTTATCATCGTATCTCTTGACATCATCATCCAATAGAAATCCTTCCAAGTAATAACGTGCTAATGTGGGGTATTGTTGCAGAAACTCCTCTGAAGCCGCTGCATTATCTTTCTTAAGTTTTCTGAATTCTTCACGAATCTGATCGATAGTAGGTTCGGGGGTAAACACATCCTCTTCAGTATCTGGGGGGTTATATACGAATTCTTCCCCTTCAGTTACAATATTTGGGATTGGTATGTTCTCCATTTGTGTTGCTGTAGAAACAATACTTTTAGGCTTAATCAACGAATTTTGTTTGATTATTTCAGCATTTTTCGCAATTTCCTCCAGAGGCTTAGATACATTCTTGAACATATTATCTAGAATTGTATCATTTTCAGCTTTACCCAATTTCACAGCCATATATTTTTTCCTCACAACGTTTGCTAACTCCCAAATTTTTCTCTTCAATTGTTGTTTTTCTTTTAACATGTTACTCACACGCACGTCCATGCTGAGCGGTTTGTCTATTTCAAATGATAGTATATATACATGTTAGATGTATATATAGCTATCAAAACTTTTGCGATAACGTCCTTTGTTCATAGCACAGTCTTTGTTTATCATAAGGAATCCATATTTATCTTTCCAACATGCGCTACATATCTCTTTGAATTTCTCGAGTGACATGTCGGTACTTACATGATCGGTAAATATATGTTTCAAATTGAGTTCATCCTGTTTGAAAATAATCAAGCAATTGGCATTGTCGCGCAATCCATGTTTTGGACATTTTGCAAAAGACTGACAAAGATAGAAACTATCAATTGAATTGTGTCTCCCTCTTGAAAAATAAGAACGAATTTTGTCCTGTTTCTCATCCATTACATCATCGAATATTATTACCGAATTAGGTTTCGCTTCTGTGAGGTCTATGACGTTATCACTTTCAGTGTATGGAAAATATCCAAGCCCAGCAATTTTCTTCAATGTTTCCTCCAGTAACTGGTATTTTGGTTGGTGTAAAGACTTTGAATAGATGTACACGTTTTCAAATTTCAAGCCGTTTGCATCTAACAATAGAGATAACATTACATTTGTTTTCCCACAATTACTTGGACCACAGATTATTGTTCGTAGAGTATTTGGCAGCAAAGAGCTGTGACGTTGTGGTTGTTCAACATTCTCAATGCTTGACCCTAAGTTCATAATATTCAACGAGTCTTTTTGCTTAACAATCTTCATCATGCCTGAAGGCGAATAGAAATCATACTGAAACATATGTTAATAAGCATTTGTTTATATACTAGTTGACATATTGTGTATGTCCGAGCACTTCTACCATGTAACTGTCAAAAGCAAGTATCAAAGACGTGTTAAATTTGTCCGAATGTTGAAACACGTGTATAAATGTTGAAGCACACGTCTGCATGTGTTAAACACGTGTCTGAATTTTGGAGCACTTGTCACTCAATAGAACTAGATGCTCATTCATAGTATTCTATTGCACAAGACGATCTAAATTTAAAGCATATATATAATGATCACGTGGTATATGGTTTTATGTATTTTACAAATGATATTTTGAGGATAAATATTTTTGTATTGAATCTTTTTCCCTCTTATAATAATAATAATAACAATAAATAATTTCTCAAGAAGTCTATATTTTTGATTTTCCCTATGAATATGCTTTCGATAAAGGAAGATATAGAAAGCGTTTTGATAATTTCATACATCTATAAACTATTTTATGAAACCTAACATTGAATGATAAAATATCACTTGAAAATACAGGAGGGGATATATCCTCTAAATGCTTACTTACGTAAAAATTGTTAAATAGAGGGGTTTGTTTATAAAAACTCTCGAACGATATGTAACGGTGGATCATAAGGAAATTATACTGAATCTAATAAATGTTCTCTGTTGATATGGATACAAGAAACGTAAATAGATAAAAAATAAATTGGATGTGTTAAAACATGGGTGAAATTCTCAAGGGAAAAATATTTTCAGCGATAACTAAACTAAACTTGATGCATTGACGCATTTGCTAGAAGGAATTATAAATATCAATAAATGAGAAATTAGGAGGGGAATATATCCTCTAAATACTTACTTACGTAAAAATTGTTATATAGAGGGGCTTGTTTTTACTCTTGTCAAAATGTATTACTCACCTCAAAAATAACTTCTCTTTTTTCGTTATACATGCTCGCACACATAAAAGGCCTCGTTAACACGATTTCTATCCGGAATCGCAAGCATCCACTTTTTTCGTAGACAAACATATCGAAGACCACGAGAAGGTGAATAGCAGCACAAACACACACACACAGATTAAACAAATATGGATATGAGATGTTAGAATTATTTTCTATTAATAATTTGAATTTATCATATTCATACCGCTTCTTGACATTTACTGAACTCTCTATAGAAAGAGAGATTATTCTGAATCGTAAATAAAATATGTGTGATATCATAACTATTTTTTTATTTTATAGAATTAGATTATTAATTTTATACGATGTGTATTCAATTCGACAATTACTGATATTTTGAATCACATACTTTTTGAATATTGAAGCACGTGTTCAGAATTACTATTTTCAACTGCACGTGTTGGAATGATGAATCACGCGTTAAAACATGTGCAAATCACTATTTTCAACTTTCAAACTAATTGTGTGACACAACAATTACATTCTTTCGATTTAAACTTATTATGGATGAGGTTAGGCTCACCTTTACCTATAATCAAGATGAAACAGGTGACATTAGGCTAGACCCACGTGACAAACCTAGGGTGCACCGGAGCTATATCTACTACATTAAAGACGATTGTTATCATGTCCTCCATAGCTCAGCGGTTAAGGAGCCGATTTTGGAATTTGTTTCCCGGGTTCGAATCTGGTGTAGGACAAGATTCATTTTTCAGTAGAGTTGACTCAGATTATATATACTACATTAAAATCACTCATTCTCAAGTCCTTCATAGCTGAGCGGTTAAAGCGTTGACTTTGGAATTTATTTCTCGGGTTCGAATCTGGTGTAGAACAAAATTCATTTCAGTAGAAGTGACTCAGGTTATATACTACATCAAAATTAATTAATTCAAGTCCTTCATAGCTGGGCGGTTAAGCCACCTAACTTTGGAATTAATTTCCCGGGTTCGAATCCGGTGTAGGACAAAATTCATTTCAGTAGAATGCGAGTACACAGATGACTAGTTCACAGACTGCAGATTGGAAAAAACATACCAGACCATAGTTGGAGGAATCATAGATCACCAAACCATAGCCTACCTGTCCATCGATTGATGAACCATAGAGCATAGTCGGGTGCACCATAGATTACCAAACCAAAGACCATCGATTGGTGAACCATATACTTCTATGACTGCGCATGCGCGATTGTGGATGACCTTGGAATGGACAGTTTTCGGTAAAATGAACCTTAGATTTCCTTATGGAGATTTACATGCAAAAAAGGTCGATTGTGGTGGAGAACCGGTGTAGCACATCTACTGGGGTACAAAAGTGTAAAGCAAGAAACTTCTGTTTTTAAAGTGCCGAAAGATGCGGAAATGCGAAAAAAGTGGATGCTTGTTATTCCGGAAAGAAATCGTTTCAACGAGGTCTTTTGTGTGCGTCATGTATAACGAAAAAGGGGAAGGTATTTTTAAGGTGAGTAATACATTTTGACAAGAGTAACAGTTCTATTCCTCTCTCAAATCAGAATACTTAGTAACACTGTTTGCGATTCCGGGAAGAAATCGTTTTACCACTTCGTGATCTAAGCGCTAGCTGGTGGCTGAGCGAGGGACTACGAGTTAGGCGACCCGTAAGAGACTCAAGTCAATCATAGAGTTTCCAGACCTGTGTATACGACCGTGTATAAAACTGATATCGATTTAAAGTCAAGAAGATTAATTCTTAAATCTATATCTAGAACTCTTAGTTATCAGAAGTTGTACTGTTTATATCAATTAATGAACCTCATGTGAAAATTAGGCTAGATGTAATGGAAATGAATCTTTTCAAAAATGTTTTCATTTAACTTCCACTCCTTATTCGTTCAACTTCAATACCATAACCATAAGTAATTTGTTTTTATTTGGTGCTATAAATCGAGTTGAATATTTGTTCAAATATTATATTCATTCTACTACTGAACATCGTGCATTGTTTTGAACATTATGATAATCGTGCATTTCAAGTGTTGGTTTCCATAAATAATAACACTTACTTTGACATCGAAATAAGAAAAATAATATGAATTAATAATACCAACTTGAAGATGAACGTCAAATCCCTGTATCACTATTTACATCTTTCAGGTGTTAGATCAAGCTTATTTCAATAATTGACCAAGTAAATTCTTGAAATAACAGCGATAAGAGTGAAACTTTTTTGGGTACGCTTCAAATGTCGAATCGATGCCTGTAAAAATTGAATTTATCAATTTCACATACATGATATGAAACTGTTACAATACATTTGTGAATAAACTCATTAATTATTTTTATAGGTGAAACTTTAAGTAGTTAAATTATTATAAAGGAATTTGACAATTTGTGCTAAAGGCTTCTGTGAATGATGACCTTTTTATGCAAAAAATACAAAGAAACACTTATCCTACTGGTTTTTTTGGAGGAGTATTAAAAATTGTTGAGCCCGATTTGTAAAATGATTGGAAATATTGAAACTTGCTCAAAATGAATAATTATCATTATTATCCTCGTCTTTTTATAGAAATAAATTGAGACATAAGAATCAATTTGCATATTATAAGACTGTTTGGAATGTTTCTAGGAGTGTAGGGATAAAACATGTGATTCTAGTCAAAATAAGTATAGTGAAGGAAATATTCTAGACAATTACCACTCACATTTTTTGCTAATCAGCATGATATATTATAGATTTAAAAAATCATATAAAAAGTGATGTATCTGCGCACATTGGACATATCTACAAATGTGCACTGGACTATTTGCATTTGGTACCTTCACTGTGTTAGTTGCCCAATCTTGTATCGATAAGCTTGCCAAGCTGTATACTTAGCATAGTGAAAGACATTAAACTTTTTTTTGAACACCATTTTTGCCAATCAATAATTAATGCAAATTACCTGTCAGATGTGAACTAAAATGCTGAATGGCGTGGTAGTGGATTTCCATCTGGCTTTATGTATTTCAAACCATTCCTCTCAGATATAATATCACTTGTATCAAAATGATTGGAACATAAATGATGATATTTAGTCAAGCATCGATCTTCCTGTCAGCCGAGGAGAGATACTCAAATTTTCTCCTTTCACTATCAGCCTGAAACCTGAAGTAGTAATACAAAAATATACTAGCAATGTATCGAAGGCAATGAAAGAAATTCTTCCATATGAAAAGCCGAAAAATTGAAAATTTGTTCAACAAAATTGTAAGTATGTTTACTTTTATCGCCGTTGCACTGCACTGGACATAGTAAACAATACTAATAGTCCGGTCAAATTAGCCAATTATCCCGGGAAATTTTCCGGACTCAACCAAATGAAATGCAGTTTTTTGCAAACTGTTCGGGAGGCCAAATAGATCATTTGAACAATATAACATATTGCCGCTAGGACGTCCTCTAGCTTTGAGAGCATTAATTGGCCAATTTCCATGTCCAATTTTTGGTAACGCTCGGGAAATCCTTAAATAGTTCGCAAGGTGGACAAAAAATCCTACTCGTGGGTTTTCGAGGTCGCTGATCAAGATTCCGACTTCAGATTTTACATTTGATCACTTCCTGGGGTGTAATTGACCAATTATTGCCCAGAAATGGAGCAAATTTTAAAAAATTTTTAAAATGTCAAAAACATTTTGAAGTCGCTGATCAAGATTCCGACTTCAGATTTTACATTTACCACTTTCTGGAGAATGAATGACCAATTATTGCGTGAAAAATGGCAAATTTTCAATAGCAAATAATAATACACATCAATCAAATTTTTTTTTAGTCATTTTTCAGTCAATAATTGGCCAATTCCTTCCCAGGAAATAGTTAAATGTAAAATCTGAAGTCGGAATGTTGATCAGCGACCTCGAAAACCAACGAGTGGGATTTTTTGGCCACTTCACGAACTATTTAAGGATTTTCAGAATTTTACCAAAAATTGGACATGAAAATTCGCCAATTTATACTCCCGAGAAAAGGATGTTCATTGACATTTTGTGTAAGTCTTGTCTCAATTATTTACACTGACAAGCACTACACATATTTTTTCGTTCACCCCGTTGACGCCGATTGTGCTGAGACCCAAGAAGCGTTTTTCCTCAGCGTTGCCCAACTTCAATTCCTATAATTTCATACCGAACGTGGACACCGAGAAATTTTTCTACTACGAAATTAACGATCGTGCAAAGTCAAGTGAAATCTCCATTCCATCGAGCAATTAGGAAATAACTAATATCGAAGCATTCTTTCTGTTGGTTCTCGTAGACGACCGACTTTTGGACGAGTTGGAAGAGGCATGGTTTCACGTCGGAGCGCTTGCCGATGACTTGGTTGGCGTCACCTTTGGGCGGCACTTGGGAACACTATGCGAGCTGCAAAATACATTGCTCAGCATAGTGGCCAGCAGGAGCCGCGCTGAATGATTCAGGACAACGCTGATGAGACGGAAATAGTAAGGAGAGCGCACTGCTGGAGGCGATAAATCATTTAATGGCAGGGGTGGAAGTATCAACGTTATGTAATATATCTAAGAAGGAGACGTTTTCATAGATTAGGATAGAGAATTATTTTTTAGTTATCAGTAATCACTCCTGAATCAATCATAAACTAGTCATTAGTTAATTATGGACCAGTTATCCACATGTCTATGAAACCTACGATGGTGTAATTCCACCCTATCATATCATCATCAATCACGAACCTCTAGAACCTGTTACTTTATTATAGAATACTTTTTCCATAATAAAGACTCTTGACCCAGGTATGAATTATATATAAAATTCTAGGGAAATAGGTCAAATCAACACTTATGTTTTATATTCTCATCTTCACGTACGTTTCGGTCTCACGACGATCATCATAAGGCTTATTATGTCCAGAACGGGATTCATTGAAACCAATTATATTAGCACAAAGCGTCCATATTGCACCAATTTTGATTAAAAATGCATAAATCGCCAAAACGAACCGAACCACGAATAATCGAAATTATACCACATCAATGTTTCAAGCATCAAATATAACAAGAATCCTCTATTTAGTAATATTCTTATAATATACAAACGCATGTTATTACTGTCTTTACGACTGAAGACAAAAATAATTACTCTCGAACCAGATGTTAAGATCTATGAGGTACTAGAAGAAGATGTCAGACCTATATTGGAACATCGTTTTTGAGCATTCTTCCTAAAATATACTTTTATCATTATAAAGACGAATGTAAGAATTTGCAAGAGTCATAATTAATCAGGTTAGTTTGAATCTGACTTAATGTCTGAATATCTGTCCTATGATTTAAAGATTTGGAGTCACGTTTCATGTGAATCATCCCCAGAATAGATCTTCATGATAATTGGTTTCCTTAGTTAAAATATTAACATTCTCATAATCGAATTGATGGCTATAATCAAAGCAGTGTTTAGCAAGCGTGGTGGAATTTTCTGAGTTTTTGTTTCTTATGCTATACTTATGGTCATACATTTTCTTTTGTAAATATTGCTTGGAGATTCCAGTATGAGTCTCATCGCAATCTAAGCAATTTGATTTGTATACTGTTGCGGGTTTGTTCATCTTTAGGTATTGAAGGTTTTAGATTTGAGAAAAATTTTCCAACACAATTGGTAGGTCTATGCGCGACAAAAGGATGATATAAATGACGCGCATGAACGTACTAATTGTGTTGGAAAATTTTTCTCAAATCTAGAACCTTTAATACCTAAAGATTAACAAACCCGCACAGTATACAAATTAAATTGCTTAGATTGCGATGAGACTCATACTGGAATCTCTAAACAATATTTACAAAAAAGAATGTATGGCCATAAGTATAGCACAGGAAACAAAAACTGCTTTGATTATAACCATCAATTCGATTACAAAAATGTTAATATTCCAACTAAGGAAACCGAATATTATAAAAGATCTATTCTGGAGATGATTCACATAAAACGTGACTCCAAATCTGTAAATCATAGGATAGATATTCAGACATTAAGTCAGATTTATACTAACTTGATTGATTAAAGCTCTTGCAAATTCCTACATGCGTCTTTATAATGTTAGGAGTATATTTTAGGAAGGATGCTCAAAAGTAATGTTCCAATATAGGTCTGACACTTTTTTCTAGTACCTCATAGGTCTTAACATCTGGTTCGAGAGTAAATACTTAACGTAATAGTTTTGGTCTTCAGTCGTAAAGACACTATACTAACAAGCGTTTGTACATTATAAGAATAATACTGAATAGTGGATTCTTGTTATATTCTATGCTTGAAACATTGATGTGGTACAATTCCGATTATTTGTGGTTCTGTTCGTTTTGGCGACGTGGGCATTTTTAATTGAAATTGGTGCAATATGGACGCGTTGTGCTAATATAATTTGTTTTAAGAAATCCCGTTTTAGAAATAATAAGTCTTCTGATGATGGTCGAGAGACCGAAACGTACGTCAAGACGAAAATATGAGACATAAGTGTTAATGTGACCTATTTTCCGAGAATTTTATATATAATACTTTTACTCTTCTTTGAGTGGATGATGAATATTCAATTTTGAATGTATGATAGATATTCACTGTTGAGTATAGGAAAGATCCTATATTTATATCTCGCAATGCTCTATAACATTTGAATCTTTTGAATAACAATACTTCAATACCTATTTTTTTATTCATGGATTTGATTTGTATGATCCGGAGAAGCTGCCACTGGGAACAATAAAGGTAACGTTTGTGTTATAGGTCTCAAGTGTCAATATAAAACAAGGTTATATCATAGTGTAATTAATTTGGACTTTATATTTTATATTCCTACAATCATACAATTGACCATTAGAAGTGCCAGAAAGCAAGAAATTGTGCCAACAAAAGTGAGTAAAGATAATGATCTATACCCCATTAACCGAAAGTAACATCCATGATGAAGGGAAGGAGAGTCTAACTTTCTAGTTCAACGAGACAGCTATTTCTTTCGATGTTATGTATGAGAAGATGGCACACTATTGATTCAGTATCGAGATGGAATAACAAATGATTCCGCTTTGCTTGCAATTTGTTCGCGCGTAATCTATGCACATATATTTGTAACTGGTTTTGAAAGGAGCCCATGAGTCTTAAACAGGGAGACAGGCTTTTTACTTCGAGAACAAGAGCTTAACAGACATAGAATGCAGACATTTGTAACTGTCTTCTCCAACGCACTTACTACTTTGAATCCTCTGTCACTTCAGACTTTGAACCAGTTTTCTATCTCATCACAGTATTCTTTTCAACTAGGATATTACTCATTGATGTCCAATGAAGACTGGTATTCATAAACAACTACTGAACAGCTACAAAGTGGTACCTACTTTAGAATGCTAATGTTATCATTATGAAATGACCAGATTTACTATGTTGGAACTTGTTTGGCGAAATACGTTGTATGAACCTCAATACTATACCTTTCTGGGTTGAATTAAAGCTTTCAGGGCACAGTGTCATATAAATACATAGAATGTATCATAATTGATGACTTTGATTTCAGGGAGTGTTTCCTCGTCATATTTTATAAAATAAAGGTCATATAAACGTATGTCGAAACTTACTCCGTTTAAACTGTTTTTTGTTAATCACTAAAAACTCTTTTTGCCAATTTTGTTGGAGCTGGGTTATTTGTTAACAGTAACAAGGGGCTTCTTTAGATGTGATTGATTTATAAAGTGACGTCAGCGACGTCGCAGAGGGTTTTACGATTGATATTTATGGTAAAAATCTATGTACGCGTCACGTTTGACATATTCATCGAATTAAAAATGTTAATACCTTATCCTTTGAGTATTTTTATATCTTGCTCAGTTTCCGAGGAAAAAACGATATCGTTGAGCCTTACAACGGAAATCTAAAACATTTTCAATTTTCCCAAGTTTTGCCAAAACGGTAATTGGAGAGAGGCCATAATAACTAGAACCATTTGAGCTCTGTTTCCGAAGTTTTGACTTTTATAGTCATCCTCAGGGCACTACAATAAAGTTTCTGATTACTACTAGTTTTAATATAAAATAATGGTGACAAAAATAGATGGAGAATTAAATGGTGATAAATACATTGAGGTTGATAAAATACATATAAATTTACGATGTAGTTCAACTTATGTGTCAGTTATAGACACGTGATAAAATTGATGAAAATTATAAAACAGTTACAATAGAAAATAACAGGCTACTTACAAGACCAATGGGTTTCTTGTCGTGATAACATGTAAATAAGTAAGGACATTTACTTATATATATACTGCAATTCCTTATATTTGTATTCACTATTGAGAAATTAATATTTGTCTATTAAGGAGAGAGAGTTTTTTCTTCATAACCACCAAGGTCACAAAACATCATACAGAAAACTACAGTCTTATAATGCCCTTACTTTGATATATCTTATCGAATCAAAGTTAGTGGCGTAGAAATATGAGTTACGCATTGTAAAACTTCAGAGATCCAGGTATTTGAAATTTTTTTGATATTCCATATTTTTTGAAGAATTTGTTGCTCTTAGATAGGTTTGACCGTTTTGGAGAAAAATTTTCCTCACTATTCTTCGCCTTTTCGTTACCTGCAGTTCCCCGTTGTCCCAGAACCCAGATCATATTAACGCGGTTCCGGTCTGCTCGTATTTTCAGTTCCTCTTCGTATACTCATAGCAATTTCGGAAATGTGTTGTCGAAAGAGTGCCGTTTTGGAATGTTATCTGTTATCAAGTCTAGCACGTCCTTGGTCACAATTCTTCTAATACTCATGTGTCATAGCTCAATGTGAACATTATTTCGTGTGTTTTGTATTCTGAAGATTCCAAGCCTTGTCTCTCTCAGAAGCACGGGAGAGGCAATTCCAGTGGCACCTCCATAGCTGCAGTGGGTGTCGACTTCATAGCTGCCGTGATCTTTGGACAGGCAAGTCTCTGAACTTTGATTAGTCTTGTCATAGTCCTTCTTTGTTGTGTCTTAGGCCAAAAGCGGCATATGGTCAATTTCGAAGTTAGTATCACCCCGAGATATTTGACTTCCCCCTTTATCTGTAGAGTTTCTCCTCGCAGCTTCAGGGGTCCTTTGGCCCCCAATTTGGATCTTTTCTGTATGAGATATCATCTACGGAGAAAGCCAGAAGTTGTTTCCTTCTCTTTCCGTGTTCCTACTCATAAGGATCGATTCTTGAGTCCTCAGGTCTTCGGATTTTGGATCTGAAAAAGCCCGCTGAACTCGGATAGATCTAAGATCAGCACCTCATGGATAACTGTAAGGACCCCGAAGATGACCTCATGCCCTCTTCCTCAGCAATCCGATCGTCTCCCTAAGGTCAATTAGCATAGGTCATCGATATGATCCATGTGCTAAATCTTGTTATTTCGAATTGAGGTGTACTTCTGCTCCCAGATGGGGCATCTACTGTTCAGTTTTGGACCAATTTTGCCTGTTCTTGGCTCAGATGGTCTTCCGGCAGACGCCTGTACATACCGCCACTTCGAGACCCTTTGCAACAGAGCTGTAGGTAGCAGTGGACACCTGGGCGTTCCTTTGCCCCTTTTGTTTGGAGATGCTCCGGTCCTGTGGTGCCGATGCACAGGACTAAGGTTGGTTACTCCGAGATTACGCCCCTTCATTGACACCGTATTTCAAATGTTAAAAAACGACTCCGGTGCCATTCCTTCCAAGTCACGGGTTCACAGCTTCGAATTTGAGTCCTCGCTGAGGGCAGGCACACCTGGGCGATGGGGTCGCAACATCCCTGCGTCTTGGGCCTAACATGTTCCTAATCTCGAAGAAGAGATGTTGAATATCGTCGCAGAGCAGCCTAGCATAAGCATTACGACAATTGCAACACAACATACACAATCACAATCTACAGTTTGGTCAACTTTAAGATCCTATTCCACCTACATCAGCGGGTACAGTCTCTACTACCAACGGATGTTCCGCTTCGTGTGAAGTCTTGCGACTGGTTGTTACTTCAGGAACAATCAATCCCAAACTTTATCATGAACATTTTAATCACGGATTAGTCAATTTTCGTACTTAATATTGTTAACAATTTCCACCACACTCATTATTGGGCATTGAAAATCCTCACGTAACTTGGCGAAGAAAATTTCAAGCGATTTTCAAAAAATGTGTAGTCCTCAATTGAGTCCTCATTGGCCCTTTCATCATGAAAAATCGTTTAACTGGTGATATTGATTCCCAATTTTTGTGGCTATTCATCTGAATTTTGTTTCAACATAATGAGATCTTTGTTAGGACAAGTTTCTTCCCTCTGGCCAATCAAGCAATTCAATAAATAAGCAATATGGAAAGTACCTAGATATCTATTCAATTCATAACGAGGACCACAATTTAAATACTCTGGCTTGGATTGTGTCATTTCTTCAAAAAATATTTCTATTATCGTTAAGTTTAAATTTATCAAAATTATTTGCATTATCAGAGTAACTATTACTGATTGAGTCTGAGTCAGCTAAAGGAGTTATATTACCTAGGTTTTCTACAATTTCTGATAAATTGTCTATGAACAGTAACAAATTGAACTCAATCCGTAAGTCACCAGGTCCAATTTCCTTGCATAAGTGGACAATTTTGTTCTTCTTCTCGTTGGTTGCTCCTGTTGTGGTTTCCATGGGTTTTCAATAAACTGGTTTCTTGGTTTCGAGGATTTCTACACAATTTTGGAGATTTCTAACACTCTATTCCCGATCAATAGACGGAACGGAAAAGTACGTTGATTCGTAGCAATTACGGAAATCTTACCAACTGCGCCAATTATATTTTATAATTGCCAAAGTTATTTTTTTGAAATACTTATTGAGTACAAAATTACTTGAAAAGTTTCAACGTTTAAGGCTGCACCCTGCCAGTACATACAATTATTTACACTAATACTCATGATGAGAAAGGTTTTTCTTTATCAACATTTCATAAAGTACTATATCAGCACTTTTCATTAGAGGGACTGAACTGCACGAGGTAATTATAGTTAGGGAAGTAAATATTAGAAGTAGTCATTGATTTCCGATTATTTATAAAAGTACCTAATTCATACGTCATTTCAAAATCTGTTTTTGCTGTCGAGTATTTTTAAATAAAATGATACTGAAATTATGTAATTAAAACTATTTAAAGCGTGAAAATGAATTGTCTTAATTTTCCCACGTTCTCTTAAATCACATATCTTCAGTTACCAACATAACCAACATATGTATTGGAAGGTTTTATTGTTATAGATACATTTTTCGAAAATTAATCTCAATTCAAGCTCTGTCATGTTCACACCACCCTTAATTATCATATGTATAGGATGTTCCAAATTCGAGCCACATGATTGGGATCTCGGAAACTATGAGAGTCAAATATATATATATGGGTGAATTACATCTGAATACCGTTCAGAATTCAAATTACCCTCGTAAAGACCCTAAAATTTGATTCCTGTAAACTCCAACCCAAACATTAAGAGCATTATGACCCTATCTTCTTGCTTCGCGGTTCTGTCGCGGGTTTTTAACAGAATTATAATGTTCATTATTCCGATCAAAGAGCCCTTTGTTGAGAAGTTGCATTCATCTCTCTTAATTCTGGTGTTATTTTTCATTCAGACATTTTCAAAACTGGAGTCTTCTATCGCTATCTCCAGGCCAAAGCTCTTGACTGATGTGTAGTTTATAAGAGCGATAGTGGTTTTTTCTTAACAATCTATGAATACCTGTGGCAACAGTTGTTTTTTCTTAACACTATGAATAAGTGTGGCTGGCAAATTCAGTTCTTGGGAAAATTGTCTGCTTGAACCTTGTGGATTTTCGGTAACCGGCGGTCAAAACTCTGTGAAAATTGTTATGAGAATGTAGTCAAGACTTACCACATTGATAATGCCCTGCTGTTTCAGACTTTCATAGAGTTTAGGATTTCTATCCAGCATACCAAAATAGCTATTATATATAATGTGGTTTGTGGCGGTCTGTAAACTGCACAAGATACTGTTCGCATGATAGTTGCGAATTTCTATGCAAAGAATAGTAAATTCGAAGCATATCTCGTCATAAAAGCCAAACTGTAAGCTATCATAATTATTATTGACAGGCGTCAACCGATGCACCAATTTTTTTTGAATACAAATACACCTTTATCTCTCAATGATGCACCGGTCGGGTGGTGGCGGGGAATTCGCGATGAAGGCTATCAAGAAGGGCAAAGTAATTTTAAACATCATTCTTAGTCCTTTGTATTAAGTCGTATTAGTTCTAGATCGTATTTTATGAATTGAAATATAATTATTAATTAGACATAGTTTATTGTCAATGAATTGCGGAGGTAGGTGGCTAAGTAATTATTGCTGTTGTTCAAACTCAGTATATTATTGTATTTCTTTAACATATTTTCACCGTGCTGATAATTTAAATGAGTATATGACAAGAATTGATTTATTTAATAAATAATAGTGGCCAAACAATTTATAAATTTTTGTTAAAAACAGAACACTATGATTTTTTAAGTCAATTTTTGCCGTCAAAATGTTGAAAAATTTGAACATGTTATACGTCAAATATCTCAGAATGCAAAGAGGATTCTAAATAAAAAATAAAAATTCCAGGTCCGTATAAAGTTGATGATTTCCAACAAAGGGAACGTCAGATTTTATATTTGGCAACGTCATCTTGTAGAAGTAAAAATGTGTCAACGATAAAATACCATTTATTTTGAGATATTATTTTGAATAAAGTAAGAGAAAATTGATTATTTTTTTCTAAAAATTTCGGTTATTTTCGAATATCTTCGGAATTATCCAGCATTTTTTATTCCCAAGCGTCATTTTGTTAAGTATCAAAATGCACAACTTTGACCCTATTTGACCATTTTCGTGTCTCTCATAGAGGGGGAAAACTGACAATGATAAAGTGTCATTTATTTCGATATATCATCTCAAATCAAGTCAGAAAAAAATAAAAAATTTTACCAAATTTCGCTTATTTCGACATTTTGCTTAGCGTCATAATGCGCAACTTTGCCCCACTTCAACCATCTTCGTATCTCATACAGTTTCCGAGATCCCAATGATGCGCCTCGAATTTGAAACACCCGGTTCATTATCGAATCATAATTCCATATTTTTAATTTTTAATTAGTTCGATTTGTATTCCGTTACTGACAACATAATATTTGGTTATGCCCAGTAACCAATGCAGTGATAACTACAGTATTGCACTAAAATGAACATTGAATCAAAAATAGATTGATAATCGATCTGCCATAAATATTTATTGATGAAAATGATCTTCTTCGTGTGTCTATAGAAATGTTTTTCAGTCTGTTTCCATATAAATTTTTTTAAATGTTCATCTTGTTCATCACCAAATAGGGTTCATCGCCAGGAGCTTGTAAGGGATTCTTTAATCCAGCATTTCTTACAAAAACATGAGTTGCATTAAATTTTTTATAGCTAATTATTTCGAGGCTATTTATTATACCATAGTTGCTAATTGTATAACGAGGAAAAAATAATTCTGATACTCCAAATTTATATTTATCAATATTTAAAATTATACCATAATGCACTTTTTGTAATTCAAAATTCAAGTCGTTTCAAATTTATTGAGGTAATAGTATCTGCACTTCTGCAGCCATCGTCGAGGTAACCAATCATTGCGCTTATATTAATTTATATCAAATGTGCGTATGTAAAGCTACTGTGCTGACGATTGCGCCGTTCCTATTGTATGAATGGTTTTTATATTTTGCAAATTGTGTTAACAATAGAAAATGTACTGTTCTTGATTGCGGTAGGCTAATGCAATTAGAACTTTCGTCATATGTCTTCTATTCTCCAAATGAAGCATAGTATTTTGTTCAATAAAACAACAATGTTCTTCTGGTGGTTATAATTGTAAATCCTTCGCATTCATTCAACTCGTAGAAGTATATGAAAGTTTTATTTCAAGATTTGAACGACGTTGAATTTGAGTCATCTAAATGAGACATCGAATTAATTTCAGACTACAGTAAAAAGTACAGGTCGTCATGGCGGTGATAGGTCGTTGAAAAGGCAAAAGGCTCTAGTAACGCGCGCTTAATATTAATTGATATATAGATATTTAATCCAGCGGTTGTGGCGCAGTTAACAAGACTGAAATTGCTTTGGGTAGCGTAGATTCGAAACTTACAGCAAATATTTTTCATTATTTATTTTTTTTGGGTTACAATTTTATATGTGATGTTACCTCCAAGCAACAATTCTAGGTTGGTAAGTGAGTATTTTTTAGGATGCAATACAATTGAACATAGCAGCTAGTATTTACAACTACACAAAATGAGCTCGGAATTATGAATACGACAAGTAACTTAGAATGCTAACTGTTGATTCCGGACCGAAGGAAACTTGTGTACCAACGCCACTCAAGGATATAAGTCGTGTGAATAAGGCCCTAGGTAGGAAAATATTTCTAAATACATTGGGGAGCTTACATTGTTTTGTATCCTATACAAATATACATTTTTCTTCCGAGCTTGATGAAATTTTGCATACTTGACCATTTCAACAAGAAAAAGCTCACTTTCTACATGAGATTTCGTAAAAACTGCAACATCCTCATTTCCTTCCCCTCAAAGCAGTTGAGTACCCACGCACCCCTTCTTCGCCCTTGAAACAAAGGAGTAACATAGCGATGCATGGGGAAATATTTATGAATTGTTGAAATTTGCAAATGAAACGATCAAGATTCAGTAATTCTGAAGAACAGTCATGGTTTTCATGAATAAATTTGAAAAGCCGATCAGCATCCCGCAATGGCTGCGATGTGAATGTCGTTCTTACCTATCCTGTGTACAGAAAAATGTGATTTACTATGTGGCAAAACACTGTGAGAGTGAAAATATATTTCTATTCTGGAGACCGGGCGAAGTCGAGTAACTAGCTAGTAATACAAAATAGATCCTAGTTTCAACCCCTGTAAAACACATTATGTTGTCTATTCAAATGAACTGTGAATGCAATGACAGAGTTTAATTTGACGTTTCTTCAGTTCTTCATCTGATTCTAATCGTTTGCAATACCTGCATGTGAGGGAAGTTATTTATCTATGGATCACAGTTCATTTTCACTAAGTGCTAATTGATTCAAAACGAAATATAGTTAATTAGATTATTTAGTGTTTGGACTAACACCAGACTTCACTCAAAATATAATTATATCTTTGCATACAACTCTGAGCGAAAACCGAGCGTTAAAGAAAGTGATGAATACTTCCAATATTCACACTCCCTTGGAAATAAACACACTGAACCTTCCACTAATGAATTTTATTGACAACAATAAAGAACAGATAACTTGAATATCAGTATTAACAACCCAGATGTAAGGGAGCTCAAATTGGCAAACTAGCCAATTACAACAATGAAACAAGCAATAATTGTCAATTATTTTGGGTGATTATTCAAGCGATATTAATATTTGTTAAAATTCAAGGTCAGTTACCGTGCATAAAAATATTCTGGCAGTGAAAGTGAAAGCGTTTTTGATGATCTTTGATCAGTTTTTACTCGATCCACGTTCGCACAATATCAGTACCATTTCGATATTCACAAATTGATCACTTCAATTCATTTATCCAGCCGTATTTCAGGTTAGTAAGCGCGGTTTCCCTCTCAACGGCGCCGGCGGTCTCCCGGTAATTGCACAATTGCGTCAGATAATGCATACTGCCGGTTGTTATGTGCGAAAGCTATAAGCATCTCATTCGCAATACCGACTTTTTCTGGTTGACACAGGGTACAATCGGGGTATTAGGATTCTAAAACTCTTTCGGCGCCTAATTCCGGTAGACACAGCGTACAGATCCTGTCGGTACCTCATCTACAACGTAGTTCTAATTCCGGCTCTTACATTCACTCCTTTCATACTGTCCAAGAGTTGAATCACGCAATACTGCAATTCCCGGTACCCGAACGGTGCTGTGTGTATTGAAACAGAAACAAGGTAAGCTTATTATATTCATTTGCGACAATTACTAATTATTAATTGGCACTTGATGTTTTAAGACCGCAATCGCGAACAAATAACAGAACGACGTGTACTCTAATGTCACAAAGCAAATAGCAACAATATTATAGTTATTCATGTATCAAGGGAATTATGAGGGCCTTAATTACCGATGGCAAAGTTTGCGTCCCGAGGGCCTCTGACCCGAGGGACAGCAATTGCCTGAGGTTATTAAGGCTCGTTAATTCCCGTGGTACATAGATAATTTTATTTCTGACCGATTTCAATGAAATTTTGTTAATTTTTAAAACGGAATAAATGGACCAATTCATCACCTTCCCGCTATATTAGAATCAGGTACCGTTGATTATAGGAGTTTTGTTGTTGCTATGTTACTTGTTTAGAAACAAAGCTTTATTATCAAGTCGTGTTTGCGTTAAAAAAGTGTTTCCTACCCCAAATATAATAGGGGATATTTTGAAAAATGCTGAAAAGGCAAGAGAATCATTATTTCCATCGAAAAGTGAAGCCGTATACAAAAAAGAATATAAAATATATTTGGAGTGGCTGACACGGAAAAATGTTATGCCAAAAGATGCCACTGAAACTGTAGTTCTGGCATATTTTCAAGAACTGGTAGAGATATCACCAAGTTCAATTAACTAGAGGATTTTTTGGGATTTTTTGAAACGGAAGAGTAAGAGTTATAAGCCGAAAAAGTTCGCTGTTTTATTTCCTAAAGATGTCATCAGATTCCTAAAGAAGGCTCCTAATGAAATTCATTTATTGCATAAAGTAATTTTCTCTCATTTTCCTTTTTGTGTGTATTTATTTCCATTTTTTTGTTATATGTTATTTTAATCATGGGTTATTTTGGAGGATGCAGAAGTCAGGAACTTTTGAACATGAAGATATCGGATATAGAGGACCGGGATTCCGTTATGGTAGTGAACGTACCGGAAAGTAAAACTGGTGTATCAAAGAAATTCACAGTTGTGGACGAAAAAGAGTTCTCCGCTTTGCCTTTATTAAGACTTTATATGTCTTTGCGTCCTGTAGGTATTGAACGATTTTTTTTGAGCTTCCGACAAAATGAATGTACATATCAGCCAATTGGGAAAAATATGTTTGGGAGAATCCCCAGCAAAATCGCAATGTATTTAGGATTGCCAAACCCATCTTCCTATACGGGACATAATAGAATCTATAATGTCCCAAGGGAATTATGACCCTCTTTATTGATAGCGTAACTATGACGATATAAGCTATTATAAGTCATCTCGGTCAGAAATAAAATGATTTATATTCTCACCGAATACTTCAGTTGTTTTATTTTCAGGCTCAATCTTCATGACGACTGGTCATCTAATTGCATTGGACTACTATCTCACGAATACTGAATGGAATTGAATTCTGACGGTTTGCAGTCGGTTCGTCTTTCATACGCTCCTAGCTGGTGGTCAACTCACTACCACCAATTCCAGCACATCCTTTATACCCTCGTTTCACGCTCATGATCCTTCCATAGATCCAAGATTCTGTGCCGAAGTTTTTATCTATGACAGCTATTCCGTTATCTCAAAATGTCAAGATATATTCACGGTTTTAAATGACACTAACTACACACGGCTATGAATTGAGACGAATGTTAATCTGACCTTCATATTACAAGGATGTCTATGCCCGGCACTATTCCTCTGCAAAAATATACCTATTCGGAATTATCGAATTCTATTATGTTACACTTTTCTGTAAAAATAATATAAACTATACCTTCTGAAATTTATGACCAATATACGTGTTCTCTACTTCACAATACTGAATGATTATTGAAAATTTATTATATTTCGTTCTATTTGTATCATGAATCTGTCTAATATTTTCAAAAACAACTTCCAGATTATCTTTGAATGATGAATGTGAGGGAATTTTCCTCCTATTCTAAAATGACTACTTTTCCGTTCTGTAAGTGAAAATGCCAATTTTACTGGCATCCGGAGGAAACGTATCTGTTTTGTTGAATCTCTTTCGACCTATTGTCTTGAATGAAGAAAAGCAAATATTTGATGAGATTCATCTTAACCGAATTACATGCCGAAGTGAATACGGATGTTTGATTAAGAATGGATTCGACTTGCATAGCAGGTTCCTTTCGGCGCCGCTAAATTTTGTAGGATTCCAATTAAGTTTCTGTCCGATCCAGAACAATTCTTCCCATTAAGCAGCTCGTACTCTCGGTAACAACTTAATTACTTTTAGATCTTTGTTTCCGAGTAAACAGGTCTTAAAATTATGTCTAATTCCACCCCGTTTATACGTTGTACTTCAGCCGACGATTTCTAAGGAAAAGAATTACACTGTGTCGCGGAGACCGCCAGCCACCATCCGCTTTTAAAAGTAAGAGCCGGTGCTCACTGCTCAGGATGTTAGCTGAGAGCATTAAAAAGGTTAGTTTGGAACTTCTGGAAAGTTTCTCACCTCTGTTTCAGACAATATTTAAATTAGTTTTTCTTAATTTTAATTAATGCCGCTAGTCCCGGGTAAGTTTCTTCATGAGTTGAAATGAAACATACAGCGCTCTAAGTTCAAGCTTTTCATTATGGTTTCGAAACTTCAGAGAAAATGAGAGAACCGACATTGTCCAATAATAATATTTTATTATATACAAATGTGAATCGAGTTATATAGAGAGTTATTCTCAAGCCATTTCACCATTTTCCTGAGTAATCTCCTCTGAAATCGTGAAAAACGTTCATGTAGACAAACAAAATTTATTTTAGCACTCTTTAGTATTTTAATGTTTTAGTTAGTATATATATAATAATAATAATAATAAATTTATTTGTCTCCAAATATACAGAGAAATACAAACTAATAAATAAACAGAGCAATAAAAACTAATAAATAAAGTATTTACCGTATTGTACAATAACATGTTTATAATTACTGTACAATAATATATTATTCTATTGAAGATAAATAAAATACTCGATAAGTTTCTTGTTTCGAGACATAGAAAGGTGTGTGATTATGTGTCTGTGTCTGTGTGTGTGTGTGTGTGTGTGTGTGTGTGTGTGTGTGTGTGTGTGTGTGTGTGTGTGTGTGTGTGTGTGTGTGTGTGTGTGTGTGTGTGTGTGTGTGTGTGTGTGTGTGTGTGTGTGTGTGTGTGTGTGTGTGTGTGTGTGTGTGTGTGTGTGTGTGTGTGTGTGTGTGTGTGTGTGTGTGTGTGTGTGTGTGTGTGTGTGTGTGTGTGTGTGTGTGTGTGTGTGTGTGTGTGTGTGTGTGTGTGTGTGTGTGTGTGTGTGTGTGTGTGTGTGTGTGTGTGTGTGTGTGTGTGTGTGTGTGTGTGTGTGTGTGTGTGTGTGTGTGTGTGTGTGTGTGTGTGTGTGTGTGTGTGTGTGTGTGTGTGTGTGTGTGTGTGTGTGTGTGTGTGTGTGTGTGTGTGTGTGTGTGTGTGTGTGTGTGTGTGTGTGTGTGTGTGTGTGTGTGTGTGTGTGTGTGTGTGTGTGTGTGTGTGTGTGTGTGTGTGTGTGTGTGTGTGTGTGTGTGTGTGTGTGTGTGTGTGTGTGTGTGTGTGTGTGTGTGTGTGTGTGTGTGTGTGTGTGTGTGTGTGTGTGTGTGTGTGTGTGTGTGTGTGTGTGTGTGTGTGTGTGTGTGTGTGTGTGTGTGTGTGTGTGTGTGTGTGTGTGTGTGTGTGTGTGTGTGTGTGTGTGTGTGTGTGTGTGTGTGTGTGTGTGTGTGTGTGTGTGTGTGTGTGTGTGTGTGTGTGTGTGTGTGTGTGTGTGTGTGTGTGTGTGTGTGTGTGTGTGTGTGTGTGTGTGTGTGTGTGTGTGTGTGTGTGTGTGTGTGTGTGTGTTATTATTATTATTATTATTATTATTATTATTATTTATTAAATCTGTTAAGTTTTACAAAACAATTTACAATATTAATGCAATTTCATTATTTGTCTATATACATATAAAAACATATTAATTAAGATATATTTACAAGATATTTAACATTGTATCATAATTTTTCCTTGATTGTTCAATAAATAATAAGGTTCGAAAACGTCAAGGTTTGTTCATTTACTTCGCACAACCCATTCCTTATACACCATAGAGTTTGGAAAGCTGGGAGGTCCTCTTTGCCTAGGAAAAAGGCGAACTCGGTAATTATTCTGGATCTTATTTTTTTAATAAAAGCTATAGAGTAGGGTTCAGATTCATCTCCATTTTTCATGTGATTCGTTATTGACCTATATATGACATGTTTTGCTAAGCTTATGATATAGTTGGATAGGCTTATTTCAATAGAATTTCCACTGTAGCCACAATATAGATCTTTCACATATATGTGACTGGTATTTTGTAGAATTTTCAGAATTTTGATGACTAACGTCCAGATATCATTCGTTCGTGGACATACCATAATGATATGCCACGCAGTTCCACGTTCGCTGGGACAAAAGGGGCACAGATCGCTTTCTTTCAATCCTGCTTTTTCTAAAAATATGGGGTCAGCTAATCGATTCTTAGCGAAGCGCCAAGCAGTTTCGGCTTCGAAGCCTAAAGTAGGTTTTTTGAAAAGGGATTGCCAATTTATTTTATCATCTGTCCATTCACCTTTCATTATCTCATTTTCTTCTAATCCAAAATACTTACAAGTAAGTTTTTGTTGTAAGACTTTTCTAGTGGATTTTGTCAAGTTAATATTGATGTCTTGATTGGTTTTGAATGTCAGAGTGAAAGGCAATATTTCGTTTTGTTTTGTTTGAAGTGCTGATCTGTGATGCAAAAGAAAGTACGATTTTATCCTATTGTAGTGAACTGATAATTCTTCGATAATTAAAGGGGGTAGTATTCCAAGCTTTTCGATTAATATTTCACGTGTTATCCATTCGTCATCGTTCATAAAGTCTCCAACTGTCTTAAAACCAACTTCGCTCCACCTAAAGTTGAAAAGAGGTGGTACACAGTCTTGTAGTAGCCGAAACTTTTTTGTTGGTATATCTTTTATTTCGTGTAATGTCGACGGAAAATTCTGTATTGTTATGTTGGATTCTTTCACTGCTTCTATTAATGTCTTGACAAAAGGAGATGTATATGTGTATTCAATGCCTGATGTGAAAAATATTTGCCAGGTCAGTACGCTATAACTAGATTGTTTTAGAAGAACTTTTATCATGTTAGCCCAATTTTCATTGCTTCCAGCTTTGAAGAGCCTTTGCACTAGCCATATCCTGAACGATTTCAGTTTCGACTCTATATGGACTACTCCTAGACCGCCTTGTTTATTGCCTACACATAAATCTTTACGTTGTGTCCAGTGTTTCCCACTCCATATAAAATCTATTATCTTCCTTTGAAATTTTTCTATTTGGTCTTTATTAAATGGTAGTATTTGTAATGAATGCCAAAGTATGGGTGCAATAAACTGGTTAACAACAATCTTTTTTCCTGTTAAGGATAAGGTCGGAAGTTTTTGTTGCCATCTTTTTTGAACTTGGCTAATTTTTTCCATTAAATTCTTGAAAGCGGTCTCTGTATCTAAGACCATGTTACTTGAGAAAGTTATTCCCAATACCTTTATACTCTCGGATGTCCATTTTACATTTATAGGTTGGTCTTTCCTACGTTTCCAACTTCCAGTCCAAAAACCTACAGATTTTTTTGAGTTCAAATTTGATCCTGATTCTTGTGCATATATTCGGTGGATGCTAGTAAAAGTCTCAAAATCTTTTTCGCATGTTATAAACACTGAAACATCGTCTGCATACGCCGCCGTTGTGACTTTTTCATTTTTTGGAAGTGGTAAAATGAATCCGTTTAGTCTTTGTCTGCACAGTGATAGAAAAGGTTCCATCGATAAAGAATACAGTGGACCAGAAAGTGGACAGCCTTGCCTTATTCCTCTCTCGAATGCTATTTCTCGTGTTAATAATGAACCTACGCGAACATGACTGTTGGCATTTTTATATAGTATTTTTACAGCTTTTATGAAAAAACATTGGACATTGTCCAATAATAATATTTTATTATATACAAATGTGAATCGAGTTATATAGAGAGTTATTCTCAAGCCATTTCACCATTTTCCTGAGTAATCTCCTCTGAAATCGTGAAAAACGTTCATGTAGACAAACAAAATTTATTTTAGCACTCTTTAGTATTTTAATGTTTTAGTTAGTATATATATAATAATAATAATAATAAATTTATTTGTCTCCAAATATACAGAGAAATACAAACTAATAAATAAACAGAGCAATAAAAACTAATAAATAAAGTATTTACCGTATTGTACAATAACATGTTTATAATTACTGTACAATAATATATTATTCTATTGAAGATAAATAAAATACTCGATAAGTTTCTTGTTTCGAGACATAGAAAGGTGTGTGATTATGTGTGTGTGTGTGTGTGTGTGTGTGTGTGTGTGTGTGTGTGTGTGTGTGTGTGTGTGTGTGTGTGTGTGTGTGTGTGTGTGTGTGTGTGTGTGTGTGTGTGTGTGTGTGTGTGTGTGTGTGTGTGTGTGTGTGTGTGTGTGTGTGTGTGTGTGTGTGTGTGTGTGTGTGTGTGTGTGTGTGTGTGTGTGTGTGTGTGTGTGTGTGTGTGTGTGTGTGTGTGTGTGTGTGTGTGTGTGTGTGTGTGTGTGTGTGTGTGTGTGTGTGTGTGTGTGTGTGTGTGTGTGTGTGTGTGTGTGTGTGTGTGTGTGTGTGTGTGTGTGTGTGTGTGTGTGTGTGTGTGTGTGTGTGTGTGTGTGTGTGTGTGTGTGTGTGTGTGTGTGTGTGTGTGTGTGTGTGTGTGTGTGTGTGTGTGTGTGTGTGTGTGTGTGTGTGTGTGTGTGTGTGTGTGTGTGTGTGTGTGTGTGTGTGTGTGTGTGTGTGTGTGTGTGTGTGTGTGTGTGTGTGTGTGTGTGTGTGTGTGTGTGTGTGTGTGTGTGTGTGTGTGTGTGTGTGTGTGTGTGTGTGTGTGTGTGTGTGTGTGTGTGTGTGTGTGTGTGTGGGTGTGGGTGTGGGTGTGGGTGTGGGTGTGGGTGTGGGTGTGGGTGTGGGTGTGGGTGTGGGTGGGTGTGTGTGTGTGTGTGTGTGTGTGTGTGTGTGTGTGTGTGTGTGTGTGTGTGTGTGTGTGTGTGTGTGTGTGTGTGTGTGTGTGTGTGTGTGTGTGTGTGTGTGTGTGTGTGTGTGTGTGTGTGTGTGTGTGTGTGTGTGTGTGTGTGTGTGTGTGTGTGTGTGTGTGTGTGTGTGTGTGTGTGTGTGTGTGTGTGTGTGTGTGTGTGTGTGTGTGTGTGTGTGTGTGTGTGTGTGTGTGTGTGTGTGTGTGTGTGTGTGTGTGTGTGTGTGTGTGTGTGTGTGTGTGTGTGTGTGTGTGTGTGTGTGTGTGTGTGTGTGTGTGTGTGTGTGTGTGTGTGTGTGTGTGTGTGTGTGTGTGTGTGTGTGTGTGTGTGTGTGTGTGTGTGTGTGTGTGTGTGTGTGTGTGTGTGTGTGTGTGTGTGTGTGTGTGTGTGTGTGTGTGTGTGTGTGTGTGTGTGTGTGTGTGTGTGTGTGTGTGTGTGTGTGTGTGTGTGTGTGTGTGTGTGTGTGTGTGTGTGTGTGTGTGTGTGTGTGTGTGTGTGTGTGTGTGTGTGTGTGTGTGTGTGTGTGTGTGTGTGTGTGTGTGTGTGTGTGTGTGTGTGTGTGTGTGTGTGTGTGTGTGTGTGTGTGTGTGTGTGTGTGTGTGTGTGTGTGTGTGTGTGTGTGTGTGTGTGTGTGTGTGTGTGTGTGTGTGTGTGTGTGTGTGTGTGTGTGTGTGTGTGTGTGTGTGTGTGTGTGTGTGTGTGTGTGTGTGTTGTGTGTGTGTGTGTGTGTGTGTGTGTGTGTGTGTGTGTGTGTGTGTGTGTGTGTGTGTGTGTGTGTGTGTGTGTGTGTGTGTGTGTGTGTGTGTGTGTGTGTGTGTGTGTGTGTGTGTGTGTGTGTGTGTGTGTGTGTGTGTGTGTGTGTGTGTGTGTGTGTGTGTGTGTGTGTGTGTGTGTGTGTGTGTGTGTGTGTGTGTGTGTGTGTGTGTGTGTGTGTGTGTGTGTGTGTGTGTGTGTGTGTGTGTGTGTGTGTGTGTGTGTGTGTGTGTGTGTGTGTGTGTGTGTGTGTGTGTGTGTGTGTGTGTGTGTGTGTGTGTGTGTGTGTGTGTGTGTGTGTGTGTGTGTGTGTGTGTGTGTGTGTGTGTGTGTGTGTGTGTGTGTGTGTGTGTGTGTGTGTGTGTGTGTGTGTGTGTGTGTGTGTGTGTGTGTGTGTGTGTGTGTGTGTGTGTGTGTGTGTGTGTGTGTGTGTGTGTGTGTGTGTGTGTGTGTGTGTGTGTGTGTGTGTGTGTGTGTGTGTGTGTGTGTGTGTGTGTGTGTGTGTGTGTGTGTGTGTGTGTGTGTGTGTGTGTGTGTGTGTGTGTGTGTGTGTGTGTGTGTGTGTGTGTGTGTGTGTGTGTGTGTGTGTGTGTGTGTGTGTGTGTGTGTGTGTGTGTGTGTGTGTGTGTGTGTGTGTGTGTGTGTGTGTGTGTGTGTGTGTGTGTGTGTGTGTGTGTGTGTGTGTGTGTGTGTGTGTGTGTGTGTGTGTGTGTGTGTGTGTGTGTGTGTGTGTGTGTGTGTGTGTGTGTGTGTGTGTGTGTGTGTGTGTGTGTGTGTGTGTGTGTGTGTGTGTGTGTGTGTGTGTGTGTGTGTGTGTGTGTGTGTGTGTGTGTGTGTGTGTGTGTGTGTGTGTGTGTGTGTGTGTGTGTGTGTGTGTGTGTGTGTGTGTGTGTGTGTGTGTGTGTGTGTGTGTGTGTGTGTGTGTGTGTGTGTGTGTGTGTGTGTGTGTGTGTGTGTGTGTGTGTGTGTGTGTGTGTGTGTGTGTGTGTGTGTGTGTGTGTGTGTGTGTGTGTGTGTGTGTGTGTGTGTGTGTGTGTGTGTGTGTGTGTGTGTGTGTGTGTGTGTGTGTGTGTGTGTGTGTGTGTGTGTGTGTGTGTGTGTGTGTGTGTGTGTGTGTGTGTGTGTGTGTGTGTGTGTGTGTGTGTGTGTGTGTGTGTGTGTGTGTGTGTGTGTGTGTGTGTGTGTGTGTGTGTGTGTGTGTGTGTGTGTGTGTGTGTGTGTGTGTGTGTGTGTGTGTGTGTGTGTGTGTGTGTGTGTGTGTGTGTGTGTGTGTGTGTGTGTGTGTGTGTGTGTGTGTGTGTGTGTGTGTGTGTGTGTGTGTGTGTGTGTGTGTGTGTGTGTGTGTGTGTGTGTGTGTGTGTGTGTGTGTGTGTGTGTGTGTGTGTGTGTGTGTGTGTGTGTGTGTGTGTGTGTGTGTGTGTGTGTGTGTGTGTGTGTGTGTGTGTGTGTGTGTGTGTGTGTGTGTGTGTGTGTGTGTGTGTGTGTGTGTGTGTGTGTGTGTGTGTGTGTGTGTGTGTGTGTGTGTGTGTGTGTGTGTGTGTGTGTGTGTGTGTGTGTGTGTGTGTGTGTGTGTGTGTGTGTGTGTGTGTGTGTGTGTGTGTGTGTGTGTGTGTGTGTGTGTGTGTGTGTGTGTGTGTGTGTGTGTGTGTGTGTGTGTGTGTGTGTGTGTGTGTGTGTGTGTGTGTGTGTGTGTGTGTGTGTGTGTGTGTGTGTGTGTGTGTGTGTGTGTGTGTGTGTGTGTGTGTGTGTGTGTGTGTGTGTGTGTGTGTGTGTGTGTGTGTGTGTGTGTGTGTGTGTGTGTGTGTGTGAATATAATAATTGTAGTAATAATAACATAATGACTAAATTTTGACAGCACTATTAAGATAGATCAACAAAGTTGGGAGAAAAATTAATTAATATGCACTATGTGAGTTATTACTATATTAATTTTCAAGAGACATTCGATTTGAGATACATATTTACAAGAAATAATAATGATGTATAGGTAAATAAGGAATGACAGTAATTTAATACACAAATACATATAAGTAATTGTATGATCATTTTTATAAGTGGCTATTAATCGAAGTATGGGAAAAGTTGTAATCGTTGACTTCCAAGAATATATTGTTTTAGGCGTCTCTTATAAGTATCGATATTTGTAGTAAGTCTTATTTCTTCGGGAATAGAGTTATAGAGTTTTGGGGCAAAGTATATATACGAACGATACCACCCTCGACATTAAAGGTACAACACACGCATTTTTATGTCTTGTTTCATAATGATGTGAGAGTTTTTGTTGTTTGTTTGCATGATACTTTATACTAGCACAGAGAAAAAATATATATATATAGTAGTTATTCGACGATACAAAGAATCTGTAATATTATATTAGGTATGTGTAATTATATTTCCATTATACAAAAAACCTTCATAGACTTTTTATCACACATTAATTATATGGTATCCATTATTATATCCAATCAAAGTGGGGATCAGTGAAACCACTATTGCCCCAAGTGACACCCACTCTATCTACGCCCCTGCTTGTATTTATGAACTTATCAACTTATATTTCGACAATTACTATGAGTGTATTAGTACAATAATTCTTTCTATGGGATGCAACTGATTACCTTCCACTAAATTCAATTTACTAGATATCTATAATACGGTACCTATACATCTTATCATAAATTATGTTCAACAGTATAGGTTTCCTTAAGATAAAACTAAGTTATTTACGGTTTTGGGCACAATGAGAAAAAACTGGATACTTCATTTCTTGATTTATTTCAGTCATGATAATTTTTCAAAATTTTCGCTTCTTTTTCGATCATAAAATCTAAACCGTCCATGATTTGCCTATTAATGTCAATCCCATTTCTAACAGAATCAAAAGTGATGCTAAAATATAGGAAGATTTGCACCATCCTGCATTGAAGTAATTCTACATTCTACCGAATTTTTGTAGATATCGTTCAAATGAAATAAAATCTTGCAAGTGAATGTTTAGCCACTTCTGGTCGTCCGATGAACTTGAAATTTGGCAGATGTTCATCATTCAGGTGACAATATGATATGGCATATTTATACGAGAGAAAATGGCGGACAAGTCTTGTGATTACGATTCTGTTCATAATAGGTATATGGGTATTTTTGTGGTCGGAGATCATTATATTCCTTAAAATTCAGAAATTCAAAAATATGATGGATCCAAGATGCCGCAAGAAATTTTTGTCATCTTATAACTTACGACTGAGAAGGAAATAATAAAATTAAATGTGAAATCTGAAAAAAAATATTTTTTCAGAAATGACGCGTAAGGTATATCAGGAAATAACAGATTCAAAAGCTTACATTATAATAATCCGTAGGTGTTTGAACTGAATACGAATGTTGTCTTCATACTGAATACATCAGTATCAGTAATTCGTATACAATTCGAAGACAAAGAAAATAGGGACTCTCATACGACTGCTTTTGAATCTGTTATTTCCTGATATGAGAACCGAATAACTTACGTCACATATCTAACAACACAATTATTTTCTTCTCTTTGTTACACTTAAAATGAAAGCGGGTCTTTGGAATTTTTTGTTTACATTCAATTTTTCTCTCTATATTGAACTGTATGGAGTAGTTCATAATCAAAATATTTCTGTTATATTTAATAAGAGTTATGCAACTCACTTTACAACGTGTAGTATTTGGGATTGCATGTTTCAAATCAGAGGACTACGAAAAATTGGAATTGATCAAATTTTTTAGTGCATTTCTTCTTATTTCTTATCGCAAGAATAAACTGCAAACAAGACATTTCAAGACAATCCTTACGTGTCTCTTCTGGAAGATCGATTGGAAAGAACCGTATAGAACTTATAGTTAATTCACGTGCTTTTTCATTCGAGTTTGTTCATTTTTATAGATATTTTTTCCATGTGAATTATTAACATTTTAATTATTGAATTTTATAAATCGTCATAGAGACACCACGTTGTAAATTAAATATCCTGACTGTTTCCTTTGGTTAAACCTTGACCAACCCACACCCGTTTTAGTACAATATCTGTATGAATATAAATACAGTTTCATCCTAGTTATAGTAACAGTTTTATTTCAGTCGTTTCTCTAATAATTATGATCACGTAGCTAGCAAAATGTGCAGTTTTTACATAAGGTGATACGTGTGACAATATCATTAAGCTTCTGAAAAACAGAAAGGATTCGGAACTTGACGAATGTATTAATAAGACAAAATCAGTATAATTTGGAAAAATTCGGAGTTTATAAGGTAAATTGTTATGACTTCCCTGTTATATACATTACAAAGAAAAATTCCCAAGCCTCCTCTACCAATATTCCATCGCTGGCTCACAAAATGTTCTACTAACATTTTTCCCCTCTCGTGTAATTGAAAGAATTTGAAAAATCAATGTATGGTTCCAAGGAGAATTGAGACTGGGAGAGTAGAAAAAGATTCGGATTGAGCTAAGCATCAAAAGAACTTCATGTATCAGTGGATCTCAGTAGAAATATTGAGATATTAAATTGAATATTAACATAGTTCCGATTAAACTGACAGATATTTATAATTCACGAATACTCATAAACATTGTCAACAAATGTTCTGGAACGTCATCCTAATTAGAGTCTACCATGCCCACTCTACCTCTAATTATGCACTCATAACCTAGACGTTAGTTGTATACAATTAGTAACTTACCATGAAGGTGCCACTGTGTGGTGCAACCATTGTTCTAGATTCTGGATTGAGTATGGACCACGGTCGTACTCACAGGTCTGGAAACTCGTATGTTTGACATGAGTCTCTTACATGTCGCCAAACTCGTAGTCCCTCGCTCAGCCACCAGCTAGCGCTTGGATCGAAGTAACAATCACATTATTAAGTAAAATAATTTTTCTCGTAACGCAATATTTACTATTCTGATTGTCAAAATGTATTACTCACCTTAAAAATAACTCCCCCTTTTTCGTCATACATACTCACACACATAAAAGACCTCGCTAAAACGATTTCTATCCGGAATCGCAAGGATACACTTTTTTCGCATTTCCGCATCTTTCGGCACTTTAAAAACAGAAGTTTCTTGCTTTACACTTTTTGTATCCCGATATTGGCGTGGACTGGGAAGGTTTTCGCATAAGCCCGCCATCGCTCCTTTTTCGCATACCCTACACAGCAGGTCGTCTACTAGATCCATAGTGTGCACATGTTTCCTTGATTCTGTTGGGATTTCTGTAAGCAATCACAGGTTCTTTCGAGACGGTCTCAAGTAATATTCAGCTGTTTCTGGACAAGGTTCGTTGATCGCTCCCATGGCCTGTCTAGAAGCTGAGGTTTCAGCCCATCTGCCTGAGCGCTTCGAGAATATTGTCTTTGAGAATGTCATTAATGCATTTGCATGATGGTGCGATTATTGATCCTTCTTCAAGATTTCCCTTGACAAAGCCCTGGGATACAGTTTCATATTTCCCTATGGTTATTTTCAGAGACACGTTCAAATCTTTCGAGTGAATACTCACCTTAGTTCCCTTTTCGTGTTTATCATCAGTGAGAATATGAAGAGTTTCCCCTTCTCTTGTTCAATGGATTCTGTCAGTTGATACGTTTTCAGCCTTTTGAAGACGTGGCGAGTTGACGCGTTGTATGTTTCCCCATCGGGAGAAAGTGTCTTTTCGGCCGTCTCCTCGAGGAGGTGACAATGTTTGCCTCCCCTAATTTCCTTTATACCAGAGTCCGATTAAATTCAGCAGCAGCTGTAGTGCAGATGCTCTCTACATAGATGTCATAAGATTGCCGGCAGAACATTGCTCCGATAACTGGTGGTACGGTGTTGTGAAACAATTGCTACTAAACTGTGAGTTTGTGCTTTACTATTCATTTTGAAAATAGTGAATGCCGACAATCCAGGTTGATTTAAAAATGCTTCCTATTCTCATCTTTACGTATGTTTCGGTCTCACGACGATCAACAGGAGACGTATCAATGTCTGATACGGGATTTCTTGAAACTAGTTTTATCGCACTAATTTCAAATAAAAATCCTCACGTCGCTGAAACGAACAGAAACACGAGTAATCGAAATTGTAACGCATTTATGTTTCAAGTATATAAATACGTATCAAGAATTCACTGCATAGAAATTTTCTTATAATATTCTTTCATTCATTTCAAGCCATGTCTGAATAAAACTGAAGCCACAATAGAACGTTCGAGTATCTACTTTCAAAGCAGAAGTTAAAAATGTATGAGTTAACAGAAAAAGGTTGTTAGACCTTATTATAAATATTGTTATTTCAGCATTCAACCTAAAATATACTTTTAACATCATGAAGACGAGTGTAGGAATTTGCAAGGGTTTCAATTAATTAAATTAGTATAAATCCGACTTAATGATTGAACGTCTGTTCTATAATTTACAGACTTGGAGCTACGTTTCATGTGAATCATCTGCAGAATAGATCTTTTATAATAATTGGTTTCTTTAGTTGTAATATTGACATTTTTGTAATCGAATTGATGGTTATAATCAAAACAAGTAATTAATAATGTACTGGTGGCATAAATTAGAATTAACTGATGAATTTATGACTTAAAATTGAAGTTTAATTCGATTATAAAAGTGTTTCAAATGGAATCTTAAACGATTAATTCGACTTCACATAAATGAAGATTCTTCACTGTACTCTTCAATAGACAAATGACATATATAACAAGAAATACTCCATCAATCAGTATATTTAAGATTTGATCCACGTCTCTACCCTCTTTCCTTTGATGTTTATTCTAAAAGTTAGAAAAGTTAGAAATCGAAGTAAATCGAATCGTGTTGTCTGAACCATGTAATGTAGCTGCTCTGCACTGAACTGAACAAATGTACAATCTCAATTTAGGGACTGTATTTCGAGAATAGGTTCAAATATTCGTTTACTTTGAACTTTTTAGAAATGAACATTGTTCCAGAACTGAAGATTCGTTAAGCCATTTAAAGCAAGGAACTTCGGAAATTGAACAAGTAAGACCGGGATAGAACGGAAAACAGTTACGAAATGAATTCTCTCGAAGCTTCGCGAGAGGTGGGAATGTTGGATGAATATAGAGCTTTCAAGGCGACTATGCCAGACAGCGCTTTATATTGTAAATCTTACGAAGGGGCAATATTCTACTTTACGAAAGTGGACTGGTCACTTACAGCTTCCACAAACATATTTAACGTTGTTGGATAATATACGATAATTCACCATTTATCATTTAATTTGGAGAATATCATTTACAACAAAGTATTTGACAGAACTATATTCTAATAAATTACGAAACTGATGAAATATAACGACTACGAATTAGCAGCTACTTCTCCGGTTATGCCGGGGAGACAACACCATGAAAATCCAACCCATGAATAGGAAAATGAGTTTTATCTTTCAAATATTATATATTATACAATTTGCTAAGTTATTACTAAAATCAAAAAGCACTACAGTAGTTATTCGTATGCGCATTTCTTCATCTACGTTAGCATCATCTCTATAAAACTGTTACTTATATTTATATTTATAGACATATAAAGAAAAAGAATCAAAAGTAATTGCCTCAATAATAACTAAACGTATTGAGAAAATAAAACATTTTCATATCACTTCTATTATAGAACACTAGTTGTGACTATAGTTCGGACAGCTAGCGTGTAATTTTAGCTATCAATCAATCAATCAGAACGAGATAGGACAAGTCCAGAGCCCTTAGACCGCTTGGTTGTGACCCTTAATCCTAATAATCAGTGTAGCAGGCTTGAGGCAGTGCCGAAGGCAAGGATTCTACATGGACTGATGTTTCTCACGTTCTCAGGCGGCATGTATGCGCTGCAGAGCAGTGCTGAACATTCTGCAATGATATGAGAGTTAGGTTCGTCCGCCTCTTCGCATCTACTGCATCATCAACGGTGTCCATTGAGTGTAGATTTTTGTTCAGGTGGCAGTGTTCTGTAAGTGGACCTGTCACCAGTTTAGAGCCTCTTCTGCTAATAGAGAGAGTAGTTTTCGAGCGTTTGGGCGAGAACTCTGCGATGTTGAGCTTTGCCTGCCTCATACCAGAGGCAGTGCGCCAAACCGAGAGCCACTATCCATCCAGTACCTCTCTGAGCTGAGTCCTTCTGGCTAGATCGGTTAGGGTCTCCCTACACTCCTAAACAATCCTAGGAGTCACTCTATGGGATCGCTCGGCTGTCAGTGCAGATGTATAGCCGTCTACCCTGGTAGCTTAGCCTCAGGTTTTCCGATGCACAGGGCGAGATTGCGCAGACCTTGGCCAGGAGAACGGCTACGTGAGCACCCAGAGGAACTGAAAGCTTCCTTCTGGGTATGCACGAGCAGACTCCATCTGTGCACGTCTTGGACCCGTCCGTGAACCACACGAGTTACCCTGGTGGAAGTGGTCTAGAGTTGTTGTTCTTTCAGTCCGTCCTCTGGGTAATGAGGACATCTGGTGTTTGGAACCTGACCGCAGGCGCTATTGCATCCTGCTTCAGTCGGAAGATCAGGCAGCTCTCAGCAGCTCAATTCCAAAGTTTGGCATGACCACGAGGCACGAACGCATAGACCCACTGGCCCAAATCAGAAAGACGGTACCCCTTACCTACAGCTACTGTTTTGATGTGGAGCTGTAGGAGGAAATTTCCACCAGAGCCTTCAGAGCCCTGGTAGGGATGGTCCACATAACTTTTTACCACCACGCCAGCGAGCTGATGAGCCTTGTCCAATGCCAGACGTGACAGAACCGTTTCCGTCGCCGGCCACCACACAACGGCTGCGTATATTATAATTGGGCGGGTCATGTCCGTGTGGATCATGTGCAGAATTCGTGGCCGTAGACCCCATGTGCTTGTGAAGTTTCTCCTGTATGCCCGTAAGAATGCAACAGTCTTCTTCACCCGATTTTCCAGGTGCATTTTTCAGCTCAGTTCAGTATCAAGGATAACTCCAAGGTACTTTTTCCAGCCTTTCAGGTGAAAGGTTCTCTCTAACAGACGAATCTCTTTCAAGGGTAATAGTTTCTGTTTCCTTGTGAAAATAACAAAGTATTTTCAGGATTTACCGTGAATTCCTCGACCTGACACTAGCGAGCAGCGATAGCAACTGCAGTATTGTGCGAGAGTCACAGCTGCCAAGTCGTCAGGGTAGACATGGTCGTAAGCCTCAGCCTCCATCAGCTCGACTATCAAATTGCCCACCACCAGGCATCAAAGAAGAGGAGATAGACTCCCCCGTGAGCACACCTTCGGAAGACATTTGAACATGTGACGCGACCATTGTGGCCAATATCAATCTCTGCGAAAGCATGATCTTGATCCACCTAACCAAGGTATGATCGATTCCGTGTCTCTCTGCAGCGTGGCACATGAACTCGGAGAATGTGTACCCCTTCGATATCCAAGGAAACACCTAGAGCGCACTGTCCGAGATCTAGAGCCCCTTCGATCTGGGTAACCAGATGATGAAGGGCTTCTTAGCTAAGTGAAAGGATCACAAGACTCTAACAGAGAGAATCGTTTGACCATTTCAAAAAAATTTTGGGTGCCAAATTCATGCTGGAATTCTCAGAATCTGAATGTCTTGCGTGATTATTCATCGTTCTCCAATTACGAAAAAAAAATCAATCCGGGTGTGAACTTCACATTTTCCGGAAATCAAATCAAAACAATAATTAAGATGGTGAATTCGAATGACCGTCTTCAAAACAGGATTTCCCATATTTTACTTTAACTAATTCGCAAACTATTTCGTGACTATTTTCATTTAACGAAACGCTAATATTATCACATGATGGCATGTACAGACGTCGAAATATGGACGTAATAACAACTTATAATAACATCATACATGAGAAGCAATCATCTCTATATACTAAAAAAAACTGGTAAAGTACTGAGAACCTTTCAGCTACCATGTAGGCATGACACTTTTTTGGGTGCCAAGCTCAGGCTGGAATTTTCAGAATCTAATTATTCTCCGCAATTGATCATCATTTGCCCAATTACAGTTTTTGAGAGAAGAATTTGAAAATATTAGTCAAGATGATGGATTCGAATGACCGTCCTCAAAATAGGATTTCCAATGTTTTGGAATTGCGAGAAAAAACAATTTCACTTTTATAGTGTGCCAATTATTAATCAACTCATCATTTCATGCTCGCCCAATACACCTGTCGCAATCTCTTGACATCGATGAATTAGAGATACACCTATGATGGCATATAAAAAAAGGAAGTTGTAGCTGAGGAATAACAATGTACACACGTACGAAGTATAATTAAATAAGGGTTAGAATATCCAAGACTATCATTTTACCAATGAATAGCAGCCCTATGGGAACACCTATTTCATGGCGAATGTGACCAATTCGAATACTCCCAAGATATGATGAGGGAGATATAAGCACGATAATATAAGTTGTGATGTGTGAATTACCGAAAATAGGCAAAATAAAATGTACAAAAAAAAAAGTAACTGACACAGGTGTAGTATAATGCTTCTGCTAGGGTTGTCATTGCAAGGTATATCACAGTGCTATCTATGAATAGCCTTGTCCTTAGGGTGAATATTATCAAAACTGCAGGCTTCAATTGCAAACCGATACTTGGTCAGAACTCGGGTAATTTTAAGATGGTACAGAAATTACACTTGCAAAATAAACACGCAGTTCATTTGCAAAATACTCACAAAAAAGTACGTATTAATCAGCAAAATATTGGGAGTTTATTACGTTTAGGGGAAAACAAAGAAGCTCAAAACAACAATGAAGTGCGGAGGGAATGCCAGTAGGTCTAGTTCAACTCCGATGTATCACTGAAGCCACTGATATTCAATGAGGTCATGATAGCATAGATAACTCTACTACCGTAGAATGAAATGTTCCATGATGGGTACCGAAACCGTGATAAGAGCGCCGCGAGCGGAATGGAAGCCTACTACTAAATGATGCTTTGGAGAAAAATTTGGATCGTTACACAGCACATAACTGCTAATTTTGTTTTCTAACAATTTGAGCAGGGAATGAAAGTCGATAGTTTTTACCAACAGTTTTTATTCAACAACAGACTCAAAACAGAAATGTATACATATAAATACAATTAAACATCGGAAATAATGGAAATGACTTAACACGCTGGCTGCCAAGGTAATATTCAGGATCTCGGTGTGAAAATAAGCTAATTTTTTCAATAAAGTCTTTTGATGTTGGCATTCAACGTGTTATAAGAGAAATACATAAAATATACATATAAATACAATTAAATATCGAGACTAATTACAATGGGTTAGAACAAAAATACATAAGATATACAAATTATGTTCTTAGGAACTCGCAGTTGAACGCCTTCAAATAAGTTTTTTTAGCCTGTTAATCTGATGAAGAACAGTTTGGTGGTAGAATTCTATTATCTTTTCCTGTTATAATGTTGTTCGCTCCATTAAAATAATTGAATTACAAGTCGGAAAACATTTTTAATACCAGAATTCTCCAACATTTATGAATGTTCACATTCAATGAAGTTGAAATTCACTGATACTTTGATAATGTTTGTCATTTTCCCCAAAATAATTTAGTGTTACTGTTAGGCTCCTTTTCAGCACAATCTAACTGCCCTTTGAAAAAATGAACACCAAAGAGTTGAAAGTATTTGACAATTTAATTAATGACTGCTCTGTTGACATCTCAGTGACAAATAAGATTATGTTTCTGTAGAAAGTTTTTCTTCGATAATATAGCTGCTTTCTTTATGTAGGATGAGGCAATTTTATATAAATATTTAGCCTTTGGTGTAAGTTCAACAATTTTTCGAACATTCACTTGGTGCAATAATCCCTTGCCTACAAAAAAATATGAACACATATTTTGAGGACATACATAGGTACTTCAGATTCATATTAATTACCGTACCATGTGTGTACATGATACTTCAACATCGTTTTTTGCTATTCATTTATTGCCTTATTGAAAAAAGAATTTATTGCTTGAAAGGTACTTCTGAAAATAGTAATGTTTCAATATGTGTGTACATATTATCAACATGAAATTTTATATCCTATAACATAAAAATCACAATGTTCATTTTACCTGATTTTGGTCGTGAGACTCGTAACGGTATTAGCTGTTGAGGTGCAATAGCTTCATTGTTACTCGTACTTGAAAATATATTGGACTGCTTTCGTTCTACTTCTACAGTATCTTCAACAGAAATTGAGTTGATGTTGCCTGATTCAATATGATTTCTGATTCCATTTGACAAATCAAGTTCTTCACCTAAAAAACAATCATTAACTCGAGTTGGCAGAAAAAGCTTCAGGACTGCATCTTTCTCCAAATCAATATCTTCTGGTGAAAAATGTCTTGAGCACACTCGGTAACTGGTGTATATTTTTTCGGGAGTATACTTCAGAAGAACCAGATTCACAAACTTCAGCCATGAATTCAATAAGCCCATACCGAATTTGGGATTCGGAGATCTGTAGCGTTTATGGTTCTTAAGTGGCTGACAATTGCGTATAGCACAACCGTGTTTTCCCATGATAAATATTGTGCAAAAATAATATTCTAGAAATAGCGTATCCGTATATGATAGCAAGCAACAAGTCACATGGAAACAAAATTCACAAATGAATTAAAAATTGCAACTATTGAACAATAATAACAATCGCATGCGCATTATAATTTCTATTAATTCCGGGCGCTTGACCCGACCTCCCGTGTTTTGGAAGCGAAATACTTTAACCGGCCATTACAGTTTTGGTCCCCACCATAAGACATTTCATTCTACGGTAATAGGGTTCTCTATGGAAATGAGTTTCTAAGTTGACCACAACCAACTATGAACAACACTTCATACGTTAAAATACAGCGGTGAAGGGAAAGCGTAGCGGTAATGTTACTTACACTTGCCTCCATGCCATTCCAATACTCTTTTCTTTAAACACTCCAAAATTACGGGTACTTTGATATATCCCTATCTCTACCTAGGTTAGAACGCGAAGTTTCCCTTACTGTAATTACAAAAAAGTGTCAGGTCTACTCCATATGCTCTAGTACTTTTTACATATGGACAATTAAACGCCCTTACTTCCGGATTAGACAGCGTGCTTGAATGGTAGTTATCTCAATCTAAGAATGTCTCTTAACTTTCGGATAAAACACAGTGTGCAAATAGACACGGCGATCTTCATACCCTTATCCATCTACAGATCCTACTTCCGGATATTAGTGTGCAGAAACTATAGATCATATCATCAACATTCACTTACGTCCGGATTAGACACAGTGTGCAAATGAATGCTGCTATTGCTTTTTCATACAAGTGATTCCTACACTATTGACACCCTGCAATTACTTTCACAAATTCAATATCTTTATTAGCGGTACGCGGGGTAGATAAAGCAGGGGGAATAATTATAGCAATGAATACTACTCTTGACTTCTGACCAAGACACGTTGCAATTGCAAGTGAACAGTAAGCGAACTGGATCGGTCTTTCTTATAGGTACAGATAAACAATACATTATGACATTAAAATCAAATAGTTTGTTATCTCACTCTTTAATGAGGAATTGAAAGTATGCAGTTCTTTAATTTTTATATTATTTTTCTCCGAAATTGACTGGAAGGGAAGAATTCTCACTTAAATCGATCTTATAATTGACACATCTTTCAAAATCACGATACAACAATTGCGTGTGATTCCCGATATATGAAATACCTTAATAGATGCGGCTATTATTACTCAATATCTGATTTACTATGTTAACGAAACAATTCCAGAAACTTTACCTGATACCGTTGTTTGTTGAACGCGACAATCATCTAATATAACTATGTTACAATATGTATTCGACCGGATTAAAATTAGTCGAGTCAATTTAGCAAAAAAGCTCTTTATGTCCCAAAAATGGTCAAATTTAATAATTTCGCAGTTTTTGTTTAAATTGACTAAAACATTTCACTCGGGGGTTTTCGAGGTCGCTGATCACGATTCCGGAGTTAGATTTACCATTTTCCACCGCGGTAGCTAGAAATTGACCATTTTTATTTCAGAAAAATTGATAAATTAGATAATTTCGTAATTTTTGTCAAAATTGGCACTGCTATCAGAAGTCAGGGAATTTATCCGTGACTGTAAATCATTTGTTTCATATCCAATATCAAATGACTTCCGAGTGAAATTTTCTAGCCATTTTCAACAAAAATTACGAAATTATTATCTAATTTATCCATTTTTCTGACATAAAATTGCCCAATTTCTAGCTGCCGCGGTGGAAAATGGTAAATCTAACTTCGGAATCGTGATCAGCGACCTCAAAAACCCCAGACTGGAATGTTTTAGTCAATTTCAACAAAAACTGCGGAATTATTAAATATGACCATTTTTGGGAGATAAAGTTGGCCAATTTCTAGCTGCCGCAGTGGAAAATGGTAAATCTAACTTCGGAATCGTGATCAGCGACCTCAAAAACCCCGACTGGAATGTTTTAGTCAATTTCAACAAAAACTGCGGAATTATTAAATTTGACCATTTTTGGGAGATAAAGTTGGCCAATTTCTAGCTGCCGCGGTGGAAAATGGTAAATCTAACTTCGGAATCGTGATCAGCGACCTCAAAAATCCCCCGACTGGAATGTTTTAGTCAATTTCAACAAAAACTGCGGAATTATTAAATTTGACCATTTTTGGGAGATAAAGTTGGCCAATTTCTAGCTGCCGCGGTGGAAAATGGTAAATCTAACTTCGGAATCGTGATCAGCGACCTCAAAAACCCCAGACTGGAATGTTTTAGTCAATTTCAACAAAAACTGCGGAATGATTAAATTGGACCATTTTTGGGAGATGAAGTTGGCCAATTTCTAGCTGCCGCGGTGGAAAATGGTAAATCTAACTTCGGAATCGTGATCAGCGACCTCAAAAACCCCCGACTGGAATGTTTTAGTCAATTTCAACAAAAACTGCGGAATTATTAAATTTGACCATTTTTGGGAGATAAAGTTGGCCAATTTCTAGCTGCCACGGTGGAAAATGGTAAATCTAACTTCAGAATCGTGATCAGCGACCTCAAAACTCCCCGACTGGAATGTTTTAGTCAATTTCAACAAAAACTGCGGAATTATTAAATTTGACCATTTTTGGGAGATAAAGTTGGCCAATTTCTAGCTGCCGCGGTGGAAAATGGTAAATCTAACTTCGGAATCGTGATCAGCGACCTCAAAAACCCCAGACTGGAATGTTTTAGTCAATTTCAACAAAAACTGCGGAATGATTAAATTGGACCATTTTTGGGAGATAAAGTTGGCCAATTTCTAGCTGCCGCGGTGGAAAATGGTAAATCTAACTTCGGAATCGTGATCAGCGACCTCAAAAACCCCCGACTGGGATGTTTTAGTCAATTTCAACAAAAACTGCGCAATTATTAAATTTGACCATTTTTGGGAGATAAAGTTGGCCAATTTCTAGCTGCCGCGGTGGAAAATGGTAAATTTAACTTCGGAATCGTGATCAGCGACCTCAAAAACCCCCGACTGGAATGTTTTAGTCAATTTCAACAAAAACTGCGGAATTATTAAATTTGACCATTTTTGGGAGATAAAGTTGGCCAATTTCTAGCTGCCGCGGTGGAAAATGGTAAATCTAACTTCGGAATCGTGATCAGCGACCTCAAAAACCCCCGACTGGAATGTTTTAGTCAATTTCAACAAAAACTGCGGAATTATTAAATTTGACCATTTTTGGGAGATAAAGTTGGCCAATTTCTAGCTGCCGCGGTGGAAAATGGTAAATCTAACTTCGGAATCGTGATCAGCGACCTCAAAAACCCCCGACTGGAATGTTTTAGTCAATTTCAACAAAAACTGCGGAATAATTAAATTTGACCATTTTTGGGAGATAAAGTTGGCCAATTTCTAGCTGCCGCGGTGGAAAATGGTAAATCTAACTTCGGAATCGTGATCAGCGACCTCAAAAACCCCCGACTGGAATGTTTTAGTCAATTTCAACAAAAACTGCGGAATTATTAAATTTGACCATTTTTGGGAGATAAAGTTGGCCAATTTCTAGCTGCCGCGGTGGAAAATGGTAAATCTAACTTCGGAATCCTGATCAGCGACCTCAAAAACCCCCGACTGGAATGTTTTAGTCAATTTCAACAAAAACTGCGGAATTATTAAATTTGACCATTTTTGGGAGATAAAGTTGGCCAATTTCTAGCTGCCGCGGTGGAAAATGGTAAATCTAACTTCGGAATCGTGATCAGCGACCTCAAAAACCCCTGACTGGAATGTTTTAGTCAATTTCAACAAAAACTGCGGAATTATTAAATTTGACCATTTTTGGGAGATAAAGTTGGCCAATTTCTAGCTGCCGCGGTGGAAAATGGTAAATCTAACTCCGGAATCATGATCAGCGACCTCAAAAACCCCAGAGTGGAGTTTTCCAGCGAATTTTGGTAATACTTACCAATTTTACAAATTTTACAATAAATTTTCCCATGAAAATTGGCCAATTTCCGGTTTAACAGGTGAAAAATGGTCTAGCGACTAGATCTTAAAGTTCAATATCGTTCAGTATTTGTCCAGGAACGATTTGCAAAAAAAAATAAGTTGATTGGTCTGTTTGGAAAAAATCCGAGCTTTCACATTTTTAACGTTCAATTTGACCCGACTAAATATGATAATTACGAATACATATTCCCTGCGCTTTACTTCTCCTGTTCATGAATTTATGAGCTTCATTACACAATCCACAATAATAAAATGGATAGAAGTCATCTATCGGATTCCGTAATTGTAACATGATTACAAACTAGGTCACAAGACAATAATGTAAAGTGTAATGTAATCTTTATTATTGATTAATGTTTTATTTTGTACTATACTACTATCTCTAGTAATCCTAATTTTTTTGCTATAAATGTTGCTTATTCCGTTAGGTACCTACTATTCCTGATTTGCAACATCTACATCAAAATTTGTTTATAATTGTAAATGACAGCAAAATGGGAAGAATTTCGAAACACTCATGTAATACGAGTGGATATCTTCAATGTTTCCACGAGGGTACTTTAAACCAAATTCCCGAAAGTGAAGAAGTCAGGGAATACGTTCGAGACTCTTTGATAGGTTTCAGAATTTATCCACAAGAACTTTAGCTTCTCCCTGGCGATTTCCAGATCGAAATCAAAAACTTTTTGCAAGTAGGGATAAAGTGGTAAGGTCTTTCCAAAATTTAGATTGTAATTATGAAATATCGTCCTCTTGAACGGAGAGAATAGATCCTACTGTGAAAGAGGAAGATATTGAAGGATTAGACTCAGAAAAAGAAAATTTTGGAGAATCCATATTACAATGGAATATAATGGTCATGTCAGTAGTTGAATTTTTTCACTTGGCGGAAAAAATAAATACAAGACGATTCAATGGATATGACGCTAAATTACAACCTTCAAAGATGCACCAATTATCCTAAAAATAAATGATAAACACCATGAAGATAACGCTCTAGCGTTTGTCAAAACGAAGTTCACAGGTAAAGCACGTTATTTAATCAACGTGGGAGATGATTTGGGTGTTAGCATCACAAAACTTAAATTGGGCATTAAATGTGAAAGTTCAAAACTAGTTATAGCCAAACTTCTCGTTGTTAATCAAGGTCAAAAAGAAGCCACACAATTTGCAACAGACATAGAAGTCTTAACAGAAAGTTTGATACAGTTTAATATCTCAGAAAAGGTTCCAGCTCCTCCTCTTATGTCACCGATAATATTGTAAGAACTCTTATCAATAATGCAAACTCCGACAGAGTGCGTATAATAATGGAAATAGGTACACTTGCAACCAGTCGAGAAACACTCACTAAATTCGCCAATTCTATCATGAACAATACTGTCTCAAATTCAAATGTATTTCACTTCAATAGGAGTACTTTCAGCGGGAACAGATACCATGGATATAATAGAGAAACTAGAGTTCAACGTCAGAAAGGTACCTACAGGGCAGTTAGAGGTCAGTACTCACGTCAATACGATACCTACAGGAACAAAGAAAAAAAGCCGTTCGCACTATTAACATATGCTAGATGCAGAGGATACGAATCAGAGAAACCAGTGGGCCCCGTGAAGGGTGTGAGAAGTACAGTAAATACTTTCAATTTTAATCTCACACTATCGAATTTTGTGATTATTCAAACACGCTGATATCGTTCTTTCGGTAGATACAGGAGCGGATATCTATTTTTAAGAGAAATAAAGGGAATACAAATCAGAATATTCATCGAAGAAGGTGTAACATCTGGAACAACCAAATCTATTGGAACAACAACCACTACCGTTTCCACATTGCTAACGTTATCGAACACTAGGAAGAGACTTTATTGTAAAATATATCTGTAGACTAGATAACTCCAACTTAAACTGGACCATGACGTCAAGACTTCATGGTAACTTATATACAGCTTGAATCAAATCGACAGGGGTATTGAAAGATAATAAGTGCGATAAAGAATCGATACATATGAGGATATCATAAGCCCCAAACTGAAACAGAACCGGCGTGATACGTAACTTATAACACGCATGTGAGTACCCCCTATGTCTCTACCCCCTCTCTAACTCCCGACAGAGACAAGTATGTCCAGATTACTTCCGATATATTCTAATATTTGATATTTCATCAACCAGAAGTTATTTCAATCATTCAATTTTTAGGAGTTATTTTTGTTTGGATAGTTCAGCTCCAAAAGAGGTAGAAGTCAATACTATAAATTTATATTATTATTCAGGGAACATACATACGCGGTGTCTACAAATATCAAATCGATTTACACCCTTACGTCTCCCGCGAGTTACTGATTAACTAGAGATACGAGATTAGGCTTCATTCAGGGTAATGCGAAGCCTTTCCCTATCGCACAACTTGTTCTTCTTGTATATCTTATTAAACAATACAGTCGTCTCGTTCACTCTCACAAGATTATCCCTAAATACTCTGATCGATCTGATTCAACCTGGATAACAGACCAGAAAAGGACATGCTCGTTATACTAACCTGTTGCGAGGTCCTAAGGCACATAAACTGTATTCAAACCACCGAAAAACATTTAATTGTCGCAAATGAACAATTAGCACATGAAGTTTTTGTTGCTAGATCAATAATATCAAGTAAAAATCTATTTGTAAGAATGTTAAACGTTAACTACAATAGTATTACGATCAAAAATTCCAAAATTGATACTATAAGCCTTGATCAATTCGACCTTTATAATACAATAAACGACACTAATGCAAAAAAATTACAATCTAGCGTTATGGAAAACTAAAGTTAGTATCTCAGAAGTTGTTAAAGAAATTATGGAAGAAGACATTTTTGTTTCTAAAATAACGCATAATAATTTTTATAAATATACATTAAACATACGTCGGTGTATATGAAACTCACAAATCGCAAATCACAAAAGAACGAGATTAATCGACAAGTAGAGAAAATATTGCGGAGTGATACATTGCAAATTCGATTTGATTAGATGGTTATTTGATTTGCGTGAACATTCTACATACTACTGCATAGATACTAGAAGTATGCTTCAAATCATAATTCAATTGAATCCTTCTTTTCGTAATTCATTAGTATATAATGGTTTTAATGAATGGACAAACACTGGAAACTTAATTTATAGACAAATAACATATTCTTGTTCATACACAGACAAATCCTCGGTTTGTTCATGCCCTAATTCAATAAACAACATAGATATATGAGTACATTATTTTCTGGGAATTCATTGCAATATGCAAACGACTATGAAAAAATAATGCCATTTTCTTTATAATTATACAAATATGACGTCTGTATATGTCATCATTTATCAATTAGACTCGTGTTACATGAAAAGTATCACTTGCTTGCGAAAACATGGGCAATCCTATTTTGGAGATGGCCATTCTATTACACAACCTTGATAAGTGTTTCAACATGTTTTTCTAAAATTTTTAATTTTTTTTTATTCAAATACTCTACGGACAAATATTAATATTTATGAACACTGGTGGTCAAACGATTATTCGCGAAAAACAGTCCGATTCTCAAAATTTCGTAAATTGGTTGCCAGTGTGAACACGGTTATACGAAAAAGTTTTTTTCAACGAATGATGGTCGAACGAAACTGTTGACGGGGGTATTAATAGTCAATCAATGTTCAATCGAACGCCGTTTTTGAATTGTAAATTTTTCTTTTTTGTCGTGCTGACTTCAGATAGCTTGTCATTTTCAAAACAATACAAAAACTATGAACGAACATCAGGAATTTTAAGTTATGTATAATCAAAATAAGATAAAATCAACAAATGGGAAGCAGTTAAAAATACCTGGAATTTGTAATTAAGAAGTGATTGGGATATGACAAATTTGCGCAGATAAAAAGAAGGTCATAATGCAAATCTAATTAATCATTTGGAAATGTATCAATAGCTGGGTGTGCAATTCCAAACTTTCAGTCCCTTATGGCAACACGATATATTTTCATATATTCCACGAAAAATTTCATTGAAAATTTGATGAAATTCTTATAGATAGTGTATAATTTACAAATAAATCTCTATAAAAAAAGAAAATGCATAAGGGTAGTTTTAAATATTAAATAATTATTAAAAGCCATTATTTTTATAAAATCTGGAAAACACTACATAACAATTTACGTACACAAGTATTGTGCATTGAGAACGCATTTGAGCAGCGTCATTTTTATTAGTAACGGATGCTGGAAATAAACCTTAAGTAAAGATAACATAGATTTAAAATTGAACAGAATCATTGATAATGATGAAAATTCTGTTTATGATGTCATGAAAATGAATAAAATTCACCAAAGTAAACCTAATAGAAAAGTCCTCAACCTAAGTTATCCATATATTGATAATCAAACCTGTTGGGAAGTTATCGATGTGGAGAATTCGAAGAATCATAGGGTTGGGTTGGTTTAATCAGGAGATTCTTTTTATATAACGTATACTTGTTGATTTGATACAAGAAAACTTGCAGAAAGAAATTACAACTCAATATTGAATAATTGACAACTTGTCAGAATGATTGGGGAAACTGTAGTTGCATTATTTTTTCGTTGGTTATGAAACCATCATCAGTCCAATACAGAGTGAAAAATGATACGTTGTGCTCATAACAAAACCAAATCTGATTTCGCATGTCATATTTATTACATATTTAGGTAAACACAAACAAATAACATCTGACTTTATCAATAAACAGAATAAGAACGTGACATTTAGAACAACTAAAAATCTATATTTTCTGAGGTATGTTGACTGTAATGTCTGGTACACAGGACAAACTAGACGCAGTTCAAGTGTGAGTTCCAATGAACATTTGAGAAGTTACAGGTTGAAAAAAAGAAGAACTCTAATTACGCGATCTATCTTTTGGGACATAATCACAATATTATCGTTAACACCGACATTTTGCATATTCGGTAAATATGACATAAGCTCAAGATTCTATAATCATTGGAAATTTGAAACCATTCAAAAACACACGTTAGATAATATTAAATGACGAAATCAATACCATATAATTCACCACTCGCCAACAATTGTGTAATAAAACTCCCACCCGAAACATTGTCTACCCCAATCCCTAGTTTTGAACCACATTCAGATCGATTTCTTATATTTAAGACCATAATGTTACGTTAAGCTTTAGTTGATACCACCAAGCGTCGAGAATACCACAATTTGTCAACATTAATCAGAAATTAAACGTTTTTGTGAAAATTTTAGTTTTATTCTCCAATTTTAGAAAGCTCATTGTGATTTTACACTACGTGAACTCCAAAACCATAGATATATAGTTGTCTTGATGTACCTACTTTTGAAGAAGGATGCATACAACATCTACGTTTCTGAACTAGTAATGAATGTATTTTTCAGCTAGAGGAGAAATCTTAGCAGTTTCTCCGATGGTAGACAAGAAAATGTGTGTCGAAAACTGGACTTAATGGGGATTCTATAGCTAACCATTATTTTGAGTGAAAAATTGATTATTAAATTAACAATAATTCCGAATAAGAAAAGATCACAAGCTTGTCCTAAGTCAGCTTTAATTACTCTAGATGTTTGGTAAAGAGAATTTTGCATCTATCAGGAGAAATATTTGAAAACATATTTGAATCGTCGAAAGATACAAATATACCATCATTGGGAATAATTATCTGTTGATTGAATTGGATACAGATTAATCGAGTTTTTCACTACGTACATAGGCTTGACTTCTTATATTTTTTCAAATAGGATTAAGTTGCACATCTAGATTATGTATATATTGCTATTAACGTGAGATACTGTGGGACGGACAGGGGCATTTTGTTTGTGTATTTTTTATGAGACGGTGAAGCTAAGGAGAAGATGGATAACAGTTGGTTTGCCTGATTTTCAATTCAGCTATTAAATAATACTTGCTTAGCATCTGAAAATTGTTTGGTTTTTAAATAAAATTGATTTGAAATTACCAGTTTTCGAAATATTGTGAAAAATTAGAAAAGTTTTCACCAAACGTTATGAATTATTAATTCAGTAGCACTTTGGGGATTGTTTAATGATTACTCCAGTTACACGAACACTAATTTCGGAATTAATAGAAATCTTTGATCATTCACCCTTCTCACAATGTTTGTTCAAAGTACAACTATGGCCAATGGTTTCTCAATGTTTTCGCTTAATTAAGATTTGACTCCCATCCATATGAGAAATTTATTATGTATATTGTTGCTATAACGTCACTAACTTATAGTTCCAGACATCTGTTCCGCTCTTCTCATGGAGCTCATCAGTCGATCGAGCAAGCTTACAACCTCATCGAACAATCTCTGTTTTGAAGATATTCATAACCGATCAACAACATGGTAAAAAAACAAAAATATCCCCCGTCAGCTAAGAATAGATGCCCCGTTAAGAAATCAAACATTGTACCACATCGACCGATATATTTCTCGAACTACAAAAGTTACGGAGAATGTGGAACCTCTTGAGTACGCCAGATGGCGGCACCAAACCAAACAAATGTAAGAGAATTAGAAATAAATGAATATATGAAATACTCATTTATCTCATTTTGGCTTTTGCCAGATAACAATGAGAAGCTCTCTCTTTCCAGATTGATCAGGAACGTCACAAACTTATAGTTCCAGACAGCTGTTCCGCTCTTCTCGTAGAGCTCATCAGTGGAACGTTTCATTTAAAACAACAAATTATCTATATTTTCTGAGGCGTGTTGGCCGTAATACCTTGTGCATGAGACAAACTCGACGCAGTCTCCACGAACATTTCAGATGTTACAGGTTCAAAAAAAAACTCACCTTTTGGAACATAATCACAATTTCATCACTAACCCCGACATTTTGCATATTCAGTAAATACGACATAAGCTCAATATTTTGGAATCAATAGAAATTTTGAAACATTCAAAAACACAAGTTACATAATATTAAATAACCAAATCAATACCATATAATTCACCATTCCCCAACAAGTTTGCAAATAAACTCCCACACGACTCATTTTCCACCCCAATCGCTAGATTTGTACCACATTCGGATTGATTTCTCATATTTAAGACCATAATTTTACGTTCAGCTTTAGTTGATACTTCCAAGCTTTGAGATCACCACAATTTGTCAGCATTAATCAGAAATTAAATGTTTTTGTGAAAATTTCAGTTTTATTCTCCAATTTCAGAAAGCTCAAGATTATTTTACGCTACGTATACGACAAAACCATAAATATATAGTGTCTTGATGTACCAACTTTGGAGAAGAATGCAACAGCATCTACGTTTCTATACCAGTAGGTAATGGATGTGTTTTTTCAATTAGAGAGGAATTCTTAGCAGTTTCTTCGATGGTAGACATGAAATTGTTTACCGAAAAGTGAACCTAATGAGATTCTATCGCTGACCACTATTTTGAGTAAGAAAGTGATTATTAAATAGACAATAATTTCAAGTTAGACAACGCTCACAGGCTAGATGTTTGGTAATGAGAATTTTGCATTCATCAAAATATATGAAAACATGTTTGAAACGTCGAAAGATACCAACAGACCATTATTGGGAATAGTTATCTGTTAACTGAATTGGATAGATAAATCGAATTTTTTTCTATGAACTTTGGCTTGAAGCTACTTATATTTTTAGAAATAGAATTTTATTGCACATCTAGATTATGTATATAAGGCTATTAAAGTAGGATATTGCGGGTGGATGGGACATTTTGTTACTGGTTTTTTCACACGGTGAAGTTTAGGAGATTGAATAACCTACTTTTCAAATCAGCTATTAAATAATACTTGCCAAGCATATGAAAATTGTTTGGTTTTCAACTGAAATTTATTTGAAATTACCAGCTTTCGAGATATTGCAAAAAATTGGGAAATGTTTTCCCAAACATAGTGAGTGACACTTAGGGGATTGTTTCATGATTCTTCCAGCTGCACAAATATTAATTTCGGAATTAATCGTTGATCATTCACCCTTCTCATATTGTTTGTTCAAATTAGGACTATGGCCGATTTATATGATCATATATGTATATTGTTGGTATTGGTAATGATAAGATCTTTATAGTCCAGATCATCGATCAGTGACGACGCAAACTTATAGTTCCAGACAGCTCTTTCGCACTTCCCATAGACCTCAGTGGAACGAGTAAGTTAGCAAAGTCACTGAACTATCTCCGTTGAAGGGAGTCATAACCTGCCAACAACATGGTAAGAAGACTAAAAGTATCCCATGCCATCTATGAATAGATGTCTCACTAAGAGACAGCAAACAATGTACCATATTGACTAATAGATTTCTCAAACTTTACATAAGTTACGGGAAATGTGGGACTACTTGAATGCGCCAGGTGGCTACACTCAAGAGGTTTCACATTCTCTGTATCTTTTGTAAAGTTCGAGAGATCTATCAGTCAATGTGGTACATTGTTTGACTTCTTAGTAAGACATCTATTCATAGCTGGCGTGAGATATTTTTGATTTTGTTACCATGTTGTTGTCCGATTATGACTATCTCCAACAGAGATCGTTCAGTGACGTTGCAAACTTGCTCTTTCCACTGATGAGAAGAGCAAAACAGCTGTCTGGGACTATAAATTTGTGACGTTACTGATGGATCTGATCTACAAATACCTTATCATTGTTACCTGATGAAGGCCAACATGATATAAATGAGTATATTCATATATTCATTTATTTCTAATTCTCTTACATTTGTTGGCATTGGTTGTTCATTTGAAATGAGCTTAAACCTTGACAGTTTCTTTCAATGAATAGGAACATACATCGATCTCTTAGTACTTCTAGTTTCTGACCATCTTCCTAACACATACAATTCAATGTGCCCATAGCAAAAGAGTACAATTCCACAGTATTGATTTTTGCTAATAATTATCAATAAATATTTTTGGTGCATTCGAGTATCCTACGTTCAATTGATTTGACTGTTGCACATTTCGTGGTGTATGAATTTGACCATAATGATGAATAATTCCAATCCGGAATCTGCGTACGGTTCACCATAATTTACATGACAAATTGAATTATCAATTGAGCTGAATAAGTTTCGTTTGTTAAAATATTCACTAGATTTAACATAATGAGGAAGATTATAAATAAATAAGGAGGTGCTTTATTGTGTAATATTTTGTGAATGAATATCATCGTTAGCAAGAAAAGTTATTCTGTAACTGAAAGCCATTGTAATGTATTCAACATCCTTGAGGTAGGTGTATAGCGATTACAGTTTAAAATGATCCCCATGCCTCTATTTTGTATTTTCTGCAGCTGTGTCATTCTATTTTAAATGCATTGGTATGATAAAGTTGTACAAAATTCAAAATGAGGAAGTAAGATCGACCGGTAAATTGTAATTCTTGAATTAATAGATAATTGGTCTGCAGTTCTTGAGAAAAAGTATAGTTTTTTCGAAATTTTCTAATTAACATATACGAAGTGTGCGTTCAAAGACACTTAACAGATGTTACAATTTCAATTTGCTCATTATTTATCGAAATATCTTGTCATTCAGTTCTATCTGTCTATATTTGTACTTAGCTGGCATAATCATTGCCTTGATTTTGGGGACATTCAGTTTAGCTTGTAGATTTTTAAATATTCACTCACACTTATTAGAACATTATTCATCTTTTGTATAGCAGTGTTCAAGCATCCATCACTAAATGTTACAAAAAGGTCAATATCATTTAGATAAAATATGAAGAGGAGAGGACCTGTGGCCCAACAAGATTATGGCTAATTTCAGGTGATGTTGAATGCCTAACTCTGACTTTCTGCTATCTCCTCTGCAAGTAACTTTCGAACCATTTGAGTGCATTCCTTCGAATTCCACATTGATATAATTAAGTGAATAGTATATTTTGGTCGATGGTTTCAAAGGCTGTTCTAAGATCCAAGAAAACAGTTACGACATATTTGCCATAATCTATGTCAATTTTGAACATGTTACAGAGAATTGCAATGCTGCTTTTCACGAATGCTTTTTAGGTAAACTGGATTGGTTTACTAACAATGTGCTCTAATAACTGATTATAAACTACAAATTCCAAAAAATTTTCTATCGGTAGTAATGACAGGTTTAAGTTGGCTTGCAAGAACTGTGTAAGTAATCTTTAATTGATTTTAGCATTGACAATTTCATTCAACCTGCATTTATTAAAAGAAATAATATTGCTCAATTCTCTAAGTGTTATAGTTTTGAACTCGTGAAATTTGGAATATATGTCAAAATTACTATTACATCATGATTGGTCATCATCAAGCTCGATTTTGGCACTGTTAACAAAATATTCATCAAAATTCTTAGGAATTTCTAAATCATCGTGAACAACAATCATGTCATCCCCATTTTGAAATTTAATATATTTAGGAATCTCCCGAAACTTCATATCAACTAGTTTGTTTAAAGTGTTTTCCACATTTGATGCACACTGTTCTTAAGCCTGTCTATTTTTTCGTAGTACTATTCGGTTTATTATTTTTTAATAACTTAACCACTTCATTTCTTTGTTTTTTAAATAGTTTTCATTTGCTTTCTCTATCAATACCAACACTTTTTATAAATTCCCTATAACATTTGTCGCTCTCCTTCATATTATCAGAAACAGAGCTGTTGAATCATGATTGTTATGAATCCAATTATTTGATGATTTGTTTCATTACTATAGTTACCCTTAGAATAATAGATTATTCGAGTTACTTTTGAATAACAAAAAATTGTAAGCATCTGTTTATGTAAACAAACAAGAATATACATATAATCATTCATAATTGAATTATTTCTCAAAGAATCATTTCAACATCAGTAAGTGGAGTGAAAAAGCTCACGACACAGAACATGGTCACTTCGAACTGGATATAATCAGCGAAAATATCAGCACTAGCAGTCGTCATTCGACAAGAATAATTCAAGTCCTTCGCAGCTAATTTGTTGAACAAAGAAGCAAGATCAAGATCCAATATATTATTGGAATCATTCATTTGGGAACCAGTTCCACATTTCAAATAGAAAGCGGCGAAGTTACGAGACATATTTTCCGTTACTGAGGCGTTAAGGTATATCTCACTTCCCTTCTTATCCTTACTACTTTTCCTCCTCAATTTGTTTGCTTCATATTGTTCAAGTTCTCATATGATAAGATGTCTGAGGAAATAAAGGCATTGAATCTAAAAAGAGGTACAATTAAAGGTCATCTAACACGATTTTCAACCTTTCTGTCAGATTTGACAGACACTTCAAAACTCAGTGAATTATCTATCAGATTGGAGAAAGCTGAGCTACTTTGGAGTGAATTTGATATTATTCAGTCACAGTTAGAATCAAAGGATGAGAAAAATGATCATAATTTAGATAGAACCAACTTTGAAGATATATATTTTGATTCAATTTCTCGAGCAAAAAATCTGATTAAAAAGTTCTCAGCTAGTACAGTACCTGCGAATGGTCTTTCAGACACCTCAATCAATACATCCAATGCAAATATTCAAAATGCCAATACGAATTTACCTAAATTAAACTTACCTGAGTTTCATGGATTATACGAAAAATGGCTGCAGTTTTCAGATACATTCAAGGCTATGATACATAACTGCAATTCAATTAGTAAAATTCAAAAGTTCTGGTATTTGAAATCATGTCTGAAGGGTGAGGCGGCTAACATTTTAATAGCTTTAGAGGTATCTGAGGCAAATTATGACAAAGCATGGGATCTTCTGTGTGATCGCTATCAAAACAATCGTGTTATAATTCAAACACATCTCAAGGCTTTATTTGATATACAGGACATTCAAAAGGAATCACATATTCATCTCAGAAATATTATTGATACTGTTAATCAACATCTCAGAAACTTAGAATCCCTATCTTTACCAGTTGATCAATGGGATACCATCATTATATATCTTGTAACATCGAAACTAGATCCCACTACTAATAGGGAGTGGGAAGAATTTGCTTTGAAACTTGATAGAGATTTGCCCACGTTCAAAGAATTTGCAACTTTCATGAATCAAAGATGTCAATTGTTAGAAGGTTTATATTCTAATATCAAGGGTTCTCAGTCTACGCAAAAATACTTACCAAAAAAGATCAATCATGATTCAATATAAACATGTATTGCTACCACAGGGTTATCTTGTATTCTCTGTCACAAAGATCATCACATATTCTCATGCAGTAACTTTTTGAAATTAAATCCTCAGCAGCGTCTATCCGAAGTTAGGAGACTAAAGGCCTGTACAAATTGTTTACGTAAAGGTCATAATTCAAAGGATTGTAGAAATCATTATGTATGTAAAAAATGTTCAAATAAGCATAACACCTTATTGCATTTAGAAAAGGAACCAAGTCAAATTAATTCAAACATAAATCTATCGACGTCTTCATCAAACGATAGAACTGAAGGTAATCATTCAGAAACAATATTACACGAATCTCAATCTACCCTCGCTTCATGTACATCAAAAAATACTAATTCAGAACAATATGTTATACTCTCAACAGCGAATGTTTTTATCATTGATAAGTATGGAAAATATCACAAATGTCGGGCTATTCTTGACAATTGTTCTCAATCAAATTTCATTACTCAAAAATTATTCAATATTTTGCAATTACCTGTGTCAAATGTGACCCATTCAATTGAGGGTTTTGGCTCAAACTTAACATCTGTTTTACAGAAAACGGTTGCCACTATCAAATCTACAACAAGCTCATATATTGGTTTGGACATACCATTTTTAATTACAAATAAAATAACGAAAGATTTACCCATTCTCTCTTTCGATGTGAGTCATTTGAAAATTCCACAAAATATCGTTTTAGCGGATAATACTTTCAATAAAACTGGTCCAATTGATATGTTAATTGGAGCTTCCATTTTTTGGGAGTTAATATGTGTAGGTCGCATAAATCTCATAAACAATCACACAGTATTACAAAAAACTAGACTTGGTTGGATATTATCAGGCCCTTTGCCAATTTCTTATTCAAATATTACGAATACTGTATGTAAACTCACAATGAATGATGATAAAGAATTTCACGAACTGCTTGAACGGTTTTGGAAACTTGAAGAAGTTCAGCCGTTGACTAAATATTGCCAAGAAGAAGCAGAATGTGAAGCACACTTTTCAAAAACTACAATTCGTGATGACTCAGGAAGATTTGTTGTTAACTTGCCGGTCAAGGAAAATATAATTAAACTTGGTAACTCTTTTGAAACGGCACTCAATAGATTTTATGCAGTCGAAAAGAAACTCAATAAAAATCCAGATTTTAAACAACAATATGTTCCATTCATGTCCGAGTACGAAGAACTCGGGCACATGACAAAAGTTGATATTTCACATGATACTCCACAAGATATCATTTATTATTTACCGCATCATGGTGTTCTCAATACATCAAGTACTACTACAAAGTTGCGCGTCGTGTTTGACGGTTCTGCAAAAACTTCTAGTGGAATTTCTCTCAATGATGTTTTGAAAATAGGTCCTACAATTCAGGATGATTTATTCACTATTGTTACAAGATTTCGAACCTTTGAGTACGTAGTTACTGCCGATATAGAAAAAATGTACCGTATGGTAAATATACAAGATTCTCAGCGAGACTTACAGCGCATAGTTTGGCGGACTAATCCATCTGAGATCATTTAATCATTTTCGATTAAATACAGCAACTTATGGTACGGCGAGTGCATCATTTATTTGTATCAGATCTCTTCATCAAATAGCTTTAGAGAACAAGGACAGGTATCCTGAAGCCTCTAGAATTATTACATCTTGTTTCTATGTAGATGACCTTCTGACAGGGTTTCAATCATTAGAAGAAGGTAGACAAATCATATCAGACATTATTCATATACTAGGCTCTGCTGGATTCAATCTTCTTAAATTTGTTTCAAATAATGAGAATATGTTAGAGGATATATCTAATGTGAAATCTCAATCATCTCAAAAGTTCATTTCAGATGATAGAATAACCAAAACTCTGGGTTTAACTTGGAATTCAATCGATGATATTTTTTTATATACATTCATTCCAAATCATTCTTCTCACGTTTCTAAACGTACAATTTTATCTACAGTTGCTCAAATCTTCAACCCTCTAGGTTTAGTGGGTCCATGTACAGTTAAGTCTAAGCTAGTTATTCAAAAACTTTGGAAATTAGGTTTAAATTGGGATGAAAGTCTTCCAATTGATTTATATCATTCTTGGATTGAGTTCTCCAGTCAAATTCCAAGGTTAAACGACATAAAAATTCCCAGACACATTATTTGCCCAAACCCAATATCAGTTGAATTACATGGCTTTGGGGATGCATCTGAAAAAGCTTATGGTGCTTGTTCTTATTTTCGATCTATAGATCAAATGGGAAGAATTCACTGTCACTTAGTGTGTGCCAAATCGCGAGTTGCACCGCTAAAAATGATTTCTCTGCCTAAACTTGAACTCTGTGCAGCCTTACTTCTCATTCAGTTAACTCAGAAAATCTTGAAAGCTATTCATATTGACACGAATCATATTCATTATTGGACGGACTCTACTATTGTTCTTTCATGGATTTCAACTGAATCTCATTTTCTCAAGACATTTGTTGCAAATCGTATCACAGAAATTCAACAGTTCTCTGATAAGAGACAATGGAATTATGTGCCTAGCAAAACAAATCCAGCAGACATAATATCTCGTGGTATGAACCCAGAAGAATTAAAAGAATGTTCAACCTGGTGGGTTGGGCCTCCTTGGATGTCTGAGGAGAGACAAGCTTGGCCTAAATGTAATTTTTCAATAGAATGTGAGATACCCGAATTAAAAAAGGTTAATCTTGCATTAATCTTACAAAATCTTGACACTGATATTCTCGATAGGTTTTCAACTCTCACAAAATTCCAAAGGGTTATAGCTTATTGCTTTCGTTTTATAAATAATTCAAAATTTGTGAATAGAGAAACTCGTATATCAGGCCATCTATCAAGTGCCGAATTGAAGCCATTAACTATTATTTGCAGATTTGTTCAGAAACATTCGTTTCCCCTAGATTTGAATGCATTAACAAATTCTAAACCTCTTTCTTCAAAGAGCAAAATATTATCATTAAATCCATTTTTAGATGAAAATGGTCTCATCAGAGTTGGTGGTAGACTTAAAAACTCAAGCATTCCTTATAATAATAAACATCATATTTTATTATCTGATAAAGGTAATTTTACCAAATTAGTCATTCAATTTGAGCATATAAGACAGTTACATTCAGGAGCACAAGCTACTTTGGCTTCAGTGAGAATGAATTTTTGGCCAATCAATGGTCGCAATGTTGTTCGGGGAGTTTTACGCAATTGTACGATTTGCTTCTGATCAAAACCAAATGAAACTAATTACCGAATGGGTAATATTCCTCAATCACGCCTCACTCCCCAAAGACCATTTTTAACTGCCGGAGTGGATTTTGCTGGTCCATTTTATATCAAAGACGGCAAAATACGGAATCGAAAAATAATTAAATGTTATCTTTGTGTATTCGTATGTTTGGTTACGAAAGCAGCTCATCTTGAATTGTCTGATGATCTTTCTACTGAATCTTTTTTGAGATGTTTAATCAGATTTGTATCTAGGAGGGGTATATGTAGTGACATATATTCAGATAACGGTACAAATTTTGTTGGCTCTGAGAGAGAGTTGAAAAACACATTAACAAATCTGAAGAAAGACTTAAAATTCAATGAGTTTTTAGCCGTGAATAAATTAAATTGGCATTTCACGCCACCATATGCACCCAATTTTGGAGGCCTTTGGGAGGCCTGTGTAAAATCAACAAAATTTCACCTCAAGAGAATTCTTGGTAATTCACACCTAACATATGAGGGCTTATATACTGTGATCACGCAGGTTGAGGCTGTCCTTAATTCCAGACCCTTATCACCCTTGTCAAATGATCCTAATGATCTCTCCCCTTTAACCCCTTCTCACTTCCTTATTGGCGAGCCTATCACTGCCTTGCCTCAAAATGATGTGAGGGACATTCCATCTAATCGACTATGTCTCCTAAGACTCATCCAGCAGCAATTACAACATTTTTGGCAGCGTTGGTCACGAGATTACCTCTGTACTCTGCAAGAAAGATCCAAATGGAAGAAATCTTACCAGAACATAAAAGTAGGATCTATGGTTTTACTAAAGGATGAGAATTCAGCACCTTTATGCTGGAAACTTGGACGAGTCATTCAAGTGTTTCCTGGAGAAGACGGAATAGTTCGAGTTATAAATGTAAAAACATTAAATGGTGAATTGAAGCGTCCAGTTTCTAAAGTGTGTATTCTTCCTATAGAGACCTAATAATGGAAACTTGAAAAAGAAGAAATTTTCTTATTACATTCAATTCAATCTTGTTATAATTTTATTTTGAAAGGCAATCCATTCAAGAGGGCGCCATGTTATGAATCCAATTATTTGATGATTTGTTTCATTACTATAGTTACCCTTAGAATAATAGATTATTCGAGTTACTTTTTGTCAATAACAAAAAATTGTAAGCATCTGTTTATGTAAACAAACAAGAATATACATATAATCATTCATAATTGAATTATTTCTCGAAGAATCATTTCAACATCAGTAAGTGGAGCGAAAAAGCTCACGACACAGAACAATGATAAGTTATTCCTGTTTCTCTCAACTTGAATCGGAGATATCTTGTTAAGTATGTTTTCACAAGTTTCCAAAATTTCTCTATAGATCCGGTCCACATCAACAGCATTGAGTCACCAATTCGATTGTAACAGTTCAATGTTTATCAATAGCAAATTATAACTATGAAGATTTGAAATTTTTTTTTATTTTGATGACTGTCATGTCCATTGTAAATATTAACAGAAATTACTAGGTGATGAGTTATCGCAGAGCTGGAATGTACTCTAGCTGAAATATTGCTCTGATTTGAGAAAACATTATCTAATAAGGTTTCACCATCATTAGTTATTCTGGTTGCCTCTGCAATCAATTGACTGATTCCATATGTTGTTAGAATTTTTTTGATTATTTTAACATGAAAATAGTTGTCATTCAAGTAATTAAAATTAGAACCACTGACCAAAATACATTTGACACTATTGAGCAAAATAGTATCACAACTTTGGTCGACTCTCAAAAGGTCATAAGTATAGATTCAATAACTTGTGGCAAACAGCCGTTATAGTCGAGTCAAATAGATATTTCATTACGAAAATCGAACGATATGGACCGATTTTGATGAAACAAAGTGCATTCGATTCGGGATGACGCTTAGAAAAAAGCTTACCGGTTAGTTTTTTGTGCAAATTTGTTATTATTTTTTTAACCGAAAAATTGACCAATTCCCAAAATTTCATCAAAACTAACCAGAAATCCTCAGTTAGGGGTTGTGGAGGTTGTTTTTTATGTTAAATGTTTAAAAAATTTTTAAAAGGGGGTCGTTACTAATTTAAATCAAAATTAAAATCAAATTCTAATTTTTTAATTTTTTAATTTCATATAAATTCCCGCTCATCTAAGAATTTTTTCTATCTTCTCTACTCAGTCTCTTTTACATATACTATGTATATATATATATATATATATATATATATATATATATATATATATATATATATATATATATATATATATATATATATATATATATTATTATAAGCAATAGGGACGTAGTCAATAGTATTGCTCAGATAATAATCACCTGCTTGAATAATTGAATAGCTGATATAGAAAAGTAGCTAGATCCCGCATAGAGATGGAAATATAGAGTTCTTGAGTCCCATAAGCGCAATGCTTTACAAAAAGACTCTCTCTAATTATCGGGCCTCTTTCTCGCACGCTTCGCCTACCCGGGGCATATCGGGACCGAGTTGACAGAAATAGCCTGCCTTAAAATTTCTTAGACGGAGTCAATAATATAGCACCTTCAAGAATTCTATTCTTCATCTCTATGGTAGTAAGTGTCGGCTAAAACTGGCGCCGACGTGAGCCATTATGTGAGAAAAACTAGTTGTCTGTTAAACAAGTACACAAAGGATGGAACTATTATCTACGACCCATGAGCAGTGTTAGCGTCTTATTATTATCTCTTTTATCCGATTCCGATTATTAAAAATCCTCAAAAGGATATAAGTCGACTTGTCATTTGAATTCCGTAATTAAACATGAACCCTAAAAAGGGCATTACTATACCTAGTATTTAAGAGAATTTTTTGGGAAAAATAACAGCGGAATCATGATCAGCGACCCAAAAAACCTACTAGAGTTCATTTTTGCAACAAAATTATACTTTATTATTCACAAACGAATTTTCCATCTGGAGAGAGTGTTTTGGGAAAAATAGCAGTGGAATCGTGATCAGCGGCCCAAAAAACCTACCGGAGGTAATTTTTGCAACAAAAATGTGAATTATATATTATATATGAATTTTCCAAATTTCTCATCTGGAGGGAGTTTTCCGAGAAAACTAACTGCGGATTCGTGATCAGCGACCCAAAAAACATTCTCAGCTCCTAATTCATTGATTTTGGACTATTTTTATAAGAATGCTCCTCTGGGGGGTTGTTTGAATTGTTGTAAGTATTCTCTTTGTGCTTGGTTTGAAGAAGCTATGGTTTTTTTTTGAAGAAGCTACTGTGTTATCGAAACTATACAAGGTGTTCCATCTCAGACGAGCCACCCCGTATATTTCTCATCCCATAGTGAGTGGAAAAATCTCCCGATACACATCGAATGATTTTGTTTGGGGGACATCTTTTGACGTATATTTGAGGCTCGAACGAGCAACTCCCTAATAGAGGGCGCTTCAACCCCTCAAAATTGAATAGGGTAGAGGGGTTGAGTGATACGTCATTTGGAAGGTCTTGGAAGCCTCTTTACAACGGTGTATGAAAAACGTAAATTTGATGAACCGTTTTCGCCAAAAATTGATTTTGTTGCTCGAATGCGCCACCTTGAATATTTTTGTTATTTGTACAATGTACAAGCTCATTTTTATTAAGCCTTTTTTTTACAAACTAAAACAATCTTCAAAAAATCACATTCGTAAAAAAATTGAATTGTGTTGTCATGCTCACAATGAACAAAATTAAATCTGCGTGTTTAAATCAAATGTTCAAATTGTCCTCCATTGATTTCCATACAATAATACATTCTCTCGAACTAATAAATAAAAAAACAGCAAAACATTTCCTTACGTTGCCTTCATTTTTTGTTCTTAGAACGTGTTTATCTGGTTTTAACGTTTCTTCGATCATTTCATGATTTCAATCAATCTGTTGAGTTACTACTTCGCTGCTTTGTTTAAAATTTCAAAACATATGGTGTACACATTGCAAGAACGTGTTAAGCTGGTTAGCCTTCATTACCAAAATCAAAATTTTGCCCGATCGGCTGCAAGGATATTTAACGAAAACCATCCTGAACGTAGCGTTCGCCATAAGTACGTAATGGAATTGATTTCAAAATTTGTGGAGACGGGTTCAGTAATGGATAAAAAAAGGGCACCCACTGGAATCGTTAATGATGAAGGAGCAGCTGTGGCGGTATTGGGACATGTCCAACTTATGCCAAACACGCAATCTGTACGACAATTTTCTGCAGCTTCCGGTATTAGCCAATCTAACGTTTTCAGAATTTTACATAAACACAAGTTCCATCCGTACAAAATTAAATTAATTCTGGAATTAAATGATGATGATTGGGATCGAAGGCAAGAGTTTTGCGAAATTATGGTCGAGCGTATCAACAATAACCCAAATTTCTTGTACAACGTTTGCTTTTCTGACGAATGCACTTTTTACTTAATGGATAGGTTAACCGGCATAACTGTAGAATTTGGAGCGATACAAATCCTCATGTATTTCGAGAAGCTCACACTCAACATCGAGAAAAGCTAAACGTTTGGGTAGGAATTTTGGGAGACCACCTAATTGGACCTCTGTTTATTCCTGGTAATTTAAATGGCGAAATTTATCTTGAAAAGTTGGAAGATGCGATTGATCCGTTAATAACTGAACAATTAGAAAACAATCCTCTACTACTTGAACAACAATTGCATTTCCAACAAGACGGAGCTCCTCCTCACTACGCCGCAACAGTTCGCCAATACCTCAATTTGCAATACCCCGGTCGTTGGATTGGAAGAAGAGGTGCTATGGAGTGGCCTGCCTGATCTCCTGACCTGAACCCTCTGGACTTCTTCTTGTGAGGACATCTTAAGTCCAGGATTTTTGTGACTCAGCCTGAAAATGTGAACGAACTACGCCAACGAATTGTAAATGAGTCGTCAAATAACTCCAATTATGCTGAACCATGTTAGAGACGGTTTTCAGTCAAGATTGTATTATTGTATGGAAGTCAATGGAGGACAATTTGAACATTTGATTTAAACACGCAGATTTAATTTTTTTCATTGTAAGCATGACAACACAATTCAATTTTTTCATGAATGTGATTTTTTTGAAGATTGTTTAAGTTTGTAAAAAAAGGCTTAATAAAAATGAGCTTGTACATTATACAAATAACCAAAATATTCAAGGTGGTGCATTCGAGCAACAAAATTAATTTTTGGCGAAAACGGTTTCTCATACACCGTTGCAAAGAGGCTTCCAAGACCTTTCAAATGACGTATCACTCAACCCCTCTCCCCTATTCAATTTTGAGGGGTTGAAGCGCCCCCTATTAGGGGGTTGCTCGTTCAAGCCTCAAATATACGTCAAAAGATGTCCTCCAAACAAAATAATTCGACATGTTTCGGGAGATTTTTCCACTCACTATGGGATAAGAAATATACGGGGTGGCTCGTCTGAGATGGAACACCTTGTATATATTAGTTAAATTAGTGAAAATCGAACTTACAATAGTTATTTTATTCAAGTACATAATGGCTGTCCATCACGTAATGGCTGATTCTATTCAATTTTTGTCAAATGCCACACTTCGATGAAATGTGATTAATGAATTTTAATCAAAGTGTAGGTATCTCACGTTTATTGAAAGATTACACACTTCAGATTTCAATTAACTTCTATAGTATAGCAAATAGCTAAATATATCAAAATGTGATATTAATTTTCTAATTTAGTTTACTCAGATGATGGTTACTTGGTAGCTGAAAGGTCCTCAGTATTTTAACAGTATTTTTAGTGGATAAGGGTAATTGATTCTGATTCATAGTGAAATAACTTTTTGATAGAACAAGCACATCATTAGAGATGTTCAACTTAGAAATCAGACCCGAGGTTACGAAACTAAAAAACAAAGATAATTTAATCAATACTGAACAATAAGTTTTCTGCTGGATGGAAAATTTGAATGGGGCACGTGCTGTACATGGCGCAGCTGTGCAAAGTGAGATTGAAAAGCGTGGACAATCATTCTAAGAATAAGGAACGAGTATAATACTTCTTTGATCGTCCCTACCGTCTTGATTTACACACGGTTACGTACGCTGCAGGCAGCTGCACGTCGGACAGGGCATTGTAAATATTTGTAGTAATCCTTCTCAGTAGACTTAAATATTATCGATAATCTTTGAGAGTAATGGATTTAACTAGAAATTCATGCAATTTATAATAAATATTATATTCCATTCCTGTTTTCGGACCATACGATACTTGGTGAATTTGTTGATATTATCTAGGCACCTACCTACCAATTATGGAAAGACCCTTTCTTTCAAGATGCCAGATATATAGTGGAGTCATTCTACGGAAAAATGAGGCGAGGTTCGTAAAAATTTGATAGAGGTTGGGGAGGTGGAAAAAGTTGTTTCTTGTGATAAGAGTAATGATATTCCAGAATTTCTACAAGAAATATTTGGCGAAACCATCCCAAAAATCCCAAAAACTGGTTTCTGGGCCTTTGTTAGGTCAGTTTTGAAGTTTTAATTTTTTTCAACCCCTCAGACTTGTGACTGAGGTTTGGGAGTTGGACCCTTTTATTGTCCATGTGCAAGAAAGCTCTGGTTCAAATTGTGAGCTTTTTTTGCATATCTATGTGAGAAATACCCACATACACATTATTTATTTGAGGTCCGCTTGTGACATAGTGACATTTTTTTTTACTACACGTATTAATTATTATAGAATATACTGGGTGAGTCAGTTTTTTGTAGCCAAACTGCAACACGAGATAGAAAAAGTGTTTTCAAGAAGAAAAGTTCAATAAACATATGTCGTAGAAGGCTTCGTTTTCGAGATATAGGGTGTTGAAATTGAAAAAAAATTTTCGTTTTTTGCGAATATCTCCGGAACCGTTCATCGTACACAAAACAGCTTTTGTAATCTTTCTTCTACTCATAGTAAGCTATGTTCTGGGTAAAAAATTTTTTTTTACTTATAATTGGTGAAGATTTTGAAGGGGTAGTGGGTGTTTTTCTCCCCAACTTCTACGCCACTAAAAAAGACAATCATTAGAACCACCAATGTTTTTTACACAAAAAAGGTACTCTTGGTCATAAGCTCTAAAGTTGAACGTTTTCGAGAAAAATCAACTTTTATGTTGAAAAACATGGTCACTTCTTACTAATTAGACGAAATTTATTCAAACAAGTAGAACAAGTAACAAAATCTAAGGATTGACCATGTTTTTAAACATAAAAGTTGATTTTTCTCGAAAACGGTCAATTTTAGAGCTTATGACCAGGAGTACCTTTTTTGTGTAGAAAACATTTGCGGTTCTGATGGTTGTCTCAAACCCGTTTTTTTTCAGTGGCGTAGAAGTTGGGGAGAAAAACACCCACTACCCCTTCAAAATCTTCACCAATTATGAGTAAAAAAGGAATTTTCATCACACAGAACATAGCTTACTATGAGTAGAAAATGCTTACAAAAGCTGTTTTCTGTACGATAAACGGTTCCGGAGATATTCGCAAAAAACGAATACTACCCTGTATCTCGAAAACGAAGCCTTTTACGACATCTATCTCCTGTTGCAGTTTGGCTACAAAAACCTGACTCACCCTGTATAGGTATATAATACAACATCACCTGAGCTTTTTCTAATTCAAGACGCGATAAAATGTTACTTCTGATGACCACGCCTACTAATATTATCAGATGAAAATTATTTTTAGAAAACAATGATAAAAATATTGTGTATCTTATGATGTTTTTTTTTCTGTATTTTTCTATGTTTCAAGAGGATGTCCGATTTTTCAATCTAATAATTTCTAATCTATAATTTTAATCGGCTGTTAAAAATTTTAACGTTATTAAAACTATCTAGCCGCAGTGATGGAATATTTGGCCGCCGAAGTTTTGGAATTACTCAATAACGCAGCCCGGGACAATAAAAAACAAGAATCATCCCCCGTCATTGTTTCAATGATGATGAAACAGATGAGATCTTTAGGTCCGCGATCACTGATTCAGAAGCTAGCAGCTGCAGCAGTTCGTCGATTACAACAAAAAGAAAAAGAAAATACCAATAATAGAGTCAAAAAATCATAGATTTAATGATAAACATAATAACTATCTAGCCGCAGTGATGCAATATTTGACCGCCGAAGTTTTGGAATTAGCCGATAACGAAGCCCGGGACATTAAAAAAACAAGAATCATCCCCCGTCATCTGCAATTGTCCATCCGCAACGACGAAGAATTGAACAAGCTATTGTCAGGTGTGACAATCGCTCAAATCGGAGTCTTGCCTAACATTCAAGCAATATTGCTGCCCAAGAAAACCGAAAAGAAAGCATAAATCAACTCGTACAACGAGAGTATCATCGGCCCTTCTCAGGGCCACAAATAGTACTGAACGAAAATCCTCGAACCGACTGTCTATGTACCCTACAACATCCAGTACAACAAGCAGAAAAAGAAAATACCAATAATTGAGTCAAAAAATCATACATATAATAATAAATATAATAACTAATTACGTATATAGTACTGTTTCTTTTTTAATGAGTAACCTATTTATATTTATTCATCTACCTGATCTCCAATTGAACTTTTATTATTACCTCATAGTTAATTTTTTTTTTGAATATTTAAATGTTAATTTGATGAGATTATTGAATTTAATAACGTTGAAATTATTAAAAGCCGATTAAAATTATAGATTAGACATTATTAGATCGGAAAATCGGACATTCTCTTAAAACAGAAGAATACAGAAAAAAAACATCATAAGATACACAATATTTTTACCTGTCATTGTTTTATAAAAATACTTTTCAACTCATAATATTGGTAGGCGTGGTCCACATCATCAGAATTAAATTTTTGTCGCGTCTTGAATTAGAAAAAGCGCAGGTGATGTTGTATTATATACCTATATATTCTATAATAATATGTGTAGTAAAAAAAAAAGTCACTATGTCACAAGTGGACCTAAAATAAATAATGTATATGTTTTCTCACATAAATATGCAACAAGAGCCATATCTATACTCGAAGAACAATATTATAGTGATAAAATGGTATTATAATACAATAAAGGTGGGAAATTTGCGCGCGCATGTATATATGCCGTAAATGGCCAAGAAATGGGCTGATCTTATAAAACAAGTTATACCACGTCAAACTGTATAAAATAACCTTCAATTTGAGCCCAAAAAGAGTACTGTGCGATTTGTTTGCCGTAATGGGGCATCTTCAAAATTTGGGCCAAATCTCCCAAATTTGAATTTTTATCAAAACTATTGGATATTTCAACTTCATTTTTGGATCACTCATTACGGTCACCATGATCTACTTTGACACCAAATTTCATTCAATTTGGTGAAGATTTGATCAAAATAGCCCAATTTTAATTTTTACCCCGAGAAACGGGGTATATATATATATATATATATATATATATATATATATATATATTCTTTTGTTGATATTCTTGAACCATTTGTAATATTTGTATGTTTTCTTGGTATATTGGTTCGTATATATACTGATAATGAAATAAAAATTCTGTTTTGACGTTTCGACAACGTTTATTGCCTTTATCAAAAATTGTTAATTGAATTAGTGTTTCCATGTAATTTAGAAAAGAATAGATGATTTTGATTAATGAAATGCGTCTGCAGCCGACTTGTGTTTTAAGATCCAATTAAAACTGCAGAAAACATTGGATCGGTTGTGAGTGAAAGAGTAATGTATGGCTAACTACAATTTGAAATAGATTGAATTTGATTAAATACAAGACATTCCAATATTGTACAATTATAAATATCTATGAATTATTGAATGAATTAGTTACTCTATGATAAGTATTTCTATCATAACTATTCAAGTTTAAGATAATTCTATGGAATTTAACCTCAAAATTGTTACTCTATAGTGTCATAGTTAAATAATACTTCATCTTTTTTAGGTTGAATTTTAAATAGACAATGGAAAGTGGTACTTCAAATTAATAAAATTTTGTTAAGTTTGAATTAGATTATTGTACAGTTTCGAAAGATTGGAATCTATTTTGTCATTTACACAATTGTTCTTTTTAATTTGAATAGATTCTAATATCAAACGTTTGTTGTCGTTTGTTTCAATATTTAAAATTTTTGTATTGTTGTAGTCGAAAGTATGGTTAGTGTCTTTCACTTGTTTATTGAGCGCAGTTGATGAATTTTTGGTATATTTGTGGCCATTTAATCTTTTTTCGAGGTATTGTGAAGATTGGCCAATATATACCTTTTCGCAATCTTTGCAAGGGATGGAATAAACAGTATGGGTTATTTTTTTGAAAGGTACGCTGCTTTTTAATTTTGTAAAGAGACTTTTCTGATTTAAATAACTCTTATGACATATATGTAGGTCATAAGGTTTCACTATATTACAAATTTTCTCTGAAAGTCCACTGATATATGGTAGTGATATGTAATGCCTATCATTAGTTTTCTCATTATTGGTATTGATTCCACCAAATGAGTTATAAAATTTATGAATTTTGTCTTTAGTTATCGAATTTACTAAATCAATGGGATAACCATTTCTTATTAAAGTTTCTTTTGTTTTTGTAATAGATATAGTTCTCAGTTCAGGAGAACTTAGTCGAATAGCTCTATCTATTAGATTTATAATAACATTTTTCTTATATTTTTTAGGTATATTAGAATTGAAATTAGTATACCTTCCTGACCAAGTAGGTTTGGTATACCATTTTGTTAGAATTTTGTTATCATTTGATTTTCTTACTAAAGTTAAATCTAAAAAATTTATTTCGTTATGATTTTCAAATTCAATCGTAAATTGTAACTTATGGTGAAAGGAATTGAAAGAATTCAAAAATTCATTACATTTGTTTTCAGGGATTGCAGCAATACAATCATCAACATATCTTTTGAAGAAGGCTATATTATAATTTAGTTGAGATACTACTTTTTCTTCAAGGAATTCCATTACTATTTGGGCTATGATACTTGATATTGGAGAGCCCATTGCACAACCATCTAATTGTTTATAACAATCATCTTTATATTGTAAAAAATTAGCGGTGAATGTATATTCTATAGCTGTTAAGAACTCATTCATAGGTAAATTTGTATATAGTTTTATTTCATCCCATTTATTTTGAATTATTTGTTTAGCTAATTCTAAAGGGATATTTGTATATAAAGATGTGACATCTAGTGATACTAAGATATAGTTTTTAGGTATTGTAATTTTGTTAATGAATTCCTTGAAATCCCAAGAATCTTTGATGTAAAACTCATTTTTGTAAGCTATGTTTTTTAGTATGTTGGATAAGTATTTAGCCATTTCATAAAAAGGTGATTGAATGCTGCATACTACAGGTCGCATCGGTATATTAGGTTTATGAATTTTGGGTAAACCATATATTTTTGGAGGATGAGCATTATGTATCGTTAATTGTCTATGAATGTATTTTGAAATATATTTCTTTTCAAACCATTTTTTTACTAAGTTATTATTTTTAGTTTGGTAAATATTAGTTGGGTTGTTATTTAGTTTCTTATATACTTCAGGATCATTCAACATTGTAGACATTTTATCCTCATATTCATTTGTGTCCATGATAACAGTTTTATTACCTTTATCTGCTTTTAAGATAGTAATTTGTGGGTTAGATTTGATGAATTGTTTGGTTTCTTTGAAATTTTTGATTGATTTGTTATTTTTATTATTAAATTTATTATTTTTAACTGTTTGTTTGAAATTAGTTATTGTGTTTATACATTTTGATCTTATCTCATTTGCTATTTGAGTAGGTTTTTTAGCAATTTCAGTTTCAAGTGAAGAAATTATGTTATTGATAGGTATTTGTCTTTCGTTATATATATATATATATATATATATATTTGTATGTTTTCTTGGTATATTGGTTCGTATATATACTGATAATGAAATAAAAATTATTATCAGTATATATACGATCCAATATACCAAGAAAACATACAAATATTACAAATGGTTCAAGAATATCAACAAAAGAATATATATATATATATATATATATATATATATATATATATATATAACGAAAGACATATATATATATATATATATATATATATATATATATATATATATATATATATATATATATATATATATATATATATATATATATATATAACTTAAGAGATATAGAATTAAATTTTCTGAATTATGAAGATAACTTAGATAATTTAACATAGGATTATAAAGATGAATAAACGTAAAAGATTGAACCATAGGCGGGATTCGAACCCATATTTCTGGATTTCTAGTCCAGGGTGTTTACCAATTACACCACTTCGGTCCTGTTAGATTTTTATATTTTTGTAAATATAAACCTCTGAAAGGATAGTAGATCATTGATGAACACAATGCGATTCGATGCCCTACCATAGATCAACTATTCACGCACATTCATCTGAAGTTCAGTCGTTTTTTGAAGTAAGGATTGTAGGTTAGTACTGCTATGGTTGGCAGTTACTTGACAGTTCTTATTCAAATGACAGCATCCCGGTTCTTATATATTTCAATAGAACTGACTGAGAATTGTTCTGGTTAATTATAAACAAGTTTAAAGTTTATTTGCCTAATTGGCCACTATCGTGTATGTAACTTAAGAGATATAGAATTAAATTTTCTGAATTATGAAGATAACTTAGATAATTTAACATAGGATTATAAAGATGAATAAACGTAAAAGATTGAACCATAGGCGGGATTCGAACCCACATTTCTGGATTTCTAGTCCAGGGTGTTTACCAATTACACCACTTCGGTCCTGTTAGATTTTTATATTTTTGTAAATATAAACCTCTGAAAGGATAGTAGATCATTGATGAACACAATGCGATTCGATGCCCTACCGTAGATCAACTATTCACGCACATTCATCTGAAGTTCAGTCGTTTTTTGAAGTAAGGATTGTAGGTTAGTACTGCTATGGTTGGCAGTTACTTGACAGTTCTTATTCAAATGACAGCATCCCGGTTCTTATATATTTCAATAGAACTGACTGAGAATTGTTCTGGTTAATTATAAACAAGTTTAAAGTTTCTTTGCCTAATTGGCCACTATCGTGTATGTAACTTAAGAGATATAGAATTAAATTTTCTGAATTATGAAGATAACTTAGATAATTTAACGTAGGATTATAAAGATGAATAAACCTAAAAGATTGAACCATAGGCGGGATTCGAACCCACATTTCTGGATTTCTAGTCCAGGGTGTTTACCAATTACACCACTTCGGTCCTGTTAGATTTTTATATTTTTGTAAATATAAACCTCTGAAAGGATAGTAGATCATTGATGAACACAATGCGATTCGATGCCCTACCATAGATCAACTATTCACGCACATTCATCTGAAGTTCAGTCGTTTTTTGAAGTAAGGATTGTAGGTTAGTACTGCTATGGTTGGCAGTTACTTGACAGTTCTTATTCAAATGAATAGTTGATCTATGGTAGGGCATCGAATCGCATTGTGTTCATCAATGATCTACTATCCTTTCAGAGGTTTATATTTACAAAAATATAAAAATCTAACAGGACCGAAGTGGTGTAATTGGTAAACACCCTGGACTAGAAATCCAGAAATGTGGGTTCGAATCCCGCCTATGGTTCAATCTTTTACGTTTATTCATCTTTATAATCCTATGTTAAATTATCTAAGTTATCTTCATAATTCAGAAAATTTAATTCTATATCTCTTAAGTTACATACACGATAGTGGCCAATTAGGGAAAGAAACTTTAAACTTGTTTATAATTAACCAGAACAATTCTCAGTCAGTTCTATTGAAATATATAAGAACCGGGATGCTGTCATTTGAATAAGAACTGTCAAGTAACTGCCAACCATAGCAGTACTAACCTACAATCCTTACTTCAAAAAACGACTGAACTTCAGATGAATGTGCTTGAATAGTTGATCTATGGTAGGGCATCGAATCGCATTGTGTTCATCAATGATCTACTATCCTTTCAGAGGTTTATATTTACAAAAATATAAAAATCTAACAGGACCGAAGTGGTGTAATTGGTAAACACCCTGGACTAGAAATCCAGAAATGTGGGTTCGAATCCCGCCTATGGTTCAATCTTTTACGTTTATTCATCTTTATAATCCTATGTTAAATTATCTAAGTTATCTTCATAATTCAGAAAATTTAATTCTATATCTCTTAAGTTACATACACGATAGTGGCCAATTAGGCAAAGAAACTTTAAACTTGTTTATAATTAACCAGAACAATTCTCAGTCAGTTCTATTGAAATATATAAGAACCGGGATGCTGTCATTTGAATAAGAACTGTCAAGTAACTGCCAACCATAGCAGTACTAACCTACAATCCTTACTTCAAAAAACGACTGAACTTCAGATGAATGTGCGTGAATAGTTGATCTATGGTAGGGCATCGAATCGCATTGTGTTCATCAATGATCTACTATCCTTTCAGAGGTTTATATTTACAAAAATATAAAAATCTAACAGGACCGAAGTGGTGTAATTGGTAAACACCCTAGACTAGAAATCCAGAAATGTGGGTTCGAATCCCGCCTATGGTTCAATCTTTTACGTTTATTCATCTTTATAATCCTATGTTAAATTATCCAAGTTATCTTCATAATTCAGAAAATTTAATTCTATATCTCTTAAGTTACATACACGATAGTGGCCAATTAGGCAAAGAAACTTTAAACTTGTTTATAATTAACCAGAACAATTCTCAGTCAGTTCTATTGAAATATATAAGAACCGGGATGCTGTCATTTGAATAAGAACTGTCAAGTAACTGCCAACCATAGCAGTACTAACCTACAATCCCTACTTCAAAAAACGACTGAACTTCAGATGAATGTGCGTGAATAGTTGATCTATGGTAGGGCATCGAATCGCATTGTGTTCATCAATGATCTACTATCCTTTCAGAGGTTTATATTTACAAAAATATAAAAATCTAACAGGACCGAAGTGGTGTAATTGGTTAACACCCTGGACTAGAAATCCAGAAATGTGGGTTCGAATCCCGCCTATGGTTCAATCTTTTACGTTTATTCATCTTTATAATCCTATGTTAAATTATCTAAGTTATCTTCATAATTCAGAAAATTTAATTCTATATCTCTTAAGTTACATACACGATAGTGGCCAATTAGGCAAAGAAACTTTAAACTTATATATATATATATATATATATATATAAACAAGTTTTAAAGTTTCTTTGCCTAATTGGCCACTATCGTGTATGTAACTTAAGAGATATAGAATTAAATTTTCTGAATTATGAAGATAACTTAGTTAATTTAACATAGGATTATAAAGATGAATAAACGTAAAAGACCGAACCATAGGCGGGATTCGAACCCACATTTCTGGATTTCTAGTCCAGGGTGTTAACCAATTACACCACTTCGGTCCTGTTAGATTTTTATATTTTTGTAAATATAAACCTCTGAAAGGATAGTAGATCATTGATGAACACAATGCGATTCGATGCCCTACCATAGATCAACTATTCACGCACATTCATCTGAAGTTCAGTCGTTTTTTGAAGTAAGGATTGTAGGTTAGTACTGCCATGGTTGGCAGTTACTTGACAGTTCTTATTCAAATGACAGCATCCCGGTTCTTATATATTTCAATAGAACTGACTGAGAATTGTTCTGGTTAATTATAAACAAGTTTTAAAGTTTCTTTGCCTAATTGGCCACTATCGTGTATGTAACTTAAGAGATATAGAATTAAATTTTCTGAATTATGAAGATAACTTAGTTAATTTAACATAGGATTATAAAGATGAATAAACGTAAAAGACCGAACCATAGGCGGGATTCGAACCCACATTTCTGGATTTCTAGTCCAGGGTGTTTACCAATTACACCACTTCGGTCCTATTAGATTTTTATATTTTTGTAAATATAAACCTTTGAAAGGATAGTAGATCATTGATGAACACAATGCGATTCGATGCCCTACCATAGATCAACTATTCACGCACATTCATCTAAAGTTCAGTCGTTTTTTGAAGTAAGGATTGTAGGTTAGTACTGCTATGGTTGGCAGTTACTTGACAGTTCTTATTCAAATGACAGCATCCTGGTTCTTATATATTTCAATAGAACTGACTGAGAGTTGTTCTGGTTAATTATAAACAAGTTTAAAGTTTCTTTGCCTAATTGGCCACTATCGTGTATGTAACTTAAGAGATATAGAATTAAATTTTCTGAATTATGAAGATAACTTAGATAATTTAACATAGGATTATAAAGATGAATAAACGTAAAAGATTGAACCATAGGCGGGATTCGAACCCACATTTCTGGATTTCTAGTCCAGGGTGTTTACCAATTACACCACTTCGGTCCTATTAGATTTTTATATTTTTGTAAATATAAACCTCTGAAAGGATAGTAGATCATTGATGAACACAATGCGATTCGATGCCCTACCATAGATCAACTATTCACGCACATTCATCTAAAGTTCAGTCGTTTTTTGAAGTAAGGATTGTAGGTTAGTACTGCTATGGTTGGCAGTTACTTGACAGTTCTTATTCAAAGGACAGCATCCTGGTTCTTATATATTTCAATAGAACTGACTGAGAATTGTTCTGGTTAATTATAAACAAGTTTAAAGTTTCTTTGACTAATTGGCCACTATTGTGTATGTAACTTAAGAGATATAGAATTAAATTTTCTGAATTATGAAGATAACTTAGATAATTTAACATAGGATTATAAAGATGAATAAACGTAAAAGATTGAACCATAGGCGGGATTCGAACCCACATTTCTGGATTTCTAGTCCAGGGTGTTTACCAATTACACCACTTCGGTCCTATTAGATAGCAGTACTAACCTACAATCCTTACTTCAAAAAACGACTGAACTTTAGATGAATGTGCGTGAATAGTTGATCTATGGTAGGGCATCGAATCGCATTGTGTTCATCAATGATCTACTATCCTTTCAGAGGTTTATATTTACAAAAATATAAAAATCTAATAGGACCGAAGTGGTGTAATTGGTAAACACCCTGGACTAGAAATCCAGAAATGTGGGTTCGAATCCCGCCTATGGTTCAATCTTTTACGTTTATTCATCTTTATAATCCTATGTTAAATTATCTAAGTTATCTTCATAATTCAGAAAATTTAATTCTATATCTCTTAAGTTACATACACGATAGTGGCCAATTAGGCAAAGAAACTTTAAACTTGTTTATAATTAACCAGAACAATTCTCAGTCAGTTCTATTGAAATATATAAGAACCAGGATGCTGTCATTCGAATAAGAACTGTCAAGTAACTGCCAACCATAGCAGTACTAACCTACAATCCTTACTTCAAAAAACGACTGAACTTTAGATGAATGTGCGTGAATAGTTGATCTATGGTAGGGCATCGAATCGCATTGTGTTCATCAATGATCTACTATCCTTTCAGAGGTTTATATTTACAAAAATATAAAAATCTAATAGGACCGAAGTGGGGTAATTGGTAAACACCCTGGACTAGAAATCCAGAAATATGGGTTCGAATCCCGCCTATGGTTCAATCTTTTACGTTTATTTATCTTTATAATCCTATGTTAAATTATCTAAGTTATCTTCATGATTCAGAAAATTTAATTCTATATCTCTTAAGTTACATACACGATAGTGGCCAATTAGGCAAAGAAACTTTAAACTTGTTTATATATATATATATATATATATATATATTCTTTTGTTGATATTCTTGAACCATTTGTAATATTTGTATGTTTTCTTGGTATATTGGTTCGTATATATACTGATAATGAAATAAAAATTCTGTTTTGACGTTTCGACAACGTTTATTGCCTTTATCAAAAATTGTTAATTGAATTAGTGTTTCCATGTAATTTAGAAAAGAATAGATGATTTCGATTAATGAAATGCGTCTGCAGCCGACTTGTGTTTTAAGATCCAATTAAAACTGCAGAAAACATTGGATCGGTTGTGAGTGAAAGAGTAATGTATGGCTAACTACAATTTGAAATAGATTGAATTTGATTAAATACAAGACATTCCAATATTGTACAATTATAAATATCTATGAATTATTGTATGAATTAGTTACTCTATGATAAGTATTTCTATCATAACTATTCAAGTTTAAGATAATTCTATGGAATTTAACCTCAAAATTGTTACTCTATAGTGTCATAGTTAAATAATACTTCATCTTTTTTAGGTTGAATTTTAAATAGACAATGGAAAGTTGTACTTCAAATTAATAAAATTTTGTTAAGTTTGAATTAGATTATTGTACAGTTTCGAAAGATTGGAATCTATTTTGTCATTTACACAATTGTTCTTTTTAATTTGAATAGCTTCTAATATCAAACGTTTGTTGTCGTTTGTTTCAATATTTAAAATTTTCGTATTGTTGTAGTCGAAAGTATGGTTAGTGTCTTTCACATGTTTATTGAGCGCAGTTGATGAATTTTTGGTATATTTGTGGCCATTTAATCTTTTTTCGAGGTATTGTGAAGATTGGCCAATATATACCTTTTCGCAATCTTTGCAAGGGATGGAATAAACAGTATGGGTTATTTTTTTGAAAGGTACGCTGCTTTTTAATTTTGTAAAGAGACTTTTCTGATTTAAATAACTCTTATAACATATATGTAGGTCATAAGGTTTCACTATATTACAAATTTTCTCTGAAAGTCCACTGATATATGGTAGTGATATGTAATGCCTATCATTAGTTTTCTCATTATTGGTATTGATTCCACCAAATGAGTTATAAAATTTTTTCACCATAAGTTACAATTTACGATTGAATTAGAAAATCATAACGAAATAAATTTTTTAGATTTAACTTTAGTAAGAAAATCAAATGATAACAAAATTCTAACAAAATGGTATACCAAACCTACTTGGTCAGGAAGGTATACTAATTTCAATTCTAATATACCTAAAAAATATAAGAAAAATGTTATTATAAATCTAATAGATAGAGCTATTCGACTAAGTTCTCCTGAACTGAGAACTATATCTATTACAAAAACAAAAGAAACTTTAATAAGAAATGGTTATCCCATTGATTTAGTAAATTCGATAACTAAAGACAAAATTCATAAATTTTATAACTCATTTGGTGGAATCAATACCAATAATGAGAAAACTAATGATAGACATTACATATCACTACCATATATCAGTGGACTTTCAGAGAAAATTTGTAATATAGTGAAACCTTATGACCTACATATATGTCATAAGAGTTATTTAAATCAGAAAAGTCTCTTTACAAAATTAAAAAGCAGCGTACCTTTCAAAAAAATAACCCATACTGTTTATTCCATCCCTTGCAAAGATTGCGAAAAGGTATATATTGGCCAATCTTCACAATACCTCGAAAAAAGATTAAATGGCCACAAATATACCAAAAATTCATCAACTGCGCTCAATAAACATGTGAAAGACACTAACCATACTTTCGACTACAACAATACAAAAATTTTAAATATTGAAACAAACGACAACAAACGTTTGATATTAGAATCTATTCAAATTAAAAAGAACAATTGTGTAAATGACAAAATAGATTCCAATCTTTCGAAACTGTACAATAATCTAATTCAAACTTAACAAAATTTTATTAATTTGAAGTACCACTTTCCATTGTCTATTTAAAATTCAACCTAAAAAAGATGAAGTATTATTTAACTATGACACTATAGAGTAACAATTTTGAGGTTAAATTCCATAGAATTATCTTAAACTTGAATAGTTATGATAGAAATACTTATCATAGAGTAACTAATTCATACAATAATTCATAGATATTTATAATTGTACAATATTGGAATGTCTTGTATTTAATCAAATTCAATCTATTTCAAATTGTAGTTAGCCATACATTACTCTTTCACTCACAACCGATCCAATGTTTTCTGCAGTTTTAATTGGATCTTAAAACACAAGTCGGCTGCAGACGCATTTCATTAATCGAAATCATCTATTCTTTTCTAAATTACATGGAAACACTAATTCAATTAACAATTTTTGATAAAGGCAATAAACGTTGTCGAAACGTCAAAACAGAATTTTTATTTCATTATCAGTATATATACGAACCAATATACCAAGAAAACATACAAATATATATATATATATATATATATATATATATATATATATATATATATATATATATATATATAAGTGGCCAATTAGGCAAAGAAACTTTAAACTTGTTTATATATATATATATATATATATATATATATATATATCTATTCTAGGGGAAGTAATGATTGCAAACACTCCAAATTTGAACCAAAGCTTTCTTGAACATGGACAATAAAAGGGTCCAACTTCCAAACCTCAGTCACAAGTCTGAGGGGTTGAAAAAGATTAAAACTTCAAAACTGACCTAAAAAAAGGACCAGAAACCAGTTTTTGGGATTTTTGGGATGGTTTCGCCAAATATTCCTTGTAGAAATTCTGGAATATCATTACTCTTATCACAAGAAACAACTTTTCCCACCTCCCCAACCTTTATCAAATTTTTACGAACCTCGCCTGTTTTTTCCGTAGAATGACTCCACTAATAGAAACAACTCTTCTAACAGGATTAGTTTAATATAGCCACTGAAATTTTCATTCTAAATTTGAAGTACAATATATTGCATAAATATTCCCATTTTGCAAAAGATTTTTCATCCAATAGACAATTTGTTAGACATTATATAGAATTTTAATTGATACGATTTATTCAACCATTTAATTACAATAATTGTGTAAAGTGGCATTCTCATAGTTAATAAAAGGACAGCTGCTGCGTTACGTCTTGCGTCGTCTTAAAACCAAGTTGCGTCTTGTGAACAAAAATTGTAAGCCGGGTTGCGTCCTGTGGTCAAAACAGGTTAATTGAAATACATACCATATATTATAGGTAACAGAAAACTGAAAAAACTCAAGAAATTCAATGGGGAAGATAAAAAGGTACATTTTGACCCAAAAAATACGAATATACCATTTTTAATAAATTTTTACGGTTTTATGACCATTGTTTGGCATGTGCATACCTTAAAACTAGCCACAAACTATCTGCAACACGCCCTGAACCTACTTATTGCTTTATATTGGTTGAGATGTTAGCGGGCCTAATAGAAAGTTCAGTGTACTTAGCCAAAGACCCTTGTATACTATCCACTGCTACGTTCCTCGGGGGTATTTGAATACCACGCTCCTCGGTAGAATCCTATGATCTGCTTTACGCTTAAATCCTATGTCATCGGCCGTGATGAATCCCGGACGTAGCTAGCTGAACCTGTTCCGAATGAGCGCAGGACATTCACAAAAAAAGTGGGTTGACGACTCCAATTTGTTTCCCTCGCATCTCATACAGAAGGGAATGTCACTTTTCCCTACTGCATCAGATTTTCGTGACCTGTAAAGATCTCGGAGATTATCCTGATGGTTTGCCCACAGCAGTTTCGCAGTTCGGCAGCCGTCAATGCATCTCCATGCTGAGGCATGTTGATCTTTCAGATGGTTCCGCAAGATCTGTATACCCCCGTTGTGGGGATACTAGCAATGGGGTCTTCGGGACCTTCTAATCTGGCCCCATGTCTGGCCAGTTTTCGCTCTACAATTCCCTTTCCAACCTGGTCACTGGTCAGGTTGGGCCTGTTTCCACCGGCAAGTCTGTTGAGGATTTCCTTGACAAGTGTCGAAAACACAATCGGGCTTTTCGAAGCGTTGAGTGCCGCTCGACTGTTCCAACAGATCCAGATGTTCCTATTTATCTTACCAAAGCCGAGTAGCTTATTCACACATCAGCATTTGGAAAGCATTTCGCCTTGAAATACTGTGTTGCGATCGCCCATTCGCACGAAGTAGCCATCAATATATCGAGGACAGCAAAAGCCTGATCCGTCTCATGTGTTTGTTCTAGACACATCCGTATACCAAATTTTGCGGTGCTTTAGCGTGCGACCAATTTCACATTCTTTTCTCGACGGGAAGACGACCCTGAAATGCTGCTCCGCGAACCACAGAGCTTTGATTATGTCCTCCGATTCTAATCGCAGTCTTTCAGGATGCTCCCTAAATAGACGGGATTGGTCTGCACCACATTTTTTCAGGGAGTCATTCCAGTAGGCCTGTGGACTTCTATCATCGCGAAATTCCTCATCGTCATCGATGTGGGTAGTACGTCCAACAAGGCCCTCAATAATACAGTCGGTGTACTCTTCCTCTTGGATGTAATGCGTCTGAGGAAGAGTCCCTGTATTCTAACCAGAAGTATCTGGACTGTAACCAGTTCGGTTCTTTCCCACCAAACGAGAACTGCATTACTGAGTCTTGGCATAATAATTGCTGAGTAGATCCACATCAGCTGCTTAGGCTCCGCCCCATACATCACTCAATGCCAATTGCTCTCTCACACTGTCAAAAGATTATAATAGCATTTTGGCATCCAGTTGTTTCTGCCAGAGTGGTTTTTTGTTCAGAATATCTTCCCGATATTTCGCCGTCTCGGAAAAGTCAACTGACTTCACCACGATTACTATTTTCTTCAGAGGCTCGATTTCTTAACTTCTGGAGAATATGATAATGGTAGTTTTCTCCGGCTGAATGGAGAGTTTGTTCTCTCTACACCAAACTAGTATAACTATTAAGGATTGTTGAACAAGCTCCTGCAAGGTACCTTACCTACTTACCAAGTTTCCTAAATATCGGACCTGTATAAAAATATTCGAACCTGTATAAAAATATTCGTGGGTTCAGCTTGTTTTAGATCATCGCTTAGTAGACTATCTTTCTGTTCTCTTTTTCTCCTGATTATTACGAAGAACAATTTTTAATAAATTCCTATCCTATCCTATTATATATATCCAATATATCACTATGTCAATTCAGAAACAAATAGAATCTTTCTGTTTCTTCATCCAAAGAATAATATTGGAATTTAACTTACATAAATAGTTATATAAAATAATCAACATATTCAAAATTAATAGGTATATAATAGTTATATAATAGTTGTATACTCAACAATAATATAAGTATCTCAAATCAATACATTTCTCATTTTTCGAAGTACCTGAGGGTTACACAAGCAAAAGTAATAGAAATATTGCAAATCAATATACCGGGATATCAAAAATTATCTTGGTCAAGGATGGTTGTGAAATCTAGAACGTGTGTCTTACTTTACGTTTGAAATAATTATGTCATTGTCACACTGACATCATCAATAACCTACAAATTTCATACCTATTTATTTCAGTTGTAAAACAATAATGAACTACAAATTAAAAATTATCTTGGTCAAGGGTGATTGTGGAATGTAAAACGAAATGTTAACTCTGAACCTTTTACAAGGTCGCAATAGCCGCAGACGGGGTCTAAAACTGTTTTAAATTGGTTAATTTTCGATAAATCGAATGACGTTCACGTGAGGAGCGCGTAGCTCGCGAGTTAGAAAAGTGCAAATCTTCGGAACATAGAACGTCTTTACGAGGACTTTTCGCATGCGGTTTTCACTCCATGTCGTTAGTTTATGAACGGGGCCAACTAAGTAGCATAGTCTCGGGCCCCAAAATGTCGATTAAATGTGAAAATTTGATTAAAATAGGAACAGATACTCCCAGGTCTCAGCTACACGCTTCTAACGTGCGACGTTCCAAAGGGAATTTTCTAGCTACTAAAATATACCCGAAAGCGGTTAAAAGCTAGCGGCCTATAGCCGAAAACACTTTATTACAACTGGCGCCGGCCGCACGGGGCATAAAACGGCCCCGAATTAATAAGATCGAGGTAAAAAGTATAAACTCTAACTGACGCGTAGCGAGCTCCTCGAGGCATATGTCAAAATGATTGCGTTCGTAGCTAATTACATAGGACGTCTGGCGTTCATGCAATTGTGTTTTTATACAATTCGAACCTTCTAATTCCGATAGGCCACGTGAAAATCCCGGAGTCTAAAGCGCTAGAGACTTCTGAGTGTTATAACATTGGTATAAAATAGCGAAATTTCTCACTTTTAGAAACTTCAAATTAATTAATTTGACACAAGTTTTGATAACGTAAAGTAAGACACACGTTTTAGATTCCAAAACCACCCTTGACCAAGATAATTTTTGATATCCCGGTATTTCTCGTTTTGGTGTATCAATTACAACTATGTTATTCAATTCGATTCTAATGTTCACAAAAATCTCCAGAACTATTTGATATTAACGATGATTCATACAATAGCTCATCATCTATACTATAAATATTGATATAATGGAACTTTTTCAAAAACAATTGAAAACGTCAATAATTCTACAATTCCACGCTAACAATGAATATATTCATTTCTCAATTGTTAGATAACAATTTATTTGGTCGGACTTACTTTTGATAGGAGGTTCCTCGTTCTTCTCAGAAAATTCATTCTTCGGAAAAACACACCTACCAATCACTATCGGGATTTCTAATCTTGATGTATCAAATATCTCAAAAGCATTTTATTTCTATCAGTCATCTCAGAACGATGTTTATGTAACTTGACTTCAAGATAAGCTCCAAATATAAAAATTAGTATCTAAGTAACTTGTAAAACAGATTAGTGATTATTATTCTGATTATTCTAATTCTGAAATTAAGACCGATTTCAAATTATTTAAAACTGCTATTAACTTCTTTCTTTAGAATAAACATTCCTGGAAAACTTCATAACCATCAATTTAGCTACTATGTGCTGTATCCACTTTTCGAATTTGATAACAGTTTTCGAAATAAAACACATATTTGGCGACATTCTTCTAAGAAATTCCTAAACAGTTGTTGCAAGTAACATAATCAAACTTGATTAATTAACTGAATTTTCCTTCATGTAAGGCAGTGATAAAATACATGGATTAGAACTGTAGCTAAAATTGCTTGTAACCGTATCTACTAAATTGCGAAGAGTTAAGGAAAGTGAAGGGTAAGCCTAATCCAAAACTAAACGATATATCCTTCGTCTTGTCTCTGGAGAGAATAAGGCCGGTTCACGAGTGTGTAATAGAGATTTGATTTATAATAAAGCAATGTTATACAATATTAATCCATCTCGTAGATAGTTATATTTCCCGAAGGGCTGAACCGACATTGTTCACCTGGATCCCTTACGTAAGATAACTTACTGAATAATCCAAGAGTATGATGATGAGAAGGTATCTTATAACGCTTCATTCAACCCGGTCAACCGTAAACAGGCAATCAACTTGGTTCAACCGTTAGAGTACAAAAGCAATATGAATTCAACACGCCATTTAAAACTGATGTAGATTCTGAACACCTATGAAATGTGATTGTTTAACTGAGAGAGCTCCAGTTCATATAAAATTTTACTTAGGGATTCATTACCAGCAATCCCAAAATAGACAGGTACTTTTATTCCAATTCAACCAGCCCCCAACATTGTTGTAAGTACACCAATTAAGCTTCTTCTTGCAAAATACGAGGAAATATGGTTAAGTTATTGGTGGAAGATTATATAGGATATGTGGATGAGAAGTATTCAGAGAATTTCCGTACATTATCCAGAAAAATTTGACTCATTCGTCATGAATATCGTAATAATTATCATCTTCCGATGATATTTACGAATTAGAGACAGGAAGGGTCAGGAGAGAAGGTCACTTCCAACAGCTCGTTGATATGGATCAGAGAAAAGTTGGTTCCGTGATAGGTCCCTGTGGAACACTAGCGTTCATAGCTATTGTATGGGAGGAGACTCCATCTACCAGCACATGAAATGATCTATCTGAAAGAGTCGATAGAAAACGAAATACTTTGGTCGGCCGATCTTATGATGGAAATTTCCCAAAGAGCCAAACTCAAATACTTTGGAGTAGAACATAATATCTAATATACTAAAATAATAAAGATTTGCCAGTGAAAAACACCGTAGCTGTATGCCTATGAACATTAGATGATAAGATGGGGATATTTCAACGCAGAACATTTTCTGTCATATCCTAGCCAATCGAAGTTCGATTATTAATTAGCTTCTAGACTCCGAAATGTCCTGACTGAGATGGTTTGGTTACGAAAACATCTCCTTTTCCACTGAGTTGTTAAGCGAACGGGTTCTGCTAGCATGGACCGGCCAACAAGATCATATTTTTAATGGGAATATTAATTCAATGCTGTTTTGTTTGCGCATTAGTATGCGCAAACAACCAAACATCTTAACTTTATCGCCTTTTGATACATTGATTCATAATGTCCATTGACATGGAATTGCTTCTTCTTGCAAAATACGAGGAAATATGGTTAAGTTATTGGTGGAAGATTATATAGGATATGTGGATGAGAAGTATTCAGAGAATTTCCGTACATTATCTAGAAAAATTTGACTCATTCGTCATGAATATCGTAATAATTATCATCTTCCGATGATATGTACGAATTAGAGACAGGAAGGGTCAGGAGAGAAGGTCACTTCCAACAGCTCGTTGATATGGATCAGAGAAAAGTTGGTTCCGTGATAGGTCCCTGTGGAACACTAGCGTTCATAGCTATTGTATGGGAGGAGACTCCATCTACCAGCACATGAAATGATCTATCTGAAAGAGTCGATAGAAAACGAAATACTTTGGTCGGCCGATCTTATGATGGAAATTTCCCAAAGAGCCAAACTCAAATACTTTGGAGTAGAACATAATATCTAATATACTAAAATAATAAAGATTTGCCAGTGAAAAACACCGTAGCTGTATGCCTATGAACATTAGATGATAAGATGGGGATATTTCAACGCAGAACATTTTCTGTCATATCCTAGCCAATCGAAGTTCGATTATTAATTAGCTTCTAGACTCCGAAATGTCCTGACTGAGATGGTTTGGTTACGAAAACATCTCCTTTTTCACTGAGTTGTTAAGCGAACGGGTTCTGCTAGCATGGACCGGCCAACAAGATCATATTTTTAATGGGAATATTAATTCAATTGCGCATTAGTATGCGCAAACAACCAAACATCTTAACTTTATCGCCTTTTGATACATTGATTCATAATGTCCATTGACATAGAATTGTTCACAATAGTTTCTGAATTAACACTAACAAGGCTTCATAGATTTGAACGTAGTACGAATAGAATACAATGTTAGTTGGTAAAAATTTTATCAACGGTGCGTATTAGCATTATTTCCCATGAGACGACGCGTCCCCTGGAAATTATATGCCGAATCTCGGAACCCAATGTCCCATGGCATTACTGCGCTGGACACTCGCTTGCGCTAGACAACACCAACTGAATATCCAAGAGTCTGAATGCAGTATGAGTGAATTCGCATTATATCAGGGACAATGTATCCTGCAGTTCGGCGCTATCGTCTAATACGCATAGCCAGTTTAACATTAAGAGTATGTTAACGCAATTTTGCAATAACGGTAATGCTGTTAAGATCCAATATAAATTTACCCGCGTTTTTTGCTGGAACGCAACACTCCACCGTTAGTACGCTCCGAATGCAAGAATTATCTTGGCTAAATTTGCTTTGGAGAATGAAGCATCCGTAGGTATTTCGTATGGATGTGGATGTATCATATATCAACAGTTATAACTAAGTACATCAGTAATAACTCAACCCAATGAACATTGAAGAAGAAAACTCAGACATACTATGCACTGAACGACCTTCTCATCCACTACGTATAAATGAAGCAACTATCTTAAAATCGAATTTCACAATTTGCACTTCACCATCCAAATATCGGCCATAACAATGTATGAAATTAATCTATGTCTTCGCCAATTGACAACTGTTACACAAGTGCAGTCATAACGTTGACAAATGCAAATCTGCGAAAATATTGCAATCAAGACGAGACATCGGTGTGCAGCCAACATCTTAGTTCAGACGGAAAATTTAATCCGGTTGACATCTGGGTCGAAGAGGATCCATTAAGGGGGACCCTCGTAGAAGGAAGTCACTGCCTAATACATGAGGTTTCCAAAAACTACCTCGACCCCTCCCTTTAAAGCATACAAAAACAAATTTTGATAAAATTTCGCGAACTTGATCGCCAAAATAAGAGAAAAGTCACTGTTTACATGAGTGTTAGATTCAACTACCCCAAACCCCTTACTCACCCCTTAAGACATACAAGTAACAGTATTGATGAAACTTGCACACTCCACCTTTAAAATAAGAGAGAAGTCACCATCTATATGAGATTTTGGAAAAACTTCCCTATTTTTATTGCCCACCCATTGACGCATAAAATTAGCGACTTTGAGAGAAATTGTCACACTTGACCTCTAAAACAAGAGGAAAGTCAGTTTCTACATAATGTTTCCGAATAACTCATTCTTCCATTCGGTAAATTCCTGCTAATGCTGCAAGCAGAATCCTAGGATTGACCCTCGTGAAACACATATATTGTCAATTCGAATGAACTTTCAATGCAATGACAGAATATAATTTCACGTATATCTACATATTTATCTGTTTCTAATCATTTCAAATATATTTTCGGTTCCTCTGAGTGAAGATAGTAGTCACGTGATCAATTGTACAGCTTTTTGTAACAGAGATCAGTGCTTCTGATATAGTCGAGGAAATAAAGCCGAAAAAAGGCCAAAGTAGAGAATAAAAAAGCGGTTGAATCGATTTTATGCTTTTTTTTAATCCATTCCAGAAGTAATTTTAAAAAAAATTTTACCAGTATGTTTTTGTTTACACGCATTTCATCATTTCTACAGAAGAAGAAAATGCATCTTCCTGAATTCACTTTCAGGAGCTGAAATTCAATGTGAAAAAAAAAGGGATCAGATATATCCAGGATAGGCCAGAAATTCTTACTCGGGAATTTTTGAGGTTGATTCTGGAGGTCAAATATTGAAGCAACGATGCAGCTGGGAGCCAGGGTATCCTGGTACCCACATCGTTTCCAGGATATTCAGGATTGTCCTCAATCGTCACCTACTGGGGGTCAGGATACCTTTATTATCTAGGTCATCTCCTAGGAATGTTTTTTAATATACTCAGAAACGCAACCAAAATGACCTCTCGGAGGTTTTTAGGATCGATGATGATGATTCAAACTTCGACGTACCTGAGGCTCAGGACATCCTGGAACTAACGTCGTCTTCAGGGAATTTGTGAAATTGTCTTTTGGAATGGGATGAAACTTGTGAGGGAGGTTTTTTTGAGGTCGCCGGTTGTGACTATGACCTCAATAGTCACCTAGTGGTTAGGATATCCTAATGTGCTAGGTCGTCTCTAAGAATTGTTTTTTAATATGCTCAGAAACGCAACCAAAATCGTCTCTCGGGGGGTTTTTAGGATCGATGACCACGATGGTGCCAGATTCAAACTATGACGCACCTGGGGCTCAGGATATCCTGGTACTAACGTCGTCTCCAGGTACTTCGTGAATCTGTTTTTTGGAATGGGATGACACTTGTAAGTAGGGGAGGTTCTTTAGTCTAATAAATAATTCAAAAAGTTGAAGTTCGTGTCTTACGATACGTTTTTTTTTTTGTTTTTTATTGTAAACTTATCTGTTGTAGTTTGATTCTTAATAAAACATACCCAATTATTGAAATTTTCACATTTTTGCCATTAAAATCAAAAATATTTCACTATTATTTTTTTCGCACTTGAAAAACTCAATCAAGTTTGATTACAGTGCAAAACGTATTTTTTGAATTTTTTATTGCCGATCTGTTCATAAGATGCATCTTCGATTGATTCCGACTCCATAATCGTGATCAACGCTAAAAAACCTCGAGACATAAATTTGGTTGCATTTCAGAGCATATTAAAAACAATCCCTAGAGACGACTTCTGACCACCAGATGACTATTGAGGGTCATGGTCATGACCGGCAAAATCGAGAGAACTTTCCTACCAAGTTTTACTCCATTGCACAAGATATTTTCACGAATTTCCTGGAGACGACGTGGGTACCAGGACGCCCTAGCCTGTATGTGCGTCGTTGCTCCAATCCATGATCAGCAACCCCAAAAAATTGTTCTGGCCTATTCCGGCTATATTTGGCCACTCTTTTCACATTGAATTTTAGATCCTGAAAATTTATTCAAAAAGATGCATTTATTTTCCTCTGAAGAAATGGTGAAATGCATGTGAACAAAAAACAAACTGGTACGTAACTTTTTTTAATGACTTTTACAGACTAAGAAAAGCGTCAAAATCGATTAGGCCGCTTTTTTATTCGACCTCTTCGGCCTTGTTTCCTCGACTTATAGGAGATAATGTCAATATACTGCCCGGAGGTTGATGTCGAACATGTTTCTGATTTTAAGTTTCCCGAAGAATATGTACTTTCATTTAAAGATCTATTCCAAATTGGATTAGAAATTGGTATATTTTCAATGATAATAAATAACGTACGAATGCATGAAATTGCTCAGAGGGCAACGTTACAATATGTTATCTGATTTCTATTTTAATTGATAAATGAGAATTCTCACGGAATAGTTAGTGTATATAAGTGCAATGAATTGTAGATCCCATTTAATCTCTTCTAATGGATTGATTCATTACTTATTAGTGAAAGATGAACATTTGCTTCATATGTGGGTAGTTATTTCGGTTATCATATACGGGCTAGTTGTATTTGCTTCTATCATAATTGATCAAATTTGATTTGGGGACGCCTCGTGACTCATTCAATTGCGTGTGAATTTCATATGGGGGCAGGAAGAATCTCTGAATTAGGCTGCGAATGACAATTTTTAAAAACCAAATGAGAATTATTACCAACATATGTTTCGTACGAATACTCTGTAATGTAAGATGAAGGGCAGCTTGAGATTTTCAATGAAGCTTTCACAGACTGATAATAGTAACTAGGCGTACCCGAGTTGAGTCGGCCTACTAACAGTCTCAGTGACAGTTATGACGACCTGGTGGTCTACCACTCGCCATACTTCTCAGTGTGTTGACAATTACGAGCTTTTCCATAATTTTCGAAGACTCATCCTAGCCACACCACATACCTTTTTTGAATTGTTAGAGTTTTTGGCACATTTACAGTCTAGCCCTTTTCGGACGATACCTCAACCACCACTCTACCCTCTGCAATTTTTTCTAACGAGCTGGTCACCAACACTATTAATATATGAGATAATGAAATATATAAGTGAATATTTTTGATAATAAAAGGGGGACTTGGAGGTTTGATCGTGGAATTGTACTCGTATTACACTGAATCATGTAGGAATAGCTTACTCTAATGTCATTAGATTTGAATGTCTGTTAGGAGTTATAAAAAATCATTCAATCTTCCTCGAGGATATCACAGGGATATTATCAGCAAGCCTTTATAATAGCTTCTCGAATATCTAGATAATTCAACACAAGTTTGGCATCGAAATTGTTGAGCTGCGACCATTGAAAGAAAATTAGCTTAGTTCGGAATAGTGAATCTTTTTGTTCACGAATATAATCATCAGTGGCGGCTCCTCGAAGGAGGCTAAGGAGGCTCAGCCGCCTCACCAATTCATCTTAATGATCATTCTCCATTTTATTTCCTATTTCTCTGATAATTCTTTAAATTTTACAATTAATTCCCCGTTCTCAGTAGTTATTTTTAATCTGGCAACAGTGGCTAGAGGCTAAATTCTCTATATATCTCAAACGCTAAATACGTGTAGTCAACACAGTTGCCGTTTTTCCTACCAGTTCAATTGCCAAGTAGGGTAAAACAGCGGGTATGGCAACATTCTCTGTAGGCTAGCTTCTCGTTCGCACTCGGTGGAAATACGATTACTTCCTACCCTGCGAGCTGCGAGGCGGCGACACGAGACACGTGCGTCAGTTATTGTTTCTGTTTCGCGATGCGGAGTAAGGTTAAGTTATAATTTATCTGTTCCGTGAGTTATTTAACGTTAAAATGTGCAGTTGCTGACTTCTTAGAAAATCCATTTAGTGGATTAACATATTACAGAAAAGAGTTTTTAAAAAATAAACGGCTTTTATCGGATTTGAAAGGATTAGTGATGACAGGTATGTTTCAAAATCGAAATACACAATAAATTATATTGCTTGCTATTTACATCTGATACAACTTCATGTTGGGGGCACTCGGGTTATGATGATTTGAAAAATTTAGCTCGTGGTATAGACAGACATGAAAAATAGCAGGAACATATTACATCGAGTATTGAGTTTAAATTAACCGGTAAAGAGAATATTGTTAAAGGAGGAAAACCTATAATTTGATAGACAAGAAACTACATTATAAACAACTTTTCTTATGAAATTTCAGATACTATTAAAGGTCAAATTGAGATTCGATTTTCCGATTTACATGAATTGAAGTTTTTCGACTTGACGAATAGAAGATTTCTAGAATCTTTTTCAAAAGAGTTTCCCAATACACTTTTAGATAACTTAGTTCTAAAATATAAATTTTTTGATAAAATAGCACTGCACAATGAATTATATGTTGTATACTCGGATAAGATATTTTAGGCCAGTACGACATTCACGCCGATATGATAAAATATATGATAGACAATGATTTGCAAGTTTTATCTCAGTTTCATAAACTACTTTGTTTGACAGTAACCATTCCTGTCACGTCGGCATCGGTGGAGAGATCATTTTCTACTCTCAAACGAATTAAGACTTACATGCGAAATACAATGGGCCAAAATCGTTTATACAATGTTAGTTTGATATCTAATGAAACCGATTTAGTAAAGCCCTTAAAACAAAATGATACATTTTATGATAATATTATTGATCATTTTTCGCAAACTAAAGACCGTAGAATTACGTTTATATATAAAAAAAGTTAATAAAAATAATAAAATAAACAAAATATGAAAAATTTCAAAAAAAAAAAGAAAAAATATCATAAATTCAAAAAAAAAAACGAAAATAAAAATTTTTTGCCAAGAGAAACTCTACACCTCCACGTTGGTTCTTGCTTGGCAACAATTAATTTTGTCACTGAAGTAGCTGGTATGGTCGCTGTGCAAAGGTTACATTTATTGGCTGAATATAGTATATTTTTACAAAAACGTTTTATGTCTAGCCTCCCCTCTCAAAAAGTTCACGAGCCGCCACTGATAATCATTCGCGTAACCCAACATCTATAGTGTGTCGGAGGTGTCATTTATAAATTCATTTATAACGTCCGTACATCTAGCATTTTCAGTTTCAGATTTCAAATTCGAAATAGTTACAAAAATTGACGGAAATTAGACGTTAAGAAGGAAAAGGGGTCGCATTTTTGATTAAACAAATTCATGTAATGCTAACGTAACGGTCAAGTTAAAATTGCTACCCCCATATCTTTCCGACAAAAAGTTTTGCACAGTTATCATTACTACCCACATATCTCTTGAAAACATCTTCTTAATGTTCAGCTATTTGTCGTATATTAGTCGTTCACCTATTTATAATGTAAGAGTCAAATTAAACATTCTCTTTTCACAAGTGGTCCAGTCCAAAGTATGAAAAAGATCTACAATTTTATAGACTGGAAGAAAATGCAAAATTCTTCTGATGTTGAAATAATATGATGCCGTGATATGTCTCTGTACAATTTTCACTAAAAGAAAGGAAATTCTGAAAAATTGGTGGAAAATTGCGTCGTTGTTCCTTCATATTCCTATCTCGGTCCTCGTTCAACGTGTCTAATTATATGTTTCATTTCATGATCCTAAAATCAAAATCGGAAAACTCCGGTAAATGAGAAATTACTTTTCTACACTACTAACTTTAATTAATTCGTTTTTCGAAAAACTATATTCAGTGTTATTGGGATTATAAGGTAGCGTGATGGTTCTCGGTACAAATTTCACTAGAAGAAGAAAAAATCTGGAAAATTGGTGGAAAGTTTCGTCGTTTTTTCTTCATATCCCTATCTCGATCCTCGCTCAACGTGTTTAATTACATGTTTTCGTGGTCGCTGAGTTTTATTTCATGATTATAAGATCAAAACCGGAGATAGTTTTCCGGAAAACTCCGGGAAATGAAAAATTACGTTTCTACACGACTAACTTTAATTATTATTGATGTTATCGGAATAATAAGGTACCGTGATGGTTCCCGGTACAAGTTTCACTGAAAGAAGGAAAATTCTGGAGAATATGTGGAAAATTGGGTCGTTTTCCTTCACATTACTGTCTCGATCTTCGTCCAACGTGTCAAATTAGATGTTTTGTGGTCTATGCGTATTATTTTATGGTTATAAAACAAAAGCACATAGTTTTCTAGAAAACTCCGAAGAATGAAAATTTGACATTATTTACACGACAATTGTTTATTGCTATTTTGTTTTTCGAAAAATTTTTGGCAATTATTATAGTACATAACTTCAAGTAGGTACCTCTAATTATAATATGTACAGTACCTCTTTCAAAGCAGGTAAAAAAAGAGCAGACGTTTTTGAAGTATCAAAGATGATGCGGGGTACGTGTACCATAGACATCCTATACACAAGATCTCTATGACGTGGGAACGTTAACGCGTACGGAGAACACAGCAGCTGTCTTTGAGTGTGGAGGATTAGGAACTGGCATCTGTGATGCGGCTGTAAAATCATGTCCTTTTCTTAATTTAATTTATAAAACACGAGGACTTCATGAAATATCGATTTGTATTAAAAGTTAGTAATCGAAAATGAAATTATATTAACTAAATTAACGTATATGTGCATTCGAAAAAAAAAATGTCAGCTGAGTAACTTAAAAACCTAATTCACAACAAAACGAACAGCTCGCAAATTTGTGGTTGATTCTGGATTCACGATTTTTTCTGAAAAAAAGTTGATTTTGATAATATGAAAGAAGAGTCGCATATATAACCGAGTAATATCATCATTATTATACAGATTTTTCACTACAATTTTCTTAAAAAAAAGTTGATATTGAAGTTTGATCAAATCTTCATTTTCCGGAAATTCTCGGAGAACTATAGTTTGTTTTTGATTTTATAACCATAAGGTAATACTCAGCGACCACAAAAACCTATAATTTGTCATGTTGGACGAGGACAAATACAGCAATATGAAGGAAAACGACGCAACTTTCCACCAATTTCTTTCTTTTAGTGAAATTTGTATCAAGAGCCATCACGTTACCTTATTCTTCCAATAACACTGACTGATATTTTTCGAAATAAAAAAATTATTGAAGGTTGTCGTGTAGAAATGATGAAATATCATTTTTCGGAGTTTTCCGGAAAACTATCGTCTATTTTGATGTTGTGATCATAAAATAATACACAGCGACCTTGAAGACATATAATTAGACACATTGGACGAGGACCGAGATAGGAAAAACGACGCAATTTTCAAACCGATTTTCCAGAATTTCCCATTTTTCAGTTAAATTTGTACCGAGAACCATCACAGCATTTTATTATTTCAATACTACAGTCCGGGAAGAAATTTGTTTGTTGCTAAGGTTTGGAAAATGTTTCCGGATTTTCCAGTAAACGGGCTGGATTTACCATTTTCAGAGTTTGGATTCGAGTTCAGCGGAAAAAAAATTCCCTAATACAAAATTTCATAAACTTTGGATTAGAAGAGCCCGAAATATTCCATTAGTTATAAAAGACACTCTATTTGTTAATTGAAAATGGTTTTTCATCGTTTATCAATAAGTAATATTAATCGCGAATCCCCTTTTTTCTGAATAACGATGTGTAAGCTAAGCTGAACACGATGCGAAAAGTATTTTGCATTTTTGTGCGGTCTATAAAATCTTAGTAATGACCCCTATTTTTACACACATTTGACTGGACTAAAGACTAATGAACAAAGTTAATTTCATGGAAGTATAACATTTATTACAATCAAATGCGCATTGTGTATCGGCCTCTACCTACACCGCTGTCTACCGCTATTTTTCCCATTGTTTATTTAGAATATTCATAAATACATATAATACAGTCGCACATTTAACTTACAGAGGTGTTCGAAATCGTAAAATTGTGATAACAATAGAACGTAACAATAGTACCAACCCGAAAGACATATGTTGTCAATTCGAATGTACTTTCAGTGTTATGACATATATTATAATTAATCGTATTTATACGTCTTTATCCATCTCTAATAATTTGCAATATATTTTCGGTTCCTATGGATAAGGGACATTAGTTTGTCAACTTCCTGGCTTTAACACAAAGAACAGTTATTGTATCCAAAAATCAACCAATTAACACCGAATTACCGCTCGGACGTAATACATCATCACCTGAAGGCATGTTTTATTGATTGTAGTACTATTTCAAGATAAATTCAATTCACATACAGATCACCCTTCCGCCAAGAGTTCCTTTAACGTTATAATGAACTCCGATCAAATCTGTACAATGTAAACAGTTTGACAGCTATTTAAAAACTCATGCTTTTATAATGTTTCCAAAAAGTTGAATATGTTACACTATCTGCTTACAAAGAATTTTGAATGTTCCTCAATTTACTTGTCGATTTGCTAATCCTAGTTTTCTCAGCTCTACAGTTTACCTCATCCGTTATTCTTGATAAAAATCGATTTCAAGGTGCATATTGGACTGATCCCTGTTCTTACTGATTATGCTAATGCCAAATGAGAGAAAGTTCGTTATAAGTTCTTGGGAATCCTTTTTCAATATGATGTTAACTGACCTTCTGAACATTCGATTTTTCCAATGGCGTAAATTCATCTTATATCGTTATGATTCATGTTATTCAAGATTATTCAAAACAAGTTGATAAACAAGATAATAGAGAAAGAAGATTTAAGTAGAATGAATATAATAATTTGTCACGTATTGCATTGAATTGGAAATTGGGCATTATAATTGCATGTTCTACATAAGTCAACAAGTTAGAGAGGATAAAATACTGCACTTCAAGAAGTTTCATATTAGATCAGGATTTCATTTCGAACACTCATTCACATCAATGGCACATGAAAAATGAAGTAGTTGTGTCAATAGATCGTCATACAAAACTCCATAACATTGATCATTTCGAATCGAGAAAGGAGTATATAATTTAAGACATGATATTTGCCAAAATACATGTAACGTTAGGCAATGATATCAAAAAAAATTCCATTCTATCAAAGCATATATCAAGCCTTACCGGAATCTCTAAAGATAGATATTACCACATGAAATAAACCCAATTTATGTAAATTGTTCGGCCGTTATCATTTAATTCTCACGTCTCTAACGCTCCCCACATTTCAGCCACCTGAAGGTAACGCGTATATAACATTCCCCTACGTCAGAAATCCATTCCCACGGTCCTGTACACAAGCCAACCAACACCTTGCTGCTTGTTCCTTGGATCTGGGATATGGTTAGAATTCTATAAACGGCTCTCGTTCTCTCACCCTCCGTGTAGGGTGGGTAATACGACGTTACACACTATTGCGTCGTTTCTGCCCTGATTTTCTCACATGTCCACTCTCGACCTGATTTATTTTACCGGCCGCATGATTTATGAACTGGATCGTCATTTGCAATTCAAACCGGAGAAATAAATTCTTCTTAAGTAGAAAAGCTATGCCCATCTATCTTATAGTAGATATAAATTAATATCGGTAAGCTAGACGAAGAGAAGTCGAGTTTTTGCCATTTATAAATGAGTAAATAAACTGGCACTGTAAATGTCGAGTCCCAAATCATTGGAAAATTGAATGTTTGGAAGAAAACGTCACTTCCAAATTTAAGAACTTACAGCACAATTTATTTGTTGGGAAGAATGTCTTCCTTGCAGAATAAATCAGGTGTGATGAATTAAGCTCAAGTCCGATTGAAATGCGATAAGGAACAACTCTGTTATTAGAAACAATAATTTTGATCCAACGACACATGTATATTTCCAGTAATATTGATTTTCACTTCCCTCACTATATACTATACTAAAGTATGAGGGAAGTATTGTAATGTGGCTAAAATTTTCTAGATTTTCGCAAAAATTGAGCTGAATCGATGACTATTTTTAGGATGATGTGCATATGTATATAATCATTTAACCCACTATGTAAACGATTGCGCCGTTCCTATTGGTCGTGTTCATTTCAAATTTCACACATCGCTTTAAAGTATTGAAAATAGAAACTGTATTGTTTTTGAGTGCAGTAGCCCCATGCAAGTAGTACTTTTGACATTCATGTTTAGTGTTTTCCGGTTATAAATATACACACTCATACATTCAACTCGCAGAAGTATCTGAAATTCTTATTTTAATATCAGAAAAACGTCATCGAAGGGTGATACAGCTTAGAATTAATTCCATACTACAGAAAAGAGCCCATGTCCTCTCACCCCTAGCAGCGTGCGCAGTAACAATTGAATTCAGCACTGATTTAGCATGATCGGTTGTATCGTTGATAACTCGCTTGCAATATATAATGAATTAGCTTCTAGTTGTGTAGCGCAGGTTCGAAACTTAAAGGCTGCCAAACAATTATTTTTTATTTATTTCTAGAACATACGGTTGAGGGGAGACAGTGGTATCTAAATCACAGTTATTTTTTGGAAATATGAGAAATACAATATATCACAACATCGGTGAAAAACTTTTTGAACAAATAAAAATCTGGGCAGGCCTAAGCATTGACGTTCACTAACAAACAACTTTAATCAATAATAAGAGTTCTGGAGTTCAATTTGGGTGGTTCTTCCGAATTCCTTAATTTTGGACAGTTGAAAGAAGCGCTATAGGCAAGCATTCCTGAATAATTATTTCTCAAAATTCTCTTAGTCATGTATTGATCACAGAGAGCTATGTTTTATTGTCTTGAAAATTATAATAGAGAAAAATTTAGGCAACCAATTATCATTTGTTGAAAATCCAAAATGACTGAAGTTCCATCAACTGATTAATCATTCCCTTTCTGAGATGTCACAACTTTTCCTACAGAATTCATAAATTCTGTAGAAAACTGCATCTCCTCAACAATTATAGCAAACAATAAATAACTCAATGACCTCACAAAATCGGATAAGTTCATCGAATAAGACAATAATTCTTGCATTATAGTGTCATCCTGACATACCATTTTTGTTTTCGTATTTGTCTGATACATAGAATTAATAATCACTCTCGGTCAATATGAAGTAACATGACACAAGATGCACATTTGAATGAATCTAGCTGGAAAACTATTCATAGCTTATGTGGTTATCGATCCGAAGTATTTTATATCAAATTGAAAATAAGTTTTTTAATTATACCAAATAGTTGATGATCATTTTCAGTACTTTTCATAACATTTCCAATAATAACTCATGAAACATATGAAACATGTTTCCCTCCTTCGGAAAATATAATGAGAATGATTTTTGGTCAACGATTTCGACATTTTTGTGATTTCTATTAGGAAGTTTCTCAGGTTTTATTGTTCAGTGCATTATCAATAATGAAATTAATCACATATTGAAGCTTTAGAACAGATCCATGGAGAAATTAGTGAAATAACATGATCTTGATTTTACTATTTGATTAGCAAAAAGTAGGAATAATTTTCTTCTTAGTATTGTCTCATCTAGCTCTAGCCTACGAATCGATTCCATCCTTCCTGTGCAATCATCAATTCTGCGATTGAATAAGGAGCTGAATTTCATGCTCGTATATGTTTTCCAGGATTCCCATGTGTTCTATAGAATTTATAGGACGCAGGACGCAATCTCGACATCTACAATTCACTGGTTCACTGATTGGGCTGAGGAAAGGGATTAGCAAAAATTTATCATAAAGTCGACATAAGTTAAAATATGCTCCGAGGATGTGTCGTTCATCATTGATCCGAAAATCCATCCCATACATCCAATGAGCTCCGTGCGACTCTCTCAACTAATGCCAGCCCATAGCATAATGTAAATGCCACAGTCTAAAACTAGGTGCAACATTACATTTGACAAAACTTTCCCCTGACTTTCTGTATACTCGAATACGTTCAGGCTTACATATTTGTATCTTTGTTTTGCCTGTAAAGAAACTTTTCCCCATTGATGTTCATTCCAGTTACCACGTTCTTTTGCAAATTGTAACCGTTCAATGTTTTGACCTGGAAGACATCGGGGAGCTCTGGCAGGGCGATTTGAATTTGAACTGACCTTCTCAATTCTTCTCATTTCTGTTTTGACAGATCTTATCCATTTTTCAATTGCGGATCTGAAATTGCGCGATCTTGGAAATATTGAATTCTCAAATTAATATTGGTAATCTCTTGGCGATGAATATTTAATCGCCGTATTATATATACAAATTCTTGGGAAATAGGTCACAATAACACTCTGTTTTAAAATTTTTTGTCTTTACGTACGTTTCGGTCTCACGACCATCATCAGAAGACTTATTACTCCAATAACCGGAATTATAACACAGCAATGCTATGTTATAATTTGCTATGTTATAATTCCGATTTCATGTTTCTGTTCGTTTCGGCGACGTTGACATTTAAACGAAATTTGTGCGATAAGGACGCTTTGTGTTAATACAATTATTTCTAAGTAATCAGGTTATTGAAGTAATAAGTCTGATGATGGTCATGAGACCGAAACGTACGTAGAGACAAAAAATTTTAAAGCAGAGTGTTGTTGTGACCTATTCCCCAAGAATTTTTATATATAATTTATACTGGGTCAAGAATCTTTATTTTTAATCGCCGTGCAATATCTTGCATGTGCCCCGCACTGACAGAAACGATATGTTTAAGATATAGAAGCACTAGAAATGTCTATCTGACAACAGTAAATGAAGAGCACTCATTGTTTCAGTCATCAAAGCTCGCTATATCAATTATTATGCTCTTCGCAGACGAACTTTGAAGAGTATAATGCATTTACTCAAGCTATTTCTAAAATCGTGGAAAAAACTCTCAGAGCAAAATGCTTTTCTCATAGTATTTCTCATCGAATTTATAGCAGTTTGAAAAAATTAAATCAGATGTATGTCACGGAATGCTTGTCTACACGATAACTCCAAAACGGAAGGGCCTGTCATATTCTACTTTTCACAAAAGATCGTTTGCTGTTCGGTTTCAAATGCTGCTGAGTCGTTTCGTAAGAAGAATCTTCACTCCAAAAAAAGACAAAGCGCATTGTTAAATGTATCACAGTTTCAGGCGGATATTTTGAGCAGTTGTTGTCAAAAAGACGTATTTTCATTCATTAATCTTTATTATTTTACTGTTTATCACAATTCTTGGTTATAAATAAACCTTTGAAAACGGTGAGAGACTTTAATTGAACTTTTTTGTGAAAAAAAAATTGAGAAATGAGGATGTGAAATCTAGGATGAGATATCTTGATGTGTGAAAAAGTCGTATCTATAACTATAACAAAACTGTACACATATTTCAATTCTTCGACCCAAAAAAACCTTATTCTCCAAAATTTTGCTTGGAGATTCACATTTATAAAGAAATAAATGGGAAAAAACTGAAATTATATCATAAATTTAACACCCTGTATCTCTCTAACTATCAACTTTTGGACTGAGTTAAATTTGGCTATATCACAACATCTTTACCTCAGAAATCTACTGGTTAATTTCGGCCCATTACCTCGGGACCATCCTGTACAGAATATATTGCTCTACCCAAAACTTCAACAACTCTTCGTGTCTAGATCCAACTCAACTGGAGGATACTTGGAGCGCTTCCTCAGCCAGAAGTGTGGGTTTTGCTTTTTTTTCTTCTTCTATGCATAGAAAATTCCAATGCAATGTGGAGCTGCTGCGAGTATTACTTGCTTCCCGTTCAGTAAAAGTGAAACACTCCTCCAGTTATCTCAGTCCTTGAGAAGATGAACCAATATTCCAGACTTAATAAGGGCTTCCTTCGCTGCCTAAGATAAATAACAATAGCTTCTCTATTCTCTAAATTGAATGGAAGAAGCATGTCTAATAAGCTTCCTCCAGTGGACAAATACGCAAATTAACAGTGACGTCTAGACAAAATAATCGTTGCACTTATTGTATTGTTAGTTGGATAATCCTGTTAGTAGACCAATGTAGTTGGATGTTATCTGCAACAATCTGCAAGTGGAACATAATTTGGTGAAACATTTGTATATGTTTATACTCAAAGCGTTATTTCAATCAATGCATATAACTAGTCAATGCGTACATACATTCACTGATTCGCTTAGCTAAAGTGTTCACAAAAAATTTAATTCACACTTTTACCAGTCAATCTATAAATTGACTGACCCTGGCATAAGTATTGAATATAGGAAGAATGAGAAAAATTCTAATCTAAATTCATCTAATAACAATACGTATGTACCTCATGTACTTCAAAGCAGAAATCCGTAGGTCTGAGGTTATTGAAAGTGTATTTTTGTTAAATGCATTCTGTAGAATATATACTTCCAAGCGGCCTAAGGTTCATGAAAATGTATTTTTGTTACATACATCACATAGCTCACGTTATTTCCCTGATTCTTCCTATAGTCAACACCCTTTCGCTACCAAGAATTTGTCAATGTATAGACTGATTAGTAAAAGCGTGAATTTCGTTTTTGTGAATACTTTAGTTGAGCAAATCAGTGACTAGTTGGTGTATACATTGACTGAAATAAATGCTTTGACTGTAACATATATATCGAAAAAAGAATAGGTCCTGATATAGAGCCTTGTAGAATGCCTATGGTCACTTTCTTGACTGTGGAAAAGTTTCTACTGAATAATACAGATTGATAAAGATCTTCTAAGTTAGATTTTATCAATGACACATTACCATCTTTAAAGACATACTTAGTTTTAGATTGATATAAGAATGAAGGTACGAAAAAATTACCATGTTCAAAGCAATTTACAGTTGTTTCCGTAGAATGATGAATAAATAACATCAGTGGTAGATAGAATTTCACTTTTGATAGCACAATTTCTCTTCTACCTTCTTTGAAACTCGGTATACTTTTTGCCAATTTTAAGCATTTAGGAAATACATTTGCAAGAGTACATTCATTCTTTAGTTTTGTCAAAAGAGCAACGATGTGATTTACATTTCTTTTAAAGAGCGTAATAGATAAACCAAAATAATCTAATCAGAAGACTATTTTTTAATTGTTTGATTATATCTCGAATTTCAAAATTTGTTACTTCGGAAAACTAGAATCTTGAATTTACATGAGGTATTTTTGTTACGTCTAATACATTATATTTGTTTGTATTTTTCATTTAACTCGATAGTTTTTGGGGAACGTTGATGGAAAAAGCATTAAAGAAGTCTTTTGGAGTTTATATTGATAATTTATTGATTCTGAGAACAGTTCGTATTGATAATATTTCACATCGTTTCATTTTTTTCATTTACCTTTTTAATAATATTGTAATTGGCTGCTATTCTTGAAACGGATCTTCAGTTTATTTTCAGCTGTTTTTGGTTCATTCAATTTATTATATTTGTACATGTCACTTTTGTTATTTTTCCACTCATTCTTGTACCACTTCAGGCTGAAATCTCTTTTCTTTATTTCAATTTCAGGAAAAGCGATTTGGATAAATCTTTCAATATGTCCTATAATATTTCGAGACAACTATGAAAGGATCATCTAGACTACATTTTATAGCGAATTCTATAAAAAGTATTGAATCTCTGATTTTTCACATCAGCTATATAAGAATCCAAAGCAGATAAAAAGAAACATTATCAAGACAGTGTTTCCTTCTTAAGCCTTACTTATTGTTTTATGAAAACCAAACAAGTTAATTAGATGTACTAAAAAACTGGCTTGTTCATCTTCTTTTTTATTGAGTTTGATTTTGGGATGCAATAACAGTAACTGAACTCAAAGGAGAACATATTATATTATCTCCAAGCGGCAATTCTGGGTTACCAGGTTATGTGTAACGTTAACTCAGCATAGAAAAGAACATGTATTACCTCAAGAGGCTATTATGGGTTAGTAGCTTATTTGTAAGCTTATTTTCAGATGCACTACCAATAACTGGACACATAAGAGAAGATACCTTATCTCCATCCGGTAATTCTAGGTTATTAGGTTAATTGTGAGTTTATTTTTGGGACTCAATGGCGGAGAATGCTTAAGAAGGGCTGGCTGTAGCCTCAATGATTATTTTCCAATATCAAATGAATAATTGGAGATCGAAATTAGTGTTTTCGAAAAATTTGGAATTGATTTTGCAAAAGCGGTGTCAACAATCTTGTTGCCATAATAATAATATAGTTGAGTATAAATAATAAGTATAAATATTATATTTAAGTTGAGAACTCTTCCTTCCAAAAATAAGCATATTACTTTCAAGAAGTTTTAGTTTCATTTAACAACTTTCATGAAACGATTTTGTTAACATTTTTGAAAACAGGTTCTCAATTATAAGCTTGTGGAGGTGTTTAGTTTGAATTAACACCCAGGCGGAATTTCTAGTAGTCAACTCGGTAAGTAATGGTCACTTTTTCAGATGCGGGGCCCAACTCGGATGTAACCGTTTTTTTCTTTGTTCTATTATAAAATATCTTTCGGAATCAATAACAATAATAATAAATTATCTCACTAATTGTTAATTGATCATTGATAAACAAAACTTCACTCAGAAATTAACTTTTTCGTTAATTCTACATTGGAAATTCCTCAAAGCTTCAACATATTTATTCCATGATCCTTGTGTATCTTTATGTCAAATGTTTACGGCTATAAATGGATTATTAGATTATTATTATTGAAGTGCTTTACCTAATGCGTCTTTAAAGGACTTGGCAATAGTTAAAATTGATTCATAAACTATCAGTAAAATCAAGACTTAGTTACAGTACTTCTCAACTCCTTGAATGTTTGTTCGGTCAAAAGAGGTTAAAATGTTCAGCCTGCTGGATACCCAATTATTACAGCAAATCTGAAAATTTCCAGTTTTTTTTGATATATACTTAATTTTTTGATTCCGCATAATGAGCTGTTTATTCTCGTACAAAACATATAGTCCAGTCAATAAGCCGGAAAATATGGAAAAGTTGGTAAACAGCTCGGATTTGAAAAATTTTTGATGCAATGGGTTCTGTGAACCCTCAAGATCATTCGTTACCACTAAAATCAGACCCCGAGGGCAATGGGCAATTTTGGGGGGTGTTTTCCCCCCGAAAGATGAGTCAAATTTTGGGGCAACTAAGAAAAATACACAAAAAGGTCCAGAGTGAAGGAATCGGCTCAAAAATATCAACTAAGGTGTTTTTGGGGTCGCTGATCACGAATATGACATCTAAAAAGTCACCACATGCACCTGGGGCACAGAAAACCTGGTCATAAAGGTCATCTCCAGGAATTCAAGAAAATTTTCCATCTTAAAGTCTCCATATGTCCCACTCGGGGGTTTTTTGGGGTCGCTGAGCACGGATAGGATGTCTAGAAATTCCTCACATGCACCTGGAGCACAGAACGACGACGTCGTGAAGGTCATCTCCAGGAATTCGACAAAATGTGCCATCCTAGAGTCTCCAAATTGGTCAGTCGGGGGTTTTCGGGGTCGCTGAGCACGAATATGATGTCTGGAGATTCCTCACATGCACCTAGGGTACAGAAAACCTGGTCATAGAGGTCATCTCCAGGAATTCAACAAAATTTTACATCCTAGAGTCTCCAAATTTGTCACTCGGGGGTTTTCGGGGTCGCTGAGCACGAATATGATGTGTAGAAATTCTTCACATGCACTTGATATGAGTAATTTTTCTTTTCATCTATAGCATAAATTATATAGAAAGTGTTATAGTGGACCTTTTTTTTCCCTATATGCAATTCAATAAGATAATGGTTTTCGTGTAGAAAATTACTAAAAATTGTCCATATAATCATATACATATATTTTATATATATATATATATATATATATATATATGTAGAACTGGATTCTCGGGTATTGATCCGCGTTGTGTGGTTTCGGTCCTCAAAAGGACCAATTTCACGACGTTTCGGCAAAGTCGCATTTGCCATCTTCAGGTGATTCGACCGTAGAGTCTGGAAAATCTAGGCGAACTAGTTCGCCTAGATTTTCCAGACTCTACGGTCGAATCACCTGAAGATGGCAAATGCGACTTTGCCGAAACGTCGTGAAATTGGTCCTTTTGAGGACCGAAACCACACAACGCGGATCAATACCCGAGAATCCAGATCTACACATTACGTCCGCGAGAACCTAAGAAGAAATATATATATATATATATATATATATATATATATATATATATATATATATATATATATATATTTCTTCTTAGGTTCTCGCGGACGTAATGTGTAGATCTGGATTCTCGGGTATTGATCCGCGTTGTGTGGTTTCGGTCCTCAAAAGGACCAATTTCACGACGTTTCGGCAAAGTCGCATTTGCCATCTTCAGGTGATTCGACCGTAGAGTCTGGAAAATCTAGGCGAACTAGATATATATATATATATATGTATATATATAGGATTCTATATATTTATATATGTATATATATATATATATATATATATATATATATATATATATATATATATATATATATATATATATATATATATATATATATATATATATATACATATATTGAATTATTATAAAAAATCATATACTTATTTAAAAAATAATTGTAGTAGAATTTAGTAATTGCACCAATAGCGAACCATTAGAAATACCAGCAATCGTTACCGTAACAATTGGAACTGAAATAGAACATGAGCCAGAGACAGATTATTCGAATGATCCAAATTACGATTCTGACGACGATGAACCACCAAGAAATGAACAAATATCGATTTCAGAAAATGATTCTGATTACTAATAAAATAAACAAATAAATAATAATTATAACTGGGTGTCCCAAAAGTCTGGAAACGGTTGAATATCTCGTAAACAAATAATCGGATCGCAAAGACAAGAAAAACACCTCTTTTTATTTTTAAAGATCAATTTAATGATGCTACTGAAAAACCACCCCCCACCCATGTAGGGGATGATGAGAGGGGTAGTTTTAAAATTTTAAATGGAAACACCTACTTTTTATTGCATTGTTGCATTCTTCATGAAAAACCGTGTTAGGATGTGTAATCAACCCTTTTTTCAACCATACTTAAGGGGTGAAAAAGAGGGCAGTTTTGTTTTTTTGCGAAAAAAATTTGTTTCCAATAATTACCAAAACTACCCTTTTTTTCACCCCCTACGTGGGATTGAAAAAGGGGTTGATTGCACATCAAAACACGGTTTTCTTTATGGAAAATGACCAGCGTACGAACAGTTTTTTTTCCACAAAATTACTAAAACTACCCTTTTTGCACCCCCTTATTGGGGTTGAAAAAAGGGTTGATTGCACATGAAAACACATTTTTCATAGTGAATGCAACACCGTATGAAAACAAATTTTTTTCGCAAAAAATACAAAACTGCTTTTTTTTTCACTCCTTAGTTGAAAAAATATTTTTGAATAATTACAATTTATGAAATAACTATTTCAATATTTTATTAAACTTATTTTGCACGAAGAAATTTATCCTATTGATTTGCATATGGGAAAAGAGAATAGGTTCACTATAACACTTTTTAAATATATTTGCTATACATGAAAACAAAAATTGCATACATCAAGTGCATGTGAGGAATCTCTAGACATCATATTCGTGCTCAGGGACCCCGAAAACCCTCGAGTGACAGATTTGGAGACTATAGAATGTAAAATTTTGTCGAATTCCTGGTGATGACCTTCACCACATCGTAGTCCTGTGCCCCAGGTGCATGTGAAGAATTTGTAGACATCATATTCGTGCTCAGCGACCCCGAAAACCCCAGAGTGACAAATTTGGAGATTCTAGGATGGAAAGTTTTGTCGAATTCCTGGAGATGACCTTCACGACGTCGTCGTCCTGTACTCCAGGTGCATGTGAGGAATTTCTAGACAACATATTCATGCTGTGCGACCCCAAAAACCCCGAGTGAGACATTTGGCGACCTTAAGATGGAAAATTTTGTTGAATTTCTGGAGATGACTTTTATGACCAGGTTTTCTGTGCCCCAGGTGCATGTGGTGACTTTTTAGATGTCATATTCGTGATCAGCGACCCCAAACACCTCCTGGTGGATATTTTCGAGCCGACTCCTTCGCTCTGGACCATTTTGTGAATTTTTTTTAGTTGCCTCAAAATTTGACTCATCTTTGGGGGGGAAAACACCAATCAAAATTGCCCATTGCCCCCGGGGTGTGATTTTAGTGGTAACGAATGATCTTGAGGGTTCACAGAACCCATTGCGTCACAAATTTTCTAAATCCGAGCTGTTTCCCAACTTTTCCATATTACACAGTATTTCCCGGGTTATTGACTGGACTAATAAGTTCAAGAGATCAAATAAAACTGAAAGAGAAACTCTAATATGAACAATAATTCGACTGAATAGTTAAAAAGCTTACATTAACACTAGGTATATGTATACGATAATGTAAATCCAATTCGGTTAGACCAGAATTATAACTGATGTCATACTCACTAGGAATTATTACTTTTCATATCACCTGATATATGTTGAAAAACGTGCTTTTTTGTTCTACCACAATACATTTTGAATAAGAAAGTTTGTAGTGAAGAAATGTATGCAATAATTTTCATATTGCATGAACTCGAACGTGGGTATGCGTATCTTATGAAATGGTGTGAACTCTCAAAATTAGACAATATTCTCAATGATATCATATAATATTCAAATCTGGTAGACCAGTCTAAACTTCCAATCTATATTTACATGTAGGTACCTTCATGTAATTCTATTAATGTTGTCAGTAACAACGGTTCAACCACCTGGGGGTACCTGAATATCGGTAGGCTCTCAAGTCTTAAAGTGAATAACTCAATCTTCCCTCAACCAAAGAAGTTATGAATACGGTAAAGGGGACGATATTTTCTCCGAGGGTCGGCATTGTTAACTAATAAACGTTTTGTATAAACCAGTCCCTTGATATAAGTCACATGGTGGGAGAATCGTAAACATGCACGGTTATCTAGCTATATAAGGGCTCGGATTTTTGCGAAAGACATTCGTAGTCTTGTTGTGGTTGGTGATATTTGTTGAATATTGTTATTGTTATTAGAGAAGATGGCCCTACGTGGGTCATCATTTCTGCTGTTATTGACGTCCAAAGATTTCTTACACGAAGCAACCGAAAATGAAGCATCTCTCAGGTAAATGATTTTACTTTGAATTCGTTTTCAGAGGATTTTATAAATTACAATTATTATCATTTTACACACTTTAAATATTTTTCCTTCAGACATAGGATTGAATTGAAATAAAATAGTTTGGGATCTCAAAATTAATTGAATAATGAATAGATATATTTATATGTCCAGAACAAAATAATTACAACATGATATCAGCTTCATGGTGGAGTTTTTCACTACAAGTTTTAAAATCTATCGATTTTTATAATTAAAATATGAATTCTAAAATTTGACATCAATCTCACAAAAGTTGAGATATTATGCTGTTATTTTAATGGATATTTTATTAACCTCTATTCTATATTCTCCAAAATAAATTAACGGCATCATAATCCTTCTCAGATATATTATTTTGATTCAGAACGAGAAACTGAATATTTTAATATTTGTTAATTATCATACAAATATTCAATGTGAAATGGCACCTTTCAGTGTTAGTACCTATAACTTAAAATAGCTAAAAAATCAATTTCAGATGCAAAACTGGATATTCTATATATTCTATATTCAGTAGTGAAATAATATAATTGATCGTCCCATTTGTGAAGTTTACTGTATATATCTGCTTTGAAGGCTGGGAAAGGATTGTGTAATGTTTTCAAAATCTTACGTAGACAGTGACTTAGCTCAAATTAAGAAGGTCAAATGCGCAATTTAAGATTGAAACAAAACCGTGGACTTGGATAAAAAACATACAAACAAACATTCTTCTTTACATAATATAATTTGAGAAAGGTCTGAGATTAGGATTGTAAGATAATTTAAAATATATGTCCATATAACGCAAGGAATTATGTGTATATCCAGTGGACATTCAAATAAAAATAATGGATGTCTATAGGAAATTATTTTAGTCCATACAGTGTTCCGTACATGTCCTCTGGGCTTACAAATAACACTACCTAGAACCCAGTGATGTACTTTTCAGGGATGTCCATTTGTGGACATTCTGATTATGTGCATACTGGGACTTCCCACGGATGTCCAAGATTTTGAAAACAATAGAAGGATGTCCATTCTTTGTCTATTCATAAAAATAAATATAACATAAAACAATACGGATTCTATATAAATACACATGAAAAACAAAGTCTTACATACTAATTGTTATATTTTGTTGTACAGTTTATATCTAGTATCCTTCCCATGCATCAGTCTGTTTAAATCAATGGTTCAGTCGTGAGAACATAAATCAGCCAACATTCAAAAATCCAATAAACTACGACAAATATGTTTAATAGTTAAGTATGAAGGATAACACTCAAACTCTTAAATGCTTTCTTCACTCAAGTGTTTGCAAAAATTGTGTTACATTTCAATATTAGGGAAATTTATAGTTGTTATTAAACAGATTTAGAACAACTGATTGGAATAAAAATGGTTTCATGAATATCCACCACCAGACGCCAATGGGAAATTATTCAGCCTCAGTCCTATCGTAGCAAGTTCTCAAATGTACATCCACTGGATGATGATGGATAATGAAAAAAGACGTGTGGCACTCGGGGACTGCCGCGGTAAAACTTATGCAATTTTATAATTATTTATTTATTTTTAATTTATGCAGTATTTTTTTTTCTTTGATATTAATTCAAGTTACACTTTTTGAGCGTGGTGACCGATAAGAAATCACATTTTTTTCTTTTATTGAATAAATGAGAAGTTAATATCGTTTAAAATATTTTTATTATCTTACAATACATCTAGGTTATTCAGGAATTTTTATCATTGAAACTATAGGCTTATGTTAACTGAAATAAGAAACATAAGTTTGAGACTTGATATCCTCTAAATATCTGGAAAACACCCGTCAATGGTGGTCCCATATTTTGTTGTGGATTCTTGTGGATCATTATTCATTTCCAAATTCAATTTTTCCGAAAGAAAAGTTGTCAACCGCTCTGATTTTTTATCAGCGAAGTTGTTGAAATCGCCAGCCAAGATAAGTGGAAATTTATTACCATTTGTACCAAGTATTTTCGACCCTTCTTCAGTGTACTCCAGTAAAGTGCGATGAATAAAATGCTCTACCTCGTCCAATTTTGGATTCGGAGAAATGTAAATTGCTACCGTGACTATGTGTAGGCCATTTCTAAGTTTGCATAAGCACCCACAAATATCTCCAACAAATGAGCGCCTAACATTAACATCGCTAACGTGTGCAATATTTATTTCAATATTCGGAGTCATAATATTAGTTACATTATTATTATTTTGGCAAATAGCTACCCCACCTTTTGGAACAGTATCTCGTTTGAATTAATAATAATAATAAAACACTTTATACACAAATTTTACGCGTACAGCTATTCACCAGCAACTGATATTCACTGTTGTGCGAGCTTCGTACAGTCGTACCACGGTCGTATACACAGGTCTGGAAACTCGAGGTTCTTTTCTATGTGAGCAGTGAGTCGCTTACGAGTCGAATTTCGAGTAGTACCAAAAGACGCCGAAGAAACATAAAAGGCGTCACGTAAGAGTATCATCTTGATCTCTATGAAGAGTATTCTGTGACAAGCATAGATAACTCTACTACCGGTAGTAGAGTTATCTATGGTGACTTAGGATATTTCGTTACGCTATTTGTTTTTTGTTTTTTTGATTTTCGTTACGGTATTTCTTGATTCGGTCGCCGCGCCGCGCTCAAAGCCCGCGATAAAAGCTACATGCAATAGCTTAAAAATTTATGTCATATCTAATTCAATGGCTTGAATAGATATTACTTCAGTCCTACTTTGGACGTCGACAGAATATTCGAATGCTGATACTGAAAAATAATGTCCTAGACCATGTAAGTATGAGACATGTGTTTCCTAGACTGGACATAACTAAAGTTCGATATTTTACTTTATTAAATATCACTTTATTAAAAAAAAGTTGATTGCAATTTCGAACTTTACAGTTCATTATCAAAGCAAGCAATCTTCAATGGATATCCTTTGGAGTACATTTATTATTATTATGAACAAATGGGTTCATAAATGGGATATCCACTAGACGTCCAGGATGGAATATTCGAATAAATATAGGACTTGATAGGGACTAAAAATGGACATTCTTGGGCTCTAGTGTACTATATCGGTGAGAGCATAACTGTTATTCGTAGGAAATCAGTCTCTTAACTAACTATCAATCTGTAATCAAAAACGGAACATGAGTTGAAAGTGTTCATGTTCGTATAAAATGCTATTCAAACAGAATTACCAGAATTATGTTTGACAGACTGCATCACCTTCACAGCCAACCATCTTATGATGTACCTATTATTGAACAATTATAAACGTATTATATGTTGTGCCAGTTAGTTTAGAAAATAAGGAGATTTATAATGTCATTTCGAAATATACTTATTATATCCGTAGTTCATATAATCTACTTTTTCGATACGTTGTAACAAAGAAACATTTCAGTTAAAAATTTGGTATCTATAATCTATATCATACTTCAATGAAACGAACATCAGCGATAAAAAGTCAATTATCACATATAATTACAGGAGTGAGTTATCGATAAAGAGATGTTTTGACAGACACGTGGATATGTAGTCCAGTAACAAACCGAGCGCGTAAGCTGTGTCAACAGATTCGAAGTATGTTAAAATGTCGAATTCCAGATAATTTCATAGAAACATGATTTTATATTAATATGAATGTACAGTATTCTAAAATAATGCACATCAAATAATAATATTAATAAGACAAGTTTCCTTACTCCAACCAATTCGCCGGGCAATTTAAATCCGGGATAAATGTATACCTCGGTTAACAATTGAACATAAACTAAATTATTTAATGTATAGGAACACATAAAACTCCGAAATGAATTCACGAAGTTCTTGCTGTTCGCAATATGCGATTGAGTTTACGATCAAATCAAAAGCCTCCCACAAATATTGATTTCCTTTTCGGAGAATCAAAATATCGTTATCTCCGAGTGATTTGCCACATTTTCCCAAATCGAACCTTTTAAAGTCAGTGAGGTGAAGAGTTTGTATGCGGACTGCAACGTTACAGTATACCCGGAGAATTAAACATCCCTTAAATGATATATTGCAGTTTGTAGCACATAAGAGAGTTATTAATGACTTTTCAAATCGATATTATATCATTGTGTTATTTTAGAGAATCAATTCCAAATTTTAACACAGTGAGACATAGATTCTTTTATTGGACTATTATTTGATGGGAATGAACATTATTTTTTTAGACTTCAATCCAAGTGAGGCTTTTTAAACTAAAGTTATATTGGTTCGTTTTGGTTTTCCTGTCATCTTTTGTCCAGCTCTAGCCTAAATCGCAACTATTTCCATCTTGGAAGACTTTAATTTCCAGAACTCTTCATAATCACAAGATAATGGAAAATACTGCGACAGCTTAGTTCCATGCTAGTTTCTTATCTACATTCAAACCTTTTCTGAATGATTTGACGACACTCATAAAACAATACAATAACTATCTCAAACATCTTCATCTGAAAATAGACTTTCTGAAAACATATTCAATTGTAATATCAGCCATATATTTAATGTGCATCAGGAAATTATATTCTCATCGTGCTTCCTGGGAACGGGTAGTTCTGGTATTCTTATAATTCTCAAAGTGACTGTATTTATTCAAAGTAAGGTACAACATTAGTAAGACTGGCACACGTACTCCTGAAGATACCCGGTAAAATTTTCCATAACATGATGCACGGAATTATTGTTATTTCTTCAAAATTTTTACCTTTAAGTAGCGCTAGAAGAAGTAATCGCACGCCAAAAGGGCAGGTTACTTTGTTGCATCCTGATGCGCATGTGTCCCTACGTTGATAATGTGACCAGCAAATATCTTTGCAAAGCATTTATTCATGCTATTATAGTATGTGAAGTCATCCTGATGCAACCACGAGTGCCGGAAACATATAGACTTATGACATCAGGCTCATGTTTAATATTTCAATATAGAACAAAATTGATTGTCACACAATTTTCACCATTGTCTTCGATGAAATAGAGCCGAATAATTTCTTCACCAAACCATTACCTTCGGGCTACCTTGGTAAAGTTCTTGTGGATTTTCGGAGGAACAATATCTGCAGTTCCCTTTATTGGCCTGGTAAATGAAATTGCGCGTTGTCAGAAATTCAAAAGTTGTGAATTTTAAATTGCACGTGCTGGCATTATTTCAGCGAATTTTCCTAAACGAAATATACATACTATTCAAAATATACAAAATCAAATAATCTAAGCGAGTGAATCTTTTTTTTTTGTAACGCATTCCCAGAATTCTGTGCAAATTAGAATATTTTCAAGTCTTGAATGTGTTATTTGCATAGTACAAATAAGATTAAACTCAACTCAACTGGATTCTAACACACAATTTAGAGCAAAAATAATATAAATATCCAAGACACACAGCATTTTGATATAGTTAGAATTCTTGCTTGTTTGATGACTTTTTTGATTTGTTTATGAATTGGATTTATTCTTTGCAGGTAGCTTCAACTCTTCTAATATGGACCGATACAAGTATGCATAGAAAAACTCAGAACCAGCAAAAAAGAGAAAGGCGTCAATGTTTGTTATGTTTGACACACTTGGATATATTTTATGAAGAACCAAATTATTATTTTTTGTTACACCTCTCAAGCTTCGAATGAAATTTGGAAACAATCTGACCTGGCAGCTCTAAATCTCCCGATGTTAAGTACCTAAAACTTTACATACTGTTTACACTTCTGTTTCTGTTCTTGGTTATGTTGTTGGAATTACCTTGTTCTTATTGTTAAGTTTACTATGAACTGAATGTTAAGTTTACAATCAACTAACTGTTAAGTTTACAATTTTAAAATCAGTTGACACTTTATTGTTATAATTGAGGTCATATGGATCTGGAATTGAGTTCGCATCTAAAATCACGGAACATGATGTTTTATGGTCCTCATGTAGGTTTGCATTATCCTTGTAGGAAACACTCAACGTTGCTTCCAGGATATACGACCAATATATTATATCCAATCAAATTTTCATAGGACTTCAAACCATTTTCTATGAACATGTTCAAATGTCCAATACGAACTAAATCAGTGTGGATTTCAATAGCGTTAAGTCGCTAAGATTAATTACGTTTCTGGAATAATTAACCCCGAGTGGCCAACATCGATATTCTGTCATAATCGTTGAAATGACAATTTTTAATTTTTGTTCTTGTTTCCTTTTATTTTCAAATTTTCTTTTTATTTTTTCTTTGTTTTTGTATTATTTCTTTTGTGTTAGTATTCATTTTATGTTGTGTGTTTTTTCCAAAAGAACCCCCCAGAAAAACTAAAAAAAAAAATTATGTGAACTAATAATACCTCTAACAATTTGCTTTCATTCAATTATTTGAGTTAATGCTTGTTGAGAACCCAAGATCATCTGCTTTTCTAATGTTTTCCAATCGATTATCAGCAAACAAAGAATGTCAAGATTTGTTTTTCAAATTGAAATCATATTATTGTTTATAAGAAATGTATCAAGTGAAATTCTTTTTTCTCCATTCGGATCATTATTTACTCTAATTATGATCAAAAGTTTTCCTTGAACATTCAATCTTTTCCTATTCAATTAAAATCATGAAATTCGTAACAGGGAACTGTTTGATCTGCAGATAAATCTACTTGAGCTTTCAGTTAAAAGGTTTCATCTCATAATAATTATTGATAATAAATAAGATGGTATTTTTGTTATATAATGTCAACGAGACCTTAATCAAACTCTTCCATTTTTCCACGACCATTATGCAAAAATGTACCAGATTTATTTTGTGTATTTATAGCTTCGATTAAATTTATATTGCACTTAATAAATAACTTTGAAATACTTTGTTTCGACTATGAAATGTTCATCATATCTTTATCAATTGGAGAGTTTGGTTGGTTCACGTGGCAAAAAGCTGCGTGTGAAAAATAGCTGATCACAAATATAAGTTTGCTTGTGTGTGTGTGTGTGTATTTGTTTAATATTTAAGTGATCCTGCATATATTATTTCTTTATGTAGAAGATATGCCAGACTTGCCAATAAGGGAAAAAATCAAACACTTTTGTCATTTTGTAGTATGGAAATCACATTCAGTATTCTCAATACTTTAATTTTGTGCATTGATTTCGATTGGATCATCTGACCATTTCGAAAGAACCATAACAGAACAAATGAAGATGATGTCATATGAAGTATTGTTAGAAAATGCCAAGCAATTATACTTTTACGCCGATTAACACCGAATATCAATTTTGAAAACAAATATCAATCAGCAAAGTAGATATCGCTTTTCATGTCTAGGCAGAAAACTGAAAACAATCTACTATTTTGCTGCCTAGTTAAACGAATAACTATTTCCAATCAAATTCCTTCTACAGCATCAACATTACGTTATGAAACAATCAATAAGTTTTCAAAATACGATTATTATTGCGATTTTTATGACTTCATCTTTGTACTACATAATGAACTTAGATTATCTATACCTTAGAACGAAGTTGATTTTAATTCTTGTTTTCCTCATTTGCAAGTCTGTAGTTCGGTAATTTTAAGATGATTATTTTCTTTGATATTTCATCGGATTTCTTGTTATTTTATGAAAAATTACTTTTTTTTGGCATAGTACTATGGACAATGATATATCATGAAGTTTCTCAGCCCACAATAATTACCATTGAAAATAAATGTTTTTGGAATAAACTTCCAACGCATTCGACAGTGATTTGGGAAAATATTCTGAATGCATTTACCCAGCATTTTTGTTGTTGTCTTTCATTTATGCGTGATGCAGTAATGAAATATTCTCTCCCTCCTATTAGTTTATTTTTATTAACAACTCCTCTTTCCTTCATTTTGTATTCCTGCATTAAAACGGAACATGCTTTGTTTTTCCCTTATTTTTTTCAGTGTATTACCATTAGTTATTTATTTCCATTTGAATATTACTCGGTCTCCGCACATATATCAGTGTAGATTATCTCTCTACGACGAAATCGGAAGATCATATTATTGCATTTTATTGAAGATATTTCTAAAATCGTTAAGAAAAGTTCTAGAACACAAATTCCTTCTCCATAGCATTTTTCATAAAATTTCAAGTAACCCTAAAGAAATCCGTCTGTCTGGACGTTTGTCACGAAACTTGTCTACACGATAATTCAAAAACGGAAGGTCATATTATATTCAAATTTTGAAAAAGAATCATTTTCTTTTCGGTGGCGAACACACCCCTTTCTTAAGGTTTGAAAATTCATAAGAATCATAACTCCCAAAGTATACCATTGAATCGATTCAAAACTTTTGCAGTAAATTTGTGTTAATTAGAACTGATTTCGCTCATATTTCAACAAAATCGTGCAACAGCAACAACAAAATTGATTAACATGAAGAAAACTCAAATTTGAACAGCACTTCAATCGTTTATATTAAATGACCATGTAGTTTAGGGGCTAATTCCCTCATTTCCCACTCAACAGACTCGTGTTCGAATCCCAGAAACGGAAATTTTCCTCTGTACACTCTCTTGAAAACATTATTAATTTGAATATTATTTAGCTGTGTATAGATAATGAAATAAATAATTTATTTGATAATCTTATAGAATGTGAAACAATTATTTAAAAATTCAGTAACCAAATCGAATGATTTGCTGAGAGTAACTTCACCACGGACACTATTTTTCTTTTCACCAAGTGGCAACACATTTATAGTTTATTTTTATTTTGAATAGCCGAATTATTTGAGAATGCCAAGAAAATGCCAAGCGAATGTTATGAAACAATTAATATTTTTCAAAATTTCATGAGATAAAATAATTTAAGAAAATAATTTAAATGAATACTGCATTGTTGTTGTCCTTCATGAATGTGTCATGCTAATACATACCCATTAATGTGATATTTTCTCCCTCACTTTTATCTCAATTCTTTAATCTTTTATTAATTTTTGCTAACGTCGTTAGGTATCTTCATTTCATGTTCCTTCATTGAAACAGAACAAACTGTATTTATTCATCATTACATTAGTTATTACTAATTTATTTGCTATTAATTTCATTACTACTTTGTTATGCGCACACATTTGCGTGCTGATTCGATAGACATTTTTGTTATCCACTATCACATTATTTACTTTTTTATTGAATCTAATATCACTTATCAATTTCGGCCGAATCTCCTGGTCATTCCTCAAGAACCATAACAAAACAAACTGGAATGATTTCATGTGAAGAACATTCTCCTCAAAATCTTATACCATTCACAAGACTATTATAAAATCATCAACATCAGGCATCAGAGATCCATTGTTTCAAAACTGTTCACCAAGAATTCTCCCATCCAATTTCTTTTGTCGCATGAACGTCTCAAGTTACGTTATAAAACAAGCCATATATTTTCAAAGCTTCAAAAACAAAATGATGTGATGATATATCGCATAAACGCCTAAGTTGTGAAACAATTAATACTTTTCAAAATTTTCCAATTTCTTTTGTCGCATGAACGTCTTAAATTTCGTTATGAAGCAATCCATATATTTTCAAACCTTCAAAAATAAAATAATTTGTAATCATATCCTGAATACACCCTAACTTTTCCTCAAGTCGTTTATTTCTCATTAATTACGTCGTTTGGTATCATTAATTTTTCTTTTCTTATTACAACAGAATATGCTTCCGTTTTTCAGTCTATTATTATTATTAGTTATTATCAATTTATTTACATGTCATTCTTGCTATTGATTTTTGTGTAGATTCTGTAAACAATTATACACAATAATGCACTATATTTCTTTCAATTCATTTATTGTTCATTTACTACGCTATCCTCGTTTGGCACTTTCTTCCCATTTTGTGTTCCTTCATTGAGACAGAGCATGCGTTATTTATTTCCTAATTTTTTCAGTGTATTTTTATTAGCTATTGATTTATTCACACTCGCTTATTACCTTGGTCTCTATATTTTAATGTAGTATGTGTAGACAATTTTTTTCTTATCTACTATTTTTTTTTAATAGCCGAATTATTTGAATATCTGATATTATTCATTCCATCTAAATCTCCTTATCATTTCTAAAGAACCTTAACAGAACGAACTTCCATGATTTCATATTTGCGTGCATATTCGTAGAATTTTTTTTTTGTTATTCACTACTTTATTAGCTATTTTTATTTTAAATATTTGAGAATCCAATATTTTCCATTCATTTCGTTCGAATCTCCTGATCATTTCTGAAGAAGAAGGTCTTGAGTTATGTTATGAAATATTTTCAAAGTTTCCTCAAATAAAATGATCAGTTTCTCATTATCATTAGTTATTATTATTATTAATTTATTTGCAATTCATGATTACTTTGGTCTTCGCACATATTTCTCCGCAAATTCAATGTTCAACTTACAGTATTTCATTATTTATTTTTATTTTGATTAGTCGAATTATTTGATTCTAATATTGTTTATTCATTTCGTTAGAATGTCCTGTTTTTGAAGAGCCATAACAAAACGAACCAAGATGATTTCATTTGAAGAAATCTCACAAACTGCTAAGCAAAAAATTTCCCTTCAAATTCCTTGTGTCTCTAAACGTCTTAAGTTACGTTATGATATGATTTGCATCATCTTTGTACTACAAAATTAATTTAAATTATCAATACCTCGCCAAGAAATTGATTTAAATTCTTCATCTACTCTTTAATAAATTTGGGGTACAGCAATATTTGAAAGTTTCAATTCCCTCCATATTTTATGAGTTATCTCATGATTTTATGAAAAACAATCCATTCTTTTTATGCTTTTATTTCATTTTCCAATTGATCTTATATTTTCTGTACTTCCTATAAACAAGCTGTATTTCTTTCTTCCAATAATCAAAATCACTATGAATCATTTTAGTTGAGTTATATTTCGTCTTATTTTGATAGATATTGTACAATAATATCCAATATATGGATGTATAGGTTCGACTGTTCTTGTCGAGAATACATTCCATGCTACATAATGAATGTGTTCAGTCACTGTAGCTGATATGGAATATAATCTCGCTCACAAACAATGGATAAGCTTATTCACAAATCAATGAACAATCAATAACATAGATAAGGCCATAACCAGTATCAAATGTCTATAACATTCTATATCCAAATTCCTATAAACATATATATAGAACAATTATTTTCTCTGATTCTTTATACTCTCATTTTCCTCCAGCATCTTTTGTACTTATATTTCAGTAGATACAAAAAAACTCCACTAGGGCAATCTATGTTCCAATTATTAGACCTATATCGTCTGATTACCAAATTTAAATTGAATCTTATTAATCCATTATAATGTAACCTGAAAGATATTTAATAAATATTCCTCACATTAACGTAATGGAGCTGTTAGCTTCTTGAGTAGCATGTTTTTGAGAAAGGCATTTCACTCACCTCATCATCATTAACATTTTCTAGAAATGATTCGATCCTTAATGAATGATACTAATATCGCTAATTACAATTACATATTATTACAATGATTTGATTTTCGTCCAAGTTACTTCAAAATAACTGAGAATGTTTTTATGGCCAGTCTCTTATACAACAATTTTCAATATAATAATGATTGGTATTTATCTTGTTTTCCTAAATTAGTTTCTGCAAAATTTGAATATTTAGAGTACTTACCTAGTTTCAAATATTTGGGGTTTGATAACTTAAGAAACACGTGAATAAGAACCAAATCCATGAAGCTGAAATGGTATAGATCGATTCATTTTAAGCTAACAAAGAACTCTCCTCTGGAAAGATTGAACAAAATTCAATTAATTCAAAACATTCAGTTTGACTCCTGAAAGATTCAGTTGATAGTATCGAATATTCTTTTAATAATTTTTCTCAATTTTAATTTATCCATATAATTTAGATTTTTCCTTTACAATTTTATACAATCCCACAGCAAAAGATTGTGCATGTTTAGTTATAAATTGAACGAAAGTAAATGATCCGTCGAGATTCATATTTTTTTTTCACTTATCGGTTTATATTGTTAGTTGATTGTTGATTCCTTTTATAAATTTCGTAGATAATCTACTTCCCTTTTTAACATTCGAGATATCTTTGGACAATATTTTTGGTAGTTATCTTCCCATAAACAGAAAGAAGAGCAATGCTAGGGAATTGATTTGGTTTCTCTTATAAATCCTCTAATAGGAAATTTAATATTTCGTCAAAATATTATCAAAAAAACTTTCAAACTCAATCTCATTATCAAAAATTGAATCGCCATTTGAAAATGATATAGGGTTTCCAAAAATAGGAGGATTAACCAAATCTTACTTATAATTTTGTAGCAATAAACGTATCACAATCAAAAAGTCTGGAACTCAAGCTCGTTTATGATGGTACTACTCCAAACAATTCAATCAATTGTCGGGTCATGTTATCTAACAGATATTAATTCATGACAAACATGAAAGAAATGTGAAAATGTAATATTAAGTCAAGATGGAATGAAATATCGTTCTGCAGGAAATGCATGGATATTGTTACCAAACAGAACAACTATATTCATTTCAGAAAATATGCAATACTTCACCTGTTTATTCATTCTCAAATTCCACTAGTTTATTCTTAAATTCATTTAGAATACAGTTCAATAGAAGTGATTAGCTATTGGGTATATACGTATCGAAGTTTCCAAATTTTTCAGTAGTATCTGAATATATATCTTCCAATGGGCATTACAATTCTGCTATGCTTAATAGATAATGAAATATTTATAATTTTGCTTCCTAGTCTGTATATCTTTCAAAAATTACCAAGATATCATCAATCCGCATATTTGTTGACATAATGTATAGAATTTTCTTTTCATTTCCAATACAATATAACGTGAGCAAAATTTGGTCATATTTCAAAATTTATAACCAAAGTTTTTTTTCTCCTAATCTGAGTGCGACTGTAACGATATATAAACAAAACTAATTTGAATTATTGGAAGCAACATTCCAAGAGAACATTAGCTCTCCTCTGAAACCACCGAATATAACTAAGTTTCAAAATTTCTAATAGGCAAACCATAATAAATAGGACTCACTAAACTTACATAAATGGCCAACCGTATTGCAGATAACTTCCAAACATGTTTTTATATGAGACGGTATTAGGATGGTAAAGTTTTAATCATAATTTTTATATTTAGTACTACCACTTATCCTCTCTCCATAAAAACAGAATCTTCAAATCCTGTATCGTTGTCATCTCAATTGTCATAGCATAGCATTGACACAACTCATAAATTTTGGAACTTTTCGCTAAGTTTCTTATACCTGATATTTCCTTCACTATAGCAAAGATAATAACAGTTTAATCGCCGGCTCGGACTCCACGTACATCAATATCAATATATTCTCTAAATGAAATGCTGTATTTTCATTTTCAAAGTTTCATAAAATAAAATAAGGGATAATATTCTAAATGCACCCTAACATTTTTTCTCAATTCGTTTATTTTTTATTAATTATGCTAACATCATTTTTGATATCTTCATGTTGTGTTCCTTTATTAAAACAGAACATGCTTAATTTTTTTCTGTCATTAGCTGTTATTATTATTTCATTATTACTTATTTGGTCTTCGCACATAGTTTTCCCAAATTCAATTATTTTTCTTATTCACTATTTTATTATTTATTTTCTATTTGATTGGCCGAATTATTTGGGATTTTAATATTGTTCATTCATTTCGTTAGAATGTCATGTTTTCGAAGAACCGTTACAAAACAAACCAAGATGATTTCATATGAAGAATTGTTACAAGCTGTCAAGCATTTTCATTTTTAACGTCAATCGTGTAACTAAAAACAGGAAAAAGTTATATAGACATTGAATATATTGTACCATCAATGTCAAAATGTATAAAAGCATGAATATATCCACATACCTATACCTTTGACAATAATCAGAAATCGTAGAAATAGTACAACCACTTGCTCATTGGTTTGAATTACTGATAGCAGCACTTGCTATAAACCGCTTTAAATCGCCATGAATATATTTCAAATCAAGGTGAATCAAATTGAATAACTATTAGAGGTTCTAGTAATTTCGAACTTTTTCCAAGTCCCCAGACATAAGACACTTCTACGTACATCATCAAACAGTCTCCATTTGTATGACGGTATCACCTCAAATGTGCCCAAATGTTGATTCAATTATTCCAACAGCTATGAAAAATATTCATAACACATGTTCTACAGGTGCAGTAGAAAATTTATAACAGTAGCAAATAAATGAAAGCCGACCAACTAGGAATAGATGTCGACAACCAGCATAAATTTTTTAGAAAACTCACTCACGGCGTGGGAGCTAGAATTATCATCTGCTTTGTTTCTTCAATCTTCTTTTCTTTGTGAATATCAATAATCAATTAAAATTTTTCAAATCAAACGAATTCAGGAGTAACTATAGAGCCAGATGTACATTTTAGGAGATAGTTCTTTTCGGAAATTTGTATCTAAATCTTCAAAGCAATCCATTGAATTCATTCAGTCATTCAGTGTAGAATAATTTATAGAACTGATACCACATGCACTTAATTTATCACACTCTAACGAAGAGCAGGGAAATATATTCCATTTGAGAACAATTTGCTGAACAAACTCAAATTTATTACATGAACAAACTTTCATTGTAAAATCAAACATCAGAGAGTTTGATAACTATTGAACGAGCTGTTCAACTAACTAGAACAAATTTCTATTTTACCTGACAACTTCTGGTGGCTTATTCCCATTCGCTCCAGTTGTTGTTTCTCATATCCTAACCATTAACATAAATTCCAGTTCAATGATTGCTTCTCATATATTTTAAATCAACAACTGAATTAATAAGCCCCTTGTTCCAATGTTTGCAATCGATTCAACTGAGAATATATTAAATAGGAGTGAATTTAATGTACCTCCTGCATAATCATTTGCAAAATGCATCAACTTTATAGAAAGGACACCAAAAATATTTCAGCAATTCCACATTCGTCATGTTTTTCGAAAACTATATATAAATGATTTTTGGTTCCAATTATTTTAATATTACATTCGATTCGAACATGTTCGAGGAATGATTTAGTACCCTCGCGTTTAGGAAATATGGTTCTGCCCTATTAAAACTATAAATCCCATCAATAACAGTTTGTTGGATGATATTAATATTATCGCAAGGTCAATTGTGAATATGTCTGTGACCGCAATAGCATATACAATAGGAAAGAAATGTTATGGAAATTCTGCTTCTCGGGCAATGTTTCAGTTATTTTGCTTCCTCAAAACAAATGAAAAACATAGTCGTAAATTCTTTTGTATTTTATTTATTTGAAACTCAAAAAATCCATGTAAAGTTTTAAATAATCAGGAACATATCATATAAATCATAAATGATCTTTCTCATATTGATGAAGATGTGTCATTTCGTTCGAAATTAGGTTGTTATCACAAGTGGATTTCTTGTAATCAAGTGCGGTAATGTATCTATAGAAATCTGTTGTGAATAATTTAAAATTCTAATTTCCCATTTACATAAAATTGTTAATTGTAACCGGTTCTTCTGGAGCTTATATCATTGGAAGAAAACACAGAACACTCATTTAGAATAACCCTCATGATACTTAACAGTTTTGATAAGCGACAGATTACAGAATGTGATGATTTCAACGGGACGAATTTTTTTTCTAGAAGTATGAATCAAATTTTCTAAATAATAAATAGTAAATATACTTTCCTGGAGACCGTAGATGTTTCGAAAAATTGCATAATGCTTACATCTAATATCCAATAAAACTTCAACATTATCCGCTAAAATGTATTTCAGTTACCTTTTTCTATGCCGAAATAATTTACTTTCTTGCTTGATGATGCCATAAAATCAGTTTGTTCTTTCCTACAAGTAAATAATTAAATGTGGGCATAAATTATTACTTGAAAAATAAAATTTGCCTCATAAATTTGTCTTCAATCATATGTCAAAATCAACAATTCTCACTTTCTCTCAGAACCTGTATTGGAAGCTTCAATCGACAACCTGAATCTCCCTTAATAATTTTTGTAACAAATTCTATACTGAAAAAAAATTGATTAAAACACAAACAATACAGTTTGAATAGTTGCTTGAAACCTCATATATCATTCATTACTACAGCTGTTTTATTCACAATCATTCTTTATTATAAATATTGAAACAGTAGCGGAGAGAGCGGCCTTGATGTTCGCTCAACTTGATTTTTCTCGTTATTTAATTATTTCAAGAGTAAATACTTTTTACTTGATCAAATTATTATTCCGGCTATACTAAATTGAATATTAAACTTTCACATGTGATATTCATTGGAAGAACTAATTTAACAATTTTTATTTGTTGATTTTTTCAAATTTTGTAATTACTCTTCGAATGATTTTTCGGTTTAAGTAGAGCTGGAAGAACAGATAACACTGGCCACTACAACAACGGTCGCGGGAGGCTACTCCCCTCTCTTCAGGCCAGCAGAAAATAGCCATAGAATAGCTGGGCTCAATAGCTCGCTCGCGGGAGTTGGAAGGTTATTTCTAATAAGAATAACGAAGCAGATAATCTGTTGTCTCACTATTTTAATATATCTAGAGTTGTTGATGATAATAAATAGGTATATGAGCATAAATTGAATTCGTAACTATATTAATATTTTCCACAATAAAAATTGTCCTAAATACATAGGTCCACAAATAAATTCACCAAAAATTTCCATAAATTCAGTTTACAAGTTAATGATTAATAAAAATATTTTTTAATAAACAATAGAGTAGGTACTAACTAAGGTCCACCAAAAATTTGAAAAAAATTGTGTTGAAGCGTCATCAATTCTCATCACCACATGTGTGTTTCTTGTTTGAAAATTAATGATATCAATTCCAATACCTATTCACAGCGTCCACAGAAACAATTGTAAGAAAATGTTGAAATTTGAACACGATTTTTCATCATCACAGAATCGGCTTAGGAAGCTTCCATTAGCTATGAATGTAGGAAGCTTTTGATTTACTCCAGAATTGGCTCTGAAGGAAACCATAATCATAGTTATCTGAAGAACATATTTCCCTCAAATAAGTTGTAAAACACGGATTTAATTCAACGTCAAGTACAAATTCGAAATTGCACTCTGTACATTTTAGAATTATCTTCATTGAACTCTCAAAAATTCTACTGATAAATGTAACGCCACGCCATGCTTCGACTTTTGTCGAGATAACATTAAAAATATCACATCTACAATTATTGAACTACAGTAGTATCTTCAGATTATATTAAATTTATCACTAATATACTGCTAACAGAAAGTTCTGGTACATTCTAATATTTACCTTAAAATTATCAATACATCACTTCATGTTCCATTGCAAACTAATAAAATAGGAGAAAGATTATTCGACTGAATAAAATGAAGTATTTTGAATTATCATGTCAGCCAAAGTCTCGCTGAACAACAACCAAACAATTTTTAGGTATTGTCACCCCATTATTCATTGCTATCATGAAAATATAGTTCGTAATATAAAAACCCTGAATCAAAATTTTGTCCTACGACCATGTAATAATAAATTATTGAATGTGCGAGTTAACTTAAATATCAAAGAAAATAAATATCATAGATTTACTTATAGGTTAGTGTTTGCCTTAGATTTAAGAATTACATAATGGTTTTCGTGTGCCTTATCAGTTATATATAAGTTAATGTTCCATTTATTATTTTATTGTTTTAAGATCAAAATTCTGCAATTAGGATTGATCTGTAGAAATGAATGTATACTCTTGTTATTGTTATCTTACGTTATTTTATGTGCAGTACATCCTGATTGTAGAATTTTTGTAAAGTGTATGTTTCATTTAATATCCACACGTGTATTCTCTTTCAGATGGTTTTATCACTCAAAATTAAATCACAGAAAGCTCAGAAATTAGCTTATCATACTCATAGGAATGGAAAATTTTGTTTTCGCGAATTCTTCTTAAATATCATTTGACATTCACGTCGCTGAATGAACAAGTTGATTGTCTAAACGTAGCGTTCCAAAATTATTCGTTGTGATGATGATTCTCTCAACTTTAGAACCAAAATTTGGCTTGAAACGAAAAAATTTCAATGAGATAATTCCGACGTATACACAAAATTATCATCAAACAACATTTTACTTTCCAATCAATTCTATCCAAAATTGAATTCAGCATTTCCAATAACTTCTGTTTACTTATTAATCATACTTTTCAATTAAACTGATGTCCTTGCAGTCACATTCTAATCAGTTCTAATTTCTAATACCCACACTTCATAAACCAACTTTGATACAGATTTCTATAGTTCAATAGATATAATCTTATAAACTAAATTACAAACATTTACAATAAATATGAGAATACGTCACCTGTAAATATGTTCATATTAAAATTGAATGGAACTTTCTTCAATTTATTGTAACAAATGTTCATGGAAGGTGACTACACGACAAGCGGATGGAAGTTCTTACAAAACTAAGTTACATGAATACAATGAAACAGCTCAACCACTGTAAACATATATTTAAGTTTTTTGTTTGTTATTGACTCAACTTTCATCATTCTTTGTATCTATTATTAATTTAATATATATCAGAAGCAGTAAATCTGATTCAAGTACAATAAGAAGAATAACATAAAGTTCTTTTCATTGCATCTCTAATACTTACAGCTTAGACGCTTTCCTCTTTGTTTGCCGATTATTTTTATTTTGTTACTTATTGTTGATTTTTGTTAAGTTTATTTCCTCTGTTATTGTAAATACTTGTGAATATACATGTGAATAAATGTGTGTGTGCTTAAATATGAATAGTACTTTTTTTTTGATGAAATATAAAACTCTCATCGTCCCATCCAATAATATTCCTCTCACATATTCTCAATACCATTCATGATCCATTGAATGTAAAGAGAAATGTCAATGTATTGTGCAAGCCATAACATGAAACATCAATCAGTTTTATTTTTTCATACACAATTCTACAAACATCATTCTGAACAAGTTGTATCAAAACAGATTTGATTTGCTCTGTTCAAAATTTCCAGTTGCAAGAAAGCAATCAAAGTTGTCTCATAACACTGTTCAATATCATTGGATATAATTATTCAAAATCACAGGAAACTGCATTCTCAATCGTCTTGACGTCCATGCGTTGTTTTCTTAACAAATTTCGAACACCTTTCCAGTGTACGAAGCAAACGCGCATAGAATTGATCAAATCGATATTATTCAGCATAAAATCAAATGATAAATGTTATTTGTTTCATTTGTTTATATGTTTATTCAATAAAGTACACTACAGACAACTTATTGTAAGTGTTACAATAACATTACACATGTGATAAATACATACAGTAAGTATAAACTAGACAGAGACATTGACGCATAAGTACAAATACTTAATAACAATGTAATAAGTAAGCATGGTAGATGCACATTTGAACTTAACCTCTCTCGATGTTGGAGTTCGGCAAAAGAGGTAGAGAACAGATTGTATTCCTGAAAGTAGTTGTTATGTTATAAATCCTAACCATTCGAGACACATTTTCACCTCTAAAACCACGACCCCGTGCCTTATTATCCCAGGGATGCTGGTCGGAACGGATTCACGGACGTGGTAGACACATGCGGAAGGCCAAACTTGAACGAGGCCGGCGATGGTTCGTAAACGTAGCTTAGGCTGACACGAGCAGGCGAGTGGGGCTATTCCTCATTAGTCAGGGGGAATAGCTAGCAAGTACCGTGCCTGTTGCAGCATAGGTAACGCAGGTTCTCGCTTAAAGTAACTTCGGCCTGCCTGAGCAGGGGCGAAAAAAGGTATCGCTGCGAAACGTCAGGTAAACAGTGCACCACATGTCGTTTACCCATAAAAACCACGGCGCAGTGCCTTCTTATCCCAGATGGCTGGTCGGAACGGATTCACGGCCGCGGTGGCATATGCGGTAGGCTATTTGAACGGAAGCCGAACGTTTACTCGTAGCGTTCCTGGTGAAACAGGTAATTACGAGGAGGTGGAATTGACCATAGCCCAGAAGGGGCAGTATATGAGTCTAGCAAGCAAGCTCCATCTTGGGTATGCACGGGACAGGGTCCTATGTATGCCTGAGATGGGACCGCCTAAAGTAGTCCCGCCGGGGGCGAAAAAGCTGCCTCTGCGTGGGTATTATGCTGCACCACATGGCTTTACTCATAAAGTCCGGTGTCTGTGCTTCTTATCCCAGATTTCTGGGCAATTGATTCGCGGCCAGGGCAACAAATGTGGAAGACCGATGATAAGAGGTCGACGGCGACTCGTCAAACGGGAGCTTTTATAAATTATAACACTAACACGAGTAGACAGGGGGAGAGGGGCCCAGACGGTTCAAAAGACCGTCTCCTCTCCAATTAAGGCGTTGGTATCTGCCGGGCAGTGGCGTGCTGTTTATGTTAGGGGAGGGCAAGTCACTAACAGGTCTAGAGTCCACTGGACGGGCAGGCCGGGGGGGACCGAGGTCCTACCCCACAGTTATCAACGTGTCTTCATAGATGTAGTGAAGTAGCGAAAATCTGAACAATACGGGTGAGGCGAGTTGGAATTACGAAAATAATTAGCTCTAATAATTCATCACAATCGATAAACCATTAAACCGATATATGGAGAAAAAGAAAGGATGACTAGCCGGTCCAGTAAATTGCAGTTTAACGCGATGGATATAGATTCTGAAAATACGAAATTAAGAAAATTTGAACACCTTTCTAGTTTGTTTATGTGGACATTGTAGGGAGGAGACCATATGACATTGTTATATTCCAATATATTCGGAATGAAGCTTTCAAAAAGAATAGTTAGTGTCTCAGCGTCTGTCAAATTACTAGAAGGCCTCTTATAAACCCAGGCATTCTAAAGCACCTAATAACATCAATGTGATTAACAAACGTTAAGCTCCGATCAAAAGTGACTCCCAGGTCACACATTGTTACAATATGAAATATTAAAATTTAATAGATTGTGATCACATCAAAGAACAAGATCTGATCTTGGCAAAAAACAAAATCATCTGCATATTTATGATTTAAATATTTTGAAAGTATTTGTTTTCTTTCAGTTCCAGGTCAACAGATTTGACTTTAGATGCTTCTGTATTACTGAATTGTTTTTTATCACACAAAGAGAGTTATTTACCCATCTCTAATGTTGTTTATTTAGAATCATTGAGATTAATATTCTATAAAGCAAATTCTACTTCAGCAATACAGTTTATTCGATAACTTTCAAATATAAATAAAAAAAAATCAACCTTATCCAGTGAAAGAACTGCTCAATTACAGAGAATCATCCAAGTCTGATGGCCTTTGCTTGTCGGAAGGTCTTTTGTACTTTAATAGTATGTTTAGTGGATAATGGTGATTATTTCCTATTTAGTGATATAGTTTATCCACAATGTGAACTCTTTTATTATTTATTAAATTCTCAAATGTGAAAGAAAAAACCTAAATACAACCAACTATTTGTGAATCAATAAATACTTGAAATCAGACAATGATATATTATGCAAGTCTGTAACTATACCATTCTCTTTTCTGAAGTAAGATACAGTTACCAGTGTTATTTTTAATAAGTGGAAAATACTTTGGTTCCTTATTTAATAGTGAAGTTCTTCCTTCGAAAACTTGATTTTAAAACTCACTTAAAAAATTGAAATTTTAAAAATTATCTAGTTTCTTCATTTGTGTGACAGATTTAGTATGAATGAATTCGCTAACGCAATCTTTAACGTAGCTAAAAATGAATCGAATTTGACAGGATGGAGTTTAATCGAATGCAATAATAATAATAGCTGAATTAAGCGAAATTCTTAAAGATCCAACTAACATCTTTCAATAAGAAACAAAACAATACTTTCAAAACAGTGAAGCTCTATTTGACAGTGGGTTCGAAAATTATAAACTTATTAACATTAATACACGCTCTAAACTTCACGGACTTTTAACAATCATAAATTATAATGCTCCTAGGCGACCTGTAGTTTTTTCCATTAATAGTTCAACATGAGACGTTGCAGTCAAATTAAATCAGAATTTCTAAGAATTTTCAAATTTTACACCAAAATTTAATGTAAAAGACTCATTCTAATTGTCTGAACTAGTGAAAAAACACCATATACCAACTAATAGGCTTATAGTTTCCTTTGATGTTTCAAACATGTTTTCAAAGAATTCAAGAACATTTTAGATAGATATCATAGTCCTTTGATTCATAATGAAATAGAACATGCGTTTGACCTATGATTAGGTAAGTCAAAACCATTGTCAGTTTAATAATAAATCGTATATACAGAACTCAGGTCTTGCTACGGGTAACCTGTTAGTTCCATCATTAGCAGATATTTCCACATCTGATCTAGAGGACAAAATTATGAACTGTACATTAACAAAAATCATATTCAATTTTATTAAGTAGATCAAATGCACATCTAGAGAATTAAATTCTTTTCTTCCATTTATTAACCAGCTTCACTCAAAAATTAAATTTATCTTGGAGATAGAAAAAGATGAGAGAATCAACTTTCTATACTTAACACTAATACGTGACCATAATAGAATGAAGTTCAACATTCACAGAAATCACTGTTCCTAATTCATCGCTTAGCGTAGCCAGGAATTAGCATACCATTCAATGATATATAGTGAATTTTCAATAATAATAAAAAAACACCTCACTATTGAATTATACACAATAAAACGAATAGCTATCAATGATGATTTTTCGGTACAACAAATGACGAAATTAATTAACCACAAACAAAAATTACAAACTTATTACAATATAAGATATACAGGCTGTCCGAATAAGAATAAGGAGTGGCTGTATCTCGACAATGGTAAGGCCTAGAGGTTTGGAGAAGAAATCCTCGAGTAAAGTGGGGAAGAAAAATGACTGGAAATTATTTTGAAGTTAGTTATTCAACCGCTAGGAGGCGTAGCTGCTATGAAGAAACATAAAATTCACGCTATCTCGGAAAATTAAACAATGAGATATAACTTTGGAAACATCATTCGATAGATTGGGTTATATTGCATCAATAGGCCAATGCATTTCATAATACTTACAATCAAATATCTCCTGAACCATTCCACCGATCTGGATATTTTTGATCTTGTTTAAAAGAACGTTTCATGATCTTTCGAAAAAAATTGTTTAATTGGAAACAAATAAACTAGAGGGCGCTATCTGCAGCGATTAAACATTTTTGTGATTTTTGGAAAAAATTTAAATCGAATGATACTCTTCTCTTGAAAGAGCCTTAGCCATCATGAACACACCCAAATTTTAGTGAAAACCGCATCGCCATATCTCCATCCGTTCTCAATTTATAGGAGGAAATGTTAAAAATTCGAGTACCCATATCGGATCAAGTTACCTTTGCGAGAAAAACTAATCAATAACTCCTATAACAATATCTTAAATGATAAGTTAGATCTATGCCAAAGTGGTATTTTCCTTTGTCTTTCAAAGCACTCTTAGAATAATTTTTAGAATATTAAATAATAATTATTCCCGGGATCTATCTGTTTCAGATTTTCCGATAATATTTTTCTCGTAATTGTAATCCCATTTACGCTATTTTACTTTAGATTCTACTTATACTTGAAACTTTCATTGTTTAATTAGAAATTTTGTATCTTTTTGATAATAGCACTGTAGTATCGTTTAAATCTTATCATTAAAAGTGATATAAAAACATAGTAACTCTTCATTTATTTAATCATAATGATAAATTACCATAAACTAGCGGCTTCTACCATCGATTTTTTTAAATTTTCAATGTTTAATCAATTTATAACAAAAATGTATCTACACAAATTAAGAATTACATATGATAATAATCAATGAATGTACGTGATACATACAGTACATATTTTGTGATAATATTTAATATTTAATATTTAATATTTGATCGTATTTTTTGTATTTACTCCCTTTGATTGTTGTGTTTACTTTTAAATACTTCATTTATCCTATCATGAATTCAATTAATGTGTGATAAATTACTAATATTCAGTTATCAATAAAATAATATCCTGTAATTGTCTGGTAATTTTCAAAAATATTCAGCTACGTAGTTTGATAACTATGGGCCATAGAAAAAAACCATAAACACAAAAGTTATAGCAAATATTCTGCAATATTGATAAAAACTATCTACTACTTTCCGATGCGATGTACAGAGATATTATGAAAAACTGAAAAAAAACCGAAAAACTTGTTTACAATATAACTTTGCTTTCATTTCTGCAAACACGGTTTTTTACTAGTGGCCTTGTGCATACAACATAATATATACAACAATTGTAGATACACGAGCTTCTGTAAGATTCATGTAAAGCTTGACTAGGTAGTCTATATTTATTTGATGCTTGAGATATTTATATCAACTCGAGAGAGACAGAGAGGCCGCAATATTCGTGCGAGACAGTAAATGAGAATTCCGTTAGTAAAAGGGAGACCTGGCAATAGCACAGAGTACACCGCAGCGTACAGCTCTCAGTTGTAATATAAGCACTAGCTATAATAATGAATATAATCGAATATATCATATTTTTTTGTATATTATTTCTTTTAACATATTTGATCATATTATATGATATAGAGAGAGTTGCGACATTGCCGTGTTCGACTCAACTCTCATAAAAAACATATCTTTACACACGAAAAAATTCAAAAATACATGAAAATCTTGGTCTAATTTTCGTCTCATTTTCTTCTCGTTATTTATTAAAAATTAAACAATTCTAATAAAGGGCTCATGACTCATAGTAATAAACACCTCGGAATCTTTTAACTGCTATAAAAAGAGAGAACCAGACACAAGAAGTGGTTGAAATTTTGACGAAAGTTTCATAAAACGATTATATTTATAGTCAAGTCATGGTCCAAATTTCAACGATGGGAATACCTTAAATGATTGTAGATGGCATTTCAAGCCCATATTATGGAAATGCTATAATTTCTGCAACACATGTCAACGATCAACAATAAGATCGGTTCGTTTAAATATTCCTTTGTTTTTCATTTAAAATTGAATGGTTAAGCTACGTTGCCCCTCAATCAAACTAGAACATTAATGATAGGTACACCATAATCAATAATACTTTCTCTTCTCCTTTTGTTTATTAATTTACTCTCACCATAAATGCTTTCGAGATATATATAGCGCCTGTTAATTTTACAATAGGGTTTGTTTTAGTTGTGGAGAGTGCTCTACTTCTCGATATTGGATTTACACTGTAGTTTTATCTTATTGACACTATGGGAGATGAGAATGAACAACATACATCCAAATGTAAATAAATTTATCAGCTAAGGTTTTTCTCCTCAATCTAACATAAGAAATTCATTGACTCTCTTTTAATTTACTTCCCATCGAAGGTAAAGTAAATACAGGTGTTTTCTCCGATGTAAGCGTTTTTACTGTCATCGCCGACTTTCTTTATTATTGACAGGAAATTGGTTTCGTTTACAATATTCTAAGCCCAATTTAAACTTTCGCATATCTTTATCAATAACGCTCAATCAGTCGTTGTTAACAACAATCATTATTGTATTGTTTGAGTCTTATTTGAAATTGAATAGTCTCTTGATGAAAAATTATAAACTTAGATAAAATAGCTATACAGTTCGATGTTCACTAATTTAATACTTTAAATGTGATGAGTTTTGCTAACATCGTAGCTGCTTCATATGGAATTTACAAAATTTTGTTTTTGTAATTCCCGTTTAAAGCAGCCATGGTGCAATGAAAACTGGTCAAATTCATTGTATTGAATTAGTGAAAATCAATCTTTTAATAATAGTAGCGTTTCTATAGTCTACATCGATCAGTAACATGATAAATTGAATCGTTCAGTAACATTGCGAACTTTCTAGTTTGCTCTGATAAGCTCGATAGAGCGAAACAACACTCATAGGTCTTTTACATGGATGATTTGTTAACTAATATTGATACAATCGACGAAGCGTTAGAAATTTACCAGGAATTAACGGTGATTGTCAATAGCGCAGGATTTTGTTTACGTTTGTTATTGTAAACGTGCATCCTGGTTTCGACCATATTGTGCAAGTAGTGTCAGTGAAAGTACCTAGTTGCACTGTTTTCCGCCGTTCATTAGCAAAACTTTGCATCTTACCCATTGACAATTTACTATTGTCATATGTTTTCGTAATGTTGAAAGCAGTGGCGGCTCGTGAACTTTTTAAGAGAGGAGGCTGCACATAAAACGTTCTTGTAAAAATATACTCTATTCAGCCAATAAATTTAACCTTTGCACAACGACCGTACCAGCTACTTCAGTGCCAAAATTAATTGTTGCCAAGCAAGAACCAACGTGGAGGTGTAGTTTCTCTTGGCAAAAAATTTTTTTTTCTTTTTTTTTTCTTTGGATTCTTGATATTTTTTATTTTTTTTTGAAATTTTTCATATTTTATTTTTTTAATTATTTTTATAAACTTTTTTTATATATTAACGGAATTCTACGGTCTTTAGTTTGCGAAAAATGATCAATAATATTATCATAAAATGTATCATTTTGTTTTAAGTCTTTTTCAATAGATATCAAACTAACATTGTATAAACGATTTCGGCTCATTGTATTTCGCATGTAAGTTTTAATTTGTTTGAGAGTAGAAAATGATCTCTCCACCGATGCCGACGTGACAGGAATGGTGACTGTCAAACAAAGTAGTTTATAAAACTGAGGTAAAACTTGTTGCAAATCATTGTCTATCATATATTTTATCATATCGGCGTGAATGTCGTACTGGCCTAAAATATCTTTATCCGAGTAGGTATATAACCCATAATTCATTGTGCAGTGCTATTTTATCAAAAAATTTATATTTTAGAACTAAGTTATCTAAAAGTGTATTGGGAAACTCTTTTGAAAAAGATTCGAAAAATCTTCTATTCGTCAAGTCGAAAAATTTCAATTCATGTAAATCGGAAAATCGAATCTCAATTTGACCTTTAATAGTATCTAAAATTTCATAAAAAAAGTTGTTTATAATGTAGTTTCTTGTCTACCAAAATATATGTTTTCCTCCTTTAACAATATTCTGTTTACCGGTTAATTTAAACTTAATACTCGATGTAATATGTTCCTGCGATTTTTCATGTCTATCTATACCACGAGCTAAATTTTTCAAATCATCATAACCCGAGTGTCCCCAACATGAAGTTGTATCAGATGTAAATAGCAAGCAATATAATTTATTGTGTATTTCGATTTTGAAACATACCTGTCATCGTCACCACTAATCCTTTCAAATCCGGTAAAGGCCGTTTATTTTTAACAAAACACTTTTCTAACATATGTTAATCCACTAAATGGATTTTCTAAGAACCCAGCAACTAAGTCACTCATCATTTTAACGTTCACCGATTAGATAAATTATAACTTAACTACTTAACGTTACTTCGCCTCGCTGTACAAAACCAAGAACTAACGGAACACGACACGTGTGGCATTCTTCTAGCGGAAGGGCGGTAGCAAGTAATCGTATTTCACTCGACCGACGATTCCGTACGAGAAGCTAGCTTCCATAGGATGTTGCCATATTCGCTCTTTTACCCTATCTAGCAATTGAACTGCTTGGAACTCCTTAGCCTCCTTCGAGGAGCCGCCACTGGTTGAAAGCTCGCATTTCAGGCTGGCCGACAATGCTCTGATGTATATGCCTACAACATGGCAATATGGCAACTAGGGAAGAAGTCGGAGAGTTGTTAAGTAGAGAGTCTGTGGTATCAGCGCAGCGATCAGGGAAGTACCTAAGTTGTGCAGCAGCCCACGCTCGACCACGCCACAGTTTATGTATCTCATTAATTCATTAAAGTTTATTTTAATGAAGTGGTCGGTTTCCCCTCAACAGAGTGGCCCTTTGACGGAAACAACACGACACGAAACAAATATAAATTAATTTGTAATATTCAAAAAACCCATAAAAATTTGATAAAATCATTTATAAAATCACTTATAAAATAATATAACAATATACCTCTAAAATTTCATTTAGAAAACGTAAAACATGAACATTTTTAACTCAAATGAAACTTTATTTACTAATAAGAAATAAATAAACATCTATTTTATTTATTTTACAGTTTAAATTATACTAGTAAATATGAAAGAAGAAATTCATAAATTCAAATATAAATAGGTTGTGGGTCTTTTTAGGGTTTCAGCAATTTGAACAATGTATCTTAATGAAATAATCTTCTCATTTGACGCGTTTCGGCTTTCGCCTTCTTCATTTATTTATTTATTGTTTACATTTGAAATGAGTTGATTTTACGGAAGCACAAACTCGTCTTGGCTTTGAAATTTATTCTGTAAATTGCTGAAAACCTAAGAAAACCCACACCTTACTTTAGATAAACCAGCAAAAGAAAGAATTTAATAATTTTACAATTTAATACCAAATTATTCTAATAATTGATATTATTCTACGAAATTTATAAAATTAATGTACATTCATTCATTACTAACAAATACAGTAATGTTAAAGTAAGAAATTGTCTTTTGCAGCATTTTTAGATGAAAATTTGAAAGTGCTCTTTTTGTAAAGTTCTTTAATATTATTTTATTAGATCATGATGATACTGATCGAGATTAGGGACATTTTGCCTTGTTATTTGGTAAAAGCCAACAACAAATATTGATTTGTTTCTCAGATTGTTGAAACTTTTAATAGTTATTTTATTTAAGTTATTCAAAATTCACTGTTAAATTATGAAATTCTAAAATATGCTTCGGAAATTCGAGTCATCAATAGAACGCATAGTCAATCAAAACAAGAATTATTTCATGTACTATATCTCTGATTGGTTGACATAAGATCATTCAAATTATAGCAACATTCCTCATGGTATGCTCTGAAAAATTTCCCCCATACCTGGAGGACAATATCATTGCTTTGAGCAGTATATTTAGAGGACTGATTGGCTGAGAATATCTAGTCCCAACTTCCTTTCTGACTGGAGTTGTGCATCCGGCGTATATATATCACACCCACTACGACCAAAAATTGTTGCAAAACAAGTCGAGTAATAGTTTTCCATGTTTACCAGCTCGCCGCTCAGTGTTAACCTCCAAACCCAAATTTTGAATTGGAGGTGTATGATCTTGTTGAACGGTTTGCATCGTATGAGATGTATGTACACACTGATGATGTATAGATAGAAGCATCTTAAATTGTGCCCACATCAGCAATGTTAATCTATCAGGCAGAAGGTCTCTTGAATTCACTCATAGATAAGCACATGTTCTAAGTACATATTCTTTCATATCAATTCTGTGGTACGAGGACGAAGTTAAATAAACGACAAGCACATGGAGGCCAAAGTGTTATCTAATATATAAAATTCTCGTGTCACAATGTTCGTTCCCATACTCCTCCGAAACGGCTTGACCAAAATGAAATTTTTTATGCATATTCAGTAAGTCTGAGAATCGGCTACTATCTATTTTTCAAACCCTTAAGTGATAAGGGGTGTCCACCCCAAAAAATGTTTTTAATTTTTTTGATAACTATCCTTTTTTTTATTTTTTTATCATGTGGCATTAAAAAATGCATACAACCCTAAATTTTCACCCTTCTATCACCAACACATTTTTTCCCCATTTCCCATTTCATTTTTTGTCCCGCTCGATAACATCAATTATTATCACTTGGTAAGTTATCCCCTCCATGTGTCTTCCGGTGTCACTTCTCACCAGAGAGATGTAAGAATACAGAGCGCTAATTGACCCGACGTAATGAATTTAGAGCCGCGGAGTGGGGGAGCTTCCCATACCATTGTGGGAACTACACTAGCGGAAGACTCGGCGTCGAAAGGATGAATTGTGAATGATGCCGCGCATAGAGACTATTCTAATCCCGGTCACTCGATTAACATAGGCTTTTATGGGACTAGCGACTTACGGTAATTTCCGATTAGATTGGCATTTGCAATGACTATTAATAAATCCCAAGGCCAAACAATGTCTGTTTGTGGCTTAGATTTGAGCACACTATGTTTTTCACACGGACAATTATACGTTGCATGCTCTCGAGTGGGTAAACCATCAAGTTTGTTTGTATTAGCTGAAGACGGGCTAACAAAAAATATTGTTCATGCTGTAGCATTGAGAGATTATTATTATGTAATGAATTAATGATATAAATAAATATTACTTAAAATAAATTATAATAAATTAAAAAAATTAATGTTTGGTGTTTTGTTATTTTCATATTCCCTCATCGTTCACAGCGCTCCATGCCTTTTTCACTCATATACCACATCCTTACACACTTCCAATAAGTTAGTTAATTTTTTTTTAACTAGAAATTCTCTAGAAATTATTTACATGGCAATACAACGTTTGCCGGGTCAGCTAGTCTATATATAAATTACTGTAAGCACTACTCCTCCTAAGTCTAAAGGTACTTACATGCACATGCTATATATCAATCGGAAGGTCTGGGCTGAACAAGTTACGAACACATTTCGATTTTTGATTTTCCGTGACCTTTGACCTCAAAATAGAAAAACTGATTTTCTGAAAAACTATATGAGATAGATGAAAAATAATTCCAGATTTGGATTTAGCATACAAAAATTAGTCAGAAAAGTTATTTACATTTTTTTTTTATTTCATATATATATAACGCTACTGTATGCATTACTCCTCCTAGACCGCTAGACTTACATACACATGCTATATATCAATCGAAAGGTCATGGGCTGAACACATTACGAACGCTTTTCGATTTTTGATTTTCGGTGACCTTTGACTTCAAAATAAAAAAACTTATTTTCTAAAAAACTGTAGGAGATAGATGAAAAATAATTTCAGATTTGGATTCAGCATACAAAAATAAGTCAGATAAGTTACTTACAATTTGAAAAAAAATTTCGAAAATGTCAAATTTTTCAATTTTCAAACTTTATTTTTCATTTCATTTTCCTCGAATTTTCGCTAAAAAATAAATTCAAAGACATATATGAATTCAGCATATCAGAATTAAGCCCATCGAAAAAGGAAATAAACAAAAATTACTAAAAACAATTTATGTAAAATGGCTATACCAGTTTTTTACTACTCGCATAGGTTTGATCTAAGCTTCTGATCACTTTTAAGTGACAGAATAAAGGTTATTTTCAAGTTGTTGTTGAGATTCTCTGCACCATGTGGCTTGACCGCAGCAGAGGGATTATGAAAAAAAAATTAAAAAATAATCAAAATTTCACTAGATTGACGCCATTTTTCTTTTTTGGGTAAGTAGTATATCAGTCATGGACAGATTTATGTAGCTCTTAGCCGTTCTACTCCATTTGATGGAGTGAAAATGTTTATCGAGCCGGGGAAAGATCAATACATCACATCTGATAATTCAATTTCCACTAAAAATCCTGTGTATAATGAAATTTTGTAAATTTTATATACAAATCATAATTTGAATTTTATATTAAGAGCTGAAAATTGTAAATATTCATACATTTATACTTGACTATTGCATCTTGTATATAATTACAACATAATATTTGATTTACTTTTAAAACAAATTTATTATTACTGTGAATAAATATCGCGAAATAATGAGCGTGCCTTTTTATTCTAGCAGAATTCCGCGCGGGCTGCTAGTTCTACTATATTCGATTTGCCCCGAACACGATATAGCTTACTCGCGAAATAAATCAATGGAAGAACGTCATAAGACCAATAAAATAAAAATATTAGGAGACGCTGATTTAGAACGTGTTCAATCGAAAGACGCGGCTGGTAAAAGATTGGCCAGTTTATTAGTTAGCGGTGGAATAAAAGTCAAACGTAAGCTAGCAATGGGATTTAAGAAACAACGATGTTATTCCCGCAAATATATCGTTCAAAGTATTGCAAACTCAATGAAACCATCTTCATCCTGGAGAAACTCCGCTATGAACACGTTGAAGTCTACACAAATCGCAATTAAGCGAGCCGGCGGTGAAAAACGTGTCAGAGCATCACGAATAATACCCATACCTATATCAGGAGGATTCCTCTCGATATTATTACTCATTTTTGAAGCCCTAGAAGCTTTAGAAGCAGTTACAAGCGGTGCAAGTGCTATCGCGTATACGGTAGTTAACGGGAAATATGCGAACAAGAAGCTCGAAGAAGATCAACGTCACAACAAAGCTATGAATTCGTTATGTAGAGGCTTATACTTGAGATGAAACGCTTGAGGAGGATCTGTATTGTTTTTAAACAAGCAACAAAAAAACTATCCATGAAGCTACCCAATATTATATAAGCCTTTGTAAGATCGATATTTGATACGTTTCGCTAAATTTCTGAAAGTACAATATTTTCGAGGTGTCTTTATGTGAGATACGTTACCACTTAAATCTAGACAATGCCAATGCAATGACAATATCATTATGAATTTCGATTTTGCGAAAAACAACGGAACGCATTGGGTAGCGTTGAGAAAGATTGTTAAAAATGTAGAACACTTTGATTCTTTTGGGAATTTTAAGCCATCCAAGGAACTCGTTCAATATCTGGGTGAAAATGTTTGAATTTTCTATGAGAACAATTCTTATCAGACATATAATCGAGTTCTATGTGAGCAATTGTGTTTGAGATTCCTCAGCTGTCCATGAATATTCAATAAGTAACCATAAAACATTTGCATTTGACGTTTCTCAATCAGAAAGAAGTTCTCAAACATGTGTACCCCATATACCACGTGAGGAACATCCCGACGACGGAAACCTGGCTCCACCCCGCCACCAATGCCCTCAGTATATATACCTAGTGAGGGAATGTCGTTTCAAAAGAAGCAGGGTTTGTTGGGGGAATTTGCGAAGAGGATTCATACTTTATGAAATCATATTTATTCTAACGAAATAATAAATAAAACTACTTTTCCGCCTACCTCTAGCCAAAGTATACATTTCCTGGCCTAATTGTAGGGAGCAAAGTCGTACTTTTCCTCCCTGGAGAAGAAAAGTAATTTTCCTCCCTAGGGAGGAAAAGTAAAAGTGACGTCATGGTACGTCATCAATAAAATAACTTATACGACATTGACGTCCCAAACTATATTCTATTATATAAGTATAAATTTTGCTGTTTATTTATAGAACACAGTGTATTTTGCAAAATGGTAGAAATCAGTAAATTGTTATTTTAATTTAACGATTTTTACATTAATAATTTGACTTCAATTCATAGATTCATCCGGTTTTCGAATTTAGTACAAAAATATCATCGCATGCTATAGTCGATTGACAGATTAACAGTTTCAAAGTGTGTTACGCTATAATATAGCTACAAAATATAAAATAATATTTAAAAAATGAGTGATTCAAGAGAATTTGAAGATATAATTAATACACCACCGGATATTTTGGAACAAGTTATTGTAACAGTACAATCTCTATTACCCCAAAAATCTAAAGAAAAATACGAAAAACAGTATTTACATTCCAAGCAATGGGCCGAAGAAAAGCATATTCGTGCTTACTCAGAAAATGTTATTTTGGGGTATTTTTCGCTATTAGCAAATACATTAAAAACCTCTACATTGTGGTTCAAGTATTCGATGCCTACGTACCATGCTTCAAATGAAAGGAAATGTGGATATTAAATACCCAAAATTAATTGCTTTCTTGAAAAGACAAAACCAGGGATATAAACCCAATAAGGCAAAAACCTTCTCAAGAGAGAAAGTGAATAAATTTTTACTAGAAGCCCCCGATGATAATTATTTATTAATGAAGGTAAGATATTTTCAAGAAGTAAATATATCAAGAAAATGAAAGTTAAACGGCAAATATTATGATAGAGCTACACCAATACGCTATGTTCATGATTCCGCAGAAGTTTCCTGTGGTGCACCGCTCACTGTTCATGATAAACTTGTAGGTGTTGGTTCAAATTCCGGCGTCGTTAACTTTCCTTTTAATTCTTTTTTCTTTGTTTTGTAGGTTCTCCTCATTTTCGGAATTTCAGGAGCATGCATTGAAGATGAAGGTTCAATTTTAATAGTAAATATACCAAATTCTAAAACAAATATACATAGAACGTTTGTAATCAATGCTCCACCGGGGAATGGCCCTAATTATATTGACATTTGTAGAAAATATATATCGCTACGCCCTAAAATAGATCAGACACGTTTATTTGTCTGCTATAGAGCAGGAAAATGTATCAACCAAATGGTTGGAAAAAATACTATTGCTAAGATTCCTAAAAAAATTGCAGAATTTTTAAAACTGCCTAATGCCATAAATTATACCGGGCATAGTTTCAGGAGAACCTCGGCAAGTTTACTTGCAAATTCTGGAGGAGACATTCTTGCTTTAAAGCAACACGGAGGTTGGAAGTCTACGAATATCGCTGAAGGGTATGTGGAACAATCTCTTGCAAAGAAGCGAAAAATTTCGAACTAAATTAAGGGAGTCACTGAAGTTAATGAAATTGATTGTAATCAGCCAAGTACGAGTACTTCCGGGGGATACCAGCTGTATGATAATGTTGTTAATGAAAATATCACGAAAACTGCGTTGACTCCAGCTCTCACTTCTAGTGGTATTCAAATAACCACTGCTCAAAACTGCACCTTTAACATTAGTATAAATAACTACTCTACCACAAATTAAAAATATGTAGGATGCAAGAACGAAAATAACGTGCCCATAAATTATACTGTACCTACTTCTTAGTTTTAGTTCTTTAATAAATTTTGTTTGTTAGTTTCATAAATAAATTATTTAAAAATAACTTGTTATTTGAGGGAGGCGGAAAAATCATATGTATAACATGGGGGTAAAGTGCCTTCTCCTCCCTTGAATGAATAAATAAACATCATCATCGGAGGAAAAGTAGCACTTCCCTCCCTTGTTATACAAATAGCTATTGTTATACTATCACTGATATTTGATTTAGTCGTTATTCAACACTAAACTGTTAAAACTATAGTATCGACTATACTAAATATCAGTGATAGTATAACAAAGTAGTTTTATTCATTATTTCGTTAAAATGATAAACTATCACAAAGTAACGGCTTCCACAATTACCTTCGTTTTCATCTGAAGATGACACGTTTAGCGTTGAAACTATAGTACCGACTATATTAAATATCAGTGATAGTATAACAAAGTAGTTTTATTCATTATTTCGTTAAAATGATAAACTAAAACTATCACAAAGTAACGGCTTCCACAATTCATATTTATTCAGTTGAATAATTAATATGATATAAATGAGAATGTTTTGATGATTTTTCATCGGTATCATGTCTCATTTATTCAAGTTAACAAGCAACAATCATATCTTCGTTCTCAGCTCATAAATCGATTGTGTTGAACCCGGAGACAAAATATTATTGATCATTGCTAGGATTCAATTGTATACCTAATATCGCAAACGAGAAATTTCACTATTACGTAGAAAACCATTCCAGCCTGAAAATCAAGATAGTCTTGCTATATAAATGCTAAAAAAAGTAGGTATTGGGAATTTCACGTAGGATGCTGGAAAAAGGTTTGGTACACGTGTCTGATTCACCCGTTGACATTATAAGAGTTACAAACATTCGTTTCGAATCAAACATTACAGTGGGAGCCTTCTACCGAATATACATGCTGAGACGATTTACGATTTCCCCGTAACCGACGATTCAGGCTATAGAGTCGTTAAACGATTCGTTTTATTCCTAACTATCCTATTCGACTGTGCCAATTAACTTATTCACACTTCGTTGAGGGTTTTCAAAAAGAAATTTTACTCAAATACGATTACAGAAGGCTTATAATAATATGTTTATTTTACGGTGAGTAATTACGGGTTCGAATCACACCAATGGTTCAATGTTTTACGTTTATCCCTCTTGATAATCCTATGTTATCTTGTTATCTAAGTTATCTTCATAGTTCAGAAAATTCAATTCTATATCTCTTAATGTACTTACACAAAATTTTGGCAAATTAGGCAAAGAAACTTGCATTGCCTGCATAATTTTCGTAATCCAACGATATCAAATGAATGACATTTCATCAAACGTCAATTTTTTTATAAGATGATATTTATTTTCCCATTTAAGTGTACCATAATGAATGGTTTCGATATATTCTATTTGACCCGTGTAATTATACAAAAATGGAGAGCGCGTCAAAAATGCTAATGCTCAATTATTTCAAATGGAACCATATTCGTACCATTAATTGGTACCATCAATAAGGAATACCTTCATACGTCGTATTAGAATTTACAATAAATACAAAGTTACAGCGAAAAGAAAAAGAGAAAATATAATTTTATTGTAATTACCTTGTTATATATAAGGTGGCTTTGGAATACAAAAAATAAACATAAAACATTTCAAAAGAGCTATTAATTGCTCGCCTTACTCGTAGCTCCATGTCTTCACGGGTTGTAACGGCGGTTGCGTAGACAATATTTTTTGGATGACCCCGAATAAAGAATTCAAGGTATGTTAAATCAGGTGACCTTGGAGGCCATCTCATAGCTTAGTTAGTTACTTTTTAATATTTAATTGAAACAAATCTGTATTTTCTTATTCTCTTTTAGCTGGTATTCTGTTTATATTTATCGCACATTTTAATACGGCATGTGAATAAATTTCTTATTGATCGTTATAATTGAAGGTACTAAGGTACCATCACGGTTCTATTTGAAAAAATGAATCAGAATTTCGTCGGTCAAATGTATACGGATGATTATGTATATATAATATAATTTGATTTGAAAAACTGGGGATGGATGTCAAAAAAATCTCACGAAACGGGGCTGCTGCACTCAAAAACAATACAGTTTCTATTTTCGCCACTTTGAAACGATCTACTTAATTTCAAATTCGTACGCACGCACCGACTTAGGAGCACACAGACATCATCTAGAAAATAGTCGATTCAAAAATGTTCAATACCCGAAAAGCAATACATTTTTTTCTGGCTGAATTACAATGTTTCCTTTTCACTATTATACTTATTATACTACAATAACTTTACACAATCCTTCACACTATTATAGTACCTATAGTATAGGGAGGGAAGTAAAAATTACTGTTTCAAAACCAACGATCGATTACGTAAGAACTCTGATAATGATAAAATATTGAAGACACTCACTGGCTAATATACTGAACAACCTGTATCATATTTCGATTTATGATTTTTATTATGCATTATACCAAATCTGTCTACATACCCACCTACTTTTTTCATCTAGTAGGTAATTGTAAATCAAGTATTTTTTATTATGCCCACACTTTTTGTTATTCAATGTGCCTACATATCGGTGGATGAGATGACGTCACATCAAACTTCAAATCTGGCTAAAATCATCACGTTGAATAAGAAAAGTGATACTCATTAATTTCCTTGCACAGCATAATATGTCTGGTTTTTGCTTTGAAACATGTTGACGACTGACATCCGGGAGCTAGAAGCACTTAAAAAAACGAATTCTAATGGCTGAAACTCAAGTAACCTTTCCGTCAATAAAGATCGTTCCGCAAGATGAATTTCTCCAAAAGGGAAGAACGGAAAAGTGCCTATCTAAAACGTTAAATGAAACCATCTGGTTCACAGATGGGGTCAAAAAAAAGGAAAGGCCAATCAATGGCATATACCAATCGACCAGTGAAACAGCAGCTATTAGTCTTAACCTTGGAACATTCGCCACCAAACATTATGGAATATGGCGGTACCATGATAGAGAGGGTACTCAATGACAGAAGAATCTTTATATAACGGATAGCCAAAAGTCTACACACTATAGTCATAGAATGCTCAAGAGCAACTAGCAAAGGGGAAACGCTTATATGGGCATCAGCACACGAAGATATCAAGGTTAACATAAAGGTCCAATGAAGTGACTGAGAAAGGTGCAAAGGAGGCCTTTGTGGTGAGCGGCATCAAACTCGGCACATCCTAATCTTTTAATCCTAATGCATTTTAAATTATATTTTTACAACAACAAACTCGGCATAAAGTTGTTCCAGGTACCTAACCCCTGTAACAGGTACCAAACTAACTATATTTTGTTTTGTAGGTATATCAGTTTTCATAAGTACATAGTCATTTCTAGTGTAAAGTTGATGTTCTATGTATGCATAATTGTGAAAAAGTTTAAAAATGGCGAAAATAAATCATAGTAATTTTTTGGATTTGAGTGAAATGTTCAGTGAAAGAGGAAAACTTCTTTTAGTTTACGAGAACTATAAGTTTAAAGAACACAACAGAAAATTAGCTTCCGGAGAAACTGAATGGAGGTGCATCAAATATAAATTTAAAGCAAATTTTCATACATTAGGTGAGTCAAAAAGTCGAGTCATAACAAACCTGAGTGTAAATCATAATCATGAACCAGAACTAACAAATATGTTGCAAAGACAAGTTTCAAGTAATTGTTTGAAGAGAAAAGCCGAAAGTGATATAACAGTAAAACCTTCTAAAATGATTAGAATGGAGCTAGCTAAAAATGATGTGTCTTCAAACAATTTGACAATAAGTGATCTACAATGTGCTAGAAGAAACATTCACACTGCACTGTTGCCAGCTTTGCCAAAATCACTATCGGAGGTTTATGAAGCTTTGAATGAATTTCAACCAAAAACCAACAGAAATGAAGACTTCCTAATTGTTAATTATTTATCCGAAAATTTTGTGATATCTAGCTGTAAAAGTAATTTAAAGTTTTTATGTTAATCAAAAAGTCTTTATATGGACGGTACATTTTCTTATTGCACAAAATATTTCACACAAATGTTTACGATACATGGTTTTTGTAACGGCCATTATATACCATTAGTTTTTTGTTTATTAAAAGACAAAAGTGAAGGAACATATAGGTTTTGCATATCAAAAGTTAAAGTGTATTGTGATTATATAAAAATCAAATTTGTACCAGAAGAAATAGTAGTAGATTTTAGGATATCTATTCATAATGCAGTGTTAGAAATTTATCCAAATGCTAAAATTACTGGGTGTCGATTCCACTTAGCTCAAGCATGGTACAGAAAAATTCAAAATCCAGGTTTATCAAAAGAATACCAAGACTAAAATTCTGAGATTGGAAAGTGGCTCCATTATTGTTTTGGTCTTTTATCTTTGGAACCAAATGACGTTGACGATTTTTATTTTTTTGAGCTCTACGAAGTTAAGCCAGTAGATGAAAGACTTGAAAAATTTTCTGATCACCTTCTCGAAAATTATTTGACAGATAATTCGAAATTTCCTCCACATATATGGGCTGATGCCTCTGATGTATTAAATAAAACAACCAATGCTTGCAAATCGTTTCATTTACATTTTAATGCATCCATGTACCAAACGCATCCTTCTTTATTTACTTTTGTAGACGCACTTCTCAAAGTACAAACTGAAATATATATAAAATGTAACAGTGCTAACGAAATTCATAAATTTAAAAATATAGCCCCTGAATAACGTTATAATTTTGTTAATTCCAAAATTATAGAATATAAAAATAGTTGTCCAAACTGCAATATGTTGAAATAATATTGCATTATTTAGCAATTAATTAAAATAGTACAGTGTAAATATGATTTTGAATATGTTCTTCCTATGTACCTATGTATATGTATTATGTATATTTTAAATTAATAAATTTTGTTTTAATATTACATCAGTCTATTTCTTGCAAGCAAAGGGAGGTAATATTATTGATGTGCCGAGTTTAAACATTTTAAAAGTGAATCTTTTAATCTCTGTGCCGAGCTTGACTATTTTTATTTCGTATACCTGAGACATGTGCCGAGTTTGTATTACCCCTTTGTGGTTCCCGAACCCGTCTGTGGCATAGCCCACAAGAAGGCGGAAGTGCTACTCGATGCAGATCATGAAATGTACTGGAATAATCAAAGAGGACTGTGACACTCTTGATTATTTATCAGATGCTCATCCTGAAGAATCTCTAAGAAAATAATCGAAATCAGTAGATCAAACATAACTACGTTAAACGATAGAACTAATTACGGAACACTATGGCATCAATAAACAGCAACGCTTCAATGATAAAAGTGTCATGTGTAACTGTATATCTTGAATTGGTGGCGACATCTTTGATTATATCACTAAAACTAATGTGAGAAATCTGTATACTAGTGGAGTAAAAAACATATTTATTAATAAAGAATGGAATCTGCGCAGAATCGAAAGAGAATTTGAATTAATAATTAACAACAAACTTGCCAAATAATTAACATTGCGATAAGGAAAGTCAAGAACGACGATAAAAAGAGACGGAACGAAAATAAAAGCATGTGGTACGCGTATTGATTTAAATAGACGCGCATGTTCTAGAGAAACAGTGTTTATAGTAGGTACATCTCGCCGCTATTTTGTGAATAGAACGTTTTGTTTGTTTTCTTTCCTCTGTCATCTTTAATAGTTTCAATAAGCCGTAAATGATCTAAAACATTCCTCGGTAATGCGTAATAATAACAGTGCCGTCTGTCTCGATTGGATCTTTGTGATTTCAGCTTCCCGAATTATTCCTCTTCCTCAAATAAGATTCTTTGGTGAGTGCTGTTGTACGTTTCAGGAGTGAAAGTGAAACATTTTGAGATTTCATGAACTGGTATTAAGCTTTAACGAATTGACACCTTCGTTTATTAAATATTATCAAACCAATTAATTAATAATTGGCCTATAGCTGATCCTTTACTATTTACTAGAATCTAATCTAATTGCCTATTTCCTAGTACCTACTGGAATGAAAAATTAACTCTCTTTTTACTTTCTAGTAGTTGTAGGATATACTAAAATCATTAAATTCAATTCACTAAATTCTACCATATGCTGAGATCGAATTGGTGAATTTGCTTGATGATATCTATACTATCTACTAGGATCAAAATAAATATGCCCAATTCTTCATTTCCTAACATGTACTAGAATGTGATTCAATTTTTTTGATCCCTTCACTAGGATCAATTGAATTTGACCAATCACTCACCTTCTACCTCCTATCATGGGCGGATTCTTGGGGGTGGGGACAGGGGCAAGGAGGACTTAGCCCCCTCCGTGGGTTAGGTTTTCAATTCAATTCCTTATAAGCTTAGGAAGAAATTGAATCAGTAAAAATCTTCATCACTCTGACAGAACCTTTAATAACACTGAAATGTAAATATTATTTATCTTGTATTGTGTGTAAGACGGCTGAAATTTACAGTACTGCACAACTCCAGATAACCAGACTTATACACACTTTATATAAAAGTATAAATTTTACGTTAATCTGAGTCATCAAATGCTTCAAAATTTACATAAATATTTTAGTTTACAGAATTCTGTAAACCGTTTAGGTCATTATCGAACCCACTAAAAATAAGCACCAAGTAAAAAAGGGTAATTGCCCCCTTTGAACATTTTCTGGATCGGCCCTTGCTTCCTACTTGTATCAAATTTGCTTTATCGTTCCCTGTATTGTGATCTGAATATTATACAACCACAAAAAGTGTTGATAAGAATTATAACAACCTAAACGTAAATTTGGAAAATTTACAAAAAGTAAATATTGAAGGATCTAAAACTGTTGATTTATGAAGGTATATTACTATATGTGACGGAAGTATAAATACCGAATGTAATGGCTTTATGGTTTTTGTGAAAAATAGTATTATAATAGATTATCATATATTGCTAAAGTTAATAACTCTCATTTTATTAACGCGAATCTATGTAAAAATAATGTGAAAATAGGTAGTATAGATTGAAAGCCTTTGGGAAAATCTGAATATATTTCTTGGAACGATAAATGATCATTGATCAAAATAATATTGAAATATTTGAAGGGAACATTATAGGTATAAATATTTTAGACGGAGATAATGTAAATTGTTCCTACCAGTCTTGTTTTTTCTATAGAACGGCAAAGTGGTGGAACTATTCACCCCGTGAGGTCTCTCCTTAGGCCTATAACTTTCAAACGTTCAAGAAAAAAAAATTATAGGTTTTCCTCTCGTGTGGTCAAAGTATAAAAAAATAAAAAAATTATGCAGTGTTTCCATAGTACTCCTGCGAAGTTACCTCCGCATTTTTATAAAATTACAATTTGTTTCGAGTTCCCAAACGAGCATACATAGTTATGAAGTTCTAACTCAAAAGTTCCGGGGTAATAGTCCTGGAGTTCTTGATAGTTTTAAGCAAAAGTATATGATTTTTGGCATTTTCGGTCAACGGAATTTTCAAATACATACATCCGCGAATTCTGAGTAGCGTCGGAAGAGTTCTATCATTATCTGCCATCATACTCCTGTGGAAACAGTTTTGCTATTGTTAATAACAATTTCCATATTTTTTCGCAATTTTCACACTTCAAATTTCAATCGTATTTATTAGGGGGTTCCAATAAATGTTCTCAGTGGAATTAAAAATCTCTGTCATAATCTGCAATAAGGGCTCCTGTAAAAACAATTTTGCTATAGTTTTTGACAATTAAGACTTCTGGAATTTTGCGTTTGTTATAAACAGTTGCTTCAATTCCCGATATTCAAATACCGCGCCATTGTATGAGAGGGCTTGTCAGGTCCGAATCGGATCAGATTTTGTTTGTTATACTTCCAACGACAGTCAAACCAATATTCTTTTTTCTCTTCCCCTCTCACATAATGACGGGATATGTGTACATCGAAATTTGGTTAAATTGTTAATAACAGTCGCAAAATTGTTTTCTCAGGAGCTCTGATTGCGGATTATGATAGAGAAGAACTTTTATCAGAACTTCAGAGAAAAATACGTTCGAAATTTCAAATGGGAAAGTTGCGAAATATCGAACAAATTGTTGGTAACAATCGTAAATTTTTTTAAAGGATTTCTGAATGCAGATTATGATAGAACTCTTCTATCGCCACATCAAAAGAACAGCGTTAGAAATATTAAGAACTCACGAATGCATGTATTTGGAAGTTCCGTAGAACGAAAATGCTCATTTATTAAAGAGAAAGCGGAGCGGGTAGCGCCCCGAAAGTCTGTTTTGAGCTTAGAAGTCTATTTCGCCAGAACTCTTGGCATTTTTGGTCTAGACAACTGTGTATGTTCGTTTTGAAATGTACCAACTATGTGGGACATTATTTGTATCAAAAACCCACTCACACCGATAGATAGCTCTATGGCCTTTGCCACCACCACCCTGACTAATAGCAATCTGTCATAAGCTCCTTGCTTCACAGAAGTGACAATTTATCCCAACCCCAATAATTGAAATCAGAAATAAAACACCTTGCGTCTGTCTTATTATCAAATAACTTCTCCCATTATAACATTCAAAAAGTTATAAAGAAATACACTTCGCCTGAAATTTCAAATCAACCAGAGCCACAAATCCCCCGCCTGCTTTATCCACGCCTATCTTCCATATATTGAAAATATAACAAATCGAATTTCCAAAATCCTTAAGAAGCATAATATTTCTACTCTTTTTTTCATACTTCCAAAACTATTTCAGTTTTACAAACCTATCAAAGATCCCCTTCCTCCTCTTCATTTAGAAGGTGTATATAGCATTCCCTGTTCTTGCGGTAAAGTCTACATTGGTGAAACAGGTCATACAGTAGTTATTCGTGTGAAAGAACATGGGCGCTGTACATGTACAAGGCTTCGTGACACCTGTAGGTGGATCGAAAAACTAAAATCGTAGACCGAGGAACAAACTTCTACCAGCCAAAGATTTTTGTAGTGATAGATGTGCTAAAACATCCAAATAATCTAAGCCGTGACTCAAGATATTACCTTCCCAACATTTGGCAACCCATCCTCGAAAATTCCACTACGCACATGATCAGGTGACAGAACGGAGGTAACCACCGGAATAATGACAGTGCACTGTGTAGCGTGAAGGTTTCTTCTCACAATGAATACCACTACAGAAATCAGAAGAATCAGTTTCAGTTCAAGCCTCAAGCCTGCCCTCCACCTGTAATGGTTGGCGAAACGTTGGCATCAAGTCATGTTATTGTAACGCGGACTCCATCCAGAAGTCAAGAATTTTCGATAGTGTATCGAGATTTTGTTGAATGGGGAAAATTGATCAAAGGGCCAATCATTAAGGAAGTATGAAATATTCAATATCATTTTTGATTTTCAAGTAATTTTGAATGAACCGAATTTTTTGATTTCCTATTCTATTTTTTTCTGATGTTATAGGTTGAGATGGAACAAAATAAAAAATACATCTTCAAAGTAACTTTCTTAATACGGCTCTGTTTTTTTATTGCTAATGTTTGGGGTATTGTTCATTCTACACTCATTGATGTGTCACATGTGATGATTCGTTTACGTTTCAAATCAGGTTCAGCCCCGATCAAATTTTTTTCTTTCAATTCAATTACAAGCCTGCATAAGGCAAAATCTAGTGAAATTGAGTGATTCACTGCCTGGAAGGAATCGGAAGTTTGAATTGACTTTTTAAATTTATTGAAACAAAAGTAAAAAATTAACGTGATTAATGATATTGAAAAGTAGACTTCCGCGAAGACCTATATTTGAAAATTAGTGGCTTCATGAGGAATTTCGAGTCGCGAGACTCGATGCCGACGGTTCGCCAACCATTACAGGTTCCATCTTCAAGAAAGGCTTTAGGCTTAAACTGATTCTTCTGGTTTCGGTAGAGGTATTTATTTTGTGAAGGCTGCTTAGTTACGGTAGTAGTATGATAGAATTAGCAATAAATGTCGGTAATAATTCAGAGTTCGGAGAAAAAATTGCTTTAAGTAGATAATTATGATACAAATTGAAGGAACTAAAATCGAACACAGGTTCAAAAAAAATGGTAGAAATAGCCAAAATGGTTTTTCGCGTCGGACATCGTATGATTGAGTTAAGGAAAAAGCTTTTAATAACCTTATGCGCCGTGAAAAGACAAAAAAAATGAGCTGTGAATGAAGACGATTGGACCAGTGGTGACCCGCAAATTGCAAAAAACCATTGATTTTGCTCGAAATTTCAAATATTCATAACTCTTGTTCTTCTGAAGATTAAGAGCTGAAATTTTGAATGTCTGTAGCTTTTGTGCCCACCAAATACCACACAAAATTTCAGATCGTATGTACACTTTTTGCAAACCGCAGTTTATTGCAAAAGAAAGCACTTTTGTGAAATGGCCCTAAAAAAGTTATGGTGCGGTAATACGCTATTTTTTTTGACGGGGTCATCTTTTTCAATAGTTATTGAACAGCTTACCGAATTTTCAACCTCTTATCTTTCGTGAAAGTTGGTAATACAATTATTTTAAATAATGGTATTTCGTGCGCTTGGCTGTGTGGAGCGTGTGGAAGGGAGAGCTGCCGCGCTAGGCCACGCACACTCTACCACAGCTCGGCTATACGGCGTTTTAGAGCGTATGGTTTCAAATGCAAACGCTCGTAAAAAGAACAATATCTCGGGAACTGAAGTGAATAGCAAAATATTTTGTAATGTTTTACATGCTATAAGTAAGTGCAATTTCGTATATTACTACTCACATTCAATTTTTTAGTACAATATGTACTAAATACGTTTTATCCATATAACTTTTCAAATTTTTTGTAATACTTTTTATCGTTATTTTATATATTACAATAAAAAATATGTTAAAATACCATACACATTCGGAAATAGCGAATAAATAGTAATAATGAATATATCGAATAGCGCAATGTATTTTTCTAGAGTACTTTCGACATTACTAGAAGTTTGAAAATACGCGCAATCTTAATATTAGTACGTACTGAAAAAAAAACATTGATTTTCGAGCAAGGGTTCTCGAGATATTGTTGGTTTTTTACGAGCGTTTGCATTTTGAACCCATAGGTTCGAAAACGCCGGATAGCCGAGTGCGGTAGAGTGTGCGTCGGCTAGCGCGGCGGCTCTGGTAAGCTGTTCATTAACTATCGAAGAAGATGAAGTGAAGATCTAGTGAAAAAAATAGCGTATTACCGCACCACTACTTTTTTAGGGTCATTTTACAAAAGTGCTTTTTTTTGCATTAAGCTGCGGGTTGCAAAAAGGGTACATACGATCTTACTGACATTTTGTGTGGTTTTTGGTAGGTACAAAAGCTACAACCTATTGAAATTTCAACTCTCAATCTTAAAAAAAAACAAGAGTTATGAATATTTCAAATTTCGACCAAAATCGATGGTTTTTTGCAATTTGCGAAGTCACCGCTGGTCCAATCAGATTCATTCGTAGCTCATTTTTTCAATCCGACGATGTCCGACGCGAAAAATCGGTTTTGCTCATTTTTGCCATTTTTTTTCGGACCTGTTTGCGACCATTAAAAAGTGTTCGATTTCAGTTCCTTCAATTTGTGTCATAATTATCTACTTAAAGCAATTTTTTTCTCCGAACTCAGAATTAAAAACTCCAAAAAGCTAATTCTTCACACTATAGTGGTTGTTATGGTATGTGATCCCGCCGTTGTCTGCTATGTGCGAAGTGTTTCCGAATATTGGGAAGATGCTATCTCGATTCACGATTTATATTACTTAGGATATTACCTTCCTCACATCAATAAATGTGGAAATACCTCAAAATTTGTTTTAAAAATAATAGAGCCGGATTAAAAATGAAACATTGGATATTGAAACTGGCATTCCTTGAGGAAGCGTATAACAAGTTGCTGGAAAGAATTCTTGTTAATATTTTATCATCTCTGACGGTAAAATTAGAAATTGATAAAATAGAGAAATTCGGTTCTTCTAAAATTACTTGAAATTCAAAAATATTAGAAATTTCATACTTTAATATGAAGGCCTTTTTAAGCTATTGCATATAGCTTTTATCGCGGGCATCGACCGAATCAAGAAATTCCGTAACGAAAAATAACAGGAACTCGTTTATGTTGCGCTCTCTCGGGGGACTAATATTGAAAAAGTGTATATCAAGACAAAAAACGATAATTCTACATTCAAGTTTTATAATAATCGAAGGCAAGCTGCATCGACTGCATCTTTGTTGCAAGAATTCAAAAGACTGCCTTTAAATAGTGTTCAGACGACAGCTCAAAGTGTCTTAGATTTCCTTAGTAATAGAAATGGCATTTCAATAATGACTTTCAATTGCCAAAGTCTAAATAGTCACAAATACGATTTACAAGATTCAGTTACGAGACAAACAAATGTGTTACTTCTTACCGAATCTTGCATGGCGCATGATGATCCGATTGAAATACCTAACTTCAATTGTATTGTTCAATTCAAACGAGATACTGTTCCAAAAGGTGGGGTAGCTATTTACCAAAATAATAATAATGTAACTAATATTATGACTCCGAATATTGAAATAAATATTGCGCACGTTAGCGATGTTAATGTTAGGCGCTCATTTTTTGGAGATATTTGTGCGTGCTTATGCAAACTTAGAAATGGCCTACACATAGTCATGGTAGCAATTTACATTTCTCCGAATCCAAAATTGGACGAGGTAGAGCATTTTATTCATCGCACTTTACTGGAGTACACTGAAGAAGGGTCGAAAATACTTGGTACAAATGGTAATAGATTTCCACTTATCTTGGCTGGCGATTTCAACATCAACTTCGCTGATAAAAAATCAGAGCGGTTGACAACTTTTCTTTCGGAAAAATTGAATTTGAAAATGAATAATGATCCACAAGAATGCACAACAAAATATGGGGCCACCATTGACGCGGTATTTTCCAGATATTTAATGGATATCAAGTCTCAAACTTATGTCTCTTATTTCAGTTACCATAAACCTATAGTTTCAATGATAACAAATTCCTGAATAACCTACATGTATTGTAAGATAATTAAAATATTTTAAACGATATTAACTTCTCTTTTATTCAATAAAAGAAAAAAATTTGTTTTCTTATCGGTCACCACGCTCAAAAAGTGTAACATGAATTAATATCAAAGAAAAAACTTGAATTAATATCAAAGAAAAAAAAATACTGCATAAATTAAAAATAAATAAATAATTATAATTACATAAGTTGAGAAAAAATGCTATGCAACAGCTTCACCGCGGCAGTCCCCGAGTGCCACATGTTTTTTTTTTATCTAAAAGTTTTCTGCTTTAAAATGGAGCCTCGATTTCCAACAGCAATATCCCGCTCTCCTTAAAAACATTGTAATAAATGTAATGCCTTGTATAATAAACGCGACCAGACCTTCGGTATGAGCCAACAATTGTGCAGTCTCCGCACACAACTCTTCGTCAGCGTCAGCTCGAATTACATGGGACTTCGAACTATCGGTGCTCGAATTACCAAGACCAATTACCATTTCCATATTTTTAATTCCCTCACTATACGTAGTATATGTGATCGGCCCAAAAAAAAAAATAGAATCACAGTCCAATTTTATGTGATTACACAGTGGCAAATTTTGATAGTACATGTGACAGCAAGTGGAAGTGTAAAACAGTTTATTTTATAGTGTGTATACTTCCGAACGTCAACATGATAGCAGGTGTCAGTATCAATAATAGAGTTGGGAAATACATTATGTAGACCATTAGGATAAAACTTCAATGTAACATAAAATATAATACAATGTAGGTATTTATAGCGGTTTGTAAATTATAACCAACATATTTTCTGTTCATACAATAATTTTTTTTTTATACTCTGACTACACGGGAGGAAAAACCTATAATGTTCGAAGAACATCGTGCGTCAGCGGTGGAATGTTGGGTGAAGAGATGGGAATTCGAATTTTTCTTGAAAGTTTGGAGGTTATAGGCAGAGGGAAAGACCTCACTAGGTATAGATTTCCACAAATTCGTTGTTCGATAAAAAAAAGTCTGGTAGGAAGAAGTTCGGCTGGTCTGGAGCTTGACAATAAAGGCGTGACTAGTTTGAGCTAGTCCACCTATCTGGAATCTCTCGTGGTGAAACAACTGGAGAGATTTCTGATGAACACCGACCATGGCAATATCTATAGAAAAGGGAGAGATCTCCCAGATTTCTACGATATTTTAGAGAGGTCAATGAACTCGTAAGTGTGACATCATCAATCGAACGAATACCTCTCTTCTGGATGTAATTCACAAGCTTCAGCGTATGTTTAGGAGCCGAACATGTGAACAGTAGTCCAGGACAGATCGAACCTGTGCTTTGTAAATGAAGAGGAACTGCTGGGGTGTAAGGTAGCCCTTGGCACGGTATAGAAAAGCAAGTTTTCGAGAAGCGGTTTTCGCAATATTCCTCAAATGATTGCCCCATGAGAGGGTGCTGTTGCTCGTGATCCTGAGCATCGATTAGGTAGACTTCATAGGAATTGTTGTTGACATCATCATATTAGGAATTGTGGGACCCGCCTTCCTGGAGAAGACGCAAGCTTGAGTTTTGGTTGTATTGAACTCTACTAGATTATCAGATACCTCTTTCAATTCTTCTTCAATCTCCATTAATTGCATCAACCTGTCCCTGTCTCTCTTCTAGTTTTATTGGATAGTATAGGGGATCCAGATGAGGAAGCGGTTTAGAGTGTATCATCATCTGCAAAGCTATGAACCCTTCCAGCAGATCATTTATATGGACCAGAAACAAAGTTGGTGCCAATACATATCCCTGTGAAACACCAGTGTTGATAGCCATTGTATCGAAGGATACTATGTCAACCATCACATGGAGTGATCTATCTGAGAGAAAACTCGATAGTAACTGACGAAGTTGAGGCGGCAAACCATATGACGGAAGTTGCCCAAGAAGGCTTTGGTGCCAGACTCGATCGAATGCTTTGGAGATATCCAATGCTACAGCTACAGATTCTCCATGTTTTTCAATAGATTTCTGCCATACATGTGTTACGTAGGCAAGCAGGTCTCCTGATGATCTCTGCTGACGAAAGTCATATTGCCGGTCATTCACTATTTTGACCTCTATAGGTATTGGATGAGCTCGATGTTGATTAGCTATCTCCATCACTTTAGAGATCACAGATGCTAGTGAAATGGGTCCATAATTATTAGGAAGGGACTTCTTCTCTTTTTTTGGAATAGGTTGGACTCCAGTTGTCTTCCAATTGGAAGGAAACACACCAAGTTTGTAAGAAAAGGTAAACAACCTGCAGAAAACTGGTGTTAATTCGGGCGTGTCCATTCCTTGAGAACGACAGGTGGAATTCCGTCTGGCACCATAGACTTGTTGGTATTGAGATGGAGCAGAATGTGCCTAATTGTGGGCAACGAGAGACGATTTCGGGCATATGACTACCGATGGCAGCAATATTAGGAGGATTCAAAGTGAATTTTCTGCAAACATTCCAGTATAAAGGTTGGCTTCATCTTGTGGTGTAGTAGCCAGTGTGCCATCATCTTAGTTTAGAGGAGAGAATCAACTGGAAGTGAAATTTCTACCAATTGCTTTGGTGAATGTTCAAAACAAACAGGGGCCATTCGAGCACTCGATAAGCTTTGATCTTATTATAGCATTATATACCTGTTTCGAAGAGATACATTTGGGCCAGAGGAATGTCCGAGAACTATTTTGCTGAGGGAAGTCATGTGATCAAATTGGCCTTTTATAATTGCCAAAAATGCTCTACTTCCATTTCCTTCCCACTTTACGGAGACTTTTCATATTTTTGTATAAATGTACAAATTTACTTAACACCTAATATGAATTCTGGTGTTGTTAAAAGGGTTTCTACTGTTGCAAGTTGCGTCAAAATGCATTCATACCGACAGACAAAAGTGAAAGTTACTTACAATTTTCACAATAGATCCATTTCTGAATTCTTTTAGTTTAGGAGCAATCACTTCATGGTGCTTTCTTACCGCCTTGTATTAAGTATTTTTGGGTTGGGTTACATTTTGTAGATCACATGTATAGAAGAAAAGATCGCAAAAGTATTCCTAGCAAAATCATCCACAAATATGTTATAGTGCTCAAAAGTTTTGAATTTGTATCAAGAGAACACGATTTTCTTCATTGCAGTTAGACAAAAAATTTCAGATTCTTCTTTCAGAATATCTATGTTCTTCTATTGACTTCGCCAACAGAGGTAGCGTTTTAATCCTCTCGTATTAGATATTCCGTTTAATTCTGGTTTTTTAGCGATATTTATTGTGTGCAAAATTCACGCTACTTAGTTAACTGGCTTTGTTATGGTGCTTGTTGCTCTGAAATTTGACCCGCCGTTGTGGGATCATAGGCGAGTTGGAATTCACAATGAAGGGTTCCCAAATATTGAAAGGTGATATCCTGAATAATCTGAAACTAGACTTGGGATATTACTTTCTCTACATTTGGGAAACAATCCATACGACTCGTAATGATTGGCGAAACGTTGGCATTGAGTCGTGATACCGTGATGCTGAATTAATCTGGAAGCCAACATTTCCAAGATTCGCTGACCACGGAAAACTACTATTTAAAATAATTTATCATTCGTTATTCATTCTTTTTTTTGATTTTGTATCGATAATTATTATTAAAAAATGTCTCCTACAACTTTTCATTCTCCTTAAACATTTGATTTCTCAATTGTATTTATTTTTCACAATTGCAAACTGGTCTGAAACGATACCCTCACATGTGATGCATCAATGCCTGTAGAATAAAAATTACACCGATAATTTGATTTGAAAGAACAGTCTCGCATTTAAAAGGAAAAAGTTGATAATGGCTGATCGAAAATCACACGTCGGTTATTAAAACTGGCATTACCATAAGAAAGCTCATACAAATTGCTACGAAGTTGTATCCCTTCATTTTGTTACATCTCTGATGGTATAACACTACAAAAAAATAGCAACTTAAGAAATTAGTTCGTTCCAAAATTACTTAAAAACCAAAAATGGTATTTCAAATTTCATACCCTCATATGAATAGCCTTTGGCTTGCGCAATCTTTCCTCATTCAAACAAAACTGGATCTATTATCGTTATCGATATTCCCATGATAGACATCCAACTTGGACACAATGTATAAAAAAAATTTCAAATCGGACATTGACACCAAGGAATTTCGGAAGAAGTCCACAATAAATACAATTACCAACGAGTGCAAAGAGTATGTTCGCGTGATAGTATTATGTAACCAAAAAAAAAGTAGTTATATTCATGAAAATATTGATGAACAGTGTACCAGAATCAATATGTGTTCACTTTCATGATACAACTTGAATATCTGGAATCGTTCATACATACAGCGAAAATATTTCGTTTAAATCAGAATTCTCAAAATAGCTCCCTATACATTATTTCAAACACACGAATATTAAGTTCACAAGGTTTAACCTCAATCATATAGTGCTTCATCGTTTATTTTAAAATACATACATCAACGGATTGTTACGTAATAAGGTATGTATGCTCATCACGTCTATTTAGAATATGTTGCAGATAATAATATAATGATGGTGCACAGAACGGTATAGCATGCTGCATCTTCCTTACATATTATTTTTAAATATTTGGCACACTATACGATTCCAATGGAGTTGAAAATATATAGTTCACTTTCATATATTGCGAAAAACTGATCTGTTCAGTAAATATTTGACACTTCCTTTTTACAAGCATTTTATGGATCGTTTATTAGCAACTCTTATGCAATTGTTTAAATATTTGTGTTTCGTATTTAGGTACTATGTTTGTAGATATATGAAGTAAACAAATAAACAGTTCAAGTATAAATAGGAACTAAAGTACAATAGGGATAATGATATTACTACAACAGGTAGATCTCAGAAAATGAGTGAATTGAGCATTAGGATAATTATTGTTCAATTTTCTAGGGATTATTGTAAGAATGCTTCGAAAGGCAAAGGAAAATATCACTTTGATATAGGCCAAACTGATCATTTAGCATATTGTTATAGGAGTTTTTGACACCTTCATAAATCTCTACTAATTCTAATGTATTTAATTTGAAACCTTCGGCTTGCTCATGCTTAGGCTATCTGAATTAGGGAAGGTATGATGTGTTTGTAAAAAATGATTTGCAAAGGTTGAGTCTGTTTTATTAAGTCTGAAAGAATGAAAATGTTCTTAGCGGTTAATTAATTTTGTTATTTGATCTACCGAAAAACGATTATTACAAGTACATAAAGTACAGATAATGTACTTACGTTCTTAAAAGGCACATCTGGACAATTAAATTGCTCAGCTTCATAGAAAAATTAAATCTGCCTTGGAAACAGAAAGAGATGGGAGACTCAACTGTTTAGACTTAACACTAATACGTGACCATAATAGAATAAACTTCAACATTTTCAGAAGACCCACGTTTACAGACACCCCTATTCCTATTTCATCGTTTAGGCATAGCCATAAATTAGCAGCATGTCACTCAATGATTCATAGAGCATTTTCAATACCATTGTCAGAAGAACACCTCACTATTCATCGAGTTGGACACATTAAGACGAATATCCATCAATAATGATTTTTCGTTAGATCGAATAACAAAATAATTAACCGCAAACAACAACAATCACCTTATTACAACATTTACTCGTACATAAAATACATAGATGTATCAATATTCCAGGCTGTGAACCGGGATTTTAGCTATACTAAAAAAAAAACATGGTAGTTCGAATCAAGGAATTTTTTCTGCATTAGCTTCAGGAGGTTCTCAGTATCATTCATACACCTTGAAACCTCTTGAGAACCCCAACCTAACCCATTGGGGACGAAAATCTCCAAGTCTTGTATTGTATTTTCTACAAAAAAAGGTATTTTGGCATTTCGAGTGCACCTTGGGGGTCTTTTGGGTGCTGAACACGAATCCATAGCCAGATTTACTTGCAATCCAGCGTAGGGGTGGTCAAATCGACAAAGTTGGCCAATTTCGCAACACTAATATGTTTTTTTTTCATTTTACGTGTTTTTGGCATATCGACTGCACCAAGGAGATTTTTTGGGTCGCTGAATACGATTCCGAAACCAGATTTACTTCGAAGGGATTTTAAAATTCAAAAATAATAAAAATGTAAGAAGAGTGTCAAATTAGCCATTTTTGTAAATTTCCCACCCCTTCGATGATATTCGAGTTAATCTGGCTTCGGAATCGTTTCTAGCTACCCAAAAAACCTCATTGATGCATTGGTGCCTAAAACACGTAAATTGCAAAATAACATATAGGGGTGCAAAATTGGCCAATTTCGTCGATTTTACCACCCCTACGATGGATTGCAAGAAAATCTGGCTACGGATTCGTTTTCAGCTCCCCAAAAAACTCCCTACGTGTACTCGAAATGCCAAAATACCCTCTTTTTTAGAAAATACAATTCAAGGCTTGTAGATTTCGGGACATTATCGCCCCTAATGGGTGAGGTTGGGGTTCGCAAGAGGTTTTATGGTGTATGAATGATCCTGAAAACCTCCTGAAGCTAATGCAAAAAAAATTTTTGATTCGAAAGTACATGTTTTTTTTTTCCGGTTAATAGCCTGGACTATACATGTGATGTCAAATTAACCGTCGGCTACATATTGGAAGTGCGTGTGTTTTGTCTTCTCTTCGAAATATCTATAACCGTAGTGTGCAAGAAATAAAATACATTTCTCTAACGTTTTTTGGTACCTACGGCAGAACGAAAATATTTTATCACGCCATAATCTTAAAATCAGTTTCAATCCACAAACTAAATTCTCCGATCTTATATATAATGCTAAAGACAAAACCAATAAATATAGTAAACCTGGAGTTTATAAGCTAATTTACCCCTGTAATAACTTTTATATAGGTGAATTTTGTCATAATTCTAAACTTAGGTACCAAGAACATTTTCTTTCTTTCAGACTCAACCTTTGCTTACCATTTTTTACAAGCAAGGCACACCTTTGCTGATTTATATTGCCTAAGCATTTCATATAATCAAACTTAAGGTTTCAAATTAAAAACATAAGAATCAATAGAAATTTTTGAAGGTGTCAAAAACTCCTATAACAATATCCTAAATGATCAGTTTAACCAAAGTGATCTTTTCCTTTGTCTTTCAAAGTACTCTTATTATTAAAAAATCAAAGAATAATTACCCTAATGCACAACTCACTGTTTCCCGGAATCTACCTGCTTCGTAATTTTCGATGATCTCTTACTCGTAATTGTATTCTCGTTAACGTTAACCCTATTGTACTTTAGTCCTATTTGCACTTGAACTGTTTGTTTACTTCATAATTTTGTATTTGTTTGATAATCTCACTTCGGTGTTGCAACTATAGTAATGTTTCCACGTTATTATATAAAATGGTATAGAAACAAAGTATTTATTCTTTTATTTGAACCGATAAGCTACGAATACGTCAAAGTCACTGTCACATCTAGTGTTCAAGAACGCGAAGATGAAGCAGCATATCTTCCTCTGACTGTCGTTACAAACAGTGTTGCAGCAGCTTTACAATTGAGGAGCTGCAGGTAAATAAAAGAGAGGTGAAGCAAGACAAGAAGGAAACCACGGGTTAGAATGGTAGTAAATGTAGATGAGGTTGAACAAAATTCAATTGGGCATGTTATTTATAAGTACAGAAACAAGGAACATATAACTTTGAACACAGTGAAAGTAAAACTTCTGGTAGGTGAAAAATTGAAATATGGCAAATCGTTCTTCTGAACATTTTGGGAAATATGGTTTTCAGGAACAGCAAGTATGATCCACGACGTGAAAATGAGTTACCAGTCATCGCAACAAACGTGTACCATTTTGACATCTGTATAATAAACTGTATAATAAAGAAAAATGAAGGTGTACGTCAAATTTTTTATTTCCAAGGAACATGGATCCTCAAAAATGGTACTGTCATTCTTGGCAAATAGTTTGATAATAAAACTGTGAAAACTGGAGCAAGATGTATTGTACTTTATCCTGGTAGTACAGTCTGGACTGATATTTTCTTCGAAAACAAAGGATGTCGACTATCATGGAAAATGTAACATAACAAATTCCGTTGGAGCGAATTTCAACTTTTATTGACCTCAGAAGGACCCTGCATCATCATTATCAATAATGCTAATTATCACTGTACTGTAATGAATTAAGTGCCAGCGAAATGTGATATACCAGAATGATTAAGTAGGAATAATATACACTGCGATAACACATTCTTGAAACCACAGTTTGTTGGGTACAAAAATAATAAGCCACAACCAGTATGTTAGGCGAACGATATTGCCAAAAAAAGCTTCTACTACCCCAAAATCATTGCATTTTCAACCCCATTGAACACATCTGGAGTAAAACTGAAAGCTACTACATGGCTATGCTGCAACACCGCAAATGGGCATACATACTCTTGAAGTTGATGATTGTTTGTGTTATTGTTGATATTCGATATTCAAAGGAATCACAGTTCTTAAACCCGTGAAGTGACATTTAACAATTCAATGTGATTGTGCAATACCCTTAGGTTACAACAGCAAATTTAATATGAGTAAAAGATATCGACTTAAAGCTATACGCTTCATCTTCTAAATATTGGAATAGTTTTTTAATATTGTTTGATGAACCTCTTGTAAAAAGTATGCAAGATTTATCCAAAACGAATCTTCTTCAGGATACAAATAATAGGAGATAAAACATTGCGTAGGTGTTGGGTAGCGCGAGAGGAGTAGAACTGACGTCATGTGGTGCAGTTTGTGAACACATTTCGCGCACAGACTGTTGACATTAGCGAGAATATTCGTTTTAAATTGTAAAAACATACGTTGTGTATTGTTTGCTCGCAAGAATGACAGAGAAGCAATGAATGCTCTCAAAAATGTAATGTTTATTCGTTTTCCTAGAAGTTACAGTCTCGCATCAATGGAAACATCATTGTGCACATTCGATCAAATTTAATCTAAAAACGCTCGAATTTCCAACTATCGGATTATGAAAGAGACGATTTGGATTCACATACACTTTAAAACACCAACTTAATCAAGATACTTCGTAGAATTTTTTGGTGCCATTAGAGCTATGATGCTCCCGATTATTTAGGATTTAAACTACTACGTGCTTACATCTCAGATCGAAATGGAGGATATTTATCAAATGCGGTGAAATGTCGAAGAGGATTAAACTACAGATTTTGTTTCTATTCAAACCAAACTAACGGAACCAATTTGAGTGGTTAATATTTCTCAAACTTTGTCTATGAACTGACTCAAGAAAGTTCTGATTTGTTTAATGTTGAACTGGATTCACTTGCATATGATGGTTTAGAAAACTCGGCTGGTTCTATATCTCATGAGCTGAACGAAGGGCAGGCTGAACGAAACTCAGGCCCATCATTTGTCTAGAGACGGTTTAACAAAACCGCCTGAGGAAACTCCAGGTATATGGGAAAACTTGAATCTATTCTCAATTCTATAAATCCTGATGTGTTGCTAGTAACGGAAAATTATTCAAAAAACTGTTGATAATGGCACTAACGTGAATTGTATTGATAGAGTGAATAACTTTTGTTTCGTTACATAACGTATTTTTTGTAATTTGCCTCTATTTTGATTTTCTAATTCACCCATTAACGAACGCAACGTCATCACTCGCCGTGTCTTAATATCCAAAAAAGCACGGAACTTTTTACGAAAATGTTTAGGTTGGCGAGCTTGATGCGGAATTATCTTGTCATCATTATGTCAGTTTAAATGACAGTGTCGAGCGTCAACTACTCAAGAAAGCGATCACAGAACCACTAAATCAAATTTTCACTTTCAAAATTAAGATGTTACCAACCACCATAAAAATCCCTAAATGGACTAAATTGAACATTTTTGTTTAAAAACGGCATAAAAAGAGCAAATTACAAAAAATAGTATAAACAACTCCTTTCCTAAGACCTTGAAGCACTCATTCTTTAAAAAAACTCGTGGCTTCGCCACTCGTTTTTTAAACTTGAATTCGTGCTTTAAGACGAGTCTTAGGAAACTCGTTCTTTAATATACTATTAAAATTAAGTATTTGAACGCGGCTATACAAGATAACTCTAGATCACTATAAAGAAAATTTAGAAAGATAATTGAATAGAACAGTACCTACAGTAGGTATTTAGTATTGGTTATGAAATAGCTAAGATGTTATAAAATGAAGGAAAGTCTGTTAAACTATTTAAGATCTATGCGCGGGGTATTATTGCAATTTCCGAGACGAAATTGCGAGACGGAAGTACTCGGGACAGAAGTAGCGAGATGAGTCCAGCGGCACGAAAGGTTGAGTACCTATGTGCATCACTAAAATTGTCTGCAAATAAAAAATTTTAATTTGTTCACTAAATACAGTGAGCTGTAAAGGCGGTACACCGTACCAGACCGCACCACGTGACGTCATGAGCTAAACTGACCTAAATGAAACGCCTGAGTGTCTTATCTACTATTCTTTTTTGTATCATTGATCTTCTCAAAGATATTCCTTTCAACTTCCCCTGTTCCCAGCTACTAATGAATGAATTCAATATCTCAAGTACTAATGTGTTTTTATTTGGTGCTATAAAAAATGGACTCGATGTAAATATTTGTTGAAATAATATAATCAACCTATTTTAATAATGTAACTGAGTAGTGATTTTATGGACAATTTTTTTACCAGGGTTGACTATGTAAGCATTGCATACTTCGCCCACGTACTTTTCAGGGCAGAAAAGATGCAACGATTAACGGCTGCAACCCATGTGGCGTGTGAGGGGAATTTTGAGCAGGACAATTCCGTGTTACTGTTGAAAACACTACGATCCTATTTCACCAAGGTTCGAGAGACACCGCCGACCGACCACAGTCACGTGAAGTGGAATGGGGCTGGCCAAAACAACTATCGCTCAAAATTACACTCGGAGAATGGAGAGGCGAGATTAGAACAGCGATATAGTTGTTCTGTGAGCAATAGTTGGAATCAAGACAAGGGGCAGCTCTCGTCGGATACTATTTGACGTCAGAAACCACGTGATCGCGGAACGCTTCTCATCTACTGATTGGTCATGTAATATGCGAATCGGTTGTAATGCGTATACACAAAGACTGCGTGCCATAAGTTCTACTAATGTAATATAACTAATAATATGAACAGCGAAATTGTTAAAATACTTAGAATACATGACAGGACCTGATGAAACACCGAAAATTTCTGAAAAGCTCGTTCATATATAGACGATGGAAGTAGAATTTACAAAATGATAGTGCCATATCCACTGAACTGAATGTCATTCGGGATAAGGTGGAAAAACAGTTCAATGATTACATGCAACAGCATTTAAATGTACAAAAGATTCAATAAACAATAAAGTTGTGATTATTTTATATTTGTGCCCTCAAGAGGAATATACGACGAGTGGTTGTCAACAATATGGAGTACAGCTTCTTCCTCAGAAAATTTGGCAAGTTTATCGATGTTGCTGAAACATTAATAAATTTCTCTTATCATCCATCAATTTTTGTGGCAGCTCCTACTGAGACCGGAGGACTGTACATAAGTTCTTATCGCATTCGTATACGAGGAAATATGACCATTGCTTGTTGCACTCATGCCACACGCCACGATTATGTTTTTTCCACTTTCAGCAAATATTATTTTGGTAACTAGTATAATTCCAGTTGAACTCTTGTTACAAGCTTGTATAGAACATTGGATATGTTAGGTGTATCAATATTGAGAATTGTTCCTGCTGGGGACACGTACTTTTCCAAAGTTTCTTCAAATTATTCTAAGAAGCACATTGAATCCCATCAAGCTAACTACTGCTGTTGCTTCCAGAGTTATGAAACATAAGGCGATGTTTCAACATGGAACCTAAGAGCCACACTTCCTCAGCCATTTGTGATGTTTGTTACCTCTTATAGTGCCGATTGAACCTGAGACAAAATATTTTATCAGCCCAACACGAATTGCTGCAAAATGCTTATCAAAGTACACCATAAAGCTATTACCATATAACCCAATATGGAAAAAACAACACGTGTATAGTTTACAAGATCACATCTTGGAGCAACATTGGCAATAGTATGTCTCTAATTGGCAATAGAGGCACTACATTGGCATTTTCAAGTAAGATATGTTTAAACAGATGAAGGTTGTCACCATACTCACCTCGTTATCTCATCCCACTCACCCACATGATTCCTTCTTTATTTGGTGCTTCAAGAATACAACTTATAGCCGGTACATGCACATGTTGAAAATTTACAATAATTCTACTTAAATCTGAAATGTGTGTGTGTGATTCAAATTTATTTTGATCTCTGACTTTCGACTATTTTACCACCGACATCATTTATTCTAAGCCTCTCTTGAGGAAAAACAGAGATACAGAAGGCCTAGGGGCTGAACATGGCACTTTATTCTTTATATACAAACAAATACTAGCTCCGGACATAGGATACATAGGATTTATACGAAAGACATGAAACGTTAAATTTCCAAAAATAATTGATTGGAGGTTGTTAGAAAAATCATACAATATGGAATCGATTTCAAATTTTGATATCAGAATTCTAATTCGCGATAGAGTTCTTATAAGGTTTTCGTTCCAATAAAACAAACATTTTTTTTAACCGAAAAGGAAAAAGAAATATGTAATTGTGGATATGCATTAAATTTGTTTATGTTTTAATGGATTTCAGAGATTCTAAGCAATTTTTATTGTCGGTAATACAACAGTTGTAAGATGCATTGAGACATCGAAATCGATGTACAATGTAATAAATAAGTATCTCATGGCATGTTTGAGGAGCTAGTGCTCCGAAATTTGATTATGGGGATCCCACATGAGATCAGCTTATGACTTTACCAGTAAAATATTGAATTGAAGGGATGTGTTTAACCTCATCCCTAAGTATCCATATATCTCCCACGAGTGGAGACAAGTCTGTCTACTTCACCACATGACTATACTGACCTTTCGAACCAAAGGGCTGACTGAGACGGTAAATGGAATGCAAATAATTGGAAATCATATAATCCGGACCAATGGAATCTAGTGGTAAGTGTTTGGAGTTTATGGGGATCTAAATGGAAACGGAACTTCCACCGACACCTAGCCATATGTAAAGATGCCATGAATGAAATTTTGGAAAAGGGTACAACTTCATTACATGGCTCAACGATGGAACCACTTAGATTGTGTACAATTTTTTGTAGTTCATCATGGACCAACACAATGCCCACAATGTATAACGACAACAATCTACTATCTTCTGAAGGGTAGTGAAGTATCAAATTAAGGCTGAATACTGAATATTCAATTAAGCAAGATTTGAATGAGATATAGGTAGTAGTTGGTTTTATTTTGAGACTTATATATCTACAGCATCCTTGACACCTAATAAACTATTCTATGGAAATCAAAATATTTCACTTTATGGATGGTTTACGGAAACGTAGACAATAAATGAAGATCTATTTTTGAAGGTATTTCAAGTTCGAATAAATACAAGCTGTGTCATTCTGTATGAAGATGAAGGCATAAGACACAAACCAACAGGAGTAAATTGTGGTACATAATGATAATGAATAATTCGACAGTTCTTAAGTGAACAAGAAATATTAAGTATATTGGAGCGTTACAGAACACACAAAGTCTTGAGGAATAATTATTATTATGAAATTATGATGGACATGAAACATGCCGCATAAGTTGAAAAAATTATGTAAGAATATACAGACCGCCGCTATCAATTGAAACAAGGGCAGACTCAATCATCAAAAAAGAAAGGATGAACAAACTCTATAATGGAACGTCATGTATGAATAACATAAAGGGTAATACATGTAATTTTATAACATTACAATACATTCCGGAGACCTCAGAGAAATTTGAGAAATGTTTGAAAAAGTATGAAATAAATATTGCGCATAAGCCTACTAGCTGTGTTGGTAAATATTTTTCAAATCTAAAACCTTCAATACCTAAAGATAAACAAACACACACAGTATACAGATGAAATTGTTTAGATTGCGATGGAACTTATACAGGAATCTCTAAGCAATATTTGCAAAAAAAGAATGTATGGTCATAACTATAGTACTAGAAACAAAAACAGAAAATTCCAGGGTTTCGATTATAACCAGTTCGATACAAAAATTTTAATATTTGAACTGATGAAACCAATTATTATAAAAGATCTATTCTGATTCAGATAAAACGTGACTCCAAGTCATTAAATCATAGAGCAGACATTTAATCATTAAGACAGATTCTTACTAATTTAATTAAATAAAACCCTTGCAAATTCCTACATGCGTCTTTATGCTGTTAAAAGTATATTTTAGGTCGAATACTCAAATATCAATATTGCTAATAAGGTCTGACAACCTTTTTCTATTACCTCATAAATCTTTAACATCTGGCTCGAAAGTGGATATTTGAGGGTTATATTTTTTGGTTTCACTCGTATTCAAACGTTGCTTGAAATGCCTACCAAGAGAATTGTTAAACAGTGAATTCTTGATACATATCCGTATACTTAAAACATGCATGTGTTACAATTTCGATTACTCGAAAGTAGTTTTTTTATTATTATTGTATACACAAGCATGGGGAAAAAATGTCTTTAGAAAATATTTAAAAAAAAGGGGACATGTAGTTATAGTAGTATAGCAGGTCAAAATGTTACCCTTGAGTCTTGACTTTCGAGTAAAGGTACACAATTGTAACAAGAACGATACACTTGTATACCAAAATATATTGTTAGAAAAATAAGTCATTAGAATAAGCAAACAAAAGTTTAAGTTATATAAATAGAGGACAAGACTGAGTGATTCATTCGTAATATATTCATATTAAAAACATTCATTATTAGATTCATGTTATAAGACGCATTACGACGTCGTGGTTAGAATGTAAACCTTTTCTCATAAAAGTATAAATTCAGTGCTTCAGTGTTTAACCATTCGACGCCAAGTATCCACCAATAGTCCCACAAGTGTAGACAACTTCTTTCACAGTACCAAATCCGATCAAATGTCATATACTTATGTTTTGAGTCACATTTAATGTTTTCAGATTTTTTTTTCCTACGATAAATTGTATAATAGTAAATAGAGCCATAGTCCAAAACAAATTCCGACATGAAGAAAATACTTGAATTTCATGAACTCCAACAGGATCATATAATATGCTTTTACACCATATATCATTAATCAATAATCACGTCCATTTTTCACTCTTAATACCAGAGCTTGATATAATTTTTGGTCTCGAACACTCGAACCATAGATTTATTTCTTTCCAATTGATACATTTTTACACAAGTTGAATCAATAAACAATGGTTAGGATTCCTTAGACTTAAATCTCAAGCCTTCGTAATTCAATTCAAACTTCTATTATGAATTGTATAATAGAAATTTATCTGTTAAAAAATTGCTTTACAATAATAAATACTTGTACATCAAAAGTCACGAAACATAATAAGTGATGTTTGTCCGTGACACGATCAACTAACATTTTTCACTTTTAATCAGATTGATTTACATCATCATCGATACTTATATTTACATTTACAACATTTATAGACATACATTTTTTAATGGTATATAATTGATAGTTTTATTGACAGAAGAGACAAAATCTGGAAGACGACGAGATAAAAATAATTGAATTATATGAAGTTCTAGAAAAACTAGTTTTGTGTTTCAAAAGTGGTGCAAGAGAAAAGAGCAAATAAATATTTAAATAATAGTACATATCTATTATTCAATCCGATACTTATATCCATTCTTTAATCATATTTTATAAAATATGTAATATGATTCTGAACTTTGAGCTCAATATTTATTAGCACTAAATTTCGTCTGTTTTCATTGATCTACTAATATTAAATTTTTAAATGTTCCGAACTAATACCCATATTTCATTGTTTGGTGTTCGGAATATGTGAGACAATAGATACAAATACAAATTCTTGATAATTATTTTAAATCTGGATTCACAAGTGATAAGCACGCTGATGAGGTTTCACGTTTCATTTAATTGACTTCTAGTTCCAACAGTTTTTTTTTTAATTCGTATATGACTCGTTAGATGAACGTCCCACTTGTTGAATATGGATATGGGTTGTCGCAACTTGTGGATTTTATTTGTCAATGTTTTTCGAGCTTGGGTAGTACACATCCAAAGTTCATATACTCCAGGCAAATAAGACGAAAAAAGCTCATTTTACAGACCTCTCTGTACGGCGGGATCTTTTGATAGAAAAGTGTGGGTGACATTTAGAAACCCTTGTCACTGACGCGAAGGCTGGCACGGGGGTGCGTTGTGATATATAGATATAAATGTATAAATATGATTTATAGCCAATATCTCAAAAACCAATCAATGTATTAAAAAAGTTTCCAGCAAAAGTTGTAGCAAATAAAAATTGCCACAAAAAATTATCGATAACATTTTTTGATTTTCCGCCCGGTTTCCGCGTAAAATGCGTTAAGCCCCGGTTTATATATATTTCATGTTCCCTCGCTGTCACCCAAAAAACGTTATTATCTCGAAAATTAAGCATTTTCTTGAAAACCTAGAAAATGACACGTTGGCCTCTGATATCGAAGTGAAGATTCTATGATTTTTCAGGAATTTTCCACAAATTTTCATATTTATACTTATTTATATCAAAGAGCTATTACATTTCTTCTTTAAGACTTACTGCGAAATTAAAAACTAATTGCGAAAAATATGCCTAATATGCCACGGAAAATCAGAAAATCGTATTAAGGCATACTTTTCGCAATTAGTCGTTAATTTGGCAGACAGTAAGCCTTAAAGAAAAAATGTAGTAGCTCTACGATATATTCAGGAATATAACTAAGTATAAAAATTTGAATTGTGGAAAATTCTTGGAAAATCATGGAATTTTCACTTCGATATCAGTGTCAAACGTGTAATTTTAAGTTTTGAATAAAATGCTTAATTTTCGAGATAATAACGTTTTTTTGGGTAACATAGCAAGGAAACATGAAATATGTATATATGAAACGCGGCTTAACGTATTTTACGCGGAAACCGCGCAGAAAATCGTAAAATGTCATGGATGATTTTTGTGGCAATTTTTATTTCCTACAACTTTTGTTCGAAACTTTTTTCGATACATTGCTTTCGCGTCAGTGACATCAATTTTTAGATGTCAAAACCTACACTTTTCTACCAAAAAACCCCGCCGTACAGAGAGGTCTGCGGAAAATGTCTTATTTGCCTGGAGTAATATGATAAATGTCAGTAACACCTTTAAAGCACGTTGCCGGAAGTAGAACAGAAAAGTTCAAGAAGTTACTTGCGCATGTCGATCGCATGTCTATTGTTCCATGCACGCATCAGTTGTAGCAAGCTTGTACGTCGCGGCGCTTAAATATGCAACGAGATACGTGAATCGTATGAAAAATCATCGGCATAGTGAAACATGTTGATCAACTGCAATAGTTGCATTAATGGTTAATCAATGAAATCCTTCAATATGTCAACATTTGAGTGTTCTCGTTGCGTGAGTGATTTTTGACAGACTTACTTAACATCTTTTAGATGATTTAAATATACAATCGAGTCATTGGCGCGCAAAATAGAGAGTCTATTATGAGTTGAGTGATGAAGCTCAGGGTAGGTTGTTCACCTTCGATATCGTAGAATCCGATATCTGTAAATATTAAAAAGTTGGTTGAATAAATAGTGACAGTTTGGAAACTATCCTCATTTGTAGTTAGTACCTACTCATCATAAGATTTCAAGGATGTATGTGTGAGGTGAAAATAAGACTTTTTTTCTTATAGACGTGTTTCTCCTCTTATCTACAGTCGTAGTAAGTGGCTCGAAAAAAATCGATTATTTTGAACTGTGACTACAGTTACGAATCAATTCTCCTGAAAATTTGCGAGCACCTGTTTATTCAGGCTGAAAAGACAGGTTCTCGCAAATTTTCAACTCAGGCGCTCTACTCAATTTTGCCTGAAAAATGGCTTGAACATAAGGAGGATATTGAGGGGATTACACATTTGATGTTTGAATTTAATGTTCTCAAGTACAACACCATCTAGTGGGGGATGCAAAAATCCAACATTTAGGTCTTTCATTTTTTATACAAATGTTTCGAAAATTATCGCAAACGGACCCAAGTATTATCAAAGTAAACTGACTGCTTAGTTTCCAATATTTTCAAGTTCTCTATTGATTTTGTTCTCCAAAAATGGCGCATACCTTATTTTAGGGGTGGTAGGGTACTTTTAACACTAAAATGTAGATTTGAGTTTGTTTTAAATTTTGGCTCTTTGCCTAGTGAAGTCTTTCCTGATGCCTATTACCTCTAAATTTTCAGAAATAATTTCAATGCCTATCTCCTGTCCCAATAATTATACCACTTCCTTACACGATGTTCTTCGAATATTATAGGTTTTCCTCTCGTGTAGTTAAAATATGTATAAGAAATTGCTTCAAAAAGGTGTTCGTGGATGCAGTACTGGAGCCAGGTGGTATCTAAACATTGATATCATATAAACAATAGGAAAATGATGACATTAGTAATATAAACTACTCTGAAATGGTTGCAGTACGTATATCTTTTTTTTAAATGTCAATCCCCTCTAGTTTGATCAACGATATTTCTTAATTTTCCATTTTCTACTTTGTATATATTGTTCCTTTCTTCTTCCTCTTCCTGACAGAGACTACCAACTGTCCATGTACCTATCCGTTTCTACTATTTCTTTGCTTGTTTCTTACTTATAACTACATAATATAAGTGTGTATTCACTTAGAGCGTATGAGAAAAAAAAAATGCTAATTTAAAATTTTCGAATTGTTACTACCATAATTTTTGATTCATAAATTACGTAATTTATGAATTGTAATGTGTTATCAAGATCTATTAAATAAATGAATCAATAAATATAGTTCGATTCCGACAGATAAAAAATATTTTAAAATGCACGATGATGCAATTTAATGCAGTTATTATGTGAACTTTTTCTCTTAACTAAATTAGTTAAGTGTTTCATCATAATAATAAACCAAACTATGAATAATATTACAGGATGAATCATCGCAATGTTGTTCACATTCAAATTTTATCATTCCCTGGAAAATCACTAACTTGAATCTACAGAAAACATACACATAAATTGAATTTTGATCCGGTCGAAAGATTCCTCCCGAACATCTTACCTTACTTGGAATTGGAAAACTTCAGTTTTACTCTAACACTGGTTGTAATAAACTTATAATAACAATTGAGATGATGAATGTCTAATGAATTAACTTCTATAAACAATAAATCACAATTTGGTAGAAATTGAACTTCATCTTCTCAAAACGTCTTGAGGAATAATCAATAACGCCCTCTATATTCACTTCTGAGCAATATTAATCCATCTCCTTTGCTTCTCTCTGCTCTTACTATTTCCGAGATCCTAATGAGTGGCTTGAATTTGAAGCCACCCCATACACCAACATTAGGACAGGTGTAACTTCGGTAGTATCCTGCTTGAGCAGGATCTATGTTTACATAATCAGCTCTTGTATATTCATATGCTTGGCTAGAAACCTGATCGAATCTGCATATCGGTTGTCATTTCTCACGATTAACCATAATTCACATTATTTTGAAGAGACTCACGTTAATATCACTTCTTTGGGAGTTTTTTCTTACTCGTACAATAATTTCGAAATGTCTGGATGAAAATATCCTACTTATTTTGAAATTACCAGTAATATTAATTTGAAGTAAAGAGGAGTGCAGGTAGGGATTTTAACGTAGGAACGGTGATATAGTATTGTACATGGCACCTACTGTATTACTTCTCATCCCAAGGATAGCATGTTTAGATATCATCTAGCCCAATGAATATCACCGAATGTTGCCTTAGATATTTATGATATGTATAATCGTCGCAAATTGTGATAATTCTGACTGTGTTCAACAAACTTTTCCAATTCTTTCTATTAAAGTTTAAGAGGTATTGCTCCCTTTTTCATGTTCATACTTTTGTGAAGTGAGATTTTTGGCAATTATAGGGATTAACACCAAATACCGAAACAAACTGTATTGCGGTTTGTGATCTTTCCGCTGACGTTTTCTTTTTGAGGTCTGAATTGATTTTAATGTTTTTATATTGAACAAATTATTGAAATATTCAAAAATAAACTTATAAAAAAGTGGACAATGTGACGCGTTACATTTATCGTATGGCATTACTTTGTACCTAGCAACATCCCTATTCCAATTAAATTAAACAATAGATAATATAACAATACAGAACAGAATCCCTTAAATCGAATTGAACATAGAAGTATTTTAAAACTGCAAGCTGCTCCTTGTGTCAAAATCGGAAATGGATTTACCTCAACACACGCTTTTTTCTTGGGTATATTTCTTTTTTGACCCGTCTCTTTCTGAAAGTGTGTTGCTATATTGTTTGGTAGGTCACGTTAAGACTACTTGTCAACAACTTTGTAAATAAACACCCACCCAAATCATTGTCAATCCCATCTCTCAATTTGTACCAAATTCTGATTGATTTCTAATATACTCATAGCTTTGAGAATAACACAGTGTGGTGAAACAATGTTTCAGCATTAATTCTAAATTGAATGTTACAAGCTTTTGTAAAGAGTTTAATTCTCCAACATCCGGGAGCTAAAATGATTTTATACTACGTGAACACCAAAACCATAGATACAGATTCAGGATCATCCTGAACATTGATAAATCCTAATACGATAATACGTTATTATCAAAATTATGTATCAGAAGAATCTTTCCTAATTAAATCTGCACACACAATTACCTTACATAAATATGTAGTGAATATACATGTACCAAGAGTGTTCAATAGTAAATAGAATCATAGATTTAACATATTTAACTTCAATGATGATGGTTTGATAGGTAAGAATCTATTAAAAAAATTAGAATCCACAATAGATATTAATAAAATTCCTATCTACTTTATTGAACAGCTTATTGATAAAAATCGTTATTTTACTATAGCTCCTAGAACGGATCAAAAGAATACCAGAGTAACTACATATAGAACAAGGGATAGTATTAAATACAAAATCAGCTCCAGGTGTTCGAGTACCATCAATACTTGTAACAATTAAAAATAAAACAGCATCGATAATTGCAACGAACCTGGATGAACATTCAACAGAAATTACATGAGATGAGTCATTATAAATTAGCGAACTAAATCAATGTGAACAAATAAAATTAGCAAATATGAAGGCTATTGCAAACGAGTTAGTTAATTCATTAAAAACTAATTCGAAAAAGTTTCATTGGATCAGTTAAATTGCGAGTACATATCAGCTAGCCGAAAAATATGTTATGAATTCAGATATATTTTCCATTATGAAAGGGTACCCCTATCTATCACCAATGAAATTTAAAATTGTATTAAAACAACAGATGAAATTCCAATGTTTCAAAAACCTTATAAATTACCATTTTGAAATCAACAGAAGGCTGATACTTAAACAAAACAAATATATCATAAAACTTCTGTAAGTCCATGGAGTAGTCTAGTAGAGAAGAAAATGGACGCTCCTGATAAAAAGAAATATCGTATGGTAAATGACTACAGAAATTAAATGATAAAAGTATTCACCAAACATTTCTGGAATATTCGACAAATTAGGAAAATGTCCATGTTTTAAACCTTAGATTTAGACTCGGGTATCCATCAAATCGAAATGAAGAAATCTAACAGAGAAAAAAGCTTGTAGCACACCTAGAGGTCATTATAAATATAATCCCTTCTAACTAAAGAATGCCCCTAGCACCTTCCATAGAATTATGGACAATATTCTAAGAGAAATGAAAAATGCATTGTATAGGTACTTAGATATACTAATATGGTCAGTATCATTACAAGATCATCTTGAAAACCTTAGAGATGTATTCACTAGAGTAAGAAATGGTAATTTGCAAATCGAATTAGAAAAGAGGGAAATGTAGAGTAAAATTCTGCGTGCTACTTTCACGAACTTCTCCTTGTGAAAATAACAGACATAAACGTGGTTCAATAAATGCAGTAGGTAGTGTATTTGAAGCCATCACAGGTCTGGTGCAAGATGACGCAAAACGATATGATGGTGCAATATATAAATTAAATAAAAATTATCAAGAGTTGAGACTGATAATTGAAAATCAAATTATACTTACCACTCAAGCTATACGACCTTTTAATTTGACAGTGATCAAATCATCCCATGATCAACAAGTACTGTATACCAAAATTAAGAGTAATCAAAACAAATTCTTTCACGCAAAACGAGCTAATACTGTATTTCCGCAATTAAACTTGGCATCTGATTCACCTTAGAGAAAACTATAATTTTCCCTACATTAAATACATTGAACAAGTCAATAATAAAACCTCAAGAATTATTAACTGAATTATATAAGTTAATCTGTTACGAGAAGTAAATTACCATTTGAACCTTTGTTAATGTAAATGAAGTTTTCATACTACATATAACAATAATGGAATACTATATTTGCTATGAATTATTCCTGTTACCTGTGAAAATAAATAATATAATTTTTCCAAAAACCAAATACCTAATCCTTAACAAAGAACGTGTTAGTATAGCTTCAACTCTGATTCTGAATTCAATGAAATGAAATCCAATGAAAATTTATGTGACTCAAGAAATACAAAACGAATTTCAAGAATCAGTCAGTGTGAAGTACATTTATAAGGCTATTCACAAGCTTATAAAAATAGCTAGACACCTAAGATTCGATCCAAAGAAAAAAAGATACAGGAATCAACTGAACACAAATGGTCAACAGTCATTTCGAATGATACTACAATAAATGAATACTGTACAAATAATACGTATAATACTGCCGTTGAAGGAAGTTATTTAAGCACAATCCCGGAAGAATTCTATTAGAAGATTGGTATGGACATTTTGTTTTGCGTAGAGGAGGGTAAATCTTGCATAGGGGCCCGTGCTCCCGGGTGTGCCAGATTCTTACAGACTAAAGTCCCTCCCCCTGAGGTTGATTCTCCTTCCCAGGGGGAGCCCCACTGCACTGCGGTCATTGGAGTCCTATTGGGCCCTCACATATTCCTATCTCCTCATCAGTCCGGTGTATTCTATGAAATTCATTAGCCTGATATAGGGGATAGTTTTATCGTCTCCGAGGTATGTTCGACGATCAACCGCGTATGCCGTGCACTGACGCAGCACATGCATGGGTGTCTCTTCTTCCACGCCGCAACCCCTGCATGTGGGCTGATTTACCAGACCCATCGTACAGAGATGTTTGTTGCATGGGGAGGGGTCCGGTCAGGAATGCAACAAGATTCCGTATTTCACGTCTGCTGAACGTCAGTAGATTTTTCACTCGTTGCTACTGGAGATCTCATATAAGTCGCTTGGAGTGCGACATACGGGGCAGTTCCCTTCAGTGGGCACATTGCTTGAGCCATTTTACGATTACAGATTTCGCTGTAGCATCAGAAATGCCACAGGTTAGCAAGTGCGACGATAGTTTCAGTTCTTTCTCGTCTGATTTCCTCAGACTCCCATATAAGTGTCACCCTATTGGGGTTCTTTACTACTGCCATTAGTTCTTTTACATAATCACCTACACATTGTGAGGTGATTGTGTATGACTCCAGTGCCTTAAGCACTGTCAGATTGCTCACTATGATTGTGATTTGTCTATTCTCATAGGCTCTCCCTCATAATTCGAGCACATGTTGTAATTGCTACTATTTTTGCTTGTAATTCTGTCGCAAGTGTCCCTAGGTTAAGAGAAATTATTTCTCCTTGGTCCGTTGTCTCGATTATTCCAGCATCTGTACTTTTTTCAATCTTGGTGTATTCCGTAAACCATACGGGATTCCCTGGTATCATAGGAGGATTGCCCTCAGCATTCTCCCGCCCATTCCAGGTTTGAATCTTGAAAGGTACGGAATTGCTGTGAACCTTGATTTTGTCGGATCTCATCCCCAATGGCCCAGGTGATTCAAGCAATCGCCTTTCCTTTGGCCAATAAGTTCGAATAGATACGCTCCTCTTATGGCTTTTGCCTGAACGGTGAGGTGCAGTGGCACCAACCCCAACAGCCTCTCCATCGCAGCCGTTGCACACGATTGCGGTTCATGTATATGTGTATGGTGCCCAGAGACACATCGGCCTGGCCTCGTCCCTTCGTTCACATTGACTGACCCGGAGTGAACAAAGTCGTCTCAGTCATTCGTCTTCACGTGCTTGGACAACAGCTGAGCCACCATTCCTACAGGTCATGACCCTTTAGAATCTCCTCGCTCAGGTGAGCCTTCTCACCGGTACAAGGCACAGAGTACCCGGCACACGTCAAGGGCCTGCAATCCCTAGGGAAGGATGGACATCTTACAAACATATCAATACTCAGGATTAACAAAGTTGTACGCCAAAATCCTTATTCCTAAAAACATCGTTCAATCGACAAAGTGTTTGGGATGTAATATTATATTATAGTTTTAGCAGTTATGATTGCACTTGTTCCAGCTAAATTTATATCGAAAAGAATTGAGAAATTAGACGAAAGAAAGGAAAGAACAGAAAAAAGTCTAATAGACATTACTATACAATTGAAAAACCCAACTTAATAAAAAATAATTAATCAATTAATTCATATTTTCTGAAGGGAAAAGTTATATGTAAATAACCAATGATTTGTTATTGACTGAATCCTATCCTAATATAATATTGGTTAAGCTTTATTGTTAATCAATAATAAAATACATCATTCCAACTATGATAAAAACTTTATGAATACTGACAATTGGAATAATTAATAAGTTCAGATTTTAACATGATCTGGTTCACATGAATGCATCACGCATCCTGGACCTTGTAATTTTTATTTATTTGAAAAAAATGTGTTCCTCACAACGAGAAACAAAACTAGTTTCGAATGAGAAGCAGAAGTAGGTAAAGCCGTGTTACCGTCTAGAACCGCTGATGCAGGATCAACATTGAATTCGGTACATCAAGTAGAGATTAGATTATTAGTAGAGGAAATGAATGCATAAAATTACCCAAACCTCTTGATTATTATCATATTGATAGATTTCAATGGTTACCATCTGCATTCGCTTCACTTTTTGGTTATTAAAAAATATCATCGTTAGAATTGTGGCGGTCGCACCTCCTGTAATTGCTACCATATTTTGTATCCCGCTGAGTTCACAACCGAATGGCTTAAAATCTATGTTCAAGTGGTTTTAGGAGTCGCTGATCACGAATTCGTCGAAAAAATTCCAAAATTCAAAATGGCGGCTACAAAATGGCGGTTCCAACTATAAAATTACATTTTCTAGCCTTACAGTTGATTTTAGAAACAAATATGAGAAGTCAAACAGTGTTTAGAATATCATTTTGTATGAGGATACTCTATTTTCATCATTTAACAACCATCCCTTACCCGACTCGTTAATCACCCCTCCCCGCATATCGGAAATCATAATTGAAATGGAAAATACAGTCAGGCCTTTGTTCTTAGAGAAAAATTCCAAGGTACACAAATGGTTCCATTTTCAATAGGAATTAATTATTACGCCTTATCCCTTTCGCCTCCAATTACCCCCACCACCTCACCACGAATAATATGTTGAAATGCATTTTGCAAATGGATTATTGGTTATAGGCAAAATTGTCGAGATACAAAATATATTTAGAATTAAAAAATTTACATAATGTAAGTATATTTATATGATCATTTTCCAACCCCTTTTCACCGTTAACTACTGAACTCTTTCGTCTATTATTAAGCCCGATTTCTGCATGATGATTAGTAAATTTTATATCAAAAAAATATCCTAATATTTTTCAAGAATAATCCTCCTTTTTTAGCCTCATCAACACGAAATAAAGAGGAGGGTAGTACATGGAAAATTCACATACAATATATATTTATATATGAAAAGTGAAATTGAAGAATTTTTTCCAAATATTGTCGAAGGATTTAAAAAAACTGGACCGAATGCAGAAGGTTTCATTTAAATCCTAACATATAATGAAAATCAAGAGGTAGATGCATACATTTCCTCTACTAAGTTACGTCTACCGGGATTTATTCGGGTACCGGTACTGGGGGTCTAGACACTATCTAAATTCACATAGTAAGCTCGTGTCATTTGATGCTGAAAATCTTTTTGTAAGTATCTCTGTAGAATTCACTGTAGATTCAATTAAGGAAATTAAAGAAATATTAAGCATAATCTGACTTTGTATAGATCAAAACTACTTCACGTTTAATGATGAATTATGCAAACATGCCACTGGGATCCACATTTCTTGACGAAATATTCTTGAATCATTTGGAAAATCAAATATGCTCTTCATCATAAAACATAATATGAAAGTTTGTCACTGGCACCATCTCGTTGATGACGTGAAAGCCTGTTACAACATGTCAACTAAATTCATTTATCTCTCACATATAATTGGATTACATCCAGATATAGAATTCATTTCAGAAATAGACAATAACAATTCTTTGTTCTTTTTGAAATCAAGTATTGCCTGTACAAATGATAGATATACATTGGTAATTTTTCACCAGTCAACTCCCACATATACCACCAATAAGAACCCATCCTGCATCCTCACACGCATAGTCATATCACTTAGCAGCATATCAATCAATCAATCAATCAATCAGAACGAGAGAGGACAACTCCCAAGTCCTTAGACCGCTTGATTGGTTTCATTGTGTGCCCCTTGATACCAATACTTAACCCAGCAGGCCTACGGCAGTGCCGAAGGCTTGGATTCTGCATGGACTGATGTTTCTTACGTTCTCAGGCGGCTTGTATATGCGCGGCCGAGGTATTGTAGCCTACGAAAAGTCAGTGCTTGACATTCTGCAAGGATATGAAAAGCAGTTTCGACCACCTCTCCGCATCTACTACAAACTGAGTCAACAACGATGCCAATTGAGTGTAGATGTTTGTTCAGATGGCAGTGTCCTGTGAGGAGTCCTGTCACCAGTTTTGAGCCTCTTCTACTTATAGAGAGAAGGGTTTTCGAGCTTTTGGTCGAGAACTACGCGATCTGAAGCTTCTACTGCCTCATACCGGGGGCACTGCGCCAAACCGGGAGCTACTGTCTATCCAGTAGCTCTCTGAGGGCGTAAAGCCCGATGGTCGATGAGATTCTGATCGCTGGATTGGGGTCAGAGGTGCCTAGGGAACACCGTTTGGCCAATTCATTGGCCCCTTCGTTTCCGTTCACGCCAGAGTGAGCAGGTACCCCTACTAGCAGAAGTTTGTTCCATCTGGCTAATTCGGCCAGGCTCTCCCTACCTCCCTACACTCCAAAACAAGTCAGTCTATGGGAGCGAAGTGCGCCCAGGGCTGCTCGGATGTCAGTGCAGATATAAAGCCGCCTACCTCGGTAGTTTAGCCTCACGTTTTCCAGGGCACATGTCCTGATTGCACAGATCTCAGCATGGAAAACGGTCAGGTGAGCACCCAGAGGAACTGAAAGCTTCTTTCTGGGTGTGCACGAGCAGACTCCGGTTCCACTATACTCTCCAGTCTTGGACCCGTCCGTGAACCACATGAGGTCCCTGGAGGAAGTGGTCTCGTGTTCTTGTACTCCAGGCTCGTTATCTGGATAATGAAGACGTCTGGTGTTTGGAACCTGACCACAGCCGCTATCGGATCCTGCTTCAGTCGGAGAATCGGGCAGCTTTCAGCAGTCCAATCCTGGATTTGGCCATGACCGCGTCACGGACGCAACGACCCACTGCCCCAAACCGCCGCCACTGTTTTGATGGGGAGCTGTAGGGGGACAATCATCACCAGGACCTCGAGAGCCTATCACGAAGCGGAGTATCACTTAAAGTGATAAGTTTACCAGACTAGCTTTCAAATAATAGCTCAGGGATAAGTAAAACAAGTTCAACTAGCTGGATATTAAATTGGTTTATTTGATGATAGACCAGATTGTCAGATATAGAATAAATATATAGTAGATCAATGTATGGGTGAAATGAATGAAATGAAATGTGAGTGAAAATGATATTTATTAACTCATCGGTCATAATTTAGCTTAATGATACAATTTCCTTACATGATTTAGGTATTATGAATCAGGCAACACGACACCACCTGGTATATACACAGAGAAAGGATAAACAGAATCTATAATGAAACGTCATATATAAATAACATAAACGGTAATACAGAAAATTTTACCATACATTCCGGAGACCTCAGAGAAAATTAAGAAGTGATGAAAAAAGTATGATTTAAATGTTGCACATAACTAACTGTGTTGGTAACTATCTTTCAAATCTAAAACCTCTGACCTAAAGATCAACCCACACAGTATACAAATTATCTCTAAGCAATATTCGCAAAAAAGAATGTATGTACTAGAAACATAACCTCACAAAATTTCACCGCCTTTGCTTTGGTTTTGATTATAACCATCAGTTCGATTACAAAAAAGTTAATATTTTAAATGAAGGAACCAATCATTATAAAAGATTTATCCTGAAGAGGATTCACATAACACGTGCCTCCAATTTTGTAAAACAGCAGATACGTCTTCTGAAGATGGTAGTGGGACGTAAAGGCAAAAATTATCAGCATATGTGTTAGTGTGACTTATTTCTCGAGAATTCATATATAATTCATACTTGGGTCAAGAATCATTATTATTGAAAATTACTTAAAATAATGTATGGGATGATTGTTATGCTGCTTACATTTACGTCTTAGAAATTACGAGAATCTCATAGATTACAATGATAATTTTACTTAACCGGAACATTCTATACAGGTGTCCCAGATTTTAGTAGCAGAACTTTAACAGTCGATAGAAAATTTGATTTTGAGAAAAAAGTTCCTATTAACATATATTCACCGACGCTTAATTTTTGAGATACAGAGGGTGTTGAATTATATACAAAATTTCTTAATTTTGTGTGTATCTCCGAAGATAATCGAGACGTCTTGATGAAATTTGGTACCGTGGATGAGTAGATAGGTTACCACATTTGCACATAATTTGGGACCGGTATTACTGCCAGTGGCGTAGATATAAGTATTCAATAACAATAAATTGACCCGAAAAGTGTTATCACCCTGTACAGGTTACCTTTTAGTAACAAATTTCGATGCAGAATTCAAATCAAAACAAATAAGGTGCCTTGATATTTATTCGTACCTAGCACCGTTTCACGACAAATTTGATTTTTGTGATTAATTACCACCACCATGAAAACTGGAAAAAGGTTTTCGTTGAAGTTAGAAGATCTACTGTACGACGTTGTGAACAATATATACGAGAAAATGGGAATCAATTTGAACAATTTCTTTAAAATTAATATACAAAATTTAAAAAATGGTGTCTTGTTAACTCTTGTTGGCGGACTTACTATAAATTAAAGTGCATTGTTGTATTTATCTGGTTTAAACATTTTTGGAAACAAAAATTTGTTATTCGGCCGTTCTTTGTAATGTATCGCTGTAGAGATTAGAAAAGACAGCTCATTCTATTTTTGTCACTCAACGACGCTCTTTAATTTAAGGTTCCTCTTTTTTCAATTTTCACCCGATTTTCATGGGGGTGGTAATTAATCACAAAAATTGAATTTGTCGTAAAACGGTGCCAGGTACAAGGAAATATAGACCTTATTTGTTAAGATTTGAATTCTGCATTAGTTTGTTCCTGAAAAGTATACTTTACAGGGCGATACCTCTTTTCGGGTCTATTTATCGTTATTAAATACCTATATCTAAGCCACTGGAAGTATTACCGGTCTCAAATTATGTGCAAATGTGGTAACTTAGCTACGCATTCACGGTACTAAATTTTATTCAGACATTTCGATTATCTTCGGAGATACGAAAAAATTAAGAAATTTTTGATAAATTTCAACACCCTTTATCTCAAAAATTAAACGTGTGTGCATATATGTTAATAGGAACTTTTTTACTCAAAATCAAATTTTCTATCGACTGTTGAAGTTCTGCTACAAGAACCTGAGACACCCTGTATATTCAGAAGAAAGGTCAAAACAAAAAAAGCAACCAAGTTGATATCTGTAATTGACCGTTCTTAATAATTTTGTGAATAACTTTCCCATCCCAACCCATAATCTACCCCTTCCTACATAATACTGTTGTGTCACTTTCGTCTACCATCATATATGAAAATAAGTAATATTAACCCTAAAAATATAACCGAAAGTAAGGGCCGATAAGCTCATAACCATACTATTTTATAGGTTTTCATAGTATAGACGTCTTTGATAAACTATAAAAGAGTTCACACTGTGGATACACTATAACACTATAAATAATAAATAATCATCGTTATCCACTTTTAAGTGAATAATGGTGATTATTTCTTATTTCTAGTGTTATTGTGTATCCACAGTGTGAAATCTTTTATAGTTTATCATCAGTGTAAACTAATTTAGAAATCCAAATCTGCCTGTTTAAAGACTATTTCGGGTTAATATTGCAAACAAATGATTACTCTCAGCTGGAGATAAATCGGAATAGATTGCTTTTTCTCGCATACATTTCCATCACGTCTAAATTACCTAGATATTTGCCGTACTGTATATCACTCTTAAAACAGAGTATGGTGTGACCTGTATTCAAATTATGTTCGGCTAACGCTGATTTTTGTTCATATGGACAAAATGTTCTTTATACCGAGTTAAAATTTTCCTTCTAGTTTGACCCACAAAGCATTTTTAATTGAAAGCTAAAAGGTCTTCAGTACTTTAACAGTAATTCCAGTGGATAAGGTTGATTATTTCTTATTAATAGTAGACGTGTTTGACTGTCATTTGCGACGATTCACATAATTTTTATCCGAAGTTTGGATACAAAAGAGACAACTAAAATGTGAGTTAACGAATTCGTTGACTAATGGTAAACGAAAAATTATTGTGTCACACATACAGGAAACGCATCAGCAGCCCTTTGCTATCAGTTGTCCTCGCTTCGCTTCACTTGCTCGTGCAGGTAAAAGCCACGGGCTGCTAATACTCACTTTCTGTCCTTTGAATATAATATACTATATTGTACTTTAGGATGAAATACATTATATATAAAAATTCTTGGGAAATAGGTCACAATAACACTCTGTTTTAAAAAAATTTTTTGTCTTTACGTACGTTTCGGTCTCACGACCATCATCAGAAGACTCACTATGTAAAAATAAAAAAAGGGGTTTATTAAAACTAATTATATCACAAGCGTCCAAATCGCACAAATTTAATTCCAATCAAAAGAGCCCACGCCGTCGAAACGAACCGAGCCACGAATAATCGAAATTGTATCGTCAATATTGAAGTATAAAAATTCTTTTGTAGTAAGAATCCGCTATTCAGTAATATTCTCAAAATGTATGAGTTCATGTTGGTATTCTCACATCAACTGAAGACGAAGTTATTTGTCGAGTACCTACCCTCGACCCAGATGTGTAATTTATGAGATACTTAGAAGGTTCAGACCTGTACTGGAATATTACTACAACGCATTCTTCTTAAAAACATTTTCAACAATTATAAAGACGTATGTAGGAATTTGCAAGAGATTATTTAATCAAATTAGTATGAATATGACTTAGATTTTGTGTATCAGCCCTATGGTTTACAGACTTGGAATCCCGTGAATCATCTCCAGGATAGATCTTTTATAATAATTGGTTTCCTTAGTTAAGATATTAACATTTTTGTAATCAAATTGATGGTTATAATCAAAGCAATGCTTAGCAAGGGCGGTGGAATTTTCTAAGTTATTATTTCTTGTGCTATAATTATGGCCATACATTCTTTTTTGTAAATATTGTTTAGAGATCCCAGTATAGGTTCCATCACAATCTAAACAATTCAATTTATATACTGTGTGGGTTTGTTTATCTTTAGGTATTACAGCTTTTAGATTTGAGAAATATTTCCCAACACAGTTAGTAGGTTTATGCGCAACATTTATATCATACTTTTTCAAACACTTCTTGATTTTCTCCGGAATGTATGGTAAAGTTATAAAATTGTCTGTAATACCTTTTATGTTATTCTTATATGACGAACCATTATAGATTTTGTTTATTCTCTCTTCAATGATAGGCTTGAAAAAGTTTTTTGGGTAGCCATTCATTTCTAGTGTATTACGAACAATATTTAAATTTTTGGGGCGGTCATCTGCGTGGGACAATTTTATCGCGCGGTCCGTAAGGCTGTTTATGACACTTTTTCTATAACAAGCTGGTGCAACGGAATTGAAGTGAAGATAACGTTGAGACCAAACTTCTTTAGTAAACCAAGAGGTTTTTATTTTTCCATCTGCATCGTGCCAAATGTTCATATCTAGGAAATTTATGTTTTTGTTTGATTCTATTTCACAAGTGAATTGAAATTTACAGTGGAAACTCTTAAATTTATCAATTACATATTGAATTTTATTGTTGGGAACACACATAAGGCAATCGTCTACATATCGTTTAAAGAAAACAGGCCGAAAATCTAATGAACTCATAACAGATTCCTCTAGGCACTCCATAACGAGATTAGCAATGGTAGCTGAAATAGGAGATCCCATTGCTGTGTCGAATATTTGTCCAAAATATTGCTCACCATACTGAAAGTATGTGCATTCTAAACAAAATTTTACTGCATTAATAAATTCCGATTGATCTAGAGGTGTGTGGTTTTTAATCCCTGCCCAACGTTTTTTAATGCTACTCAATGCCAAAACGACAGGTATATTTGTAAATGAAGAAACAACATCCAAGGAAATCAGTTGATGGTTTACGGGTACAGATTGATTTTTTATAAATTCATTAAAATGCCATGAGTCTTTCACATAGAATTAATTTTTTCCTAATATATTATTGATAGATTTTAGTAGAAATTTTGATAAATTGTAAGTAGGCGCTCCAATATTACTAACAATGGGTCTTAGAGGTATATCATTTTTATGTAGTTTTGGAAGCCCATAGATATAAGGTGCTAGCCGATTATGGCAAATTAATTTATTTTTTAATTCAATAGGGATTATCTTATTTTTATGCCTCAATTTATTCATGTTATTTTGTACTGATAAAGTAGGATCAGATTCTAATTTTTTATAAGTTGTTTCATCATTTAAAAGGTTTCTTATTTTGTTTTCATAATCATTTCTATGCATTATGACGGTCTTATTACATTTATCCGCGTTCAAAACTAATATCAGAGGGTTAGCATCTAAGAAATCTTTTGTTATTTTTGTATTATAGTTAAAACGATTGTTTGCAATACCTATTTCTGCTTTCTGTTTGTTCTTTTTGATTGTTAAGATGTTACAAACTTTGTTTCTAATTTAATTTTTTTCTTCTAAACTTTTATTCCTAATTCCAAATTCTAAATTTGCAATAATATTGTCAATAGGCAATTTTTTATTATTATTAGGCAATGCAAACTTCGGACCTAAGCTTAACGTATGCTGCACTTCATCCGGAATTTTTGTGTCTGTTAGATTTTTCAACCATTGTTCGTTGATATTTTGTTTTTCATAAACTATTAGCTAAGAATATTACTGAATAGCGGATTCTTACTACAAAAGAATTTTTATACTTTAATATTGACGATACAATTTCGATTATTCGTGGCTCGGTTCGTTTCGACGGCGTGGGCTCTTTTGATTGAAATTAAATGTGTGCGATTTGGACGCTTGTGATATAATTAGTTTTAATAAACCCCTTTTTTCATTTTTACACAGTGAGTCTTCTGATGATGGTCGTGAGACCGAAACGTACGTAGAGACAGAAAAAAAACAGAGTGTTATTGTGACCTATTTCCCAAGAATTTTTATATATAATTCATACTGGGTCAAGAATCTTTATTAGGATGAAATACATGTAGCTTAGTTGATAGCTCGCTTTGGAAATATCACTGTGTGACGGAACAATTGACAGCCAATTAAACTATGCAGTTAAATTTAAATTTGTATTTTATTTCACTATTCTAGATATTTTTTAATATGTTTCATAATAAGTGTGAAAAAATGAAGTTTAAACATCAATTCGGTATTCGTTGATAGAAATACTCGTATAAAATAAATTGCAAAATGCATTGAAATGAAACGGATATTAGAAGTTTCATGAAGTCCATTATTCTTAAATATATTTAGATCCAAAAGTTTTTCGAAGTTTCCAACTTGAAGCGAACTCACTCAGGTTTGTTATTAAAAAACGTTCTTTGTCGTAACGGCGCTTTCTTTGACTTGTAAAGAAAACAGTGGTGAATCATGCCAAACTTCAATTAATTACAGCAAAATGTAAAGGTTAACTAAACTTATTTCAATTACATTTTCGAATATAAAAGTTTTCAATTTATTTCAATGAATTCACTCAGTTGATCACAAAGTTCCAGTAATATAATATGAATGAATTGATATAAATAGCATCAGCTTCGTTCGATAGCCTTTGAAAAATGATTTGTATGTTACAACGAAAGTGGAAGAAAAAATAAAACTAAGTAATAATAATAAGATAATAATAATAAGAAAATTATTAAAAGAAAATTCAGGATTCTTACATTTTAGATTTACATTTACATATTCATTATAATAATATAAAAATAATAATGATAAATTCATTTTTTTAAATAAATTTAGAATATAATATATAATGGGTCTCACAAAGAAGTTCAAGTGTCTTGTGTGTGAAATTTATAATTACCATAATTTGTTTAAAAGAAAAAAGTCTCTTTAGATTAATAATAGATATAACACATTGAAGACTGTAGTCATTTTTTCATTTTACTTTTGAAGAGATTGATAGAATTGCAATTTTGTATATTAGGTGGTAATTTGTTACAATATTCTAGGAGCAAGAAATGTGAAACATCTTTAACCAATAAATTTTGCAGTTCTTGGAATAACAAGTCCATGTTCACCATATCGGATATAGTGACTATGGTTGATTCGATTTGATTCTACAAGATCACATTTCTGGCGGAAAAGTAAAGCTAAGCAAAAAAGTTGTTTTACATCCAGCATTTTTAACTCTTTAAATAATAGTACGATGGATACATTTACATGAAAATGAATATATTAATTCAAAAATATGGACAACCTACAAATTATCTTCAAAAGCATCAAATAAATGTACTTCGGTCACTAAGCTATCGTCTTCAGTAGAAGAAAGGAAACGTAACCGTATTGAGCATCAATTAGACCTTGAAATGGAACATGTTCTCTATATATTCTGGTATGGTAACCTCCTTAATTTTGCTGTAGCACCAACATACTCCTTTGTTCACTGACAGGACTATCAATTTTCTCCAACTTCATTAAATGTTTTGTTTAGACACAAGCAACCAGCATCCCGTTATAGTTATTCCGTCGAGTCGAAACATATTTGGCGTCTTATCTCGTCTCTTCTCGCATTATTTCATCTCGTGTCGCCTGTTTTTTATCTAGCTATCTATAGGCGAAACAAAACCAGCTAACACGAGACGGGATATGTCGAGACGGCATCCTAATTCCTATGGTTTAGGGTGCTTTATTACCGACAGTGGCCGCATGGCAAAGTTAATTTATTACCAGAATGCATATATTACCAGAGTGCGTACTGTTTATACAATGTTATGTGCGATGCGGGAAATTACGCCACCGAATGATGGCAATTGATAAGTTGAGGGAGTTTTCCTAGTCTTGACCAAGGTATAAGAGAACGACTTGCGTATAGTAGGTATTATAGAAATCTTAGATATCACCCACAGAATCATACATTAGGTACTTCATTTTGGTTGAGATAATTTTCGCTTCAAATGGAAGGAAAAGGATAGAATCGGTGACGCATTCCTCATCCAAAAACCCAAATAGCTTAACCTTGGCGAGATTATTTAGTTTCTATGGACGATACTAGGTTCAACCTCTGTGACATGTTGTGATAACTATATTGTACATGATGCAGAAAGCAGTGGTTTGAACGTAGGTCGTAGAGGTATCATGTAAATAGAGGTAAAAATCGTTATGTTATATTAATCATAATTGAGATAGAGGTATCCTCTACTCTAGTTTTTCAATACGTTTTACCTCGTCCACATTTCCCCTATCGTCATCCGTTTTTATAGCTATTCTGTGTATTCTATGCGGGGAACCAAGACCGTCTATGACAAGGCCTGTGCGCTCGATCGTGACTTCGCAAGCTGCAATGGCGACAGTGAAACAGAAGTTTTATTTATTCTTCAAGACATATATAAAGACTTCCTGTTTAAACCAGACGTAAACTGAGTCCTTAGTTGGACCCCATATTCATTGAATACCTTAAGGTCTAATTTAACATTTTGACGTTCCAAATTTGTGGGTAGAGTGCTCTCAATTTCAAAAAATTATCAAATTTTAACAATTTATCATGTTCCAGTTCATGTATTTTTGAGGCATAAATTGAGGCAATGTTGAGATACTGCGTGAGCGTTTCTCGCTATATCAATTTGTTTCGACCACTGCATTCTCTCATCACACACAATATAGCATAGAAGTCGAGACCAGACCAGACAAGGTCTTTATCATGTCTCGAGGGGAATTTGTGTCGAACTCGAGACAAGACGACACACCTTTTATCTCGTCTCTAAGCTTATGGATATTTGGTGCAGACACACGAGTAAATTTCTTAAGAAACTTCAAATTCTTAGCAACCCAGATCTGAGCATTGTTGCTCCGTTTTTGAATTTATGTTGATGGCTTTGTGCTGGTTGATATGTTGACACTGTAATTGGAGTCAACGGATCCGTTCCCTCATAATGATACTAGCTGTGGTACGCAGGCGACGCCCGCAGAAGCAGCTAATACCCGTAGAAGAAAGCGTCGGCTGAGCTACCGCGATGTCATTCCTCAAGTTTAAACACTTGAATAAAAATATCTCTAATGAGTAGAAACGGCTGAAGGCGAAGAAAGACGTGAACTCATTTTCTATGTCAATGTTCATTTTTATTGACTGGGATATATGATATGGTCTGTCACGGACATTATGTGATTCCCAATGTATGAACTGTCTGTTATGTAAGCGTTACCTCTCTTGTTGATGGTTATGTGTTGTCTGTCATATCATAGACAGTGTCAACTGTGATAATGATCTATTATCTATGTATCTGTATGTCTTTTACGTGACTATATTAGCAGTCACAAACGTCAAAATATGTATCTCCCTTACGCCATTTTTGAATTGAGTTTCAACCAATCGGTTCTGGTGCCTATGTCGTATGAGGAATATATCTGTCAAGTTAAGTCGGTTTTGCTTTATTGTTTCGGAGATTCCGTGATGAATGAAAAGTTATTTCAAGGTTTCTTTGCCTAATTGACCACAATTTCGTGTAAGTAAATCAAGAGATATAGAATAGGCTCATACAATATTTTTTTTTATTTCATAATTCAAAAGTACTGTACTCAAATAGTTTAACTACAAATTTTTTTTCTCTATTTACATGTTTACAGCCTAAAATTAATATTTGATATACGTACGCATCTAAACGAGGCGTGGCTCATTGTGACGTCACTATACGTACGGTTGATGGGCGCCAGACAAGAGGTATTCGTTATTAGTCAACTCGGGTCAGTTTTCGTTGTGTGTTAACTATAGGTATCGTAAATTTACTGTCTTTTGATTTATAATGAGCGATGCAAAGAGTTTTCGCAAAAGTTGCGTGATACCAGAGTGTAGGAATACATCTATAAATGCACCGGATATGCTATTCATTTGTTTGCCTGCCAACCAGAAAGTAAAAAGCTTGGCAGCGTGCTATGCGTAGAACTGATTTTGTGTCTGACAAAGGATCGAGATACTGTTATGAAGATCATTATGATGTGAGCATATCAATATAATGAGGATAAGTTTAATTTCTAATACATCATTCTCATATCAGATTGAAAAGGGCATAGAAAATTACATGTACTTAAAAACTATGAAAAGTGGCAGAATAGAATGAAGCCAGGTGTAATACCGCATATTTTTGATTGCCAAAAAGACCGCACTTATTCACATAGTACCAAACCTAGGGAAGTATTAAAAAAACGAGAAAAACTAAATATTATGCAGACTTACATGACTGAAATTTCTGATAATGATTTGGCTGCTCTTAATGAAGAAACAGAAAGAGAAACTTCTACTGCGACACAAACCGCGGATCGTGGTATTCAAGTGAATTTGTAGTGTAAGTATAGAAGAATACTTCTGATAAAATCTAGTGTGCTTACTTAGCGTTATAATTTTACTCCTTTCATTTCACTGCTGATAAAGTCCTTATTTTTGTTGAAATAGTCCATATCATAAATATATCCACTTCTGCTAGATTATCAGAATCAGCTTTCATGAATCCAGCTTTCAATGCGTACATTTCAAAAAGAACAACACATATCACCAACAGGATAAATACACAAGCGATGCCGCGGCCACTAGAGTACGTGTGCGTATAGTGACGTCACGCGCTGTTCTCGGTACTTTTCCAACAGCGCAACTTCAACTTGAATTATTTCAGTACAGGATAAAGCTATTGGTCTAAAATTTTTTCCAGTATATTAGGGGTCCAGACACTACAAGAAAATCCATAAAAAGGTTATAATGTTAATTTTACTGAACGATCCTATTAAATATTCAGAATTATGAAGATAACTTAGATAATTTAACATATGATCATGAAGATGAATAAACGTGAAACATTGAACCATAGGCGGAATTTTAACTCACATTCCTGGATGTCTGGTCCAGCGTGTTTACTAATTACACAACTGTGGTGCCGTCAGAGTCTTATACTTTTGTAAATATATCTCTCTCAAATGATGGTAGATCATTGATAAACACAATGTGATTCGATGATCCGCTCTAGATCAACTATTAACGCACATTCATCTAAAGTTCAATCGTTTTGCATAGAGGAGTGTTGCTATGGTTGACAATTGATTGTCTATGATTAAACAGAAAAAAATGAACCGAAAATTAACTTGAAATTCCATTTCTCTTGTCACATGCGGATTTTTGGTTGCCCAGTAAACAAGGTTCCTTCTGTCGAAAACATCTTCTCTATAAAATTTTGATTCATCAGTCGATATCTTGTTGAGACAATCTCCTCCCATAGTTCGATGCTTTGTGGATCGTCTGGAGGCTCAAGAGCTTGAACTGTATGAAATTTGTAGTCATACATTCCATGTTCCTTGAGAATCCCATGAATTGATGGAAGCTTCACATCTAAATCATAAACTGCACTACGGAAGAAAGCTTGAGAATTTCCGTGGAAATATGCCAAATCATGTATTGCGTTGTCCACATTACCTGTCACAGGTCTAGGCAAGGTTGCTTTAAAGATGATCCAAACATTTCAAAATTTTCACTCATTCTAATAAATTCATTCGAGGTGGATTAGGATACTTTTCATTGAATGTTCTGCTGATATTGTTAAATTGTTAAATTGACCATGAATGATGAATAAATCCATCAAAACCTCATTAGAATAATTGGTTTCGGCCATAGTACTATCACAGGAATTATGTCAGTTCTCTGACATAATGAAGTTGATAGCCTATTATCTAAATCACTATCAATAATTATTTTATTGACGACGAGTTCTTAACTCACAAGCTGTACGAGATCGGTATAGGGGAAGTATAAAAACGTAGATGAGAAAATGTCATAGCTTTCCAAATAAGTAATAATAAACAGAGTGTTCTATTTGAAAAAACTGAATTTCAGTCATTTCCATGAGTCTACGGGAGGAACGTACTTTTGAGCCTTCCTGTTTGCTTAAACAGAGATCCGGTTCATCGGCAGAACTTATGCAGCTATAATCCAGATTGAAATGTTTTGAAAATTTGCATTGTGAAAAAATCGATATTTTTCAATTGGCATATTTTGCACAAAAATTTGACAAATTATTTCTTAGCGCGAAAACTGTCACGGATAGGTATAGGGAATTATCAAGGAATATTATAGGGAATCCTATAAGCATTCCAAAAATTATGTAATATACTGGACGTTCTATTTGAAATAACAAAGTAGCTAATACTTTCTGATACGATCAGCAACACTATTCATCCATATTGATGAAAATAGATAGAGCATGTTTGATTATCCACACCCACAAATTTTCGAATTTCGAGTTACAACGATAGGAGCCGATCGCTTTGATAGCCGCTCAGATTAGCTGCGACCACGTTGTTTCTGTTCTAGCTCTCGTGCACGCTAGTGGTACCCATTTATTTCTGCCTGAAAAATGGTATAAGCATCGAGAGTAACGGATAGTTCCACTACAACCGTATAATTCGGCTCCAAATCTTGAGGTTTTTAGGAGCCCTCTGCAAAACTGCGATCGCCCTCAGTGAGTCCGTTTTATTCCGAATCCATTCCTATTTCTGGGAAGATGATGTTGAAGGGGAGGATAGTGTTAGTAACTCGTCCACTCTAAATCGTGCAACTTTTTGGGGAAACATATAACATAACGGTTGCTATTCGACTTCCCGACGTATCTCCACACAAATAACTTCTAATCATTGATCGGTGCATGTTATCCAGATCTTCGGAAGAGAATAAAAATTATGAAGAATTAAAGATAACTGTTCTGTTCGTAACATGATGAAAAACATGACGAACTTCTGCCTTGGCACCAACTCTGTTTCCGTTCCATATCAATGATTTGATGGAAGTGACCTCTTGTCCTGTCTACAGCTCTACAGAGGATGGTAAATTGCAAACCACTTTCTCGTTTACTGTATCCAATATTATCTAATGATGCCAGATAAGCCAGACAGAGAGATGGTGGATGCAATGAATGAAGATCTGGCAACGATTTTAAAATGAGGATCTGATATAGTATACTCAGTTTAATGCAACCAAAACTCGAGCTTGTATTTTGTCCACGAAGACGGATACCAAAATCCCTTATGAAATGTTTTTCGTTTTTAGATGTTAAATAAAAAACAACAATATCAATTAAAACTCGTTTTATTTATTGTTAAATTAAAGAGCAGCTCTTGAAGTTTATTCACGAGAAACAACCGTGTGCAAATGCGCACCATTCGCTTCTTCACACTCATTTAACCTGGAGCTAAAATTTTCAATCACTCGCTGGAGCATCGTTCTTGGAATAGAGTTGATTTCTTCAGTGATTCTTTGCTTCTAAACATTCAGGTTGGATGGCAATGGATTGTAAACTTCACTTTTCAGGTAGCCTCATAGGAAAAAATCAGCAGGCGTTAAATCAGGGCTCCTCGGTGGCCAGTTGATGTCCCCTCGGCGGCTTATCACTCTTCCAGGGAATAAATCGTGAAGAGCAGCTAATGAGTCATTTGTAACATGAGAGGTGGCTTCATCTTGCTGGAAAAAGGTGTTGCGGTTGTAGCCATCCTGGTTTTACATTTCTGTAGCTAATTCAATTCAAAAACGGAAAACATTCTGAGACACCCTTTATAATGATGTCAGGTAATATATTCCAAAGAAGTTATCCATATCCAACCTTGGTATCACCACCAGCAGGACCCTTTCATTGGACGCTTCACAAAAACTTGGTTTTCTATTCCGTGTCAAGAGCTATTCTAAATCCCAGCAGCCCCTCATAATCTACAAAGCATAGATTCAATCTGTCCTGGAGTACAGTTCACATATTTGGAGGTCAGCTCCAAATAAACGCTGAAGCACCTGATAGATGATGTCAGACTCACGAATTCATTTACCCCTCTAGAACATCGTAGAACTGTGGACAATATCTCACTTTTCTGAAGAAATTTACATGGTCGGTGCTCATCAGCTCTCGTCTAATATTTCACCACGATATATTCCAGGTAGGCGAACTAGACGAGCTCTAGCTGGTTACCCTTTCCTTATAAATAAGAGATATTATTATTATTTCTTATTTATAGTGTTGTATTGCATCCACAGACCTGCTGTACTTTTTTTTCCAGACTCAATTTTTCTATAGAACGGAGAAGTTGTGGAACTGTTTGCCTAGTGAGGTCTTTCCTCATGTATATATTCGCCATGGTGTCAAGTGAGGTAGTACGCGGACTATTGTGCTCTTCTTGTTCAAATAAAATAAGTCGGTATGCCAATGTTATTAATTGTACCAACTGATATCTAAGTTCTCATTGGAGTAGTGTGACTAATAATATAGATGTTAACTCTTCCTGTACTAATTTCATATCCAAATTACAGCATTCACTCAATAAGTTTTCCCCTGTGAAGTTCCACAAAAATCAAAACAAGTCGAATAATTGGCTCACTAAAGGAATAAGAACGTCCAACAAAAATAAAAAAGAATACTATAAGCAATATGAATTAGGCATTATCACAGAAAATTTCTTCAAGACCTATTCTAGAATCTTCAAAAAGGTTTTTGTAACCGCTAAACGAATGAATAACAATCATTTTATTCAAAAGGCTACTAACAAAAATAAAACATCTTGGCAGATTATTCGAAATTGTAAAAGAAATAATACCAAAACATTTTTCATGCACAAAATTTTCAAATAAACAATGAATCTGAAAAAGAAACACTGAATAGAATAAACAACTTTTATATTAACAACGGAAAGAGCAGTACAATTGATGTAGGGGCTAATAATATAAAGGCTTCAATTTATCCTTCCAACTCACTATACCTATATGAAACCAATGAAACTGAAATCAATTTAGTAATTGATAATCTGAAGAATACAAATGCCAATGACAAAACTCATAAAAACTTTTAAACTTCACCTACTAGCCCCGCTAAAACATATACTTAATTAACGTCTCTTTTTCAAACGGAATTTTTCCAGAATGTCTAAAAGAAACGATAATTTTACCTCTGTTAAAAAAAGGTGATTACACTAATCTGAACAACTATGGATCGATTGCTCTTCTGAATAATATAGCAAAAATAATAGGAAAAATTATTCACAATAGAATATTGAATTTCATGATACAACATAATATATTTAACCCTAATCAGAAGGCTTATATTAAGGTAAGATCAACAGACCGGGCCATTTATCAAGTAATCAACAACATAGTAAATTCGTTAAGTAACAAACATGAAGTAGCAGTGCTATTTTTTTATCTATCCAACGCTTTCGACTTTGTAAATCATAACAGACTACTTAACAAACTATTCTGTCTAGGTGTCAGAGGTATTGCTCATAACCTAATTAAAACGTATCTTTCAAATAGAAAACAGAAAATAGTAATTACATATAACCGTCATGAGTAATGAGGTTGCTCTGTTAGCATACAATTCATACGTAAATTCTGTAATCAAATATGCTATAATTTTTTGGGGTGACTCAACAGACATTTATAGAATCTAAGTACTGCAAAGAAGATGTATAATAAATATCTTCAAACTAATATATCGAGAGTCATGTAGACCATATTTTATAAGACACAGAATACTAACCATATCTTCAATGTATACACTAGAATGTGCCTGCTTCATTAAGAAACATTATGAAGAGGAACATAGTTTGTTGGTCTTGTAAGGCACATCCCCTTACAAGACCAAACTCAGATGTATAGAACCACGAAAAACGAATCGATCAGAATTTATAACCATGTTCCGGAAAATTTGAGGAATCTCGATTACAGAAGTTTTGAAAACAGACTAAAATCATGTCTCATAGAAAAATGTTATTTTTATGATTTTAATACTCAGCTATAACTACTTAAATATATATGTAACATTATCTCAATTTTCTACCTATCTGTCCTGACGCATTCCATACCGTATTTTTCTTGGTCTCATGAATGAAAATTACTTATTATTATCATTATTATTATTATGAATTTAACCTCCAAACTCAATGAAAACTGCAAAGTCTATTTCTTACCACAACTTTTCTTCGCTGACTCATACGATGTTCTACGAGCATTTATGTTTCTCTCCTGTAGTCAAAATATAAGAAAATATAAATTTTTCTAAAATGTGTCTCCCTTTCGTGCAATAAAACATTCACCAGAATTGGCAACAACTTATTGAGTTTTATAAAGTACCAACAAAAGCTTTAGATTCCTTTGAGTATAGAAGGTATTGTTAGTTTGAAATTAAAAAAATATCAAATTGATTGATCTAATGTTTTGATTGAGAATGAATATTAAGATACAGATAATGATAAAACAATGTTTTATACGTCAATGAAAATAGAATTCAGCGTAAACTTATAAGCTACGCTCATGAAACGGGAACTTCATTCAACAACACAACATGTACTCGTAATTGGAATAATTCTACTTGAAAACTAATTATACCATTACATTTCAGTTATGCAATTATTCTCAATTGAATAACCACGAAGAGGAAATATGCGCATCGCCACAACAATAACATAGTAACCGAAGGGCAGCGGTTATCAGATCTGGAATGTCTTTTCTGATCGATGATATCTGGTTCGAATTAGAAACAACGTGGTGGACCGACTAACGTAAAGTTGATCACGTTGGCTTAGGCCCAAAACTTCGAGCCCGTGAATTCGCAGACTATGACAACACGAGAGGTAGTGCTACATGGAGGTTCACCATGGGGTTTCCGCATGTATGGTGGTATTGACGTACAGCAACCAATAAAAATATCCAGGGTGAGTCTTCTAACGCTTAAGCTTGAGTACTTCCATTGTTCACTTGAACAAGTAGCACACTCGGATCGTTTTACGAAATGCTTATTTTTAGGTTGTTTATTCACGTGGTTCAATAAGAATATATTGTTTGGTTAGAATTCCATTTGTTTTCATTGAATCATCGCTTGGATGTCTGAGAGATGCATGTCAATACGTTATTGCAAGACTCTCTGATCGCATAACTTTGTAAGATTAGTTGACTCAAAATAAAATAGCTGCAACAACTTAACAGTTGAATGTGGTTTATTCATTATATAAGGAATATACCAGCTGTTTAGGGAGGAAATAGAAAGACATGTCTAGGAGTTAACTCTGATAACGTTGTCCCAAATGACAATTTGAAACAATATTAAGTAGGCAAGGGTGGTAAAAACAGTTGTGTGACAGTTGTACTAGCTTCATCAGTTGGTAGATATGCCTCACAAATTTAGTCATAAATAATATACAAATATGATGTTTGCTTATGGGTTTTGTAATAGTAGGACGATTCCTTCCTTGGGAAGGCTATTTATATTTTTTGGAAGATCATTTGAATATTCGACCACGTATTATCTTCCAACATTATAGCGAGCATCTTCATTATTCAAATAATGTATGAAAAAATCTCTATATACCCATTTCGGCGATCGCTGGATGCGTCCTTGGCCACCGAACTCACCGGCTCTCACTCTCCTAGATATTTGTCTTTGGGAATGGATTAAGTTGTTGGTTTATGCTATGAAAGTGGACACAAGTGAAGCATCACTAGATCTCATTCTTAATGCTGCAGCGTTCGTTAGAACCGATCATCGTTCACTAAAACTCGCTACTAGTTCAATTTATAAACGCGCAAATAAGTGTATCGAAGAGGCGTTTTCGCAAATTTCTTATAAATCAATACATTTTGCTTATTTTTTCGTTTTTTTCTGTTCGTTTTTTATAAAATTTTTCTTTTGTTTTCAAATCATAATTGATTAAAGTGTCTCTGAAACAAGTGAAAATCGAACATATGAGCTTATTATTATTTCGGCTTCCTAGACATGTCGTTAAAATATGTCCATTTCCTCCCGAAACATCTTGTAGAACCACTTTCATGGTGTCATATTAAAAATAATTAGACACGAACGTTTAATCATAATTGCTAACAATAAGGATGAAACCACTGAATCAAGCTGCAACTTATTATCATTATATGCATTAATTAATTGAACTCTGTGGAGAAGATAATTATTGTGGAAATTAGTTTGGAGTTTGGTTTATTTTCTGGTGAATCTTGAAGAAACTTCTCGCTGGAGTCGCGAAATTCATGTCAATAATTATGTTAGGGTGATAACCAAAAAAAATTCTCTTATATCAATATAGGTAATCAATGATCTTACCTATAAATTAATTCAATTAGTAAATAATCTCAATGAAAATAGAAAGCCTACTATCAGGAAGAAGAAAATCGAAATAATCAAAACATTGAAAGTGACATGATATTAATTTAATTAATTTATTATTGCATCGACTCTTATCAAATTTGACGCATTCGCGTAATTTATTGATGAATTTTGAACAAAATGTTAGTCTGAAACGCTTTTATGTCCACTAGCTGTAGTATGATATTTTTAAATGCAAAAATATGCTTGCTTGCGATTTATATAGTCTGTTTGTGAACTTGTGAACAGTTGAACTCGAGGTTGAACCGGAAAATATGTTCGAAGCTATGATACTGTTTTCATCGATAGAGCGTTAAAATATTTTCAGATTTTAAATCTCAGAATTTCATGATAATTATATTCGTATTGGTTGAGATGGTAAAGGGCTTAATAGAAATTTCGGTGCACTTAGCTGAAGACCCTTGTACACGGAGATCTATAAGATAGGTAATGGCGAAAGCCTTAGCCTGTCGCCCTGCGTCGTCCGTCTTGTTTGAGATCTTGAGACAAGCGGAGTTGTGAACGTTAAAATCTCCATGATACAATTTGCTGAAGTTCGGCTGAATGAAGTCAAGTTTCAGGGAAAAAAATTCAAAGAGTTCACCATGAGTGGGTTCATTTGGTGATAAATGAAGACAACAGAGGAATTTTTTCTGTTTGTGATCATCAAGCTTGAACCACGTTAGATCGAATTCTAGGGGTTTCAGATTCTTCTCTCGATGACATGAGATAATTTCTGGAATAGAGACAGATATCTCGTTTGAATCTGAAACGAGTTTGGGACTAGTAGCCAGGGCAAAGCATATAGATCGTGTTGGTGGATGTACGGACTTACGTCTCAGTTAAGGCCAGTATGTCTGGTTTGTCTATCTGCAGGTGATAATGAACTTCGTTTATGTTTTTGCTAAGACCTCGGATGTTACAGAGATGTATCTTCAACTTTATATTTTCCAATGTTGAATCCCTCAAGCACCACTTGCTCGGAAATTCAAATGGAGAGGCATTTTTCTGCCGGAGTATTTTTATCTAGGAGGCATCATTAGTATCTTCAAGAAAAAGCCTGGAATATATAAGAGGTAAAGAGACAGGAAAGACACTGAAAGATGAGATTGTCCACTTTACAGCATCTTTGTCGAGGTAGTGGTGTTTCACCGGGAGCTGACGAAAATATCTACAACCTATGGTTATCCTTTTAATCGCTTTTTACGACAGGCAGGATTCACTATGGAGATCCGTCCCCACACGGATAATAATATGTCTGTTACATCCGTAATAGTCAATAGATCGTATAGAAATAAAAAATTATATAATATATAATACAAATAGAAAAGAAACATGTCTTTCAATAGATAGGAAGGGTCCATTACCCATTAATGGTAAGCGTATGGTTGTTCCTGAGAAGGAAATGATTTTATTTTTCGTAATATTCTAAGAATTCAACCCACCCTAAAAAATTGAATACTTCATATTGATATGTTTTGATCATTTATGAGCAGTTGAGTTATTTGCAATGAAAATACAACCAGTTCTATCCCCCAAATATAACTACTGGTTCTTTAATTTGCAAATTGAGGATATTGAATAATGATTCTAACCATAACCATTCAGCTTTAGTAGGCGGAGCTCCTACTGAGTTTTGCCTTTTTGTATTCCAAGAGATCGAACAACTTTCAAAAAACTTAAACAAATAGCCCGTTGTACTTTTTCGATAATTTTCGTTACTGCCTCAATCAGAATCAACAAAACCTACCAATGTTTCTTTGAACACGCCCTTTTCATAAATTGATTTTAAAGTGTGTACCTTTCATATATCTCAATATATATTTTTTATTGTTTTTGCTGTGATAACGACTATAAGCTTATTTATAGTCATCTACAAATGTGGTCGTTTGCGTAACATGGTATACATCATGCACCCGATAACATTTCGACAAGGGGTGTGACGATTTTCGTCACTTAATTTAAATTCAGTTTTGTTGGAAGATTTAGATTCCCTCATGTTTAATTTTCTATACGTGCTCTGACTTAATGAAATTCCATTTTCATTTCTTCCAACTTTATATAGGTCTTGAAATTTATCATTGTTGTGAAGTTTCCTGCTGCAATCAAGAGATCATCCACATACAATATTACATAAGCGTATTCACTAACATAATCTTTGTCTGAGAAATACAAACAACTGTTGATAGATGAATTTGTAAAATTGGTCGAACCGTTCAAACTAATATCTATCTTTAAACCCTATGACGTTTTGTTCAATTTGCTAACCATATTATCATTGTTAACTACAACCACCTCAGGCACACGCATGTAGATTTCGCCTCCAAATACCATTCGGAAAAACAGTTTTAACGTCTATATGACGAATGAATGAATTGAATTGATTTGCAAACGCAAGAACAATTCTAAATGTCGAAATACGAGCTGCTGGAGCGAATGTCTCGTCTTAGTCTAACAAATATTGTTGATTGAACCCTCTCGCTACTAATCGTGCTTTGAGTTTTGTTTGATTCCCGTAAATATCGTTCTAAATTAAAAATTCATCTACAGTTTACAATATTTCTATCTACCGGTTCTAGGTACTAAAGTCCATTTTATTGTTTTGTAGAAGTGAATTAATTTCTTCTTCTATCGCCTGCATACACGTGTTTGTTGCTTATTTTTATTCCTCGATAACTAGAGGGAAGAAGATAATTTTCGGGAATTTCGAAATCATCTTTATATTAGATAAATGGGTCGGTTTCTCCATCTGTTCCAACAACAGATTTAAAAGTATTATCCGTTCCTGAAATTTCCGTTTCTGGACTTAAGGATTTCACAACCTCAGGTATTTAGTTACAAAATAAACTGATATTTATAGGTAAAAATATCTATAAAATAGAGAGAAGAAATACTTACACAGGGGCCGCTACAGAAGTCACCTGAAATCGAAGATTTTTCAATTTTTGGCTGTGACTTAAAAACTGGAAGACATATGAAAAGTCTGTCTTCACCTGTTTTCTAGACAAAGTAGAAAAGGGTCGCGAAAACCGCATCCTTCAATCTTTAAACATAAGCGGGATAATTTGGTATTGGTTGAGATAGCGGGACTTATAGAAAGTTCAGTGAACTTAGCCAAAGACCCTTGCTACTTTTTCAGGGGGTATTTGCATACCCCGCTGCTCAAAAGAATCCTAAGATCTGTTTTACACTTAGATCCTTTATGTCATCGGTCGTGATGATTCCCGGACCTAGCCAGGTAAACCTGGTTCGAATGAGCGCAAGACATTACAAAGAAAGTGGGTTGACGACTCCACTTTGGTTTCTTCTCAATCCATACAGAAGGGAGTGTCGGTTTTTCTTACTGTATGTTTGAACTTCATGACATTTCCGAGACCTATAAAGATCTCGGAGATTATCCTCATGCTTTACCCACTCAGCGAGGGCATCTCGCTTGTACTTAGACCTACCTCATTGCCAAGCAACGCTTTTGCAGTTCGGCAGCCGACAATGATTCTCCATGCGGAGGCATGTTGATCCCTCAGACAAGATACGTATACCAGTGGCGGCTCCTCGAAGGAGGCTAAGGAGGCTCAGCCTCCTCACCAATTTATCTTAATGATCATTCTCCATTTTATTTCCTGTTTCTCTGATAATTCTTTAAATTTTACATTTAATTCCCCGTTCTCAGTAGTTATTTTTAATCTGGCAAGAGTGGCCAGAGGCTAGATTCTCTATATATCTCAAACGCTAAATACGTGTGGTCAACACAGTTGCTGTTTTTCCAACATGTTCAAATAGGGGAAAACAGCGAATATGGCAAGACTCTATGTAGGCTAGCTTCTCGTACGAACTCGGTCGGTCGTATGAAATACGATACTTGCGACAGCGACACGTGCTCCGTCAGTTATTGTTTTTGTTTCACCACGCGATGTAAGGTTAAGTTATAATTCATCTGTTCGGTGAGTTATTAACAAAGGGTTCTTTGGTTATTAAACATTAAAATGAGTAGTGATTTAGTTGCTGAGATCTTAGAAAATCCATTTAGTGGATTAACATATGACAGAAAAGTGTTTTTAGAAATAAACGGCCTTTACCGGATTCGAAAGGATTAGTGATGACAGGTATGTTCCAAAATCGATCATTTGATACTGATAACTTTAAAAAATATTTATGGTTCACGGGATCTGAGGTACACAATAAATTATATTGCTGGTATTGCTTGCTATTTAAATCTGATACAACTTCATGTTGGGGGCACTCGGGTTATGATGATTTGAAAAATTTAGCTCGTGGTATAGACAGACATGAAAAATCAGGAACATGTTACATCGAGTATTAGGTTTAAATTAACCGGTAAACATAATATTGTTAATGAGGAAAACATATAATTTGGTAGACAAGAAACTGCATTATAAATTTTTTTAAAATTTTAAATACTATTAAAGGTCAAATTGAGATTCGATTTTCCGATTCACATGAATTGAAGTTTTTCGACTTGATGAATAGAAGATTTTTCGAATCTTTTTCGAAAGAGTTTATCGATACACTTTTAGATAACTTAGTTCTGAAATAGAAATTTTTTGATAAAATAGCACTGCACAATGAATTATGCGTTGTATACTCGGATAAAGATATTTTAGGCCAGTACGACATTCACGCCGATATGATAAAATATATGATAGACAATGATTTGCAACAAGTTTTACCTCAGTTTTATAAACTACTTTGTTTGACAGTCACCATTCATGTCACGTCGGCATCGGTGGAGAGATCATTTTCTACTCTAAAACGAATAAAAACTTACATGCGAAATACAATGGGCCAAAATCGTTTATACAATGTTAGTTTGATATCTATTGAAAAAGATTTAGTAAAGCACTTTAAACAAAATGATACATTTTCATTTTTCGCAAACTAAAGACCGTAGAATTCCGTTAATAAAAATAATAAAAAAAAACAAAATATGAAAAATTAAAAAAAAAAGAAAAAATATCAAAAATCCAAAGAAAAAAAAACGGAAAAATTGTGACGTGATTTGTCGTGCGTTCATTTTCTCATTCCTCCCTCAATGGGATGACGACCCTGAAATGCTACTCCGCAAACCACATGGCTTTGATTATGTCCTGCGGCTCTAACCACAGCCTTTCAGGCTGTCCACTATATTTTATATAATAGACGGAATGGTTCTGCACTCCATCTATTTAGCGAGCATTGCGGCTGAGCCTGTAGACCGCCATCATAGCCAGATTGCTCATCGTCATCGATGGAAGTAGCATGCCCAGCGAGGCCCTCAATGCTGCAATCGGTGTACTCTTCCTCGTGGATGTAATGCCTCTGAGGAAGCAACCCTGTGTTTTGTCCAGAAATTTCTGTGTCTTGGAATGATAATAGCTGAGTGGATACACATCAGCTGTCATGGAAAGGTGTCTACTTTCAAGGGTGTTCTTAATCCACTCTATTAGCTCTCGCTGGATATAAAGTCTCTCAGACGCTTGTTCAATACAACTTCTAGAGGTCTTGTTGAATTTCCTTTCTACTTCTAATAAGATATCAATGTAGACTCCCTTCCACTTGAGATGTTGCTCTATAAAGCTAACAGCCGAGTGGAGGGCCGTCTCGACAGACCTTCTCATCAGATAAGCATGTTGTTCCTCATGAAGGGGATAATGCTTCAGATGTCCTGCCTTAATATACCAGCCCAACGTCCTTAACAAAAATGACGTGAGACTTATTGGCCGGTAATCTTTGAAGTTTACATAGCTCTTCTTACCCGTCTTAGGAATGAGGGTCACATGAGCTCTCTTCCTACCGCAATGCAACCCCTCAACACCCCAGTCAGCGGAACCAGGTTTGAGTCCAGAACCCTTTTACAGAAGTACTGTTAACAATCTATCAGGACCCGGTGACTTGAACGCCTCAAAGGAGTTGGTAGCTCTCCTTACTTCTTCAACTTTTACCAGTTTTGCTGGCAGAGACCAGTTTCTCTCCCTAGGCCTCCTGGTGGAGTGGGTGTCGCTCTCACTCTCTCGGAGGATGATATCTGGAAGGCTTGCCTTCATCAACAGCTCAAGAGTCTCTCCTGGGATTCTAGTGTAGCCCGCACTTTCTTTTTTCAAAAACCACCGTGTCTGAGATGGTCTCAGTTCAAGAGCAAAGATTCTACCAAAAAGATCTTTCGGACTTTCTCGAGAGGTCCATATATTTCCTTTGTCTGAGTTTGTGCCGATCCCAGTCCACCCTGGTTCCGACTTTCCTAGCCCTATTGAAGAGCCGCCTCGTTCCTTTCTTGCACTTTTCAAGGTTCTTACTCCACTTAGGCCCGTTCGCTGTAGTAGCGACCCATTTGAGGGGACAATTTCTCTCATAGGCGGCGACTATGGCATTTCTTATTGTGCTGTCTTAAACCTTCAGGTCATCAGTCGTACCGTGATTTCCCTTGAACCCCTCTAGCTCGGCTTGGAGGTCTCGCGCATGCCCTTCCCAGTTTATATTCCAAGGGTCCCTTTCCCACTGTCTACAACGTCTGCTAATACGACTCTGATGAGTCTAAGACTCGAAGTGAGGAGGGCTCCTCAGAAACTCTCCACCCCTGCAATTCAGCTCTCATGTTGCTTCCTGTAACAGAGAGTAAGATATGAAACCTCTTGCCTGTTTACAGTGTCAAAGGTCGGTTGAGAACTTCTAGGTTCTCTTCTACTAGAAATCCGAGATGTTCCAGGTACCTTTCATTGTCCTCGCTGCTACCTCAGATGACACAATGTGCATTATCGTCGCAGCCGATGACAAAGTCCAGGGTTCCTTCTCTACAGTATTTCATTAGTCTTTTCACCTCCTATGGCGGCGATTCCATGTAGTGATGAAACTAGGTGGAAGCCATTATAAGCTTTCCGTTTTCTCCTATGCCCCACTGCCAGGTCTCTGACAATTTTTTTAAGCAAGACCACGTCTAGACCTGCTGACAATACAGGCTCTAAGCTGTGCATGCAAACTACTAGCATAAAGCCTTCCAGTCAGGCCTAACGAGATACCTTACAAAACCAACGAAATCTGCACACCTTGTATAATGACGACGTTTCTTCGCTTCTAACATCAATAGCCATAAATTTAATTTCAGTCGGAGTTAAAGCAGGCCGGAATATTTTGCATCTTGCAAATTAAGTAGATGCGTCAACTGTGAGAATGTTTTTATTTTATTATGTACATGTTCGATACAATACTATACTTTTTATCTAATTTCATCACTGAGAATAGTTATTAACTACGCTCATTGTACTAACAGCTTTCTTGTTTGAATGAACTATAGACTGCTCAAGTGGTGTGACCCTCGATCAGACCCTCATAACTGAAGTCCTTTCTCAAGTGTCAAATTACTGTAGCTGGCATAAATCATCGAATGATAGTGGCCCTAGTCAGAGCTTTGTGAACGATGTATTCATAGCCTAGAGTCATAAAACAGTTATGCCATTCATGCGCTGATCGAACTATGTAGATGTAATTAACAGACTCTAATAGGGTCAATATGTTTATCAGATTACATGGTAATTTTAAATTAAAATCACATCGTCTGGTTGAGATCTTACAGTCAACAGACAGGACTTGATGGATCACTGTAATTAAGATGGAAAATTTTCAACATCGTCAGAAAGAAGATATTCAATTTCCTCAATTGATTAATTTCAGAAATATCTTGATGAGTCTTGATGTCTCTATAATGACGTCACGGATAGAGAAACAACATTCGACGTATTCTGAATCACGTTCTCCGTGAAGTCTACCAACGTATGAATATCTGAGGACAAACTATTGGAAACTATCATTCAATGATTCAATAGATTATTAGTTGATCGGATTACCGAGAGCGCCAACTGCTTTAGCCAAAAAAGTTAAGATGAACTCCTCAATCCAAGAATTTCCGGCACTACGAGGTGCCGATAAATGTTGATGATTATGTCAGAAAAATGAAGACAAGTTTCAACTGAACAATTTGGTTGTGATCCTCTAGGGAATTATAATTGGAACAAAATTAGTTCGATTAATGACATACTCATTTTATAAGATCAATACTTAGAAAAATGGAAAGTGAAACAAATTAGAATTCTCAATAATTTGATTAATTAAATTGAAACTATGAATTTTATGAGGAAAAAAAAATTTTTGAAACAAAGGTTCAAATTTAAGAAGGTAATTTGTATATGAAAAGAATTTTGGTTGAAGACCATAAACAATTAATCATAAAAATTTGGTTATTCCAAAAAAAAAATGTAACCGTCCTTGAAACTTGGATGAGCTTGGAGAAAGTGCTCTGCCAGGAATTTCACTCTACAACACGGCACAGAAAAAAGGATGGAGACGTCTGAATCGTTTAAGACCTGAAATATACACAAGTCTAACAATACCTTGGCCACATTTTCGAGGGAAAAATAACTAAATGAGCAGGAATAATTAATATAATCCCACAACTGATTATAATCAAAATTATCACAAAAATTGAAATCTTGGAGAGATACAATACAATATTAAAATCTGGAAGACAATATATGAATAATAGTTTACTATTGAAGTTATGTCAATTTATACCACAAACTATATAAAAACAAATGAAAGTCTTAAAGAAAATGAGTGAGTTAATTTAGAAATTTGCAAGAGAACAATTTGATAATAGTTTACCGACTATTATAGTCCACTGAAATCGTGATAGTAGTATCTAAATGAATAATCTGGTCAAGCAATAGCAGGTGATTTACTCGGTACTCCTATAAAATAGTAAATGAGAATTTCGGCTCTATTTAAGCTCACCCAGATCAATAATTAATCCGTTATCTCACCAAGACTAGCCTAAAGAGACATATTCATCACAAATTTATTATGAGGGAAGTCAAAGAAGGGTGATACGGGATACTAACGTATCCACGAGCCTTGAAGAACAATGTAAATCAATATGACCATCAACTTGACAGATTAAATATAGATCAAAGACAAAAGAAAGAATATAAGTAAATGATTACCTAATTTAGATCTGAACAAGAAAAGTGATTTGGTGTGGCCACGTGGTGAGTCGATATCCATATAATTATTGAAAAATATGATCGATCGGAGAATTATACATGTCTACTACAAGGTTTAGATATAATTAGACATCATCATTATCAGGATCACTGTCGACAATAATCCTTCAATATATTCAAGTAATAAATGATAAAGGTATGAAAATAATTCGACTCACCCCAGATAAGGTCAAAAACCAGATGAGATCCCGTCGATTTCCGTTTTCTAGTCTCCCCTCTCATCGTGCGTCGCAAGACCTCTTTCGAGTTTTCATAGTAGTAACATAATCGATTTTCTCTATTAAAAACACAGATGTCAGTGATAGCCTCGTTCCGAGTATAATTATCCATAATTCTGGCGGAAACCGTTACTAAGATTATTCAAGCAATTAGACTTAGTAACGTATATAACGTTACACACTGTCGGTTCAGATGTCGCGGATTGGTAGAGGAAGAAGAGTGTAGTTTTTGCGACGTAGCAAACGGAACTTATATCCACCCTCTCGCAGAATGCACCACCACTGAAAAATCCAAGGGCACAACCCCTGGGAGCTTATTAAATAGAAGAGGAAGACTCTGGTCAGCAGCAGAGGACACATTAAGATGCTTTGTCGCAGCATACTCTAATTAATAGCCAAATCATCATCAGAAAATTGCTTTATTGGAGAGACGTGTAAGGCATCAAAACTGAAATAAAAATTCGACTATAAAGCCGATTATGTGTAACACTGATAATAATTCTTGTCACATTATAGCAAAAAGTTGGGTTCGATATATTTATACATGATTCGTTTCACAGCAACATAACACTTGTGTTAGAAATCACTCTGACGATGATGAAGTTGTACATTTATTAAAGTTCAATAATTGTTACCTTATTTTTATTTTGTTGAAAACCTTTCCTAAGTGTTATACTTCGAATCATTATGAAAATACGAAACAGTAATCACATCCAAAACAGGTTTTAAGTAAGTTTGAAGTTACTACACCTCCCCCAAAATACCTGCCAACTTCGGATTTAGATTTGTTGAAAGCTTATCATGGTATCACAATCGTTTTGACACATGAAGTGAGAAATTTTGCTGCAGAACAAAAAGCTATGGACATAAAAATTCCCTGAAAAAGAACGTAGGAAATGGAAACTGATACCAGGTGGCATCATAAAAATTTTGATATAATATTATATTCGACACAGTTTCTGTAGTCATATACAAAAATTTTTTCACTTATGCACAATTAACTGTACGCTGATTTTTCTTGTCTAAATCCGAAACATACGCAACAATGATCGTCAATTTGGCGAGCTACAAGTGAAAATTTGCGGGCTTGAATTAAGCATTGCATTGAGACAAACTTAGAACTTCTGAATCAAATGATTATAAACGTAGATTTGAAGACATTTTTATAAGGGACGTTATTAATATGCAATTAAGATGCAAGTGAAATATGGAAAATACCTAAGATGTTGATTCGCATATCGATAAAATTTTCTTCCCTCTAACAAATTACAAGACGTTGAGAGTAGAGCGAAAGATATAGATATTAATTCCGCTTAATTTGAATTATGCAAAGTGTTGATGTTAGTTAGAACTTTGGTAACAAATAGAGAAGAGTAATTTAATTTGATCATTTCATTGACTTTGGGAATCATCATTTCTACACTGTACAAGTGCAAACAATACCAAGAAGGTTGAAATAGATCTCTGCATAATTCAATAGCATAGCTGATATATGTCTGTACCATCTGTTTCACATTATGTTTATTGTTCAACGTTATAATTTATAATAGTCCAGGCATTTAAGGAATTTTTCTGTCCGAATTCTCGCGAGGTCTAATTTTGATCTATTCTCATGTATTTTGACACGCTGAACACGAATTTAAATTTGGATTAACCCTGTGCTAGGAAAACTATGACAATTTTTTAGACCCAAAAACGACCATTTTGGGATTTTTTGCATTTTGGGACAAAACTATGGGTTGTATAAGAAAATGTTTAAGCAAAAAGTTTTTTGACAAATTAATAAGCGATTTTTGGCTTTGGTCAGAAGTCGATTCGAGGTCATAGGCCCAAGATAGGGCCCATTTAGTGTGCCTTTTAGCACATTGAAAAATGGAGTATATGTCAAAGACTTTTTGTATTTTTTTTCAATTCTGTTTCGGTGAAAAGATTTTGACCTACCTCATTTTTTGGCGCCAAAATCGTTCATTTCGAAAAATCTAAAACCAAATTCATTCGGAAGATTTCATTATTTTGCACCTAATATCCAAAATTCAAGCATTTTGGTCCGAAGACATAACTTTGGCGCCATTTTGAAAATTTTGGAACAGCGAAAAATTCAAATTTTTTGAGGTTAGACATTTCTCACCGAATCCAAATTCTAGGCTCTATTAAAAGTTTTTGTAACGAGTATTTTAAGTCTAAGCAGATCGATTTGGGTGGAGTAGAAATTAAGCTATCTTAATAGATGTGTTTGGGCCTCTAGAGGATCCAATTTTGGACCTATCGACAAAGTCTTGGAACTAATTATAGAGAAATGCATCAGCTATTTAGGTTTGAAACAGCGCAACCACAATTCCAAGTTATAAGCTAGGGTCGGTACAGTGGATTCCGCGCCCAAAATTATACTTTTTTAGATCTTTCAAAATGCACTTGAATGCTTATAATCGTTTTGCATGAATGTGTGAGTGTATGTAGACGTGTGAACGTTTATATGTGACCCCGACATGATGTCATTATAGGGTGCTTGGACTCAAAATACTCGTTATGAAAATCTCTAATAGAACGTAGAAATTGGTTTCCGTAAAAAATTTCTAACCTCAACAAATTTGAATTTTTCGGTGATCCAAAATTTTGAAAATGGTGCCAAAGTTATGTCTTCAGACCAAAATGCTTGAATTTTGGATATTAGGTGTAGAATAATGAAATCTTTCGAATCGATTCAGTTTTAGATCGATAACGTGAGTATTTCATCTGAAATTCGTGAAATACGGACTTTTCAGGAGGGCAGATTTTGGCGCCAAAAAATTAGGTCAAAATACCAGGAACTGAAAAAAGAATAACAAAAATACTATCTTTCTCCCGAAACAGAATATGAAAAAAAACAAAAACTCTCTGACATATACTCAATTTTTCAATGTGCTAAAAAACCCTATATTGGGCCCACGACCTCGAATTGACTTCGGACCAGAGCCAAAAATCGCGTATTAGTTTTTCCAACAACTTTTGTTGAAGCATTTTCCCATACAACCCATAGTTTTGTCTCAAAACGCAAAAAATCGAAAAAAATGCCATTGTTTTTCTCCTTAAATGCCTGGACGATAAACTGAATGAAGATTTGTCACGAGGAGGGTTCAATACTTACAGTAGATTATTTATACTTGGGACAGTAGCATATTTTCAACAAAATATTAATATAACATAAATGACTTAGCAGGTCTGTAAGTGTGAAATTTTATTCTAATATTCTGCATAATTGACAGCTCTATGTTTTATACTGACACGTGCTCTCAGGTTGACTCGGTATTATTCAAACCATGGTCAAAGTTTAAAGGTCTGCTGGAGCCTCCCTAACATCGTTTCTCGCGCTAGGTGACGTCACCTAGCTCCTCCAATCACAGCCTTGCTCTCATTGGGTCGTCGCCGGCACGTAACAACATCATATTATGTTGTCGTCAATAACATTAAATAAACGAAATAAACGACCAATCAGCTTGCACTCGAATTTTAAAAAGAGCAGAAGGGAGGATCCAGCAGACCTTTATACTTTGACTATGATTCAAACTACATTATGATATAACCTTGTTTCTTACTGACACCTGCCGTCACATGAATCATCAAAATTATTGATTGACACTTACATCACTTTTCGCGTTTTCCAAAATTTTAGATCCGAACGAGGAATCGCAATCGTTTCCATAGTTATACTTATGCAGGCACAAACAAAATACTCACAAAAATAGTCTATATTGGATTGTTCCGCGAAAATGTGGAACAAAGGTGAATTGTTAAAACTTTATTGAAGTATTTATTGCGATGGCCGTCATTTGCCCAGGCCTCCAGAAACCTTTGCACGTAGAAACCGGAAACAAATGTATCTTTTTCATCATTGGAACTTATTTGGTGAGCACAATCGACATACAAAACCCTATTTGAAGGTTTTTTATTTCTTGAGATGTTTCGCGTGATGTAATCATTTTTTTCCTTTCCAACTTTCATTTCCTAGACAATCAATGTTTGCCTTTAACTTTCCTCTCTCTCTCTCTCTTTATGCATGCGTTTCCAGTGGGTTTTTCATTGGGTCGAGGTAAAAACTTCGGAGTGGTATCTAACGCTTCTCCCTCGATGAGGTATCTAGACTCACCTTTCAGTTTAGGTTTCCTTAATTGGAAGGATTCTGGAATTTCCTGTTCGCTGACTTTAAAGGTTGGTGGGAAGTTGAATCCTGAAACTGGATTCACTACAGTTTCTTGATATAGGTTCATATCTGAAGTCTCTTGAGATATTAGCTCAGGAATTTCTGTTACAAAAAATGTTAAAGTTGTCTTCTGTAAAGATGTCGGGGTTTGGAGGGAAAATATGTATGTCTCTATTAATTGCAAGAAGTCCTAGACTTCTTAATTCTGTGGTACATTTTGATAGATTATGTAACAACAAATGTCAGTTTAAAACGAGGTTATAGTATATTGTAAATAATTGCGATAGTCAACCTGACAGCGGTATCATTATGAAATATAGAGTTATGAAATACATTATGTAGATCATTTGGATGAAATTTCGGTGTAACATAGAGTAAATAAGTTCAACGTCTTTCATTAGCAGTTTCTGAACCATATATTCGCACTGTTACTGCAATCATTCACATTTGTCCCGCAGGACTGTCCAAGAGATATTTTATTGAACCATAATTTCAAGCGCGATTTTCTAGTTATAAATATATATCACACGCATATTATATTTAACCTGCTGAAATTTCGAAACTCTCATTTCAAGATTCAAATCAATCTTAAAATGAGAGTGGTATTCACTCTGTGATGTAAATAATAATAATAATAATAATAATAATAGTAATAATAGTTTATTCAGTTAATATGACAGGGCACAATAGAAAATAATCAGTTATAAATATAATCAAATCATAAACTTGAAATCAGATACGAACAAAATGTATAGCATAACGGCTGGGAAACAGATCAGAGAGTAAACGTAATTGAACTGTACGAATAAATGAAGGTTAAAATAGTTTCAAACAATAATAATAAAATAATATTGATTTTAAGGGTTCCTTCAAGGAATGCTGCACAAACGATAAAATATATGACAATTGAGCGGCGTTAAAACTTTATTCCAGCAACTGCTGACCGCTTTTGTAGTTCTAAATTTAAGAATAATGATTGATGATTATTTAAATCATAGGCTGAATACGTATAGCTGAAATCTGGTGCTCCCAGGTGGACAATTCTGCAAGACAAGTTGCTTCAAATAATTATTGTATCTCTTGTATCCTTTAAATAATATGTAAGAAACTGCTTCACAGTTTGTAATCAAAAAATATTTCTTTGAAAATACCAATGAATATCAGGAGCTACTTGATTCATCGAATTAGGAGCATGAATTAATCTTTTAGATTTCACAATGTGAATGACCACTTAACACTGCCCTTCAGTTCCACTTTCTGAGAGTACCTCTCGAGGGACTATTACTCCAGGCTATGAACCAAAAAATGGAAAAAAAACATTTGAGTTCGAATCGAAAAATTTTTTTTTTATTCGCTTCAGGAGGTTCTCAGGACCATTTATACACCTTAAAACCTCTTGGGAACCCCAACCTCACCCATTGTGGGCGAAAAAGGCCCGAAATCTTGAATTGTATTTGCTACAAAAAAAGGTATTTTGGCATTTCGAGTGCACCTAGCAGGTTTTTTGGGTCACTGAACACGAATCCATAGCCAGATTTACTTGCAATCCATCGTAGGGGTGGTAAAATCAACGAAATTGGTCAATTTTGCACCCCTATAGGGTAACATATATGTTATTTTGCAATTTACGTGTTTTAGGCTTTTCGAATGCATCTGGGAAGTTTTTTGGGCCGCTGAATACGATTCCGAAGCTAGATTTACTCGAATATCATCGTAGGGGTGGGAAATTTACAAAAATGGCTAATTTGACACGCTTCTAAATTTTTATTATTTTTGCATTTTGAAATTACTTCGGAGTAAATCTGGCTTCGGAATCGTATTCAGCGACCCAAAAAACCTTGGTGCACTCGAAATGCCAAAAACACGTAAAATGCAAAATAACATATAGGGGTACAAAATTGGCCAATTTCGTCGAGTTTACCACCCCCACGATGGATTGCAAGTGAATCTGGCTACGGATTCGTGATCAACGGCTGGAAAAACCCCCTTGTTGCATTCGAAATGCCAAAAACACGTAAATTGCAAAATAACATATAGGGGTGCGAAATTGGCCAATTTTGTCTATTTGACCACCCCTACGATGGATTGCAAGTAAATGTGGCTACGGATTCGTGTTCAGCGACTCAAAAAACCTCCTAGGTGCACTCAAAATGCTAAAATACCTTTTTTGTAGAAAATACAATTCAAGACTTGGAGATTTCGGGCCATTTCCGCTCCCAATGGGTGGGGTTGGGGTTCCCAAGAGGTTTTAAGGTGTATGAATGATCCTGATAACCTCCTGAAGCTAATGCAAAAAACAATTTTTGATTCGAACTTACATGTTTTTTTTTTTGTTATAGCCAAAATCCCGGTTCACAGCCTGGACTATATATAGCGATGCTTCAAATCTGCAATAGAATATGACATCTTGTTGAATATTCTGTAAGCAGAGGATGGTAAAACTCCAATAAAATCAGCAACGACAATTCGCATGTTTCCAGTACCATGATATTTCAAAGTTGAAAGCAGTTGAAATAAAGGTGGAAATTTAAAATCAATTAAATGTTATTCAATATAATATCTCATGTAGTCAGATAAGATATATTATACCAATCCTAATTAATTGTTTGTTAATTTGATTCTTTAATTGCCAGCTATTTTCAAAATGCAACGACATACATTTCCATATTTTCACTTCCCTTACTATACCTGGTATGTATTGTAAAGGAAATGTTGTAAACGGCCCAAAAAGCTGTGAAGTCAGTCAATTTTACTCTGCGGAAAAGTGTCAGCAGAAAACAGGTTTTATATTACAGTGTAAATAATTTCAAAAACCAACCGGACAGCAGGTATCAGTATACAACATAGTATTGTAAAATACATTATGTATACCGTTTGAATAGATTAAATAAATACTACTTATTTCATTGGCGGTTTGTAAATTATTTCCAATATATCATCTGTTCCTACAATCATTTACATTTGACCCTCAAAGTGTCAGAAGACTGTTTTTCTAACAGAAGCGAGGGAAGTCACCTGATCAATTTGATTACAGCTTTTTTGTTATATTTCCACCAAGATGACTTCGCATGTATTTATTAATTGCTAGCATAATGTCGTTCCCCTGATGAGCTTACGAGAGAATCAAAACAGCTGTCTGTCACTGTTCGACCTAGAGCAACCTTAACTCTATTGACCGCAAACACAATAATGTGTTTGTTATTCATCCAATGCAATAACATTCATTTAGTGAAATTATTAGTGAAAATCTAACTTTAATTAGTTATTTTATTTAAGTTTATGGATTGTAATGATTTGTAGTGGTTCAATTTAACTACTAATGTTAAACCGTTAAAACCGTGCATTTTAATCGTGTTTGTCATGAATATAAAAATTATTCACTCGATGCTATTATGATTGTGAATTCCCACCCTGTAAGACTACAAGACATTAAGGTAACTCATATCCAGAGTTCTTTCATTAGCCTGTAAGTTTTAGTTATTTTACGGTCCTTGCGAAGTAACGACCGTTCGTTTCCTTAACATGCGGGTATATTCTGTAATTACTTTAAGTGAGTTAAGTGAATAATGTTCAGTATAGCACGCTCATATAAATAGAAGATTAATGGGGTGCGCCAACTTGACCAAACAGTAAGTCTAAATTCCAAAACAAAACTACCTACACCGTGCTTTCATTCTGAATTATTATGCGGTTGAGCGATTAACATTTAGAAATGATTTTATAAAATGTCATTCGTCATACGTGTGAATTTGATATAGCGAAAATGTCACGCATAAAATAAAAACGTTCGAACGTCTAGAGTGTATAAATATTTCGCTTCAAATCATCATTTTATGAATTAACTATGCCACATTATTCCCGAGCAAACAATGACCTTATCCAATGAAAATACCCTTATCCACTGAATGTACTGAGAACCTTCCAGTTACCAAGTAGCCATCATCAGAGTTAACTAAATTAGGAAATAAAATGATACGTTTCAGTATCATCTTTCAGTGATTAATAAGCTCTGTAATTTGTTTTCTTATATTAATATCACCCGTGTATAGATGAGAGAACAAGCTAAAAACAGTTTAGGTAACTTTAATAAGTTTCCGACTTCGACAGATCCGGGATTTACAATATCGATTATGAGTCATGTTTAAAATTCTTTGAACCAAACTAGAAGGAATATTTTAACTCGGTAAGAAGTATATTTTATCCCATATAAAGAAACATAATGGTGGAAAATCAGCCTTAACCAAACATATTTTAAATTCAAGAGAAAGGAAATGTATAAGCCAAAAGGCTATGAACCGGAAAATTAAAAAAAAAAGCATGTGAGTTCGATTTTAGAGAATTTTTTTGCATTAGCTTCAGGAGGTTCTCAGGATCATTCATACACCTCAAAACATCTTGGGGACCCCAACCCCACCCATTGGGGGCGAAAATGGCCCGAAATCTTGAATTGAATTTTCTACAAAAAAAGGTATTTCGGCATTTCGAGTGCTCCTAGGAGTTTTTTTTTGGGTCGCTGAACCCGAACCCGTAGCCAGACTTACTTGCAATCCATCGTAGGGGTGGTAAAATCGACAAAATTGGACAATTTTGCACCCCTATATGTTATTTTGCAATTTACGTGTTTCAGGCATTCCGAATGCACCAAGAAGGTTTTTTGGGTCGCTGAATACGATTCCGAAGCCAGATTTACTCGAATATCATCGTAGGGGTTGGAAATTTACAAAAATTGCTAATTTGACACGCTTCTAAATTTTTATTATTTTTGTATTTTAAAATTACCTACTTCGGAGTGAATCTGACTTCGGAATGGTTTTCAGAGACCCAAAAAACCTCCTTGGTGCATTCGGAATGCCAAAGACACGTAAATTGCAAAATAACTTATTAGGGTTGCGAAATTGGTCAATTTCGTCGATTTTGTCACCCCTACGATGGATTGCAAGTAAATGTGGCTACGGATTCGTGATCAGCGACCCAAAAAACCTTGTTGGTGCATTCGAAATGCCTTAAACACGTAAATTGCAAAATAACATATTAGGAGTGCTAAATTGACCAATTTTGTCGATTTGACCACCCCTACGATGAATTGCAAGTGGATCTGGCTACGGATTCGTGTTCAGCGACCCAAAAAAAACCCTAGGTGCACTCGAAATGCCAAAATACCTTTTTTTGTACAAAATACAATTCAAGACTTGGAGATTTCGGGCCATTTTCACCCCCAATGGGTGTGGTTGGGGTTCCCAAGAGGTTTAAAGGATCCTGAGAACCTCCTAAAGCTAAAGCAAAAAAGAATGATTGATTCGAACTTACATGTTTTTTTTTATTATAGCTAAAATCCCGGTTCACAGCCTGGACTATTAATGAATTCAGATTTGTCTCCAGCTTAGAGTAATCCTTTATATACCCTACTAATCACGAATAGTATTTAAACAGGAATATTCTTTTCCCAATTTAGTTTACTCTGATGAAGGCTACTGAGGCCCTTTCAGCTACCAAGTAGCCATCATCAGAATGCACTGATTCAGAAATCACAATGTGTCTGTTTTAATACCATTCATAATTATTAGGGTACTTGATAGTTCAAGCAATAGTCCAGAAATTAATAATTCGGGAAAAAATATGGGTGTATAGAAAATTAAATTTAAAGGTGAGCTTATTATTAGCTTAACGTATAGCCCATGGCAAGATAAAAAAGGTTTTTTATTTTAAAATATTGATTATTTTTCGAGATCTATCGATTTTAAAAAATGGCGCTCTCATAAATTAACTAGATCTTCTCAGCGGATGGTCTTAGACTAATGATTCCAGGCTTATTTTCTTCTTGAAGAGTTGTGCTATAATGATATTGAGGAAATGTAGCGATTTTTCAAATTTTAAGGCTGAAAACATAACTTTGAAAAATTGCATCTTTTTTGAACATGTTTTTTTTGCAGATAAGTTTTACAATTTTTATTCTAAGGAAATTTCTTTGACGGAAATCGATTCCTGACTTTTAAATTTAAATCTCTATACGCTCACATTTTTTTCCAAGTACTTACTTCTGCTAATTGAACATCAGGCCGTCGTATATTGCTTGGACTATAAGGAATTACCCTCAGCTGGAGGTAAATCTAAATTCATTAAATTGATTTTACGCTTATATATTTCCATCCCTTCTGAATTACCTTTATATTCATCAATACCGTGTTTCAAGAGGAATGAACTTTCTTGAGAAATGTCTTCATACCGAGTTAGAACATTCCTTTCAGTTTGGCCCACGTAGCATTCTGAACACGCCTCACAATCGATTTTGTAAATCCCGGATCTGTCGAAGTCGGAATGTGTAGCCTAAACGGTTCATAAGCTTATTCTTACATATATAAAGGGTTTTATTGCCAAATTTAGATGTCATATTATGGATTTCTTTAAATATTGAAGGAGGGTGAGTTAAACTTTTGAATTTTATTGAACTGTTTGAAAGTAATGGATCTAATTTGGTTAATTGGTTGGGTTTCAATTTCCTTTCTACTTATAAATTAATTTATAGATAAGATTTGTCATAACCATTGTCCAACGCTATTTGCTGAAGTGTGAGCTTCGTTGTTATAAGTTTTCTATCGAAATGAGCTATTTTATAATTAATTTGTGTAACTGAATCCGTAAGATTATTATTTTATATTGCATGGTGAACTACAAACACATTTCGTGTTAGAAGGGAATAGACAAATGTATGGTTCACCTGGTTGAACAGTGACAATTCGTCTTTCCGTCCCAGGATCTGTTTAGCTCTTCTCATGAGCTCGTGAGTAAGACGAGGTAGACGTGAAGTCACTGATCAATCATCTTCGATAGTGATATAATTAACACCTTCGAACATATTTGACGCACCTAGATCTTCCGAAACCATCTGCGAGAAAGCAGTTGTTCCACTGAGGATGTAATTCATAATGCTACGCATAGATAACAGACGGGTAAACAGTTGGCGCCAAACGACGACCCCCCCAACAATTCAGAGTGAACTATGAACACATTTCGTGTTAGAGGTCTACAGAGTCTTGGTTTATCATGTTGAACAGTGACAACACGTCTTTTCGTTCCGAACAGCTGTTTCGCTCTTCTCATGAGCTCGTCCTGTGGGAAGAGGTAGACGTGAAATCACTGATCAATCACGTCCTAATGTTATATAGCTAGTTAACACCTTCGAAAATATTTGGCGAACCTAGATGTTCCAACACCATCTGCACTGAGAACGCAATTCACAATGCTACGCATTTATAACACAGTTCTCGCGATTCGAAAAATCGACGTGGGAATAGTTGGAAAAACAACCACCAGGTGATGGCCTCGAAACAATGCATAGTGAAGTACAAACACATTTCATGTTATAAGTCAATAGACAAAGTTTTGGTTCACCAGGTTGAACACTGACAATACTTCTCCTAGTTCCGGACAGATATTTCACTCTTCTCATGAACTCGTCATTGGGACGAGGCAGACGTGAAGTCACTGATCAACCACGTCCAGAAGTTATATATCTAGTTAACACTTTCAAAAACATTTGGTGAATCTAGATGTCCCACTGATAATGCAATTCACTGGGTCATGTAGCATTGTGAACTACATTCTCATTAGGACATCTCCTTTCCGTTTGATGGTGTTGAAATATCTGGATATGACAAATATTTTCGAAGATGTTAATTATATCACTTTCGGAGATGGTTAATCAGTGACTTCACTGACGAGCCCATGAGAAGAGCCAAATAGCTGTCTGGGACTAAAAGACTTATTGTCATTGTTCAACCTGCTTAACCAAAACTTTGTACATAATTTATAATGTTAGTATCAAGAAAGGAAACTGACTTAATTTATTCAAGGAAGTTTCATGTTCCCTTGGAAAAATATTGGCCAAAAAAGAATAGAATGGATTGCCCATTTAGACCAGGGCTGAAGCTTTTAAGAATGGTAAAAAGTGAAAAAAAAAAGGTTAATAATAATTCTTTAAAAAACAACGAATACATTTCCTGTCGAACACTCATAGTTTGTTCGGAATTGCTAAATCACATTAGAACTTATAGTTTATGTCCATGTTATTAGTTCAAAACACTAATTGTTTATGTTACTTGAGATTCTAATAATCTACAGAAATTTTGTCGGAAAGATTTATTTTACTACTTGAGCACACCCACACATTCATGGATAACTTATGGTTGGTGGAGATTGAACAGTTGCTAATGAAACACGATCTCGTCGAGGGGCGAACGATTACGATATCGAATGACAAGCAGCAGACAACATTGGCGTTCTTAATATTTTAATGTTATAAAATATACACAAACAGGAAACTGAAAACACAGAATCATTCATCGTACACTGTTTCCATTTCAACGACAAATCAATTCGAAGAAAACGAAGAAATTTATAACCAAGTAGTGGTTGTGGTTACGAGGTTTGCATATTAATTGAAAGTCACTTAAAATTCTTGTGCACCCTCAAGCCAGTCGAAGTTGAAGGCGATCGTCAGTTTCTTGGTGTTATTTATCGTCAATGTTTATGATGTTCTAGTGGTGTGTGTTGTTTTTATTTAGATAATTCACTTGTTGGAGAGGGTTGGAGAGTGTGAAAGTAGCAATGTTGAAATTTTGTTCTCCATCTTATAAACATAGAGAGTATGTGGTACGTATTGGTATTATACATTACATTTTATTATATTATATCTCCCAAAATAAATCGAACTATTATCCTACATTTTCATAAACGGCCAGGTATAGATAACTCAACTCATATTACTGAGCATAGGAATATTTCTGAGTTTCTCAAATATATTCTTTATCAGTTGGTAAAGGACCTATTTCAAATAATTATTATAAGAATGTGCATAACAGGATTCATGTTCAACAACTGAACCATAATAAATATAGTTATATGATTGGACATGAACATAATTCATCATAATTAAAACGTTAGCTAATATGCAGATTTAATGTGATGATAAGAAAAAAAATTGTAGCACAAACTATAGCATAAGCAAGTTTTAGCTTATAATTCACATTTATAACTCTGTCTTGAAGCATCATTCGAATGAGACTCCTTCTATTCTCAATTACTAACACAGTTTCGGCAAAAACTAAATCAATCAACTATACATTTCATAACTTGTTATAAAAATCCCTAAGTGATGAAGCTAAGAACGTTATATATACAATGAAACCGATATTAAATTGAATAGAATCAAACATTACGTGATGGAAATTCATTCCAAACTTCAATAAAAAAAACTATTGAAAGTTCGATTTCCACTAGTCTAATAAGTGAATGTGATTATAGTAGCTTCTTGAAACTATTACAAAGTACTTTGTAATATTTGTTTGGAGAATCTACTCTGTTAGCGAAACTACACTCACATTTATTTATTAAGCAAAATCGAACTTTTAATAGTTTTATTCAAACTTAGTTACCTATATTAAATTTCATGAAAAGAAAATGAGTTTGCTAATAATTTAGTTTGTATTATTATTTCATTATTATGAGGGGTTGTTGTACCTTTCATTTGTTTTCGTCAAAAAGATATAAAAATATGAATTGCTTATCCTTCTAGGAATAATTAAAATAGGTACTTCAAGATGTCCAAAAAATCAAAATAAATGTCGATATAAAATAAGGTCTTTCCTTTATTATTTTTTTTCAATTGTATCTCGAGGATTTCTTATGGAGGATTTAATTAATGATATTGATACTTGATAAAGGGAATTTCATTGTTAATGTGCACAACGATTATAATAATTTCTGTAAATACAGTACTTAATAATGGTCCATATGAATAGATTTCCAGAAGCCCTATATCTACATGCATTAAATCCGTCAATCAAACATTAAAATCATATACCTCAGTAATCTCCAATAATTTAAAATAAAAAATAAAACTTACGAATCCTGATGTCTCTACTTTATTGTTTGCCTAATTTTCATAATACTCCAGGCAAATTAAACGAAAAAAAGCTCATTTTACAGACCTCTCTGTTCGGCGGAAATTTTTGATAGAAAAGTGTGGGTGTGGACATCTAGAAACCGATGTCACTGACGCGAAGGCTGACGCGGGGGTGCGTTGTGATATATAGATATATATGTATATATATGATAAATAACCAATATCTCAAAAACCAAGCAACGTATTGAAAAAGTTTTGAACAAAAGTTGTAGGAAATAAAAATTCACACAAAAAATCATCCATAACATTTTTTGATTTAACGCGCGGTTTCCGCGTAAAATGCGTTCAAAAAATTGAGCTTTTTCTTGAAAAAATTTTAAAATTAAAGTTATCCAAAACCTATTTTCCTTCAAAATGGACGTTATTAGAAAAGTCAGATTTTCCACGGAAAATCGTATTTAGGCATATTTTTCGTAATTAGTCGATAATTTGGCAGACAGTACGCCTTAAAGAAGAAATGTAGTACCTCGTTGATGTGTCCAGGGATATAACTGAGTACTAAAAATGAAATTTGTGGAACATTTTTGGAAAATCATAGAATTTTCAATTTTATATCAGCGTCAAACGTGTCATTTTCTAGGTTTCGTAGGTGTAGATTACAAATTTTACATCAGTTTTTTTTTTAATGATTGTAAATTTTATGTTTTTCTTATTTAATTCTTTCTTTTCTTCTTTTGAATTCAGAAAGTTTAATTAGATGACAATTTTTTTAATTTCTATCACATTAATATATTATCATTATTACATTATTAATATATTTATCATTATTGATTTATTAATATTCATTATAACTAATATTATAATTATCATCAGTATTCTCATTATTATTATCATTATTATTATTATTTCTTATTACTATTTTTATTATTATGACAATTTTTTTTTATTACATTACGTACGTCTATCCAAACTCTAAACCGTTATTGCTTTGAGTATTTCTTCTCAAACATCTTACGTTGTCATGGTTAAACCCCCACACTCTGGATACTCACCTGTTCATATACTAAGAGACTCACAGTTACCTACGTTAGTATGATTTATATTTAATGTAGGCGAAAGAACTATAATATATAGTATACTCTGTATAAATATACTCAATGCATACTTATTTTAAGATAACGTTGTCAAATTTGTGATCTACACCTAGAAAAACCTAGAAAATGGCACATTTGAAGGTGTTATCGAAGTGAAAATTCTATGATTTTCCAAGAATTTTCCACAATTTTCATTTTTTATACTCATTTATATCTCTGGACACATCAACGAGGAATTGCATTTCTACTTTAAGGCGTACTGGCTGCCAAATTATCGACTAATTTTGAAAAATATGCCTAAATACGATTATCCGATTTTCCGTGGAGATTCTAACTTTTCTAATAACGTTCGTTTTGAAGGAAAATACATTTTGAACAACTTTCATAAAAAAAAAATTTCAAGAAAAAACTTAATTTTACGCGGATACCGCGCGGAGATACCCTAATTATATTTGATATTGTTCCACTGTTCACAAACACCCCAAGAGCTGAGTCGATAAAGATTCTAGCGAAATAGCTTTCAAGTATTAATATACAAACTTCAGAATATTTGATCCTTACATCTTTATGTATGTAGCAAAATTATTTCACTTCCGACAAACAAGTGGAAGTGAAATAGGCAAACTCTACCCTTTCCTGGTCAATATTTTTCTACGCAAAGATGAACCCCCCTTAAAATAATAATGAAATCAGTTTCCAAAAGTTTCGCACCTACCTATATGAATATCGATGATATTTTCGCATCAAATATAAATAAACATATTGATGATCTACGCGGTTTTTTATACACGCTTAAGAACCAATTTGATTCTATCAAATTCACTGTAGAATTAGAAAGCATTAACCAGTTTCATTTCTTGACACTAATATTGACAAAAATGGTCACCGTTTGGAATTCGACTTATATGAGTACATACATTCCAACAGGTTCATGTACACCAGTTAATTGAAAAATAACTCCATAGATTATTAAATGTTCCTTTGAGCCAGAAAAATTATAACGAAGTTCAGAAACTCCAGCAAATAGCGACGGACAATGGTTACGACAAATGTTTGATAAATAAGTTAATTTCTAATCAAAAACGGAAAATGAAACGTAATGAACTGACCGAACTAAAATCATTACTTTCAATTAATTCAATGGAATTCAAAAGTTTCACATATCTTCCTTCAGTAATCAATAAATTCCATAATTTGATTTCTAAATTTGGAATAAAACCCGTTTATAGAAGAAGAATAAGGTAAAAAACCGTTCAGGCAATACCTTTGATAATTCCCGATTTTGAGATATCTGGATTTTACAAAACTGTCTTCAAAATGCTATGTGGGTCGAACTAGAAGGGACATTTTAACTCGGTATATAACACATTCTGTCCATATAAAGGAGAATAATAACCATTTTTCCCAAAGTTTATCACTTTTAACAGACAATACGAATAAATATGGTAATATAGAAGGGATGGACATGTATAAGCGAAAAATCAATTTATTGAATCCAGATTTATGTCCACCTGAGGGTAGTTGGCATTCTTAACAATGAATAGTATTTAAACAGATATATTTTGTTTCCTAATTTAGTTTCACTCTGATGATGACTGAAAGGACCTTGATAATTTAATCTAATTTTAGTGGATAACGGTGACCTACAACAAAGAAAATCATATTAAATCAAATTAAAAATTCGGTACAAATGCTACGTAGTGTGAATTTCAATTTGGTTAAAAGGCTACAGATGAACAGTATGGACAGCAGTTAGGAAAATGCATGTAGTTTCTTGTTGTTCTATTATCAATAATAGATATATTTATTTTTGATATTACCTGTCATTTACAGTGCCTAATAATGTGACAACGGGCTACTGGGTTTTTTAATCGATTTTATGGGACGTTCAAAAGGGGTGTTTAAAATGAATTGCATTTTTTGCTCGATAATGTCTTTATGTCCTGAAAAATATGTAGAGACAGAAAAGTTTCTAAAAGGATTGTTCTACATGTGAGAATTTTGATTTAAAATTAGTCGATCAATACAAAATGTCTAACAGAATACTCTAGGAACCTGTCATCTGTAAATATACATACATGTTTCACATTTTAATGTTTCGTCGTTTTCAAGAAAAATTGGCAAAACTGCGTTCTCAACTCACTCTGTATATAAGATAAACTCCGTAGGGAGGCCCCAAATTGAAAAATTTTATATGAAGGACCCCCTTCAAATTACTTTTTGAACAATCTGTTTAAGGGAACACTCATCGTTCTGAAACGTCCTTTATAATAGAATAGAATTTTATTTCAGTATAAATTAACAAGGCTGCTTATTGAAAAGTATCAACGGAAATCTTGCAGGAATGTTTGTGGACGTGATACTATAATAATTATACAATATATACAATGTACTAGATAAGGAGACTCCATACAACCCCAAATTAATTAATCAAGTATTTAATCATGAGCAGAGACCAGAATAAGAAATGAAATGTAGAATGACATGGGATGTACTTGTCTTGCTGAACTATTATCCTATTCACTATTTCGAATGAAGCCAATATCGATGTCTTAATTTGTTTAATATAATATCTATAACTTGAATCTTGCCAACTCAATTGAAGAGGCAGCTTAAGATAGCAGTAAAAAAAGTTGTGATTAATTGATCACGTGACTTTTCTCACTCGTAGGAACCAACAATTTATTGCAAATGATTAGAAACAAAATTTCATCAAGATCGGTTCTTATCTGCTTCAGGGGCGAGAGAGGAATGGTGTAATCTCATCTAGAAAGTGTTCAGTAGATATAAAATCTTCAAAGTTTGTAACGCCACTGTATCGTATGTATAAGATTTAATATAAACATAAACACATGTCCAAGTGGTAATGCAATAGCGTCTTGGATACAAGGGTTGACGACGACGCTACAGAATCACCATGAGCCTTGTTTAAGACGGTCGTTTATGATATTCCCTTGTATTTTGTTACTAAGTGTTTAAATATAGTGTGTTCTATTGAAATCTGACTATAATTCGATCAGATTCCAACATCAGAAGATGAATATACCGGAAACGTGTCCTTTTGACTTTTTTCTTCCTGTCTGTTCCTTTGTGACATTAATATATTGAAAATAAAAACAATGACGGATGATAATGTTAACGCGGGTTCTACTCTAGGAAATTTACTTCGCGGAATTCTAGAGCGGGTAGACTCACGAGTAAATGTGTCAAATAATGTGCCATCTTTGTCATGTGGAGACTGTTACTTTGCCAGTTTTTGTGCCGGGAAGAAATGATCCGCAACGATGAGTGGATGATGTATCTGAATTAGCTACTGATTTGGGATGCAGTACTGGTGTTGTTATGGCGAGAATTGCAAATTGTTTTGAAGGGGAGGCAGGTTAGTGGTATAATAATTAGAGTCCTGTCGATCTCCGTTCTTGGGAAAGTTTGAAGTGAGATTTATGTGATAGTTTTGCAGGTAATGCTAATTTTGGTCATTTAATGTACAATGCAATTGCCTAGAACTCCGAGGGTTGTCCGTCTTTTGGTTTTGGTGAAGGACCCTACAAGGTCAATTAACTCAGACATGGCATGAAACTGCGAGTTCGCTTATAGCACACTTATCACGTTTTCAAGTTAGGCCAAATAATACAGCTCCACGCGAGAATCAACAAATTCCGAAATGATACGAATGCCCATGGTAATGTCAGTGTGATATTTAATGATATTGTATGTTTTAAATGCGAAAAGTTTGGCCGTAGCCAGTCATCATGTACTGCGCGAAGCATAAAGCCAACGCGAGAAATATTTCGGGTCCATTCAATTCATCTAAAGTTATTTAAATATTACAAGAAACCAGGGCATTCGTATGATAAATGTTTTAAGAGAGTTTGTTTCGATACGAACGCCGATAAAACTAAGCACGTAAACATCTGCAGCGCAGACGAGTTAGACATAAAAACGATAATTTTTGCTTAAATTTCCTCAATATTAATGGGACTTTTCGTAAAGTGTTGTTGGATACTGGTACTCGAGTTCTCGAGTGTCTCTTATTCGTGAAAATAAAACTGAAGGAATGAATTTTACAACAGAGCAGAAATTAATCAAGGGCGTTCTCTCAATTCATTCAATGTAAAATGTTAATATCCTTCTAGATAACGTTAGTATTCCTCTTTGAATGCATATTGTTCCTAATGATGCAATTTGTTTTGATGTAATATTTTTTTTAATACCTCTGGCGTCGTGATGATCTATGATCAAGCTTCTCAAACATTAGAATTTCAAAATCTGAAGTCAATTATCAATCTTAACGTCACAATGAATGACCAGCTGGAAAGATTGTTGAATGAATTTTCCGATATTACAACTAGCGGAAGCAAATTTTCTCCCCTCATAACTACTGGTGAGTTCGAAGTAAGACTTACTTCAGATAAGGAAATGAAATATAGGTCATAACGGATTTCGTTTAGCGAAAGAGGGATGGTTCGTAACATTAATCAAGACTTATTAGATAACTTTATTATTAGATCTTCCCATCCACCATATGCGAGTTCTATTCTTTTGGTGGAAAAGAAAAATGGTGATTCACGTTTAGTTTTCAATTTTAGGGCATCAAACCGTATTACAGGTAAAGATCGCTTCCCCCCTCTTCGAATAGATGATAAAATTGCTCGATTGAGTACTAGTAAGTACTACCCTCGATATGACCGCTAGGTTTCACCAAATAAAGGTCCATCCGAACTATAGAAAAACTGGTCCTTGTGACACCAGCGGACAGTACAAGTAATTGCGCTTGTCCTTTGGCCTTGAAAATGCTCCTTCTATATTTCAATGTGCTATAAACATTACATTGCATTCCGAAATTCAACAGGGAATGGTGCTGGTCTATTTGGAAGATATTCTTATCCCTTCTATGAGTGTTGAAGATGGGCTTGTTAATTTGCGAAAAGTTTTCACAACCCCAAGGCTTTTCAATAAACATAAAAAAATTTAGGTACTTGCTGACCAAGTGAAATATCTGGGCAATCTTCTCAAAATGTCATGGATATACTATCTTATGAACCTGTTCTAGCCATTTTCAGCCCAAATCTTCCAATAGAACTGCACACTGATGCCAGTAATCGCGGTTTTGGAGCAATTATTCTCCAAAATCATGACGCAATACTGAATCGCGTTATCACTCCAATTAGTTGGAAACTGTTGCGATAGTCTACGCTCTAAAACAATTTAGGCATTTATTGTGGGTATCACTTTCAAACTGGCAATAGTAATTCTTGAAAAAAGTCTCAGTGTAAACGTGACTTAATTCCTCGGGTAAGCCGTTGGTGGGTATACTTACAGGATTTCGACTATGTTATTGAGCATACGTCTGGGAATCAAATGACATATGTTGATTATTTGAGCCATAATTCACCAAACTCACTGTCCGTAAATCAATATTCTGTATCAGCTGACGAAGATGAAAAAGAGTCTTGCAGCTTAATGCCTAGCGGTTGGTTGTCCATTCTGCAAAGCATGGACAGCGAACCGCAGGAACTGAAAGAAAAATTCACCAACGACGACTTAGTTACAAATCAGTTTTGCATAATAGGAAAAAGATTTAAACGCAATAAATTCAGATGAATAACGCAGCATTTTATAACAAAAAACGCTCGTTGTGCGTTGTCAAAATAATATCAAGACAGTCAAGCATACATTGGCATTGGCAAATCTTGAGCATAAATTCTTGCTTTTGGTTCCCAAGAATGCGCCAATATGTCAAGGAGTATATTTAGTAATGTTCAACCTGCCTCACCCGAAAACGATCGCACGTACACTCCATAGCAAAGGTTGCTAAACCTTCCAACACTATTCATATTGATTGTTGTGGACCCCTGCCAAAAACGGGGGATGGGTTTGTTCACGTTTTTATAGCCATGGATGCTATGCATTTCAAGTATAGAAACATAATAGATGCGCGTTTATTTCCCTTTTGACTGGTTCACCTGAATAAGTATCATGACATGTAAAAATAAAATTTCTAATAAGAATACAAATCGATAACAATCTCAACCACTCAATTAAATCATTTCAAATGATCAAACGATAGTTAAGGAGAAAATGACAAAAACAATTGAGTATGTGCCAGGAATCGATACCGGTCTTGTCGTCCCGTCGCACATAAAGGGACTAATCTACCAACTACGCTATTATAGACCGCGTTCCTTGGAGTCGATGTGTATATAATAAACTGTATCACATCGATGACGTCATTGAATCTTGACATAAGAATTTGGCCACTCCTGTTAGGTTAAATATTTGCGTGTGCTATATATTCATCACCAGAAAAACACGGTTGTCATTATAGTTCAAATAAACTATAATCCCATTCGAAAAACTGTAAATGGATGTCAAAAATACCAGTTAAACGAGGCTACCGCGGTCAACACAATACACTTCCTATTTTCACCCCCTTTGAAGCCATTTGAAAAATTCCAATTCGGTACGACCAATAGGAACGGCTCAATCACCTCCACAATGGGATACCTACACACACAAGCACACACAGACCTCATGTCAATAATAGTCTACATCGATTCTGAAATGCTCAAAACGGATACATCTACGAAAATCCGGAAACAAATTTGTGGGCTGATTATAATACTTCTGATACACTATACGTAAAAGTTCTTCTACTTGCAGTTGGATTAGAAACTTGAAATTTGGTATGCTGTCATAATCGATCATTTCCGTTCTACCTAACATATTTTCTCATGCTACACCGACTTTGCGAAAAGTCGCTACCAACTTTCTTACTTTAAATGGAAACCTAATTTTTTTCACATGGTTCGATTTGCCTTCTAATTCTGAACTCAGATAACCAAAGTTATGTTGACTTATCTATTATAATTTTTGACATATGTGGGTTTTTGTATTTCGCAAACCAGCTGGAAGTCCAAGCTAACTACTGATGTTCCATAGATGGTCCCATCCTGTACCTTATGGGCTCAGACCATGTCCGAATGTCGCATTCAACAATTCTAAACCTCAATTTTTTCAAATAGAACCTACTAGTGCTTTTAACACCATTCGAAAGGAAATTTTATAGTGAGTTTCTCAAGCATTCCCTATAGGTACCTAACTTCAACCTCTATTGGGTTATTCAATAAAAGTCAAGAAATGCCGAGATATTCCTTGCTTTTTCAAGTATGCCTTGGAAACAAAACACATTTGTAATTGAGACCATGATATTCTGTCAAAGTAAAAACGAGTTGTGCTAATTCTTAAATAAAGTTGATTGGAAAATGAGAAATTATCCTAGACTTGTTTGTAATCCATGGCATGTGACAAAGAATTATTCAGCGAACTGTTCGTGAGTTTCATTTAAAATATTCAAATTTATCAGACCAATGACGGGGAAAGTTCTCACAGTTGAGAAATAATTTTATAAATTTTAAGAAAGTGACTATACCCATTACGACAGTGATACCACTAACTGGCAATGAGAATAATCAAATTACCATTCTTGGATATTTTCAAGAATATCCCCAAAACTTGCACGTACGACGTCTTTGGAATTGAGATTTTCATACTTTCCCAATTCAAACAATTCTACCCCGTCATAAGCTACATCCATTTTCAATCATAACTTTGCAAAAATTACACCCTGGTGTCATTGTGGGGTGAATTTTGCGATAATTTATCACTCAGAGCACGCTGGATTCTTCGAAAACATGATTTGCAATTTCGAATAAATGTGTTTTGTTTAGTAATGAACCAAAAGGTACGCTATTTCATGTGAGATGGAGATTTGAATAGTGAAAGACACTCAGAAATTCTTCAAAACGTGGTGGAAACATCCCTTGAAAATCCGCCACTGGCAAGATTGATGAGGCTCCACCGCACATACAAGAACTGTGGATACCAAATTGACATAATTGTTCGATCACCGTTGGTGGGCATATCAAATACCAATTCTGTGGTCTGCAAGATCTAACGAACTTTCCCCTTCAGACTTTCATATTTGAGTTAGGGTGAAAGATCTGGTCTATTCTTCAATAGTTCGCAATATAGATGATTTCAGACTTGGTAATACATACTTTTGATTGTCTTGATCACAAAATCAGAAGTGTTGTCTATTGAAAGTAGAATAATATAATGTTTGAACAAAAATAGTACTGATTTACGTTAGGTTTCTGCCAACATGGTTCTAGTGCATTACAAATAATTTGTGTTGTGCAATTAAATAGGAATTCATATTGTTTATTAAATTATTATATTTGTAAGAGAATTAAAATGTAATGAATATATGAATATACTCATTTATCTTATGTTGGCTTTTGCCAGATAACAATGAGGACTTTCTAGTCGAGATCGATCAGTAACGTCACAAAATTATATATAGTTCCAGACAGATTTTTCGCTCTTCTCATATAGCTGATCAGTGGAACGAGCAAGTTTGCAACGTTATTGAAAATTTCTGATGAAGGTAATCATAACCAGCCTAACACATGAAAAAAAGATCAAAATGTCTCACGCCATCTATGAATAGATGCCCCACTAAGAAATCAAGCAATGTACCACATTGATAGATGTTTCGAACTTTACAAAAGTTACGGGAAATGTGAGACATCTGGCACATAGGTTTTCTACGTTACTTATCGATCTGGAATAGAATTCCCTATCATTATTATAATTGTCTTCTGTTTCCATAGCATACTTGGGAACGCAAGGAATACCTCGGCATCTCTTGATTTTTATTGAATAACATGATAGAGGTTGAAGTTCGGTATGAGGAATGCGCTTAAGTAACCTAGATTTCAATTTTCTTTCGAGTAATGAAAAAAATATATAAGGTACCATTTAAAAGAAGAAAAAGAAATTTTGAATGGAACATTTGAAAATGACCTGCGCCATATGGTACAAAATGGGACCATCGATGAGATATCAAAACTTAGACTGGATTTCCAGCTAACTGTTCCACAAATTTGGTTTCCTAATATTGAACGGTTTGCGAGATACAAATTTTTTGGTAAACTACTACAGCTGTAATTATTTTTAAATATGTCAAAAATTGTAATACTTTACTCAGGTTCTCTAAGCTCAGAATTGGAAAGATAATTGAACCATGTGAAAAAAATATAGATTTCTATTCAAAATAAGAAAGTTGATACCGACTTTTGGTACATTCTGTATAGCTAAAAATATTTTAGGACATGATCGATTATGATAGCATACCAAACTTCCAGTTTATAATCGAACTGCAAGTTGGAAAACTTCTAATAAACGGCCTATGTAAATCACCCTGGGGAAATTTTATCGATATCTCTAGCCATTTGGGAGATATGATCAGTATTAATATTTTCCCATACTATCCCAAATATAACTCCCTGATTTCTGGTCATATCAGTCTGGAATTTTCACACCGGTGCAGATTTTTTTGAGAACTCGGCCATTTTGCAGATTTGATCAATTTTAATATTTTCGCATTCAACCCCAACACCTTAATTTGGTCATATTGAACGGAAATTTTTAGACTAGCTAGCTATTTTTTCGATAAATCGAATCGTTTGGGAGAAGATCAATTTTAATATTTTCGTATTCAACCCAAACATACTTGCTCATTTGTTGTCATATCGATACGAAATTTTTGCAGTAGTGACAATTATTACGATTTCGTTCAGGAGTCAGGTGTGAAGATTTTTTCCGATTATTTTTCCGACATCTTCAGAAGTTTGGCAGATATTATCAATTTTAATTCTTCCGCACTCAACCCTAAATACAACTTCATAATTTTTGCTGATATCGCTCAAAAAGTTTGTAATAACTAGAATTTTTCAATTTTCGCATTCAACCAATTCCCTCACTTTTTGTAATATCGGTCTGAAATAGTTTCATTCGCTAGAAATTTTGAAATAATAACAACAAGGTTGCCTATTGGATATTTTTTCTTATAACGGTTTTTCTATATTCCGGTCAATCATGTAATTACACCTTTCAACTACAAATTCTAGCAATGCGCAGTTTTAACATTTCGTGTCGATGTTGCTGCTTATGTCAATTCGTGTCGGAAATGTTTCTGTGTCCGTGATTTCTGCATCAACGATATAATACAAATACCGTCAACTACCAACCTGGTAACATAATCATAATCGTTATCGAACAACCTAAGAGTATTACAATTTTTATATTAATATTTCATAATCTTTAAAAAAAATTTATTCCACCCTCTAGAAATGAATCGAATTACCGAATATGCGAATTTTCGATTATTGTTGGCGTACATAGACAGATCGTTCTACGACGATTTGTGAATCTAGTATCTAGAAGACTGTTTAAACGACAAATATCAAATCTACTGTAAAAACACTTCCAATTTACTTTGCCTTTTTGGTCACGTGACCCAAACCTGAGTATTTTGAATTGGACAACTTGTATATTATTACGTTTTTGGGAAAACCGTTGAAAAACAAATTCAACGATATCGAACTTGTCAGTGTTGTTCTGCAAATTAGCGATATACAACCATTTTAATGAAGTTGGTAAAAATTCTAGGTGGCCTGGAAACAATATCTTTCATAGGTTGTCACTAATTAATGGTCATGTCAAGTTCAGCGAAGAACTGTCATTTATTAGTATTGAAAAATCTTGGCTTCCGGATGGATTCCGCGTCACAATAGCTCGACTTGATGCCGACGTTTCGCCAACCATTACAGGTGGCATCTTCAGGGCAGGCTTGAGGCTTGGACTGAAACTGCTTGAAGTTCAGTCAAGTCGAGCTATTGTGGCGCGGAATCCATCCGGAAGCCTAGATTTTTCAAGATTAGCTATCCACGGAAGTCTACTATTCAAGATTCATTAGTATTGAAAATATTGTGAACATATTGTAATATACTGTCACCACAGAATATATACGCTAACGCTAAGCGTTAACGTTCATATTCTGTGCTGTCATATTCATTTAAAGTGCACAGTTTGTGAAAATATTCTAACCATCGTTAGTTAATATGCCCTCACTTTTCACTTCCAATGGTTCATCCGATATAGCAGGATGTTACAAAATTTTCAATGCTAATGAATGGCTAAACTTGATATTATCATTAATAATTAATGACAGACTATGATAGTTCAGTATAGTATAGTTACTGTTTCTAAGGCTTCTAGATATTTACCAACTTCACTTTAAACGGTTGTTTAACATTGATTTGGATAACAGCAAGTTTGGTATCGTTGGATTTTTTAGACGCCTATCCAAAAATATCTTAATATACAGGTTGTCCCATTTTAAATACAGAAAGTTGGGTCATGTGACCGAAAATGCAAAAGATATCTAAAGTGTTTTTACAGTAGATGTAATCAGCATTTTGAACTGTCCATAACTGCAAAATTTGATATTTGTCATCTGAAGAATTTCAATCGAGTGTCAAAAAGTCATGGGACAGCGTTTATATTGACTTCTAATTGAGTGAGTAGAGATAATTTCAAATTTTGTGAGACAGTTTTGCTCTCCTAGTGGACAACAGCTACATTATGGTGCATTCTATAATAATACTCATCACAAAGTTCAAATTTTAGATTCATTATTTTGTAAACCAAATGATGCTTGAATAGAATCAGCCATTACGTGATGAAAATCCATTATCAACTTTAAATGAACAACTATTATTACAAGTTCGATTTTCACAAGTTTATTAAGACTGTGACTATAGTTTCGCTACCACCGTAGCTTCTTCAAACGTATTACAAAGTACTGCTTGTTGGCGTGTTTATGAGATTAATTGAGTAACTAAATTAATGTTTTCAACTCAAGACAAGGAACAGAATGGAGATTTCCTCATCTGCGGATATCAACATTTGTTATATGCCTGAGAGAAACAAATAAATCCACTATTATATATTATCCTAATAAATTGTGCGGCGACTTAGTCCACACACAATACACAACTGTATTGTTGTTGTAGGTAAATTCAGGGAGCAAGGCTGTGTTACAAGGAATTAGGGAAGGTGATATTATCACATCCATTAATGGACAATCTGCAAGAAATATTACCTACTCGCAAGCTCATGGTCTTCTCAAGAACTCTGGAGACACATTGAAACTGGGATTGAATGAGTAAGTTCATTTAATTAGTTTAATTTCTTATGAAGACTGGTATAAAACATGATATCACTCTATTATTTACACACTACTCTGCTAAAACTATGAACATGATATGAGCTATAATATTATAGGTACGAAGAGAAAATAGAAACTGACATTTTCTAATCTTGAAAGCTTTCAATTCCAATTTGAGACAACCATTCGATTTTGTTTATAAGAATAAACACTTTCTACTCACTGACTGGTTTATAAATTTATGTTTCGCGGCGGATTAATCTTTCCCGTGTGAAAAAAAAGTTTGTTTAAAGTTTCGAAAAGTACAACAAATTCAATGCATAACCCAAAATCACTGGTTGCTTAGAGGAAGGAATTTACTAAAAAAAAACTGATCTTTTAGAGTACTCACTTCCTGTTAATATACATGCTCTTGTGGGTGTACCCACGATTCTGCTCGGGTTAGCTCGTTTGAACGCTATTTCTGTTACGGGTGAATTACAATCACTCTCGTGTTAGAAGTCAACAAAGTTTTGCGTCTTCAGGTTGAACAGTGACAACACGTCTATTAGTTCCAGGCAGCTGTTTCGCCTGTCCCGTGAGCTCGTCAGTGGAACGAGGCAGTCGTGAAGTTACTGAACAGCCCTCTCAGACAGTGATATAACTACCATCTTCGAAAATGGTTGGCGAATCTAGGTGTTCCAGCACCTCTACCGGAAAGGTGGTAGTTATATCACTAACGGAGATTATTGCTCAGTAATTTTCCGTCTGCCTCGTGACACTGACGGAACAGCTGATTGTTGCGCAATACTCACAAATTGAGGTTTAAATTTTGGAATGAAAATCTTCTTAATTTCAACATAAATGTTAATATTCTAAGGGTCAATGGGATTGACATGAATATTGTCCAAATTGTGTATTTTTATGTCCATTAACTTGTAGTGATATATTTCAATGCTAAGTCGATTCGACTATATGATTATAGAAAATTGTTACGCCTTTATTTGATTTGCGTGAACATACACTGCAATGGAATAATAGAGATTATTTCACTAGATTTCATGAATTTACCTAATTCAATAAATTGCTCTACTTTCTTAAGAGAATCGGTACCGTGACCTATGTATGCTCCCAATATAGTAAATACAAATGTGATTCTTATAAATAAGCAACATAAACATTGGGTCAGCAAGGTGAGAAGTCAATATCAATCTTCGTAAGATGACAAGGCCCCACTTTGATGCTTTGAATAATATAATTTTGTCCATATCCAGACAAATTCATGGTTTGTCCGTGTCCTAACTCAATAAATCAGATAAAAATATAAGAAAAAAATAATACATTCTCAATAGAAGTAAACAAATATGACATCTGGATATGTCTTCATTTGATAATAATTAGCATCGTGTCATATGAAACGAACCACTTGTTGTTCGAAAAATAATTATGTAAATCTTTTTCCAGAAGAAGATTCTGACAAATTGTTTAAAAACCTGATATCTCTGAAAATTTCGCCATTTAAAAGGAAATTATAGCATGAACAAACGTCGAATTTGTTTCGGTATCAAGATCGAAAATTATTCGTTTGGAGAATAAATTCTCTCTCCTTTCTTTAAACGATTAGATATTCTTTAGATTCTACGAATTCATTATAACGTTGTTATGATAAGTTATTATTACAATCAGTCTGTACATGCCATCATGTAATAATTAGCCTCGCGTTATATGAATAACTTATTATTTATTTGCGAAATAGTTGTTTTTTACAATTCAAAATCAGGAGCGATCCTATTTTGAAGATGATCATTCGATTCCACCACCTTATTGATGTTTTAATGATGGTCAATCGCGAAATATAATTAGATTCTCAAAATTTCATAAATGTGGTGCCAACGTAAACATGGCACCGGGAAAAGTGGCAAAAAATTTTCAGTTGTGATGGTCAAACGAAAATGTTGACGGGCCTTAATGGTTAAAAAATTGTCAATCGGTTGCCCCTTTAAAATTACAAAATTTAATTTTGGTAGTGCTAACTTCACGTAGCTGAAGATGACATTTAACTTTCTTTGTTTTCGTGGCACATTATTTTTCATCATTCTTTATTATAATAAATCATATGAAAAGTTTGTTGTTGCATCGAATATATATATAAATAAATAGCCATCTTAAAAACGATCAACGGATTCTTATTCAAAAATTCAAATTCGTAAAGAGTGCTCCCCTAGTGGTTACAGTGAAGCTGCATTCATAATAGGCTTTCTCATATTCAAAAAGTCCAGTGCAATACATTGAAAAATTTATAAGTATTATGATATTTAAGAAAATTCTAATTTAAAATTTAATTTTCAATAAAATTTTCTTAAATATCATAATATACATTTTACAAAGTATTGCATTCAAACTTGGAGTGTAGGTTTTTTTTTTATGGGAAAGAATTATAAACGCAGCTTCACTGCAACAATTTTCCGAATATTCATATAAACTTTTTTGATTAATTTTGAAAGTTCTATGGAAAGTTAAAGTCCTGCTATAAAAAACTGAAATGTTCTGTACTATATGATAGTCTAGTACCAAACACTATATCAATCAAAAAATTATTTAATGTAAGAATTGGATTTCATATACAGGGTGTCCCAATATTGCTGGGACACAGAGCTACCACGTATTCTAGAGGTCAAAATAAGTCGATTGAGCCCAATTTACCTGTATACCAAAATGTACCGTTTGTCCGTGAGAAGAGTTCAAAGTTTACTAAAAAAAATACATTTTTGTATGTTGTTCCGAAGTGCTTTATACAAATTTAATGAAATTTGGTAAATGTGTATTCTAGATGATTAGCTTATTTTTAGTAATCAAAAAAACCCAAAGAAAATTGTAGAGGGGTTGGAACCACCCTCACTTCTTGGCATTTTTTCCCCCATTTTTGTAGGGGTGGGAATACGGTTTTAAGACTTTTTTATCTGGAAGGCCTACTCATTATCTTCATTTTCTTACTCTTGTAAAAACTCCGTATTTTGCGTAGTTTTCAAGAAAAAAAATGTTTTCGCAAACACTGATAACCGATTTTCGGGTATAGGTTTAATAAAATTATTAGACACAAATTACACAATACATTTACACAAGACAAACAATAATTTTTATAACAAGTGTTCAATGTGACCTCCACCTTCATTAATACAGAGGTCAATTCGACGTAAAAAATTTAAATGCACTCTTCTTAAAACATCGTCATTTTCTCGTAGCGCATTTACAGCATTTTGAATTCTATTCCACAGTTGTTCGATGTTATTTATTTGAACCTCGTACACTTGTCTTTTTAATTCTCCCCAGATGAAGAAGTCACAAGGGTTTAAATCTGGAGACCGCGGAGGCCATTGAATGGGTGCTTCTTGTCCCCTACCTATCCACCTGCCACCAAATTGTTCACCAAGATATTCTCTTACTGCACGTGCAAAATGAGGTGGTGCACCATCATGCATGAAGAACGTATTTCTACGCAAGTTAAGAGGCAAGTCTTCTAATAATTCTGGCAAATTTTGTTGAAGGAAACGGAGGTAACTATCGCCATTCAGACGATCAGGTAATCGTAACGGTCCGACTATAAATTCGCCAATAATTCCGACCCAGACATTAATTTTAAATTCACGTTGATAATGTCTACTTTTAATGGCATGTGGATCTTCATCTGCATAAACATGATCGTTGTGTAGGTTTGTCATACCGCGACGTGTAAAACAAGACTCATCAGTAAACAAGATCTTAGTATGGAATCCGTTGTCGACTACTCTGCGCTCCCGAATAGTTTGTAAAAAACTTAAACGTAATTCGTAGTCAGGTGGCAACAATTCTTGCACTGGCTGGATGTGAAATGGCCGAATTAATTGATCTCTAATGATTCGACTTACAGTGCTTTTTGGAATTCCAGCTTCTCGTTGCAATCTTCTAGTACTGGTATTAGGATTGTTATCAATCATTTGAAGAACAGCTTCTTCCGCAATAGGTGTTCGAGCTTGTCGAGGTCTTCCAGCGTTAACTCTTACTGGGGTCAACCTCCCCGTTTCTCGAAGACGTCTTTCGATTCGGGCAAAAGTTTTATGGTTTGGAATTCTCCGGTTTGGATACCTCTCTTGATACACGCGAACACTTTCGCGGCAGTTACCTTGACAATATCCAAGAACTAATAACATGTCGGTCTGTTCATTAAAAGGAAAATTCATAATTGTGGGACGTCAAAGGAACAGCAACAACAGCAATAACAATTAAACAAAAACAGTGATGACAATAAGAAATAATAAAAAAACAAGCAAAAGAGAACAAATAACTGACACATTTACTGTTAACAATAAACTATGTTTCCTGTCAAAATCATAACATTTGGTTTTGTCTTTGTGTCCGCGGCCAACTAAATTTTGTATTACAATTTTATTAAACCTATACCCGAAAATCGGTTATCAGTGTTTGCGAAAACATTTTTTTTCTTGAAAACTACGCAAAATACGGAGTTTTTACAAGAGTAAGAAAATGAAGATAATGAGTAGGCCTTCCAGATAAAAAAGTCTTAAAACCGTATTCCCACCCCTACAAAAATGGGGGAAAAAATGCCAAGGGGTGAGGGTGGTTCCAACCCCTCTACAATTTTCTTTGGGTTTTTTTGATTACTAAAAGTAAGCTAATCATCTAGAATACACATTTACCAAATTTCATTAAATTTGTATAAAGCACTTCGGAACAACATACAAAAATGTATTTTTTTTAGTAAACTTTGAACTCTTCTCACGGACAAACGGTACATTTTGGTATACAGGTAAATTGGGCTCAATCGACTTATTTTGACCTCTAGAATACGTGGTAGCTCTGTGTCCCAGCAATATTGGGACACCCTGTATCTGGTTTTCGAAATATATTTGGTGCACAGCTACAACCTCTAGTGAATTCCAAGTTATCTTAAAAATGAATTGTACGATTCCAAAAATCTTCCAAATTTCTGTCGTGTTTAACCCCTGCTGATCAAGGGAAAGAAAATATAATACATTTGATGATTACCCACGATGCAATAAATAGTTATTTATTCTACCATTTTACCATTTTGATTAACATCTATCATCATATGTGTGTATGCATACGACACGTCTGGCGTAACCAATGGAGCTTTCAACTTTCAACAATCAATGTAGATTATCTAGGAAGTACAATAAGCGTGATGTGGGTGGAATAAACTCAACTGAGGAAAATGAATTTCTTCATGGGTTCTTTATTAATGAATGAATCATCTGAATAAACTTGATACCAGATACTGGAATGGAATTTGAAAGTAGCTAGTTTGAATATTGAACATTTGACAACAATATCTCTATAATTTCTGATTGAACACTGGCAAAATCAGGTGTATAATCATTGTACAATACTTACTTCTTTTTGTTATGTAACGGATACATTGTGTGTAGGTAATATAAATTTATATTGAATATTTCTAGCTCTAGCAATATCAAATTTTCATATGGTACAATCACGGGAAACTGTTGTTTGCCCTTGAACTAGTCTGCACTTACTAGTGGCATAGTAAATGAAATTCAGGCGGTTAAATAATTTTCGGGGGGTTAATACACTAGAGCTTAATTTTAATGCATGAAAATATTTCGAACATTACTTAGATTTAAATTTTTTTTTTTCTATATTACTTGAGAAGAGTGAAGAAAATTATCAGAAAAGTTGATTCATCTGTAGAAAAATATCTGGAAGCTTATGATATTATAAGGTGTACAAAATAAAATTGAAATCAGGAAGCAGAAGGGCAGCTGCAACACTATCCCCTTCCTCCTAGACTATGTCTTCGAATGACCAGCAGACAATTTCAAGTAGCATGAGTAACGATTATGATTCAAAATTATTATTATTATTATTATCATCAAATGATGAAGATGATAGATGTAAAGTAAAATGTGCGAAAATGTTACTAGGGACATCCAAGAGATTTCAATGGCTCAAACGTCAATGCCAGTGCTGTCAATCTTATTCTAGATGGACCTACGAAAATTTTTCCTGGCCGAACTTGGTGTTTTCAATTATATTTCGTTATAAACAGCGAAACTGTGAGGAAGATGCTGATGGTGTCTTGACTTCACCATTAATACATCACCAACAGTGGCTGTTCCGATTATTCGTAGATGAGTTTATTAGTTGGTTGAGCAAAATTGCTCATGGTCACCATCTGCCTGGAAGCACATGTCCCACTGAAAATGCAATTCACAATGCCATGCATAGATACAATCTAGGAGCCAGACCGATATTGATGGTGTGAACATCAACCCGATGGCACTATAGCTTATCATTAGAAGACGGTGGTTCAATGACCAATTGATCTCTTAGACCAAATTTTCGCCGACTGCTATATCTTAAGATACAGCCTCCGCAAATCGTTTATTTTTTGACTGGAGGTTAACCCTTTCCAAGTTGCGGTTACTTGAATAGCATGCCATTCTTATACACATCCACCATGTGCCATCATTTTTTATCGTGTCCGTTTATCAGGCTGACTAGTTGCAATTGAACTGAAAATGGACTGCAAGTTAACCCTACCAAACCTGGTGGAAAATGTTCATTGCTGTTGGCAATTGTTAAGATACCCTATGCCATCAGATGTTATCGGTCCATTTCCGAGTAATTGGTTATTATTTGGACCAAAAATTGTTTTTTTTTCCATTTTGTGGCTAAACCTTGCGGATTACAAGGTAACAGGATGGCACTATGTTAAATAACTTTATTGGAGGTCAAATAAAGATCTAAAATCATTGCCATCATCCTTGCCCATTTCAACTCCCCAAAACCCCCTGAAACCACCCTCCAAAAAATATGAATAATATGGATAATATGATCAATTTTATGATAAATTAGTCAATTATTGAGATTCTGGCTGGGCTTAAAATAGAAACGGCCGATTTTGGGGGGGGTGGTTTTAGAGGGTTTTGGGGATTGAAATAGGCAAGTTGTGATGAAAACAATTTCAAATCTCTATTTGACCTCCAATAAAGTTATTTATTATGGTGTCTTCATGTTATCTTGTAATCATCATCAAGGTTTAGTCAGAAAATTGAAAAAAAAAACGTATGTGGTCCAAATAATGGCCAATCACTCGGAAATGGACCGAAAGCTTTCGATGGCATAGGGTATCTTAACAATTGCCAACACCAATGAACATTTTCCACCAGGTTTGGGAGGGTTAACTTGCAGTTCATTTCCGGTCCAATTTTAACTGGTCAGCCTGATAAATGGACATGATATAAAAAATGGCACATGGTGGATGTGTATAAAAATGTCATGCTCTTCAAGTAACAGCAACTTAAAAGGGGTTAACCTCCAGTCAAACAAAAAACAATTTGCAGAGGCTTTATCTCGAGATCTAACAGCCGACGAAAATTCGGTCTGTGAGATGAATTGTTCATCGAACCGTCCTCTAACAATTACCCTCATGTTACAAGTCAGTAGACAAAGTCCCAGATTGCTGTTTTGCTTTTCTCGTCAGTGGAACGAGGCTGACGTGTCTATAATAAGCTCTCTCATACCAAAACACTCCATCATACCAATTTTCAAATTATCTCATGAGCTCGTCAGTGGGACGAGGCAGACGTGAAGTCACTGATAAACTATCTCCGAAAAACCTAGATGTTCCAACACCAGCTGCCCGAAAGCAAATGTCTCACGGAGACGGCAATCCTCAATGCTACGCATTGATAACATAGCTCCCGCGATTTGATGAATTGACGGGGAAACAGTAGGAAGTAGTGAAAACTTTCACCAACTTCATGAAAAATAGACTTTGAGTAGTCTTCAAAAAATTTGAACATGAGAAAAGTTTGTCATTTGACTTCAATGTAAGGAATCATTTATTGGAAATAAACATATGTCATATTTTTACATCAATTGGTTATATTATTCTCATCTCATCCTCATTACACTTATAATTATGAGTATGAACAAATATGAACTGCATATTTCATTGTCACTTTCCTCCTCAGTGAAATTCCCACATAAGTCTTAAGAATACAGTCAACTATCGCTGTAAGTTCTTCAAATATTGATTCCTGGGTATAGAAATCCACATACCGACAACTTTCGATAAGTGTGCTTCAAATACAGTTAACTCCCGCTAACAATCTTTTTGTTCATTAAGATCTTAGTAAATGTTCTTAAATTACAGTTCTTCAGATGAGTGATTCAATTATAATTGATTCTCGATAAGTATCTTTTAAATACTGTGAAATCCCGATGTAAAAATACGCCAAAAATCAGTAATTTTTGTATTTTTCCATCTCTTTATTGGTTTAAAGAATTACACAATAAATTGACTCCATGCAATACGTCAAACCATTCTTTTTAATATTTTCAGATAGAAACGAATCATTGTAAATCGTTAGAATCACTCTGAATGTGGCTAACGCAATTTTAAATGTTGCGGGCGGAATCTTGCCGCCGCACCAAACTACTTGCGGTCAGACCGAAAAACGGAGCAGATGCGACAGAAACACTAGCGGACGTTTATTAGACAAGATTAATGATTAGTTTTTCAATCGAAAAAATAAACATCAGTATAAACCAATGATTCCCAAACTGTGCATAGCGGCGCCTCGATGAGCCACGACCTCTTCACGGGGACGCCGCGAAATATTGTAAAAGCTTCATAATTAATTTAATCCAAACATTTGGCCAAACTAAAAAAAAACGTGAGAAGTTAAAAATATCTAGATTTTTTTAAGTTGTTTATTTTTATCTGACCTGTATAATATACAGGGTCGCGCCGATGCTTTATTTCTATACAGTGTATAAAACGTCGAGTTGCGTAGGTCCTTTGAGACAGATTTGGAATGTTCTGGAAGATCTTGCGGAAAATATAATAGTTACGCAAGCGTTGCCGGCCAGATTCAGTCAGTCGATATACCACCATTTAAGTCTAGTGAAGTTAAGCTCAGCACTTCATATTTAAAACATAAATTAGTAAAATAGTTCATATTTTAATTTAGTTAGTGTTATATTACTTCTTATTGTCTTTGATAAACAGTTTTGTGATTGGTCCCTCTTGCATTTTCGATGATGGACCGATTTTTGGACAGTAATGAACAGTATGCCCTCAAAAGATGCAGATAAAGAAAGTATGCCCTCAACCAGTGCCACTAGTGTGAAGAAACAAAAATAAGTATGAGGACAGTTATTTAGAGTTTGGTTTTACGTTAACATAAATTAAAGATGAAGCGAGACCACAATGTGTATTGTGTATAAGAGTTTTGGCAACATAGTGTATGCTTCCATTAAATTGAAGGGAAATTCCGAAGCTAATCACAACAGCATGGTTTGCAAACCTCGTGACTTTTTGCCAGAAGGTTAAAAAAAATTAAACAACAAGAGAATATATTTTTTTAAACTGCATCAATACCAAGCCTTGCTAGGATCTTACAAGGTGGCTTACCATCGTAGAAGAACTCATTCTACCGGCTGCTGTAGATATGGTGAACATCATGATTGGTGAGTCTGCTGGGAAGCTTCTTTTGAAAATGCCTTTGTCCAATAACACAATTAGTCGGAGAATACAATATATGGTGGAGGATATTAACAATCGATTAATTGAAAAAATTTGGATTGCAGTTAGATGAGGCTACGGATGCTCATTTGCTATAATGTACGGTTTATAGATGGTAACAATATTGAAGAAGACCTCCTGTTGTGTAAAAATATCACTGCAGGAGCGGAGGCTGTTCAAGATTGATACATTCATATCTGAACATAATTTCAATTGGCCTAAATGCGTTGGTGTCTGTACTGATGGAGCTCACTCCATGTCTGGCTGCTATGGAGTATTACAGGCGCTTATTCGAAGCAAGTCATCAAATCCACTGTGGACCCATTGCATTATTTATAGAGAAGCGCTTGCTTCAAAGCAATGTCCTGCACTGAATGAGGTGTTAGGATGTGTGATGAGGGGAATGTGGTAAATTTTTATAAAATCTCCTTCATTAGAATCAATCCTCTTTCGTGGTGATCTATTATCACGTACCTTTGAAATGTGACAAAAAAATTATTTTCGTTAAAGAAGAGAGATACGAAGTTGCAGAATATTGTGCTGATGCCGATTTTTCAATAAAACTGGCATATTTATGCGAAACTTTTGAAAAGCTTAACTCCCTCACTTGCTCTCTACAAGAAAAAAGCATGTACCTTTTGAGAACAACCGAAAAAATATCAGTTTTTATGAAATAAACTCGAACTATGGAGAAGAATGATAAATGACGATGCAGGCAAATATTGTTCTTCACTACTACAGCAATTTTTGGCTTCAAATCTCGAGATATAAAAACCATGTTCGAGGAGTACTTATCACAGCTAATTATCTGGTCTGAGAAATATTTTCAAAATGAAATTTTCGATAAGATTGCATGGATTCAAGATCCATTTAACACTAGTTCTCCGTTTGAATTTACTTCTGCAGAAGAAAAGAATCTTATCGAGCTATTTTCAGATAACAGTTTCAAAGAAAAATTTGACAGCATGGAATTGACAGAATTTTGGATTTCAATAAAAGATGAATATCCCCTTCTAAGTAATAAAGCTCAGCGAATTTTAATTCTATTTTTGACGTCGTATTTGTGCGAAGCTGGGCTTTTGGCGGTCGCTGCAATAAAAAGCAAGTATAGAGCAAAAATCATTGTGGGAAAGGAAATGAGGGTGGCCGTGTCCAGTTTAATTCCACGATTTTAGAAAATGTGCAGGGATTTGTAGGCTCATCCTTCACATTAATTATCAATTATTAATGCTAATAAAGTGAAAACAAATAATGAAGATATACGAGTCTTATTCATTTTTATTTGTCATTTACGAATAGTCATACTTTTACTTAGGGTAGGGCGCCATGGTAAATTTTAATTGAATAAAAGGCGCCGCGACTAGGAAAGTTTGGGAGCCACTGGTATAAACAATAAATGTCTAACTTATTCCAATGCATGAATATAACTAAGACATGTCAAGCATATGTACAAGTCGATATCATCATCCATATATTTTCCAATATCTTTATTGATCTTATCTTCAATGTTCACGTACTGTTTTCGCTTTGAGTCACAACACAGCTAGTGTTGGCAATGTTGGCAGCACTTGAGTGAAACATAACCTATTACCCGGTTATCTGATAACTTAATTCATCAGATTAATTATTGATTCTCAATTCTAGTGACATAATCGGTTTTTTAATCTTCTCCTATCTCTATCTCCCGTGACGAGTGAAATACAAATACTAAGTGAATATAGATTGTGTTATTAAGGTTTATTAATCGTACGCTGCTATTGTAAAAGCTAGCGTGCTGCTGAGCTACGTGTCTTATTCACATTTGCTACAAGTAGGTAGTTTTGATTAATGAGTACATAGTAAGATTAGTGTTAATATTTCCTGGGAAACAGGGGATAGGTTATTATTTAGTTGAAATAATTCCTTAATAAATTCTAATCCTGTGTTAGATGTTAAATGGAATACTTGGAAACATGTTATTAGCACTAGAGGAAAGTAGATCAATAATCAAATTTCAGTTATCTTAGATCGTTCATGTTAATTGTTGAGAATTTTTCAAACTAAACTGGGATTTAAATTTTCTGTGAATGTTTGCTAATAATTCCTTTGTCTTTTTTTTCACTTGGAGATCAGAAACTATGGGCCCTATTGTGAGTTCATGTTCTTTTTCTTTATTGGCAAATATAAATTATTGTATATTTTGAAATACTGGTTTTTCTGAAATTGCATTTTTTCGAATTGCCAATAAACATGTAGTTATTCCATTTATCAATTATTGCTTATAAACCTACACACACTGATACGATATAACAAACCGAAATACATAGGCGATAGTGAAATAACAAGGTTATGACTGGTAAAAACTGTTGCATCACGCTGGCAACCGGGAGTTTTATCCCCCGACGGGAACTTATATTAATTTGATTAAAAACTTACAATCCAGATTATCATGGCGGAATGAACCAAAAGAACTTTAATAAATGGCTTTAATGTATAATGCTTAATATTGTAGCAAAGTTAGTAATAGTATTCTGAGTTTATTTTTTCTTAATGCAGTCGAAGATCTCTCTGGATATACAGTGAAACCTGGTTAATTTGGATCTCAAGGGACCAAGACATATGTACCAATTATTGAGGGTCAGGGCCGCGCCGACCCCCCACAGCGCCTGTGTTGGAAACCTATGAAGCGCCTCTTTTTTTCACGAGTCTTCATGTTACAACTTATGTTGTTTTATTATTTGTTAATTTTGACCGAAATAAATGTTCTCCAGTTTTATATACTTAGATAATATTTTCCTAAATAGGTAAAACCAGTTCGCTTCCGCTTGCCAATTACTGCGAAAAATAAAACACGAATTTAATTTTTACATACTTTATTTATGATGTTATATCTAATTGTATACTTTGATATTAATAACAAAATAGCTGACTTTCCTAATAATACTGATTTAACTATCACGTATGCTATATCCACATCATTATTTAATTTTTTGAAAAGAGACTGACACTACAGAATTTCTTCACACAAATCATCGGCGTTAATATCCAATGAATCATTTGTAGAAAGTTTTTTCTGCAAATGATGACAGCTACTTCTCAATCGACTTTGATCTTGGTCATCACTTAGTTTGAATAAAAAATTAAACACGTCATTTTGATTATTCAATAAATTAAATCTTTCGTCTACGGAGGATAAAGCTTGATCCAATATATAAAAAATAGATTAATTTCAAAAGCGGTCTTCAGATCATTTATAGTATGGTCTTCGTGTTCATAATCAAAACTCTTTGGAGTCTAACGACGTCTTAGGGGTCTGGATCTGGAAGTTTCAAATTCAGCCTCGACATCTAATTTTTCGGCAATTTTCATGGCATCATTTACAATTTCCTCAAAATTTGCGTCGGTTCTAATTTTTATCATAAACTTCTTTAATTCCGTTAAAGCATCTAAAGCAACTTGCATATTCATATCGATGGACTGCAGAATTTTGCTCACAAAATTTATGTTTGTCAAAATCATATGTTATATATTTAGTGAACAAATGAATGAAAAGGAGCATATTTTTTCTTCTGGACATTTAGCGTCATATTTTGCCTTCTGATCATATGATATACCATTTGATATTTCATATAAGGCATCATAAATTTCTGGTAAATTTGTAAACAGCGGTTTGAAAGCATCTATTCTGCTTGACCATCTTGTTTCAGACAATGGTTTTAAGGTCAGATTTATGACATGTTTTTTTAGTATATCCCATCTTTTGGTAGAGGACGAAAAATATTTATATAATTCTTGCACAATACTAAAAATCCAGTCGTATGATGATTGAGATTGGCAGCGTCGTTTACTATTAAATTTAAACTATGGCTAGCGCACGGTACATAGAAAGCGCGGGGATTTAGATCCAGCAATCTTTTTTGAAGACCATTATTCTTAACGCGCATATTTGATCCATTATCATAGCCCTGTCCCCTTAGGTTGTTTATGTGCAAATTAATTTCGGCTGTTTTTCTACTATAAATGACGTTAATCCAGCGCCAGTTGTATGGATAATTGGACAGAAAGGTAGGAAATGCTCCCTCATTTCCAACTTTCTATTTTCTGTGTTAAAATAGACAAATATTATTATAATACTAATTTATTCATCGATACTCCACTACAAAGAATATGTTGTTGTGTAAGGCGGCGCCTCTATTGTCTTGGCGCCTGTGTGCGCCGCACACTTCGCACACAGGGGCGGCGCGGCCCTGTTGAGGGTTTCCAATAATCCAGTTTTCCAATTAAGCAGGTTTAAAATTATAGTTGTCTCATTTACAGAGACCCCCGCTTGCAGAGGTCGAAATGTGTCGTTATGTATGTTTTGAAATACTGGTTTTTCTGAAATTGCATTTTTTCGAATTGCCAATAAACATGTAGTTATTCCATTTATCAATTATTGCTTATAAACCTACACACGCTGATACGATATAACGATTGGGTGACACTTTTTCCACTCCATTTTTTCCACTGGTATATTTTTCAACTAGTTTTTTTTTCCAATAACCTTTTTTCTCTAGTAATGATTTTCCACCAATTCGAAAATAGTATAATTGAAATGATTTGAACAAGTATCATAGCAACGACAGTTTGATACGTTGAACTGACAGTTTGACCTAACACATTGGTCTGACAGTTATCCCCTCTCCCTGTGGAACATGTACGAGCCCGTGTTACAAAATCTGTCGAGGACCAACAATGTGTCGGAAGGTTGGCACAACAGATTCCAGGTGGTTGTGGGGAAAAACCACCCTAGTCTTTACGCCTTCCTCCTAGAGCTACAGAAAAAACAAGGAGACACCGAGGCCAAGATCCGCGAGCTGGATTTAGGCCACAAAATTAAAAAAACTACACGGCAGTCCAGAGTGAAAAACGAAGAGCGAATAAACAATTTAGTTCGCCAATATGAAGATAGGAAAAGTGGAGGCGAAGTTTTGGAATATTTAAAAGCTGTCGGTCACCATATACAATTTTGATATCCATTTATAAAACTATTAAATGTATTAAAAAATAAACTGGAGGAAAAAATAAACTGGTGGAAAAATGTATTAGTGGAAAAATATATTAGTGGAAAAAGCGGAGTGGAAAAAGCAGAGTGAAAAAAATGGAGTGGAGAAAATGGGTCCCACCCGATATAACAAACCGAAATACATCTTCGTACCCAGAATCACATACATTCAAATCGAGCGTGCCAATCAATGATTAACAGTAAACAAAAGAGCATAAAAAAATAAAGTAGAAACAGAATTATTATAAATAAGCGACATGGGCACAAACCACAAAGTAGAAAAGACGAACGGATAAACTAATAAAGCAATAACAAATCGAATAATGTTTCAGTTTGGGATTGATACACAAGCTATTTATTTGTTATTACTTGTAGTTATCAGTAACACAAGAATTGAATCGAGTACAATCGAAACAACGCCGTCAATTATGTGCTGTGCTCCACACTGACACTACAAATATTAATAAGTATCTTCTACCCCTACAATTCAAGTCATCAGTATCCGAGTGAATAGTCGGTTTTTTAAAACATTCGAATTATGTACAATTTAGCCCGCCCTCCAAACCCTTTGTAAATAAATTACCGAAATTTCCAAATCATAAATTCATAAAGTTCGAAACAAAGACTACCTGAGGTGCGGGCATCCGGTAAGGAACCATTAATAGAAACTATAAAAGACTTCACTCTGTAGATACACTAACACTATAAATAAGAAGTAATAGCTGCGCCATTATTCACTAAAATAGTGTTAAAGTACTGAGAACTACCAAGTAGCCATCATCAGAGTAAACTCTGATCTTTCATTCATCAAGGAATTTGTTTCCACATGAAGTGAATTAAACCGATATATTACTAATTTTTCACTTGAAATCATTAATTTCGAATAATATTCATTTTTGGCTCTAAAAGTGTTATACGTACAGTTGAATAGTAAGCCATAAAATCTCAAAATATGCATTACATGCTGAATACAAACCCTTTTTCCATGACGTAAAATACTAAAAACATGTGTCTTATGACATTTAATATGAATATGCTTATTCCCAAACAAATATGCAAGTCATGACATTGGCAATTTATTTGAATTTACTACATATGTGTCTCACAACTCTATTTTTTATACTCTAAGTATCATCATAATATTTTGCTGCGAAAGTCATTCCGATAAAGGACTATGGAAACTTTACTTTCATGACACCACATAGTAAACAATTTAATGTAATCTTATATAGATTTCAGGATTAGCTCTATTGCGACAAAAACTAAAAAGGGACCTCACTACTTCGATGGCGTCATTTTTTAAATTTTAAAATAGTAATTTGATGCACTTCTGCAGGATACATGTAAGATCATCAATATGATGATACATTCAAACCAGATAAACACGCTTTTTGATTGTTGATATAGGTATAAGATTATAAAAAGACGAACTTTAGAATTTCAAATCAATTGATTGATTTTGTAACTTGTACATTTCAAAAAGTCTATTTGTCTATTTTCGAACTGATAAATTTTAAATTCAATGAAGACTAAGTTGTTTTGTGCAAGTTTTGACATTTTCCTACATTCATTATTTTGTAAAGAATTTAACAGGCAATATACACCAATTTGAAATCTATTTATAACATGGAGATATTAAAATACATTTGGATGAAAATTAGTGCAATAAATATTAAATTTATTATGGAAAGTCTCACACGCATTTGTAGTCCTCTGCAAACTTCCTGTATTTGCAGCCCAAATGTCTGGAGGAAATATTGCAGTGTCGCCAATGTAGATGTCTACTAGGTAGTCGCAAAACTGTTGTACTTTTGGATTGGCTGGCATGTCGGCACACAATTCGAAAACAAACACGTCTGCTACGGTCTGTGGATGTAGATATGTTAAAGCGAAGATCTGATTCACCCATTTCTCTATTTCTGTGTTGTTTCATATTCTATGGACAAACCCAAATTCTATATTTCAAGCCACCATGCTTGCGCCAAATAAAATCTGCATCCTATGATTTCCGATGATGGAAAATTTTCTTCAATTGAGTTACGTGCGGCTAGCTCAAAATCGGAAACAATTGAGTGTCGTCGAAAAGTCAGTCCGTTTTCTTGAGTTGTCCGCAAAATATAATGTTTTTTGTGTCTTATTTGGCAAAAGGCAAAATAGGAAAGGTATGTAAATGTCGTTTTTGTAAATATGCGCTGTGTACAAGCTGGTCAAAAAAATGTTGATAATAATTGAATGGTTCATTCATAAGAATGATGTCGCTCAAGTTAATTAAATAAGTTTGTTTATCAGCAAAAATAATTCGTCCTTTACTGTTTTAATCTCAATTTCGTTGAGTAACATTTACGTATCTTCTTGTGTTGGAGGCAGTTTTTGTAAATTAAGACTTTGACGCCCAATAGAGTTCCTTATGTATGTAACATCTCTTCTGGACAGTATATTGGAGTAGTTCAGGAGAATTTATTTTCTACTTCTTTATGAATAAGTTTTGAAGGTTTAGTGTTGAGTTCCTCTTTTGCTTTCCTTTTACAAATATCGTTTATTTTTTGTCGATTTAATTTTGAAGCGTCCACGCTAGCATGATTATGTTTGTCTCGAAAATGTAAAATTACATCCATTGGTGCAGACGTTGCAGTTAGTTATTGAGCAAATCAATTTTCTATTTCGATGTTCTTCAACAAAATATCAAGTTGATTAAGACTAGAAAGACCATATCGTTATTATTTGAATTAAAAAGTATTAAATAATGACATTCACTCACGTCTGCAAAAGATAGTCAATAGCATCCAATGATTCGTCTTCCACAGCTACGTGTAGTGGTGTATCTCCCGCTTCATCCAAGCAGTTCAAATCTGAACAATAGAAAGAACAATATTCAGAATTGTTGAAGAAAATGTGAGACTATGACGATGAGTGAACGTAAAACAATGACACATTCGGAAAATTCAACTGCTCATAATTTGGCCACCAATGTGAGTTTCGCTTGAACATGCCCCGATTCCTATTCGAATATTTCGAATCACCACAGATATTCAGCGCAAAATATCTTCATATACTTATCACTTCATACTACAAACGAATGTGAATATAATCTACTCCATATTTGAATTAACAAGAGAAAACTATCAATGAATACATCTTTTGACCTCAGTTTCTCATGGAGTGCTATTTAGAGTAGAGAAAGGAAAACGAAAATAAAGCAAAAACGCCAAAGGAAATAATGGTATACATAAATATATAATGAAGTTGTATATAAATTTTCGGAAAATAGGTCACATTAACGCATATGCTTATCATTTTCGTCTTTACTAAAGTTTTGGTCTCACGGCCATCATCAGGAGTGACTTATCGTTTTTGTAAATTTCATCTTAGATCTACAACTTTCCAAATAAAGAACTGAACTGAAGAAAATATGCTTGTACTTAAAACCTTCATTGTTACATAATCTGCAATTATCTACTTAAGATCAGCAAAATATTCCTTCATTGTGGATTTAGCCGGAATTGTGTAATATTCATAGGTTATCAGGGGACTATTGGAATTTCGGTTTCCTACAATCGGCTAGGTTGGTACTTGTAATAAACTATAAAAGAGTACACACTGTGGATATATTGATAAGAAATAATCACCTTTATCCGCTAAAAATACTATTAAAGTACTGAGGGAGGACTTTTCGGCTACCAAGTAGCCATCATCAGAGTAAACTAAATTATAGATCAAAGTGTGCATTCTTAAATACTATTTGGGGATAATAATGTTAACAATGGGTTACCCTCAGCTGGAGATGAATCGGAATTTTTATAAATTGCTTTTTCGTTTATACATTTCTATTCCTCCTAAATTACCTCATAGATTATTGAACGTCCCTTTGAGCCAGCAAAATTATAACAACAAAGTTGAGAAACTTAAGCAAATTGCGTTGGACAATAGTTACTACAACTCTTTGATCAATAACTTAATTTCTAAGCAAAAAAAGAAATTGTAACGTGGCTAATTAACCAAATTAGAGCCATTACTCTCACATGCTACAATAAAATTCAAAAGTTTCACTTATCATTCTTCAGTAATTCCACAGTTTGTTTCCTAAATTCGCAATACAACCTAGATATAAGAACAAGTTATAACGTCTTTAAAGTTTCTGATTTCGACAAATCCGGGATTTACAAAATCAATTCTGAGTCGTGTTCAAAATGCTATGTGGGTCAAACTAGAAAGAATATTTCAACTCGTTATGAGTTGTTACTCATATAAAGAAAAATAATGGTGAAAAATCAGCGGTAGCCGAACATATTTCAAATAGAGGTCACACCATTTCTCAAGAAAGTTTATCACTTTTATAACACAGTACAGACCAATATCTAGGTAATTTAGAAGGGATGGAAATGTATAAGCGAGAAAGCAATTTATTAAATTCCGATTTATCTCCAGCTAAGGGTAACGCATTGCTTACATTTTTATCCCCAAATAGTATTTGAACAGGCACATTTCGATTTATAATTTAGTTTACTCTGATTATGGGTACTTGATAGCCGAAAGGTCCTCAGTACTTTAATAGTATTTTTATTGGATAAGGGTGATTATTTCTTATCAATAGAGGTACTTTTAATTAAATACGGAATGAAGAAGAACCGGTTGGAAAGTGTTTGTGGTTGATGTCGTCTTATCATGTGCCGAGATAGGATCGACGCCTGGCACTAGCAAACCTGCACTTACCGACTGGATCTAGCTTTAGGAAGGAGGAAACCACGGTATAGGAAAGGCTGGTAGTGCATCTCCCTTTATGAAAAATGAAGCGCTTATCGGACCGATTCGTGTAGACTCCACAAGGTGGCGTTACTATCGGAACCCGCATCTTCCAATGTTTTAATGAGAGAGCATTGCGCCTGAACAAATGATGACCTTCTAAGCACGTAATATCTTATACATAGCTTAGGTTCGGGACCCGATCATAGCGACGCCGTGCGGATTTCTAACGCACCGGGAAGGTAAGAGAGTCACTCCTACCACGTATTAAAGTATACGACACTACCAGCCTTTCCTATACCGTGGAGGAAACCCAGCTGATACTGTGATCGCACACCTGGACAGATTCCGTACAAGTGTTGCAGGCAAAGATTAAACCTTGAGAGTGGACCAGGGATAATCACGTCTTATTTCTGAGAGTAACTGAGATCGGGCACACTGTGCATTGTTTCTCGGTTCGGGCACTTTCTGTGAAACACACGAAGCTTAGAGTCTATTTGATCACTCCATTCGTAGTCTGTGTATCGTAATTAGAATATTTTTTAATAATATATTATTTTTTTCATATACACACAACGTCAAAAGTCTTGGACCCCCTCTATATCAAATGATTCGAATAAGCCTGATTATTTTTCTTACTGTGGTAAAAAGTACCATGTATATAAGGTATGAAAAAGACAAAAAAGAGATGTCAATAATGAATCCTGACTTTATTATCAATGTTTTGACAGCAGTGAAAGCATATTCAGCCAAGTGACTAGTGTATTAATTTCTTTTGATTTTTTGAATTATCATGCCTGGTCGTGAAATTTCTGCGTTTAATCGAGCAAGAATTACTGTTTTACACGATGGAGGGCACTCTTATCATTGGATCTCGGAAATGTTGGGCATTCCTAGATCATCTGTTGTGCAAATAGTTCACAGGTACCAAGAAGTCAAAACAGTGGAAAACAGACCACGTAGTGGACGTCCTCGAGTGTCTAACGAAAGGGAAGCTCGTTATTTGGTGCAATATGCTCGCAGACACCGCACAGCTTCAGCTTCAACTCTCAGAAGCCACTTTCAGCGTATGTTCCGTCGTGTTATATCGACACCCACACTTCAGAGAAGACTCCATCATGCAAATTTACGTGCTAGAAGACCATTACGGGTCCCCACTCTACTTCCAAGACATTGTGCAGCCCGTCTCCGATGGGCGCGAGAGCACAGGGGTTGGCATTTGCAGCAGTGGAGGTGAGTGTTATTCATAGACGAAATCAGATTTGGACTGGTGAGTGATGACAATCGGCAGTCTGGAGAGAACCAGGTCGTCAACACCGACTAAATTTTCCCCGGGAAGTTGCTCCCTATCAAGGGGGTACTGTAATGTTTTGGGGTGGAATAATGCTTAACAGCCACACCCCATTAATTCACATTCCACAGAATATGACCAGCCAAATTTACGTCGAACAGGTTATTACGCCCATTATCTGTCCCATACATAACGAATTAGGCCCGACCACATCGCGCAAGAAGGATGCAGGGTACACTTCAAGCAGGACATATTAATAGATTGGATTGGCCAGCCAACTCGCCGAATATGAATCCGATTGAAAACATGTGGGATTACATAAGTAGAGCCATTCACAATTAAATTAACCCACCTCAGACTGCAGAAGAGTTAGTCGTCGCAGCGGTAGAGGAATGTAACAATATACCACAAGACACTATAATTCGCTTGATTATTTCAATGCACAGACATGTGTCAACATGTTATTCCAACGTGGAGGAGGAAATACCGACTATTAGTCAGTGTACAACATGTTTCATTACTTTTTTATTCAATACTTTTTTCAACATTTTTTACTTTTTAATTTTCTAAGTATCCCAGCTTGTGTAAAATAATCATTTCACGAGAAATAGATTGAACAAACAATATAGTCCAGGCTGTGAACCGGGATTTTAGCTATAATAAAAAAAAAAAAAAAATTTTTGCATTAGCTTCAAGAGGTTCTCAGGATCATTCATACACCTTGAAACCTCTTGGGAACCCCAACCCCACCCATAGGGGGTGAAAATAGTCCGAAATCTCCCTCAAATTTGCAACATGCCAAGTCTTGAATTGTATTTTCTACAAAAAAAGGTATTTTGGTATTTCGAGTACACCTGGAAGATTTTTTGGGTCGCTGAACACGAATCCGTAGCCAGATTTACTTGCAATACATCGTAGGGGTGGTCAAATCGACAAAATTGGCCAATTTCGCACTCCTAATATGTTATTTTGCAATTTACGTGTTTTTGGCATTTTGAATGCATCAAGGAGGTTTTTTGGGTCGCTGAACACGAATCCGGTGATAGATTTACTTGCAATCCATTGTAGGGGTGGTAAAATCGGAAAAATTGGCCAATTTTGCACCCCTAATATGTTATTTTGAAATTTACGTGTTTTAGGCATATAGATTGCACCAAGGAGGTTTTTTGGGTCGCTGAATACGATTCCGAAGTCAGATTTACTTGAAATTCATCGTTGGGGTGGTGAAATAGACAAAATTGTTCATTTTTGCACACCTAATATGTTATTTTGCAATTTACGTGTCTTAGGCATTTAGATTGCACCAAGGGTTTTTTGGGTCGCTGAATACGATTCCGAAGCCAGATTTACTTAAAATTCATCGTTGGGGTGGTGAAATAGACAAAATTGGTCACCAACACCAAAATATTGGTATCTTGAAATAGAATAAAACCGTTTTCAAAATATATTTTTTCCCTTTTTACGTTTCTTTAGGCACAGGTATACAAAATCTCTACGCCAGGTATAGCATATAGTATACCTATAGGTATTAATATACAGGCATCTATCTTTATACCGTCAGGTGCACTATTTTGTAAGTAACGTACCCAGATATAATGTAAAAAAGGTAGATATAAGGCGTGGTACTCATCATAATAATTGTTCAATTCCTTCTTTTTTCAATTCATTGGGCCCCTTCGTATACATATTTAATATACACAAAACCAAAGACTGTATCCTTCTAAACTTATCTCATTTTACAGCCCTGAGATCGTTACACAAATTATATCCACATACATGTGCATGTGTTCAAACGTCGCATCTGTTTATGACGTGGTCCACTGCTTGAAATGAGAGATTTTTTTTTCACCTTCTTATGACGGACATAACAATCTGTTCAGTTTCTTCATAGACGACAAAGAACAACATTCTCTCTTGTAGCTACGTTTGTTTCACAGCGTTGATATTATTTTAGTTGAATATTTGTATTTTATATAGTTCAATTTATTGAATATTTATATTTCGTGTGTCAGTGTATGAAAGTTGTTGCATTTAAGTGTTATCAATCAATTGTTTTTTGAACATAAAAGTGTAGTTATTAAATATTTGTATTCCTTTTCAAGCAATTACTAATATTCCTATCCTCTTAATATTGAAAAAGGAGAAAATAATTTTAAAATGCAAAAATAGTAAAAATTTAGAAGCGTGTCAAATTAGCCATTTTTGTAAATTTTCCACTCCTACGATGATATTCGAGTGAATCTGGCTTTGGAATCGTATTCAGCGACTCAAAAAAACCCCTTGGTGCACTCGACATGATAAAAACACGTAAATCGCAAAACAACATATTAAGGGTGCAAAATTTGCCAATTTTGTCGATTTTACCACCTCAACGATGGATTGCAAGTAAATCTGGCTTCGGATTCGTGTTCAGTGACCCAAAAAACCTCCTTGGTGCATTCGAATTGACAAAAACACGTAAATTGCAGAATAACATATAACGGGTGCGAAATTGGCCAATTTTGTCGATTTGACCACCTCTACGATGGATTGCAAGTAAATCTTGCTACGGATTGTGTTCAGCGATCCAAAAAACTTCCTAGGTGCACTCGAAATGCCAAAATATCTTTTCTTGTAGAAAATACAATTCAAGACTTGGCATGTTGCAAATGTCGACCCCCATAGGTGGGGTTGGGGTTCCCAAGAGGTTTTAAGGTGTATGAATGATCCTGAGAACCTCCTGAAGCTTATGCAACAAAAATTTTTCGATTCGAATATACATGTTTTTTTTCCGGTTCACAGCCTGGACAAATATACTTTGATGGATATCTTTTGTTTTTCTAACAAAACATTTCATTAACAAGACTGAATGGGGAGCCAAGACTTTTGGCGTTGAGTGTATTTGTCTTATTAGGTATATCTTCATGTTTTAAAAATTAGTTTGATTTTATAGGAATTCGAACAAATTATTCAAAAGAAATATTAGGTGTGACCCGCTTCTCCATTTAAATTTATTATGAGACTATATTTGTTCAAACCTGCTTTACGTAGATGCAAAATAAAACATTTCGGTGAAATTTTAGTTATCAAAGTATTTAGGTTTTTTTCGTACGTGGAGCAATGATCTTTACAAGTATTATTTGAACTATCTTGAATAGTAGACTTCCGCGGATGGCTAATCTAGAAGATTCTTGGCTCCAGGATGGATTCCACGTCACAATAGCACGACTTGATGCTGACGTTTCGCCAACCATTAAAGGTTGGCATCTTGAGGCTCGAACTGAAACTGATTCTTCTGGTTTCTGTAGCGGTATTTATTGTGGAAAAAACCTTCACGCTACACGGTTCACAGCCTTCCTTCCAGTGGTTCCATTCTGACACGGGACCCTGCCGTTGTATGATCATGTGCAAAGTAGAATTCTCGAGGGTGGGTTTCCGAATGTTAGGAACGTAATATCCTGAGTCACGGTTTAGATTATTTGGATGTCTTAGGATTTCTATCGCTTCAAGAGTCTTACGCTTTGGGGCTCGTGCTAGGATTTTAGTACTTTCGAAAAGGATTTGATGATTAGATCAAACCAAAACACCGCAAGTGCAGATCTACTGGTGTCACGAAGCCTTATACAGCGCTCATGTTCTTTCACACGGGTAGCTACTGTATGACCTTGATGTAAGAACATGGAAACACCTTCTAAATGAAGAGGAGAGAAGATCGCTTATCTTTGATAGGTTCGTGAAACTGAGACAGTTTTGGAAGTATGGAAAAAGGAGTAGAAATATTATGATTCCTAAGGATTTTGGAAATTCGGTCTGTTATGTTTTCAACATATGAAAGATAGGAAGTGGATGAAGAAAGTTGTGGGGTGGGTTGTGGCTCAGATTGATGTGAAATTGTAGGCGGAGTGTTTCTCTTTATGGCTTCTCAAATGTTATAATGAGAGCAAACTATTTCATAATAAGAAAGAGACAATGTTATTTCAGCTCTGATTTTAAGAATTGGAGCTGTGATAAGTTAACAGCTCTGTGGACCAAGGAGTTCATGACATATTGCGTTTGGATGGACAGGGTTTCCTAATGATACAATCACCTCTTGTTTTCATCACAAAATAAACTAGCTTTAAATATATTTACACAAGATTATGAAACAAAATTCAAATTTTGTGACGCGTTTCGCGAACGATGTGACTTCATAATACTCTTATACCACTCTCTTCCCTAGTAGTGTTTGATAAGGTCATATCGGTGACAAAAACGTGACAATTTTGTTTAACAGTATAATGGCAATTTATTAACAAATTGTTTTACATTGTAATTTTATATGAATTTCCATCAGGCAACGGCTCCAACAATCCAATGTAATTTCAATTGAATAAAATTGGAAAAACTTGTTTCATATATACGTTTTTTCAAGAAAAAAATGGAAAAAGGTTCGCTTGATTCATACAGAAAAATCGATGATACATACTATATGAAATCTATCCTTGATAGTCCATTAAATGAAGCCCAAAATCGACCCGACTTCGGCGATTTTTTGCTCATAAACCGATTTTGACGTTTAAGAGCTTGTTTGATTCGTTATGATCCCTAGATCAAAGATGGACACTTTCGATTTCTGACAAATTGTTTATATTGTTAATAAACAATAAATAGTGTTAAATAATGGCTTCATCCGGAACGATCTTTAAAAAATTGAAAACCTGCAGTTTTTATTGTTTTTAATCATCTAAATTTTGCTTTTCATATGCCTAATTGGTAAACAAAGTGCTCTTAATGATCTAATTTGTTGATAAACTAATTGTTTATTAACAAATGCTTGAGAAAATCAAAGTTACCTAAATGTTCGATATTGGACTCGTTTTCGGATATTTTTTACTCAATAATCGCAATTTTGAATGCGAAATTACAATTAACCATTATTATAATTTATTTATTAACAAATTGTTAATTAACAATTGCTCAAAAAAATAAAAGTTATCGATATTACAGTTGTTTTCGGATATTTTTGAGTCAATAATCATGATTTCGCATGTAAAAATTAAATTTATTGTTAATATCATTTGTTAATTATAATTAACAAATGCTTGAAAAAATCAAAATTATCTAAATGTTCGATATTGGACTCGGTTTCGGATATTTTTTACTCAATAATCGCAATTTTGAATGCGAAATTACAATTAACCATTAAGATAATTTATTGACAATTGCTCAAAAAATATAAGTTATCGATATTACAGTTGTTTTCGGATATTTTTAATGTGAATCTCCAATTAATTGTTAATATAATTTGTTTATTAATGTATGCTCAACAAAATGAATGTTATCTAAATGCTCGATATTACTGTAGTTTTCGGAAATTTTTGAGTCAAGAATCATGATTTTGAATGTGTAACTTGAATTAATTGTTAATAGAGTTTGTTAATTAATAAATGCTCGAAATAATGAATTTTATCTTAATGTTCGATATTACAGTCGTTTTTTAATATTTTTTAATAAAAAATAATGTTTCTTAATATAAAACTGAAATTAATTCTACAAATGCTCGAACAAAAAACCTGAAATCATGATTATTGACTCAAAAATATCCGAAAACTACTGTAATATCGATAACTTATATTTTTTGAGCAATTGTTAATTAATAATTTTTTAATCAATAAATTATCTTAATGGTTAATTGTAATTTCGCATTCAAAATTGCGATTACTGAGTAAAAAATATCCGAAAACGAGTCCAATATCGAACATTTAGGAAACTTTGATTTTCTCGAGCATTTGTTAATAAACAATTAGTTTATCAACAAATTAGATCATCAAGAGCACTTTGTTTACCGATTAGGCATATGAAAATCAACATTTAGATAATTAAAAACAATAAAAACTGCAGTTTTCAATTTTTTAAAGATCGTTCTGGATGAAGCCATTATTTAACACTATTTATTGTTTATTAACAATATAAACAATTTGTCAGAAATCAAAAGTGTCCATCTTTGATCTAGGGATCATAACGAATCAAACAAGCCCTTAAACGTCAAAATCGGTTCATGAGCAAAAAATCGCCGAATCAAATGCTTCATTTACTGGACTATGAGTATTGAAAACGATTTTAACAATAACCATCGTGACCTCTATAGAATCTACAACTGAACGTAAAGCGTATCATATTATATCACAATACAATCAGAAATAATTCCGAATAATTCGGATATGTAGGTACTCCGGATCGACCCATATTAAACACCCACGTAGAAGTTACCTCGCCTTTTCCGTCACTCCTGATGGTGACCGTAAAATAGTCCATGCGTAAATCCTATACAATATAAATAACATGACAATGTACTTAATTTTATACTATACCTATATAATACGATCTCACATGTTTATGTATTCAAATGAAATCATCGATATTCGATAATAAACCCATTACATAACTATTTGTTTGTTTATTACAGAGATAACGGTTCACCCAAACAACGAAAACAAAATAAAGCTGTCCTTCAGGAAACACATTCCGAAACTGTGAAACGTGAGTACTTATTATCCCCTGTCTGTTTGGTAATCAATTGTTCTGAATGTTATTCATACGTGTGGAATTTTAATATATTATTCATTAGTTTAAGAAATGAAAGCTCGCCGTGAAAACCGCTATGGAGAAATCTCTTTATTAACAAGAACTAAAAGATAGTCCACACTGTGAATACACTATAACAGTATGATAAGAAACAAACACCCTTATTTATCCACTGACAATACTGTACTGAAGACCTTTCACCTACCAAGCATAGCTAGCTATCATCAGAGCAAACTAAATTAGGAATCGAAATGTGCCTGTTTGAATACTATTTGGAATTAATAGGGTATACAAGAAACTACCCTCAACTGGAGATAAATCAGAATTCATTGAAATGCATTTTCATCGCTTACACATTTCCAACCCAATTTCTAAATTAGCTGGGTTTCTTCTTATTATTGTGTTTTAAGAGTGACAAACTTTCTTGAGAAATGGTGTGACCTGTGTTTGAAATTTGTTTGACTAACTGATTTTCCACCATTATTGTTCTATATTTGAGCGAAATGCTTATACCGAGTTGAATATTCCTTGAAGACGACTCACAAACGATTTTGTACATTCTTTGACGAAGTCGAAAACTTTATCAAAGATTTACCTTACCCGTTTTTTAGCTTGTTCTTAAATCTATAAACGGGTTTTGTTACAAATTTAGAAAACAAATTATGGAATTTATTAATCGTTTAAGGATGGTGAGTGAATCTTTCGAATTTTATTAAACTATCTGGAGGTAATAACTATAATTTGGTTGATTAGTTGCGTTTCAACTTCCTTTTTTGTTTAGAAATTAAATTATTCATCTAAGATTTGCTGAAGTTTCTCAACGTCGTTGTTATTACTCTGCTGGCACAACGAGACTATGAACAGGACTATCGAATTTTATAATCAATTGTTGTAACAGAATCCACAAGAGTATACCTATTTGTTCGAGTGGGTCTCCTGTGTAGGTTAAATTCCATCTTTCATAATGTTAATATCAATAATAAAGATTCTTGACCCAGTATGAATTATATATAAAAATTCTCGGGAAATAGGTCACATTAACACTTTGTTATAAATTTTCGTCTTTACGTACGTTTCGGTCTCACGACCATCATCAGAAGACTTATTATGTCAAAAAGGTTTTATTAAAACTAATTATAGCACAAGCGTCCATCGCGCAAATTTCAATCAAAAAAAAGGCCCATGCCGTCGAAACGAACAGAACCACGAATAATCGAAATTGTATCGTCAATATTAAAGTATAAAAATTTTTGTAACAAGAATCCACTATTCAGTAATATTCTTATAATATACAAGCGCATGTTGGTATAGTCTCATAACAACTGAAGTTCGAAGTTATTATGTTGAGTATCTACTTTCGAACCAGATGTAAGATTTATGAGGTATTTGAAAAAGGTTTCAGACCTGTATTGGAATATTACTTTTAAGCATTCTTCCTAAAATAAACTTTCAACATTACAAAGCCGCATGTAGGAATTTGCAAGAGTTTTAATTGATTGAATTAGTATAAATCTGACTTAATCCTTGAATATCATCCCTATGATTTACAGATTTGGAGTCACGTTTTATGTGAATCATCTCCAGGATAGATCTCTTATAATAAAATCCTGGAGATGATTCACATAAAACGTGACTCCAAATCTGTAAATGATAGGAATGATATTCAGGGATTAAGTCACATCTATACTAATTTAATCAATTAAAACTCTTGCTAATTCCTACATGCGTCTTTGTAATTTCAAAAGTATATTTTAGGAAGAATGCCTAAAAGTAATATTCCAATACAGGTCTGAAACCTTTTTCAAGTACCTCATAAAACTTACATCTGGTTCGAAAGTAGATACTCAACATAATAACTTCGAACTTCAGTTGTTTTGAGACGATACTAACATGTGCTTGTATATTATAAGAATATTACTGAATAGTGGATTCTTGTTAAAAAAATTTTTATACTTTAATATCGACGATGCAATTTCGATTATTCGTGGTTCTGTTCGTTTCGACGGCGTGGGCCTTTTTTTTGATTGAAATTTGTGCGATATGGACGCTTGTGCTATAATTAGTTTTAATAAAACGTTTTTGACATAATAAGTCTTCTGATGATGGTCGTGAGACCGGAACGTACGTAAAGACGAAAATTTATAACAAAGTGTTAATGTGACCTATTTCCCGAGAATTTTTATGTATAGTTAATATCAATGAAAGGAAGCTGCTTATCTGTTTCTATTTCTACAGTGAATTTGAGAGATTCGAATTTGCCATTAACCGTATTCAAAACCTTTACATATAATCTCGAAAATAGTTGTACGCCAAACTTTAGGAAACTGATTTAATTCCGATTTTAAGGAGGTTCCAAAATCGCTTAGAGAAAGAAGGGAGATTACTCAATGCATATCCACTTGTTTGTTTTAGTAGTTTTTGATTAAAATGAAACGATTTTGCTCCATACATGTAGATCGTATTCTGTGCAGTTTGTATAGGGGATATTATAATTTGAAGGCAATTTCTTCCGAACGTTCATCCACTTAGGGATTGGGGTATTTGTAAATAGTGAAACAACATCAAATGAAAGGAGTGTATCATTTTAGTTAACCATTTTTCAAACAAAGATTACTAAGATGCAATCTTGTTTCGGCTTGGAAGCTGCTAAGTTTCTTAACTAATCATTTGGCTATGGGACAATTAATGTTCGAAATAATTGGTCTCCTGGAATTACCTGGTGTATGAATCTTAGATAAGCAATACAGTTTAGGAAGATTAGGTTTCGAAAATCTAAGTTTGTATTTTAAATTATTGGAGATTACAGCGGAACATGATTTTGATTATTGATTCACTAATTCAAAGCAATTAGAGGGTTTCTGGAAATCTGTTCATAAGGACTATCATTTTACAAAGTAAGAATCAAATTGTTATAATCTTTGTACATAATGATAACAGAATTTCTTTCATCTGCTTTCAAGTATTAACAGTTCTTTTTACCTTCAAATACTTCAATAAAAGTCAAAAGTTCCACATATCATCCTTCAGTAATTAATAAACTCTATAATTTGTTTTATAAATTTCCAATACAACCCGTTCATAGAGACAAGATAAAAACCCGTTTAGGCAACACCTTTGTTGAAGTTTCCGACTTTGGCAAACGGTATTAACATAATCGATTGTGAGTCGTGTCCAAAATGCTATATGGGCCAAACTAGAAGGAACATTGCAACTCGAAATGAAGAACATTTTGGTCATACAAAGAAAAATAATGGTGTAAATATGTTAAATACAGGTCAAACCATTTCTCAAAAAACTATATCACTCTTGAAATACTTAATGGCAAATATCTAGGTTTTTTTTATAACCCGACTACACGAGAGGGCAACCTATATTGTTCGAAAAACGTCGTGTGAGCCAGCGGAGGAGGCAAATTTTCCTTAAAGGTTTGGACATAGCATAGCATAGGGAAAGACCCCACTAGGTTAAAAAGTTCCACAACATCGCTGTTCGATAGAAAAATGAAGTTTGGTAGGAAGAAGTTCAGCAGGTCTCGAGCTTAACAATGAAGGGGTTACTAGTTTGAGCTCGTCTAGTCCGCCTATCTGGGGTATCTCGTTGTGTAACAACAGACGAGATTTCTGATGAAAAACGACCGTGGAAATATCTATAAAAAATTGGGAGATCTCTCACCTTTCTACGATGTTGTTCTAGAAAGGTCTATGAACTCATTAGTGTGACATCCTCAATCAAAGGAATATCAATCTTCTGAATAGATTCCAAGAGCTTCTGCATATGATTGAGAGTTTTGGTTGCATTAAACTCTACTAGATTCTCAGATCCCCATTTCAAAATTGTGTCAACTTATGTCTGCCTCGATCTTCTGGCTCCATCGGATGGTATAGAGTTTTCTTTCCTTTTTTTGATATTGGTTGGTTGTAGCTCTCTTCCAGCTGGAAGGAAACTAGCCAAGTTTATATGAGAGAGTGAACAATCTAAAGAAAACTGGTGTTAATTCAGGCGTACATTCCTTGACAACGACAGGTGAAATTCCGTCTGGCCCCATAGACTTCTTGGTATATGGCTATCTATGGCAACAATATTGGGAGGGTCCATCTCGTGTGTATTCAAAGTGGAAATTTCTGCGGACATTCCAGCCAGTAGCCAGTGTACCATCATCTTTGGTTAGGGGAGGGAATGAACTGGAAGCGAAATTTCTACCAATTGCTTTGGCGAAAGTCCAAACCGAACGGAAGCCATTCGTGCATTCGATAAGCTTTGATCATATTTGGCATTATATGCCTATCTCGAAGTGTTCATTGTTCCATTGCACATATTTCTGGCTTCAACATATTTTGTATTGTTCTCCAGACATGGGGTGCCGCACCAACGTCGGTATGCTGTTTGTTTTTAAGTGACGGCGCTAGAACAGATTTTATTGAACCATCGTTCACCAGATGACGGTGGTGATTTTTTAGTATGGGGTATGTAAGTTTTCATTCCCAGCCTGATAATATCCGAAATCCCTGTGGCACATTGCTTTGGGTCATCAGATTCAAAACATACGCTTCTTCAAGGAAACTGAGAGAAAAACATGCGAAGACCGTCCCAGTCGGCTGCGTTGTAATGCCAAACTGTTCGTGGATGTCTTGGATTGGTTCATGAAGTAATATAACGGTCAAAGTGTTCTAATGGATTTTCAGAGAAAGAATTTCAAACAGTTCACCATGAGCTGGTTCATTTTGTCTGTTTGTGATTATCAAGCTTGAATCACATTATATCGGCATTCTTGTGGTACTAGATTCTCCTCTCGGTAACATTCAGAGGGAAAGGAAATGTATAACCAGAAAGTAATTTGATGAATTCAGGTTTATTTCCAGCTGAGGTTAATCCTTTACATAGATACCCTATTATTCCAAATAGTCACATTTTGATTTCCAATATAGTTTACTCTGATGATGTCAGCTGACAGGTCCTCAGTACTTAAATAGTATTTATAGTGGATAAGGGTGAATTCAACGGGGTTTGGGAGACTGAACCTTCTTTTTGCTTATAGATTCTGACAGTGAAGCTTCACTATTTATTTTTAATGCAAAATATTGATTTTTGAGATGTTTGAAATAATATAACGCCGGGCAACTCCACTTTCGCTGGTTTCGTGAACTTGTCATGAAATGAAGGAAAATTACGAAATTCCTTCGTCAATTTTCTCATACATAGAAAACTAATGGAATCATATCCCGTGTACCATCATGATGTTTGAATACTCACAAGGAACACAAGGCCAATAAAATAACATTTTCATCAATTTACTCACCGTGAACCAATCATACGCTCCATACTATGAATTATTGAATGCACGATTTGATTTGTTTTACTTGAATTTGGTCGGGTTCTACCTATTTGTTTTTGGTACAACTTATCTGCATCACACAGATTACTGAAGCGACATTTCAATACTAAAAAGTTTATACAATATCTTACAATATGTGGTTCTTCACATTCGTTTTCATTAGTTGCCGCCCATTCCATATTCACGCTGTCAGGATTATTGATTATTTATTTTATCATTTATGTTCTATTTTTATTTGTGTGACACTTTCTTGGGTCAGGAACAATACAAATAATTATTAGTATCATTAATATAATAGAACTATACCGAACCATAATCGAACTGAAGACTGAATTTCTATCCCAACTTGTAATGGTGGGGAGAGTGCCTAAACGGGTGTCTTTTCTCCCTGTTCAGTAACTTGAGATTGTAATGTAGGCATATATTCTTAAACACTATTGACCGAATACCGAATATAATTGGTGGCTGGGCTCATGGGCTCAAAGTTGGGGCACATCTGCCTAAAGTGAACTATTGAGTTGAATTTCATCACCACCTATACCTTTTGAATTCATGATGCATATTCAATCCTTTAATTATCTCGCAATGCTCTGCAATATTTAAGTCTTGTCAAATTAGGAACTATTGAAAAATGATACCTATTTTTCTATTTGATTTGATTTGAATGGTAAGGCCTGTTACACGGCCGCTACTCCGCTGATTGGAAAGTCCTCTCCTGTCGTAATTCAATCAGGTCTAGAGTTTAAACTTCACTCATAGGTACTTCCAGATTTTCTTTTCTCTTTAAAATGTTCTCAGGCATTATTGTTTCTTCTAATATTTCCTCAATAAGGAATAATCAACATTATATAATAGTAGTTTTTAATTGAAATAGCAGTGCAATTATTTTACTAGAATGGCTTATATATCGCTTTATAAATTGATACTCAATGATGGAACTGGTAGAGAGTAGAAAATAATGAAATGTAAAATAATAGATAATTAGTCACCTCCTCCAATAGCTATCATTCCGACAGTGCAATCATAAAATTCCGAAATAAATAGATAACTATTAGCAGATGCTCCAAAACACTTCCTTTATAGTCATAAAATTGCTGATATTCGATTAATTTAATTTCAATATAATATTTTTCCTGTGAGAGCCCCAGAGGATAACCTCAAAATTCCGACCCGGCTATTCCATATGGTTCTCAATATGGGAAACTGAAAGTGTTGTCTAGCATATGTGGATATTGGAGTCAGAATGTCGCAGATTTGAATCCTACTTGGAGTATTTCCGAATGATGAGTAAGCTTGGACTTTTGAACCTACGCTATTGGAATCAAAAGTATATGGAGCCGTCTAGGCTAAAATTATTGATACAAAAAGAGTAACAGAGTAACATTGAATTCAAAACTCCAAGCGGCAACGTTATCGCAGGTTATTTTGTTAAATTTTTGTTTTTCAACTTCTTATATACTTTTGGGAATATTAAGTTAGTAGGATATTTGAGAATTCTCTTTTATAATTGATTGATTTCTTTGCCCTTGTACACTGTATTTTCAAAGTGCACACTCAAAAATAAGTACATAGGGCAACCCAAAACCAAAGTAGAATGGTATGGCTAGCCATTGTATGTAGAACAGACTCAATCAAATCTACCAGCAAGCACTGGAGATTATTCATAATGAGCGGTATATTTGATGAATTCATACATTTTTTTCAAATCAATTCTTCAATATTGAAGGCGATTATTCATAATAACCAGATTCTTCGATTTTACCAGAACATATACATATTTAATAAGCTCTAAAGTGCGGTAACATATTCTGATCTAGTGTTACGTCATTGCGGGTATGGGAGGTACGTATACTTGAGCTGATGATTTGTAATGGGTAAATAGTTAAATCTCATTGAAAATGGTATAATGTGAGTCTATGCTATACTAAAGCTCTTGAATGGGCTTACGGGGTTATATCATTCGATGATACAAGTTGGATTTCAAACATGTCTAAGATGAGAGCTATCCTGAGACATTTATGATCGAAATGACCTCTTGCTGTGGTAGTTTGAAAGTTTTCAATTTCATGAAAAGGTGCTTTATATCCTTAAGACTCCAGTTTCAATCTAACTCATACAACATTCATAACAATGAGGTTTCAATATATCTTGTCCGTTAATTCTAGTGTTAATATTTGCTAGAGTGTGTTCATTGTGCCGTCACACTCGATGATGATGCCACTTCTACATTATTGCGTAGTAGTAGCTAACGGAGGGATCATAGGTAGAGCAATAATCAATATTTCTAATGAACATCAAGAGACTTTTCACTACCTATTTTGCCGAGGAAAAATTTAAATTCTACGTCATGTTCGCCATATTTTTAGCCTAAAGTGTTATCTGAAACTGCATTCTTTTCATTCCGAAGTTTGTGTGTTCAAACATGTGCGAAAGCGGGATTGCGAACTTTTATGAAATTTGATTCCCCTTCATTTAGCAAAGTTTCATCGAGAATGGAGGTAACTATTGTTGAAGATGATCTCATAATTTCAATTGTATCGTCTTTGGGAAAGAGTTAAATTCAATTATCCAAAATTAGTATGTACCTACTGAATACTACACTGAACATTTGATTCCAGAATCCAGTTCTACTACCTATACAGTTACCTCTTCTAAAATTATCAAATCTGACGAAAACACTGAAAGTAAAAACAACGATAGAACTTCTGATGATAGGGAACGTAACGGTAAGTAATTTTAATGTGTGAAATTAATGTCTCTTTATATTTTTGTTCATATAATATTAATATTTTCGAGAACTTTATCTCTTTCTTGTTTTTCGAAATCGAATAGAAAGTGCAGAAAACTTTGAATCTGTTGTATGTGAAAGTGTATTATGAGAAAATTTTATGATCTTATTTATTTCACTTACTGGTATATGGATGGATCCAAACGGAAAAGGATGACGGGCGACTGACAGCATAAAACGATCGGAATACTCTTGTAATAATCTGATCAGCTGGTACATGGGAGCAACTATTAAACTTATTTATAATGTTATTGCACACAAGCCAGGTATATCAAGTCCAGCTCAAGATATTACTAGGTTATGTTTGTTTACTGTTCCCTCAGGTCAAAGCCTTATGAGATCATATGCTGCTACGGAGAGTGGAAACCTTGCTGTAACTATGCTAGAATAGCTACCCTTACTATGCAACTCGAGGGTTGCGGAGGGTGAAAATTGCAGGGTTGCACTACAAGGAGTGCCCTGTCGTTGGTAGAATGGATTGAATTTAGCTGCCACCAGTTCCCTTTTGAGATGTTTTAGAGAATAGTTCAGGGAACGAAACTAAACTCGAAGGATTTCCCCTCCAGTAGCACCTGGTATAAAATTGTTAGGTAGCGGGCCTTTCCTGGCCGAAGTATATACTAGGCTAGTATGACAGCTTCACGTTGCTGAAGATGTTCGGAATGACAATCACGACAGGATTATTCTATTCCACTATAACGTTATTTAAGGGATGGTGTATCAATGAAGAACAATGCAAACAGTATAAGGTGTATATTGGAAAAAAAAAAGTTAATCGTACACAAAAACAATAATACTCACACAGATATATATATAAATATGAAGTGAAAAATATGATAAATTGTCAACAAGAAACAAAACAAAATTTAAATTAAACGAAATTAACTTGGTGCAAGTTTCTGAATGGTTTAAATAAAACATATATAATGAATTGATAAAACTTTATCAAGTATGATCAATCAGTGAATTATTGATTCGCCTGATATAACGTAGCCAGAGAGTTGTTTCTTTGCAGGCTAACCTTACTTTTGAATTGAATATACCACTCTGATGGAGTAACTAAGGTTATGAAATGGACCAGAGGGGCCACTGATAGTAAGGTTGAGATTCCAGAAGGGTGATTCTCTAAACAAACAGCTCTGATGCCTTTTTGACAACTACCTGGTTCGCTTTGTATATATTGATCTATTAAATTGATTCAACAAATTGAACAATATAATGAAACCCTAGTTTCCAAGATGAATTCAAACACTTTCACTCAAGTTCGCCGCTTATGGCTAACTCTCCCTGTCCTTATGGATCAGGGTCTCAATAGGAATTTTAAGAACCCTTCAAATTCTGAATAATATACCCTTATGGCAACTTTTAAATAATGATCTTTCCCACTAGACCCCCAAATAATTATATAATTGAACCTACACTTACACTAACCCTAATTTCAATTGTACCTATCTTAAGTAGGTCACCTATATGCACTACGAAATATGAGAAATTCGGCCGATGGATCAATACACTTCTAATAAATCAAAATACTCTAATAATGGTTACGGTCCTCTATAAACCAACACAAAAAAACGAGAAAAAGGGGGGTGCTGACCTCAGAATTTTTTGGCTTGAATTCAGACTAAATAGCTTGTTCTATAGACTTACCCTGACTCAGTATTTAATCCTTAATCCACAAAGTAAACCAATAACACCTGAGCTTACACTTCACGCACGGCCTTCACAAAATGTATTACGCGACGTCTTTTTGTTAAGTTATGAATTACACCCCGGAGCTAGCTCTCTCTCGCACCCAGATCAATTTGTCTAATCGTTAAAGGAAACAAATTTTCCAAAATATCAAATTACTTTAGATTTCTATCATCAAGTTACCAATGACGTTCTTCACAATTTCTTTTACAGGTTATTTTAGACTCTAATTACCAAACAATTTTCACTAAATAGAAAATGATATTAAAGTAAAAAGTAAGTTCTCTTGAAACTGATACTTGGAATTATCTAAGGTGAATGAAAGTACTTTAAGAATGATCAAAATTGATTCGAATGAATTAATTTACTTTGAGTAATAAACAAAAGGAAAATATAGTTAAAACAATAGAAATCTTTTAATTTGCAATACACAAAAAAAAACAATCAAATGACTAAGTTAAGAATATCAATTAAAAGAATTAATGAATCTGAACTTGAGAGAGAGACGGAGCTATATGTACAAGGAGTGAGCTTACCCAGCAAGATACGACACAGGAACTGCCTTTTTTCCTAAGAGTTTTCATTTTTATAATTCGGCTCCCCCCGAAATTGGCTTGCTAACATAAAATTCAAACGGACCAATGAGGTTGGTTGTATCCCGCTGTACTTTGCACTAATGCACAAATCTGTATTTAGAGTTGCCTGCTTTCCCACATCGAGGGGCAGTGAGTGACCACAAAAATAATTTCTCCAAGCGCTGCTGACTAAGTGATTAACTCCGTTTTCGTAGATAAGCGCAAGTTCCGCAGGAATAGCACCTCGAAGGCTCTAATTCTTAAAAATCACGTACAACTTGTAAAGGGTATCGGGTGGCGGATTTCTGTCGCCAGACTGGAATTCCATCATTCAGATCTGAATAAAACTTCTAATTGTTGAATCCAGAATGTCTATGTATAGTCTGTTCCTGTCAGGAATTTAGAATTTTAGATTTTGGAATGCCCGTAAGGACGGAACTACGTGCCACGGAACGATTTGAGTTGTACTCTCATGTGTCTAGTATTCCTGGTTTACTTAGAGTAACTTAATTTTCGGGAGTTTTCTCCTGCTTGCGCTACTTTGATTCAATCGTGAAAAAATAAATAATTCCCCGGATTATTACACTCTACAATATTCCATTCGGAAGTGAAAGCCATCTCAGAGTGTGCTCGAATGGGACATAATCTGGGCAAAAGTAAGGACACGATCAGTTTCTGTTCGGACAGCAGAGCTGCACTAGTTCGCCCAGGATCACATCGAGGGTGGTACGCGAATGTCGGAATGCCCTGACTACACGTTGACCGAAAGCAATAATAGAGTTGCCAGGTCACTCTGGCAACCACAGGAACGAGGTGGTAGATGAGCTAGCCAGTAAGTGAACGGAAGGCTACTCTGAGAGAGCAGATGAAGCCATGTGAATGCCCTTCTCTCACATAAAGGAGCGTCTACTGGAATGCAACCACAGTGTGGGAAACTGCTAGAAAAATGTAAGTGGCCAAGACCAGACTAAACTCTGATGATGGTTTCTCGGTAGCCGAAAGGTCCCCTGTACTTTAACAGTATTTTTAGTGGATAAGGGTGATTATTTCTTATTTATAGTGTTTAACAGAAGCTTACTCAAATACACATTTTTTCAAAGCTATAAACTAGTTTACATTCTTTCATGAAAAGCTTACTCTATTTAAGTAATTTTCATTGATGATGTTCAAGGTAAAGTACGTGAGCCACAGCGTGAGTTTTCAAATAGAAACATCAAGAAAAGAATAATGAACCACAAATACGTAGAAATTTCGAGAAAGAGTATCGGTGGCGTATGAGAAGACTACATTTCCCGGAGTAGTAGATGAAACGGATCAAATTAATATACTGAGTCATTTCATGTTCCCATCTTGCTCCCTGCGACAAGTTGCATCGAATATTGCAATGTCCTACTTATCAGTACGCAAAGTAACAGAAACACACAAATGACATCCCTTAAACATGAATTTTCTTCAGGATTTTGGAGAGGATGACAAGCATAGAAGATAACAGTTTTGCAAGGTAATTAATGCAAACCCAGATCAGATGAAGATGCTCTAGTGATGAATGCACCTTTTAACTGATACTGTAAATAAACGAAATGTTTGATATTATATTGGCGAAAACCCTTATATCTTTGGGAGGAGCACACACAAAATTCTTGAAAGGTTAATGTTTGAATACGGATTTTCGGTAAAGCCATAGTCGGTCCCAGTCATCAAAGAAAATTTGAATCAAAAAAAAATCGTTTCCTTCTTTTGTCCGGTTTGTCAAAGAGTGTAATATAATTGTCATGTAAGTGTAACATAAGGAGCTTCATTAGCCAAAATTTCATGAACATGCACACCATAGTTTCAGAGATATCAATTCTTCAAAAATGGAGACACATATGCAGGTATATGTGCCTGCATGCGTAACCAACCCACTGTGGATTCGATTGCGTCATTCCTATTGGTCGTACAGATATGAAAATTTTCTAATCGATAAAAAGTGATGAAAAGAGGAACGTTAGCCCAATGTCGAGTGATATTTTTGACATTCATCTTAAGTTTTTCGACTGGAATTATGGTATTTATTGAACCATAATGGCAACATTGTTTTTCTGGTTATAAATCTGTATTGCAGCCTATATTTAACCTGCAGGAGTGTCCTAAATTCTTATTTTAAGATACAAGCCATGTGACGTCACGGACTATCTCGTGTATGGCAAATTTTGATAGTTCATGTGGCATCAAGGTTCAGTATAAAACATGGTTATATTATTGTGTGATAATTTCGAAAATCAACCTGACAGCAGGTGTCAAGATGAAACAAAGGAGATCATTTGAATAAAATTTCAATGTAACACAGAATATAATTTAATGACTTTCATTAGCTGTTTCTGAATCATTTTCAATATATTTTCTGTTTCTAGAATCATTCGTGTGACCCACGTAAGTGAAAAATTGCGCTAACAAGAGGGAAGTCGGGGATCCAGCGAAAGTTCATTATATTTCTTTAAGTTTAATATTTCTGAGCATTTACCATTGAAATTAAAATCAGATTTCAATATGTTTTGTATGAGCTAAATACCTTAGACCCTATTATATCATTACATTTCTATGGAATTATCATTAAAATATCTTAGATAATACTTTTCAAAATAATTTACGAAGGTTAAATTTATTTGGAAGAAAACAATAGACAAAAAAAAATGTGATTCAAAGTCTAAATTTAGATTATGTTTATGGATTGAATTTTCAACAAAGTGTGTGAAAAACCTTTGTTTACATCAGTCTTCAATTTTTATCTATAAATAAATTTACTATTTATTGCCTATTTTCAGCCACTTTATCGTCATTTGAGTTTTACTTATCTTGGTTATTTGTAATACATTTTTCTAATCTTGAATAATTATTTGAATAAGCAGATTAAGCAATTTATTTGAATTTGCCACATAAGTGTACTCCGACACTTATGCACTCATTTTCTCGGTGACAGACAGTGTGAATCATGTGATCAATGTCACTTTGCACTATATCATTCCAAACTTCTTGTATCGTTGATGTTATCTGGAGGATGAGGTGAATCATCCAGTCTGGTACCGATCATATCCCAGACATGTTCGATTAGTGAAGGATCGTGGGAATGTAGAGGCTATGGCAACCCATATATTAGAGCTCCTTCCAAAAAATGCTCTTGCTGTATGAGTGCTGAAAAATTGGTTCAAACGACCCCAAAAGATTTGTCACTGTAACGTGACTTGCTGCATTCAAATTGCCCCGAAAGAAAACTAAAAGTGACCCACTACTAAAACATATTGCAACCCTTACAATCACTTCACGTGTAAAGACAGTATGGCGTTCGAAGTTATTTGTAAATTATTCCAATCCTCACGGAAACGTCTCAACCTTTTTCGTCCATCATGGGCTCTAAAACTGAATCGGGACTCGTCGCTAAAGATCACATGATGCCTTTCCTATATCCAGTGTCTTCGTTCATTACACCATTTCATTCTGAGAGCAATATGAATTGGAGTAAAGGGTAGTTAGATAATATGGTCGATAATAACGAAGTCCATAGGATCGTATTCGTCGATATATAGATGCCATAGACACTCTTCGTTCTGGAGTTCCCCTCTCTTACCATCCACATCCTCAAATCACGTTCTCCACTATCGTAGATGATGTTTACTATATAAATGTAAAAGGAATGAAAAGAATTTATTAATTTTACATGAAAATCTGAGGTAACGTTGAATTTTGTTGATGAAACTAATCACTCATAAGTTATGTCGGAGTACATCGTACGTGAAAATATCAAATAAATTGCATAACTAATACTGTGTGCACTTTTTATTCAAATCAGTAGCTATATTCTTTGTGATTCAATAAACGTCGAGTTATTAGTCGGGGAGATATTTGTTCAAAATTTAATAACTTATTCATGTCAGGATTAGATCAGTAAAATTCTAGAGAATTTGATCATATATTTATACAATACCACTTTAAAGCAGTCTAGTAATTTTTTCCTTTTGTTTAACCAGAAACTTCAAAGTTTTTTTTGTTTCAACCTCCAGAAGATATTCCAAATCAGTATCTGATATTTCTATCATGAACTGAAACAGTCAGCACGAAAGCAATCTCTCATCTTTTGTGAATCATGAGGAAAAGGAAAAATTGTATATTGGTTCACCATCTAACTATCGTCAGATATACACAATTTTTCAATTTTTGTCATGAATTATATGGAAAACAAAATATATTTCTATCCAACACAGTTTACTGCTTTGTTAGCAGTGGAAGGCTTGAGTGCTAATTGTCAGTTGAAACAATTTGAAGAATTAGCGACAATTTTGTATGCTCTCTAACTTCAATTTTCACTATGCAAGCAGTGATAAAATAGAAAAAGGTGAGAGTGTTCTTAACAAATAATAAAATCTCACTAACTACTCAACAAGGTGTGTCACACGAATCAGTTCCGCCATGTAATATTTCGTCAAAGACGTCTCCTCATATAACACGTATAAGAACGCAAACAACAATTGAATATCTCGAGATGTGTTGTTACCGTTATCAGTGGTGTGGCGATCATATTATGAAATTGAGTGTAGTGTTCGGACATGCATCTGCCGTGGTTGATTTGTTTAATTAAACCACATAGAACGTTACCCAAAACCAGGAGTGTCGGTAAATTGAAAGAGAGGAAATTAAGACGATTGTCGAAAATTTTCAGTTGGAAGTGGATCAAAACCCGAAGAAGAGAAAAAATCAACGGTAATTACGTGATCATAACATATTAGTACCTAAGCCTATGCACAGATCAACTTTTAGACATTTTTACGATTTCATTTATTAATTTCACTGAATTAATCGTGAAAGCAAATTTCAATTGATATTTGAGCCTCTGATAATTTAAATTTCGATTTCAACTGTTTCGGTGATAATGTTGGATTATCAAAACATTTCAAGTATTTCCTCCAACCACTAATACACGACATTAAACAATTTTTTTCGACGCTTTCCAATGTCTCTTGTTTTTTACAGTAGCCAATATACTCCATTCTGAGACTTTAAGATATAATGAGATAGTTTTTTTTGAAAATAGGTAGTAGTTAATCCGATTCAATGTAATTATATTCTAAAAAATATGTAGAATAACGAAATAAAAAACAAATTCAAATTAACAAGAACTGTAAACAATAATTGTTGAGAATTGTTTCGTCACACATTGACATTTTCAAAGCGGGATATGAACTAAATTGCAGAAAAAAAATCATTCTTGAATAGAACAATGCTACAATAGTAGTATAATGTAGGGATGACTAAGGATTGGGGAGACGGAGGTGATCAATTTTTTTTTACATTCGCCGAGTTATAAACATCAAATTGATCATTTGATATTGAATTACTATAACGATTTAATTTCGTTATTGTACATATATGTTAGAAATGAATTTCCATCAAGTAAGCGCCTTATATATGTGATTTGTAATCCGATTCGAAGTTTAGAGAACGAATATGAGCAAGCAGGCTTTCCGATTTTTTGTTAGAAATACGCCCGAGTGGTACAGTATTGACTGTCTCCTTCTAATGTATTCAAAATAATGTTTCCGTATAAACCAATTGAACTATGTCATAAAAACTAGTTGATTAATATTATGATTTTAGAAATTGATCATCTCATGATATAATATTACCATTTTCGGGTCAGTTCAACTTTCCTTATAGCACGCCGTTTTGTTTTATAATTGAAAGCATTTTGTTGGAGTAAAATTAGGATGAATTATTGATTTGAAATTGCTGAAAAAATCCAAACACTTTGACTATTTCAACACAAAAGAAATAAATTGAAATTATGATTCATCATAATTATCATAATACAAGGGAGAAGATATGATGATTCATTATTTTGTATTGATTTTTTAAAATTTAGTACTGAGACAATTTTACAATATTTCTTTTATACCATAGTATAATAGTTATTTCCTAAATTAATAATACATGGAATTATTATTATTTTGAAACATTATAAAAATGCTTCATCTATAGAATCAAGTCCAATTAATTTTGATCTTGTCTAAGAATGAAAGAAAAGTATGAATAAATATGATTCTGCGGCAAAATTCTAAACATATACGTATTTGAATATAAAATTGGACCGTTGAATTATTATCATACCGTGTGATAATTTTGATTTATGGCGATGACTTGTTATAGTATCTTGGATCAATTTTATTATGATGTCTTGTTACAATGTTAATTCAACGAATTATTATTGTGTACATAATTTTTGAATTAAACTTCAATTCCAGAATTTGTATTATCGAAATAAAATTATGTATATAATTTTAATTCAAAATTATAAATTACTATTGAATTAAAATTACAAATATACTGAAAATACTGCAACTCTGGAAATGCGTGAACTCTCACTGTTGTCGGGAAGAGTATAGCCAAATTTTTTTTATTTTTAGAGTTTATGACACTCTACGTCTAGCTCCATTCTCAACCACCACCCTACCCTCCGTACTTTTCACTATCGAACTGGTACACTTCACTATTAATATATAAGATTTAAATCTTAAGAAGCAAAAATGTGACACTTCGGTCCTTGAAAATGAAGACTAAAGTGACACTTTCGCTCCCGGGAGTGAAAAAATTTATTTATCAGCACTGTCTTCAATTATATTTCATTGAATTAACATTACATGGTAATATAATTGTAATTTGTTTTTATGAACTTTAATATTCTTGTAAGCAATTATTTTTTAGGAACATTTTATTCATGTTAAGGCAAAACAGCGTGCCATAGTGTACCTTATACACATTTTATAGATTTCATTACACCATTATAATCATTCATAGACAGTGTTTGTACCAAGTTTAGCATTAGGTGATGAAGCCGCGGTGCTATTTTCGACTCACAGATTCACATTATGTTCCATAGTTTATTCGACATATTATTGACTCAATGAAATAAAATATGGAGAATTCTACTTTTTCATTGATCATTGATATTAATATGAAATTTTGTTACTGAAATAACAATTTTTTCGATGATTTAGCGGTGTTTTACTAATACTTTCTCATGAAAGATTGTAATATTTGACAATCAAAAATGATTCTTGACCAAAGTATAAATTATATATAAATTTTCGGGAAATAGGTAACACTAACACATATGTTTATTATTTCCGTCTTTACGTACGTTTGGGTCTTACGACCATCACAGAAAACGTATCAATGTCTAAAACGGGATTTCTTAAAACTAATTATATCATCACAAAGCGACCTTATCGCACCAATCTCGATCAAAAATGCCCACTTCGCCGAAAACGAACAGAAATACGAGTAATCGAATTTGTAATACAATAATGTTTTAAGTATATGAATCAAGAATCCACTGCTTAGCACCTTTCTTAAAAAATTCGAAATCATTTCAAAGCACCGTTTGAAATACAACTGAACCACTTTCGAACCAGATGTTGAAGATTTATGAGGTAATAGAAAAAGGTAGGCATACTACTTACAATATACTTTTAGCATTATGAAGACGGATGTAAGAATTTGCAAGGGTCTTCATTGATTAAATTAGTATGAATCTGACTTAATGATTGATCGTCTGCTCAATGATTTACAGACGTAAATTTGTATGTGAATCATCTCCAGAATAGATCTTTTATAATAATTGGTTTCTTTAGTTAAAATATTAACATTTTTGTAGTTAAATTGATGGTTATAATCAAAACAATGTTCAGCAAGGGCGGTGCACTTTTCGAAGTTTTTGCTTCTAGTACTATATTTATGACCATACATAAACTTTTTTGTAAAAATTGTTTAGAGATTCCTGTTTAAGTGCTATCGCAATCTATACAATTTAATTTGTATACTCTGTTGGTTTGTTTATCTTCAGCCATTGAAGGTTTTCAGATTTAAAAAATATTTACCAATGCAGTCAGTAGGTTTATGCGCAACATTTATATCATACTTTTTTAAAAAAAATTTAATTTTCTTTGAGGTCTCCGAAATGTATGGTAATGTTATAAAATTATCTGTATTACTGTTTATGTTATTTATATTTGACGTTCCATTATAGATTTCATTTATTCTTTCTGCAATGATTGGGTTTAATGAAGTTTTTGGGTAGCCATTCGTATCCAATGTATTACAAAAAATTTTCAAATTTTTGGGACACAAGTAAATGTACAGTGAAATTGTTAAATTTTTTAATCACGTACTGAATTTCGTCATTGGAAACACACATTAGGCAGTTATATACATACCGTTTGAACAAAACGTTTTTTGATACTACTCAATGCCAAAACGGCTGGTATATTTGTTAATAAATAGACAACGTCCAAGGAAATTAATAGATGATCTACGGATAAGGATTGATTCTTTATAAACTCATTAAAATACCATGGGTCCTTCACATTAAATTAATTTTTTTCCTATTATGTTGTTGATAGATCTCGAAAAAAAAATTGATAAACTGTAGGTAGGGTGAGTTATATTGGAGTGCCCACCCATAATTCATGAATATACAAATTAGATTGTTTAGATTGCGATGGGACTTATATAGGAATCTCTAAGCAATATTTACAAAAAAGAATGTATGGCCATAAGTATAGTACTGGAAACAAATACTTAAAATTCCAGCACCCTTGATAAATATTATTTGTTTTTATTATGACCTCAATTTGATTACAAAAATGTTAATATTTTAACTAAGGAACCCAATTATTATACAAGATCTATTCTGGAGATGATTCACATAAAACGTGACTCCAAGTCTGTAAATCATAGAACAGATATTTAGTCATTAAGTCAGATTTATACTAATTTAATTAATTAAAACCCTGCAAGTTCCTACATGAGTCTAGATGTTAATAGAATATTTTAGATAGAATGCCCAAATAGCAATATTTCTAATGAGGTTTGACAACCTTTTTCTATTACCTACCTCATAAATCTGGTTCGAAAGTGGATACTTGAGCGTTATATTTTTTGATTTCAGTCGTATTTAAGCCGGCATTGAAATGATTCCGAATTTTATGAGAAAATTGGTAAGCAGTGGATTCTTGATTCATATACTTAGGACATTAATGTGTTACAATTTCGATTACTCGTGTTTCTATTCGTTTCGGCGACGTGAGCATTCTAAATTTAAATTGGTGCGATAAGGATGCCTTGTGATGATACAATTAGTTTTAACTAATCCCATCCTAGACATTGATAAGTCTCATGATGATGGTCGTGAGACCGGAGCGTACGTATAAAACCGAAAATAAGAAACATATTTGTTAGTGTGACCTATTTTCCGAGAATTTATGTACAATATTTGACAATGGAATAATCCTGTTTTTAATAAACCAGAACCTTTCTTGGAATCACTTTCCTCGTTCCTGTTCAAATATAGATAGCTTCAGAGAATTTGTTGCGATCTCACCTTTTATTGCATATGTTTTAACTGCAAAAACTCGAATATTTACTGCTCACGAACGATTTAAATCAGAGTTAAATTCCATTTGTTGAGAAACCTTAATGACAGAAAATGCATTGGGTTGATAACGCTCTATTCTGATGATACCACTGGTTTGGTTTAACAATTGTTGAAATTTTCAAATATGTCTCAATATTTCTCGCTGGCTGAAGCCTGTACACTTCATAATGGTCAGTGAATCGAATATGCCTAAGATTTTAATTCCCTATAGCATTTACCTCAGAGTAAGTTGGAATGGTCGTTAACTCAAGGGCACAGCCGATATTTCTACCGTTCGGATTCACTTCTAGTACAAGAAGATGTAATGATGTGTCAAATACATCTTCAGTTCGATTCAGAACACCTGCACGTGAAATTCTGATTATAATTATCAAACTACTGATGCTTAAACATAGTTGGTCTATATTCCATGGGCAGAGGAATTTCTCTTCTCAAATATCTCTCACAGTTTACAACTATTGCATCCATATCCCCGTTGGTATACATACATTTGAACATAACATCATGGTATGGGTGGGTGTTCCTCCATCTAGGCACCGTGATACAAGGAAATGATAATCGTACTGAAACTTTTTCTATCAGTATTAAGTTATCATGTATTGAAGGAATGAAGACTTGATGATGTATGAACGTTTGCTTCGAGCCATTATGAACGCAGGAGCAGAACATTATTATCGTTACACCATTCGCGTTATTTCCTAGCTATGATATAAAATCAAGCTTCTAACATTATGTAGGTACAGAGCAAACATATTGTCATTGAATATTCCGCACCCAAACGCTAACTTTCGGAGGCGGTAAGAAGTTCGTTCGAAAGCATAACTATCGCTTCCACACTCGAAATTGCTCTCAATCAAAATATAACAATACAAGTTCATTTGCTCGTAACTGGCGAGACAATAATATCACAGATAGAGCATTAAAATTAAAGGGAATATGAACGTTAAGTAATTTAGTTATTTGCTCCTTGATTCGGAACGAATCTGGTTATGATCTAATTTCGTCAATAGATTTATTAAAGGAAAAACAGGCCAAATCGGAACCTTCTTCTCACCCTGTATCATGAAATAGATTTTGATAGATGAGAGCCAATTAAAGAACTAATTTTAAGTTAAAAAATATTTCTTGACATATGTTAATAGCTGTATGCGATGAATTCCTACATATCAATTTGTTCTACATTACATATTTGGTGACATTTGAAATAAAAGCAAAATTGTTATACAATCAAAATATATGCACATTCTGGTCTACATTCGCATTCAGATTCCGATCTATAGTCCGATCCACGTGATAAAAAAACGTAAATATCATCGGTTAACGATATGTTATTAAGTAATTAGCTATTAAATTATTCAAATATTACGTAAGACTAAAGATGTTTTAATAATTTGAGTCATAGAAATTCAGAGGAACGTGGCTTTATGATAAAAATTCCAAAGAAACACATTGAACATTTTATCAGATACACATACTACATTGAGACATTTTATTCATATAACACTTGCTTATATTTATTTTATATTGGTTAAGTTTTGTTACTACACAACGAGAGACTAATAGAGAAATCTGAAAACAAAAATCTAATGTTCTGGAACATGATGAAAAAATCATTAAATTTGCCAAACAAAACATCTTACTTTCTAAAATTATCAAATGCAAATGTTGTGATGAATCTGACACTGCGACATTGATTCGCATTTGATTTCTTCTTTTTTTCAAAAAGAATTGTATAACTATGCGCCACATGCATATATTTAACCCACAGAAGTGTCCGAAATTCTTATTTTAAGATTCAAATGACGTCATTTGCGCTAATGATGATATGTTAACAATAATAAGACGTAATGGATCAAGATCAGGCATCGTTGTCAGGTGGAGTAGGTTCTCAATGTTTTTGAATACAACTAACTATTTGATTCAACTGTTTACAAACAAAATTAGAAGTTCTTTACTTATTATATCAAATGAGACAAATTATATGTAATCTTAAATGTAATTAATAAACTCTTGGTGTTTACCAAATATTTGAAGAAAGTAAAAGTAAGTACCTAACCTACATACTGTTCTAATTCCTCCTGAAAGATTTAGATAAAGATATGGAGAATTAACTTCAGTTTCAAGTCAATTTTATGAATCCATATTGTGATGTTAAGGTAATCATTTTCATTTATGGAAACAAACACTCAAAATACCAGAATAACAAAATATTCAAATCAATACACGATGTCCAAATCCACTTTCGATTATCTCAGTAAAACTGATTGAGTAGAATAAATATAATAATTCAACAAATATAGAAGTTAGAATCCATTTTTGAAGCTATACAATTTGAAAGATTATTTTTCATATTACTGATTGTTGAAGCTTAACTTATTCATATTTTTATACATATAGACAATAATTATGACAAGTCATTTAAAGTACCATTTTCTTTATATCGGGAAATCAAAAATTATGTTGGTCAAGGGTGGTTGTGGAATCTAAAACGTGTGTCTTAACTTTACGTTTGAAATAATTATGTCACTGTCACACTGACATCATCAATAACCTACAAATTTCATACCTATTTAATTCAGTTTCAAAACAATGATGAACTACAAATTATGAAATAATTATGTGAACTTTGAACCTTTTCAGAGGTCGTGATACCCACAATCCGGGTCAAAAACGGTTTTGAAATAGTTAATTTTCCGTAAATCGAATGACGTTCACGTGAGAAGCCCGTAGCACGCGAGTTAGAAAAGTGCAAACTGGTTGTACCTAATACGGCTTTACGACGACTTTTCGCGTGCCGTTTTCGCTCCATGTAGTTATATTTACTATCGGACCGTGCCCGACGGCCCTTCTTTTTTCGATAAATGTCCATTAAATAGGAAAATTTAATTAAAACACTTTGAGCTATTCTCAGATCTCAGCTACGCACGTCTAACGTGCGACGTACCAAAGGGAATTTTCTCGCGACTAAAATATACACGAAGCGGGTAAAAGCTAGCCGCCTATAGCCAAAAACACTTTATTACAACTGGCGCCGGTCGCACGGGGCAAGAAACCGCCCCAAATTAACAAGACCGAGGTAAAATGTATAAACTCTAACATACGCGTAGCGAGCTCTTCGAGGCATATGTCAAAATGATTTCGTTCGTAGCTAATTACATAGGAAGTCTGGCGTTCATGCAATTATGTTTTTAGATAATTCTAACCTTCTAATTTCGATAGGCCACGTGAAAATTCCGGAGTCCAAAGCGCTCAAGACTTCTGAGTGTTACAATATTCGTATAAAATTGCGAAATTTCGTACTTTTAGAAACTTCAAATTAATTATGACATAATTATTTCAAAAGTAAAGTAAGACACACGTTTGAGATTCCACAACCACCCTTGACCAAGATAATTTTTGATATCCCGGTATTAGCTATTATAGCCTCTGTGAATGTATTTACGACACATCTGGAATCCAGCCGTAAATGTGATTCCTGTGTCAATTTGTCATCAGCCGACTAAGTGTTATTGTGAGTTGACATGGTTCTGTTTATTATGGGTAGTTCTAAGAATTGTTTGTGTTGCCTGGGAATGTCTGGTCAACAAATATGTAGCCAATGATAGCAGCTACTACCCTTCTTTACAAACCCTACTTAGTCTTAAATTTGCCTGGAGTAAACGACTTTCAGAAAAAGAAACAATTACATCAAATTCATTCAACGAGCAGCATCAATACATTACTATAACAATCACAACGATATCAATTCAACGAGCAACATTATCACTTGCAATAACAATAACATATCATCAATATTAAACTCGAAACGTTAACCTAGAGAATTACAACTTTAGGGAAATCAGCCTTCATAAATAAGGTGACTCAGTTCTGTTAGTGTAGTTTGTACATAACTGTATATAGGTGTGAATAAATATTTCAAAATCATCAAGTGCTATTTCTTCAACCAACTACGATCGTACTGAGTCATACAAGAAGTGTAAACAACAGCAGCATACAGCACACTGATCTTGAGTCATGTAGAAGTGTATTTCATCTTCTGCGTATTGATATGGGTAAACTTCATTCAACATACTATGAAATAAAGAGCTTACTTAATTTGGCAGCACTACAGTCATAAACGAAAACCAAGTGGAAGTTAAAAGAAAATATTCCTGACAAGATTCATTTCGGTTATTTCTTTTGCATATATTTTGCAAGAGAAATTAAATTATTTTATGGAATCTTCAAAATACAAAAAAAAAGATGGCGACTTCAAGATGGCGGACGAGATTTGTGAATGTGGTCCGAAATGGGGGTCTTTGGAGTCGGATATTATGATTTCTTAGTGAAAATTCAGAAACTCAAGATGACAGCTAAAGGGGCGGACGAGTTTTGTGATTATGGTCCAAATCTATTCAATATTGGTACTAGGGGTTTTTGGGCTCGGAGATCATAATTTTTGTGTCAACATTCAAAAATTCAAGATTGCGGCTAAGGTAACGAACAATTTTTGTCATTATGATCCGATTTTATTCTAAATTGGTCTAGTGTGGTTTTTGAGGTCGGAGATCATGATTTTTTAGTCAAAATACAAAAACTCAAGATGAGAACGAGTTCAGTGATTATGATCCGATTCTATTCCAACTTGTCATATGGCGCTTTTTGGGATCGGAGATCATGATTTTTCAATCACAATTCAAACATTCAAAATGGTTAACGAGTTTTGTGATTATGGTCCGAATCTTTTCAAAATTGATATGCAGGCAATTTTGAGTTCGAATATCATGATTTTTTTGTCAAAATTCAGATATTCAAGATGGCTGGTAAAATGTGGGACGAGTTCTGTGAGTACAGTCCGAATCTACTTGAAATAAGTTTCACTCATCATCATCGAGTAGTTAATATATTCCATGCTTTTTCTTCTAAATTTGCAATACTACATGTTTATAGACTAACAAGCTAAAAAACCATGAAGGCAAAACCATTGATAAAGTTTCTGACTTCGTCAAATTCGGCATTTACAAAATCGATTGAGGCGTGTTGAAATACTATGTGGACCTATCTAGAAAGAACATTTTAACTTGGTATAAAGAACATTTTGTCCACATAACAAAAATAAAGGTGAAAAATCAGCGTTAGCCGAACATATTTTAACTCACAAAATTTCTCAAGAAAGCTTATAAGTTATAAGTTTCGACACAGTAATAAAAAATATCTAGATAATATAAAAGGAATGGAAATGTATAAGCGAAAAAGCAAGTAATGAAAAACTTATTACAAATAAACACTACACTGAGTAAAACACTACAAAAATTCCCAATAAACTTTTATAATAAAAATAAAATTATTACAAAATAAAAAAACACGGCTATTAGCTAGAAATACATCAAGAGATGATGATGAAGAGGGCAGACTCAATGATTAGGACTTCAGATATTTTGAGGTTTTCCAACAAGTATAGACAAGTTCAATCTGGAAAATGAAAAACTTACCCAACACAAGGAATAATAGTGTCGATGTTTAATTAAACTTAAATAAAAACTGGACCAAAACGGTCTATCACATCTACAATTTGCAGTTCAGCTCTTCGACCAGCTCTTGATGAATTGATATCACGGCAAGTGATGCTCACCGTTCTTAAGACATTTTTCTTATTCTGCGTAATCCCAAAATTTCCAGGAGGCGGAGCAACCGCCCTTCCATTCCCCACCAATTCGGGCGCGTATTTGAATCAGAGTGATTGTTTCTTATGTGTAGTAAACATACTAGTACAGGAGCTGATATACAGGGTGTCCTCGAACTGCGTGGCCAAAATAAAGCCGAAGATTCTTTGATTCAAAAAAAAATTTGATGAGCCTTTTTACTTCTGCCTCAAGTGTCTTGTTTACCCGGTAGAGGGCTTCAAAATTGCAAAAATAATTTTGTTTTTTCGATATAATTCGAGAACGTGATTAAGAACTTTTACAATATTTGGCAGGTGAGTTACTGTCAATAATGGCCATTTTTAAGAGTGGAGCACAGAGCCTTAGGACCATAAAAATGGCTCAAACTTGAGGATGTAACGGGAAAAGTGTCCAGAACTTTTTTGTGGTCAATGTAATTCACTCGATATTTTTTATGTAGATAGCTGATCTAATTTGAAAACTTTTCTTACTCTTAGAAAATTTTGATAAAATTAACGGATTAGCTTGAAAAAATTAATTTTCGAGTCTCTGCAATTTTGGCTTACTAATTTTACTTGATTAAAATACCTTAGTTGCCTTTGCTTTTCTAATGTCATTTTGGCATTTGAAGGAGTTATTCTCAAAACTGTCAGTTTTTACTTTGCTTTCCGTAAAAATTGGACGCAGACTGACAAGAAGGACGTTAGAGCTCGAAGAAGCGATACTGGAAGCGGTTGAAACTGAACCTGGGATAAGCACACTACGTTTGGGACTTCGTATTGGAGCCTCAAAATCATTAGTTCATAATGTACTGAAAGAGGAACTGTTGTATCCCTATCATATTAAAACAGTTCAAGACTTATTGCCCATGGATCCAGGTCATCGGCTAGATTTCTGTCGGCTTATTGTCCAAAGACAAAACGCAAACCCCAATTTTTGTAGAAGAATTCTGTTCACGGACGAAGATACTTTCACGAGATGTGGTCTTTTTAACCTCCATAATGAACATTTCTAAGCTGATGAAAATCCTCATGAAACGGAAGTTACATATTTTCAGAATCAAACTAAAATCAATGTTTGGGTTGGAATTGTGGATAACTTTATTATTGGCCCTACCGTTATACCCGATCGATTGAACGGGGAGAACTACTTGAACTTTTTGGAACAAAGGCTACTTGAACTGTTGGAAGACTTGCCCTTACACATTCGTCGTGGCCTGGTTTATCCATGATGGTGCAACTCCTCATTTCACATTAGCTGTGAGGTGACATTTGAATGCGGAATATCCAGATCGCTGGATAGGTAGAGGACACGATGCACCAGTGAACTGGCCGGCCCGCTCCCCTGATTTGACGCCCTGCGACTTCTTTCTATGGGGCGCTTTGAAGTCGAAAGTTTATGCAGCTCCAGTAAACACACAAGAGGAATTGTTGCAACGAATTAATCATGAAGCGGATTTATTGAAGAATGATCCTGAAGTACTAGCCAGAGTTCAATCCAATTTCTTGAAACGAATTAATTTGTGTATTCAGGAAAATGGGCAACATTTCGAACAATTGATGCCTTAGCGATTTCTCAAAAAGTTTTGTTGTTTCTTTTAATTTAGCATTTGTTTTTCCTAAATAATCACATCGTTTCCTCATTTCTATTGTTTTTATTATTCGTGTTTTACCGAGATATTAACCATTTCAGTGTTAGTGAAATTTTGAGCCATAGTTTTATAAAATTTTTACGGAAAGCAAAGTAAAAACTGACAGTTTTGAGAATAAATTCTCCAAATGCCAAAATGACATTAGAAAAGCAAAGGCAACTAAGGTATTTTAATCAAGTAAAATTAGTAAGCCAAAATTGCAGAGACTCGAAAATATTTTTTTCAAGCTAATCCGTTAATTTTATCAAAATTTTCTAAGAGTAAGAAAAGTTTTCAAATTAGATAAGCTATCTACATAAAAAATATAGAGTGAATTACATCGACAACAAAAAAGTTCTGGACACTTTTCCCGTTACATCCTCAAGTTTGGGCCATTTCTATGGTTTCTAAGGCTCTATGCTCCGCTCTCAAAAACGGCTATTACTGATAGTAACTCACCTGCCAAATATTGTAAAAGTCCTTCATCACGTTCTCAAGTTATACCGAAAAAACAAAATTATTTTTGCAACTTTGAAGCCCTCTACCGGCTAAACAAGACACGTGAGGCAAAAGTAAAAAGGCTCATCAAATTTTTTTCAAATCGAAAAATCTTCGGTTCTATTTTTGCCACGCAGTTCGAGGACACCCTGTAGATTAAAAAATCCGGAAGGTATCCTTCTGGGTTATAGCGCAAGTTATTGCGCACGCTTTGGGCCTAACGATATGATCTTCGTTCTAAGAAACGTCTACTCCGATCATAAAAACCTTGCATTAAAAAGTTCTTCAAAGCGTGCGCAATGACTTGCGCTATAACCCAGAAGGTTATCATTCACGACTTTTTTATATACATCAGCTCTTGTACTATACGTTTATTAAGGTATTAGTTTATGTTGTTATCACATTTTTATCGATTTACTTGTATTTCGAGGAATAGGCTAAATAATATGATTGTTAACTAGAACTGAGTATTGTATAAGCTAAGTATACACACCAATAATAGCACATTTGTTCGAATATGTCATTATCGCATTATTGTTCATAAATCGTAAATCAATTCCTCGATAATTATTCATATCCTCTGAAATAACATGAACTACTCCGCTACTGAGTCGCTGAAACAATAATTACAGTATGATTATCTGCGATGAAAACTGTATAATATTATGATAGCAATGACATCACAAACAGTAAGAATAGATCGCAAATCGACTGAAGGATTTTGAATAAAATTACATAACAACAACAGAGATTACCGCTGTGTTATTGTGCGAAAATCACGGTGGTTTGTATATTGTCGAATTTGAGGAGCGGGCTTTCTTTTCGCTCCGGTGAACAGCACTCCCTCTCCGGGTAGTATCCGGAAGAGAGTGGTGGAACGCGTTAGCTACGCTCTGTCCGGCCAACGGATACTGCACACTAATGCACTCACTAGTCTATCTGTTTAATTAATCTAGGTAATATGTCAATCAAGTGATCTGTCGTTTGTAAATAAACAGTCTCGAGTCCACACTTTCAAGGTTAGTGTCTTCAACATTTGTTATTTATATTATGAGTTTACCGATAGAAATATTCAAAATACAAATCTACATTATTTATCAAAGTCAGTTACATTAGATTTCAAACCCTCTTAATTTTTCTTCGTTTTCGTTTTTATTTCGATTAATCTAACAGATAATCTTTCTGTTGAATAGTTAAATATTAATGGAACACAAGGAAGAATGAATAAATATATCCTAATCATTGTGTGAATTTGTGTTTTACTCAGTTTTGTATCCAATTTGGATAAATTTACATGTAGTAAACTCCAAAATTCTAGAACCGATGATCCCCTAATTTATTAATGTCGCTGTTTTAAATGATAGTGAAAATAAGTATCAACCGTAAGTTTCCATAAAAAATATTTGTAGTCGATATCTTCCAGTCAGATTAGACATTAATTATAGTTGATAGAATAAAACACTTTTTGCAAACTGTCTCTATTAATACGTGAACTTACTCTTTTTTCACTGTAACAAACCGTTTCAGAGCAAGTTAATTTTAATGCTGTGAAATTTTATAGGAGTACTTATTAATAACATAGTAGTTTAGCCTAGTAATTCAAGTTACATTTGTACCAAAAATATTGCTTGTATTTCGTTTGTGAAATTCGTGTTTCGATGACACACTCTCATATGCCCTTAAAAACACTCGTTTCACACACTTGATACAAAGATAACTGTTTTGTACAACTGTCATAAAAAGTTGAAATTTTTTCACCTCTATCAAAACGTGAAGGTAGTCTTTTGTTCACCGTGGAAAAAAGCCTATTTTGCATTTCAGTTACGTCACTTTTTATTGTCAAAAGTGGTTCATTTTTACACTGGGTTTTGAAATAGGTTAATTTTAGCGCTAGTGCTTAATTATATACAAATTTTCGGGAAGTAGGTCACACTAGGACATATGCTTACTATTTTCGTCTATACGTACGTTTCGATCTCGCATTCATCATCAGAAGACGTATCAATATATAAAACAGGGGTTTTTGAAACACAAAGCGTTTTAAAAACTTTAAACTTTTTTAATGACAAGGCGTCTTTATCGCACCAATTTCAGTTAAAAATGTCCACGTCGCCGAAACGAATAAAAACATGAGTAATCAAAATTGTAACACTATTGTTTCAACTATTTGAATATGTATCAAGAATTCACTGCTTAGCAATTTTTTTATGAAATTCGAATTCATTTCAAGCAATGTTTGAATACGACTGAAACCAAAAAATGTAACGCTCAAGTATCCACTTTCGAAAAAGGTGTTAAATATTTATGAGGTAATAGAAATATGTTGTCAGACCTTATTAGAAATATTGCTATTTCAGCATCCTACCTAAAATATACTTTTAATATTATAAAGACGTGTACAGTAATTTGCACGTGTTTTAATTAATTAAATTATTAGTAGAAATCTGACTTAATGGTTGAACATGATCTTTATCTCCGATTCACATAAATCATCTCCAGAATAGATCTTTTCTAATATTTGGTTTCTTTAGTCGGAATATTAATATTTTTGTAATGGAATTATGGTTGTAATCAAAACATTGTTTAGCGGGGGCTCTGGAATTCTAACTTTTTGTTTCTAGTACTATACTGATGGTCATGCATTCTTTTTTGCAAAAATGGCTTAGAGATTCCTGTACGATCGCAATCTAAACAATTCAATTTGTAGACTGTGTTAGTTCATCTTTAGGTGTTGAAGGTTTTAGATTTGAAAAATATTCCCCAACACAGTTAGTAGGTTTATTCGCAACATTTATATCATACTTTTTTAAACATTTCTTGATTTTCTCTGAAGTCTCCGGATGTTATATAATTATCTATATTACCGTTTATGTTATTTATATGTGACGTTCCATTATTGATTCTGTTTAAAGATGGGGTTGAGGAATGTTTTTGGGTAGCCATTCATTTCCATTGTATTTCGAACAATTTTCAAATTTTTGGGGCGGTCCTCTGGTTGGGACAATTTAACAGCGCCATCTGTAAGGCTGTTTATGGAACTTATTTTGAAATTTGTTGGGGCAACTGAATTAAAGTGAAGATATTGTTGAGACCAAACTTCTTTAGTAATCCACGAAGTTTTTATTTTTCCATCTGAATCATGCCTAATGTTCATATCTAGGAAACTCATGTTTTCGTTCACTTCTATTTCACAAGTAAATTGAAGTTTACAGTGTAAATTTTTTAATTCATTATCACTTACTGAATTTTATCATTGGGAACACACATCAGGCAGTCATCTACATACCGTTTAAAGAATACAGGTTGAAAATCTAATGAAGTTAATACAGATTCTTCTATGCATTCCTAGGTTAGCAATAGTAGCTGAAATAGGAGATCCCATTGCTGTGCCGAATATTTGTCCAACATATTTCTCACCATAATGAAAATAAGTGCATTCTAAACAAAACTTTACTCCATTTATGAATTCAAATTGATCTAAAGGTGTGTGATTTTCAATATCTCCGCCCAACGTTTTTTGATGCTACTCAATGCCAAAACGACTGGTATATTTGTGAATGAAGAAACAACGTCCAATGAAATTAATAGATGATCTGCGGGTACGGATTGATTTTTCATGAACTCATCAAGATACCATAATTCCTTCACATAAAATTCATTTTTTCCTATCATATTGTTGATAGATTTTGATAAAAATTTTGATAAATTGTAGGTAGACGCTCCAATATTGATTACAATGGGTCTCAAATATATAACCCTTCGGTGCAGTTGCGGAAGCCCATAGATTTAAGCTGCTTGCTTCTTATGGTAAATTGATTTATTTTTCAAATCAATGGGGATTATCATATTTTTGTACCATTTATTTATTAATTTATTCATGTAATTTTGTACTGATAATGTAAGGTCAGATTTCAATATTTTATAAGTTGTTTCATAATTTAATAGATTTCATCTCTATGCATTATGGCGGTTTTATTACCTTTATCCGCGTTCAAAACTAATATTTGAGTGTTAGCATCTAAGAACTCTTTTGTCTCTTTTATGTGATAGTTAAAACAGTGCTGGAATGGATTTAGTAACCTAAACACATATTTCGACAGATCCAATTTATTTTTAGTGAGAGAACAACATTTTTATTATGAAATGATGATTATAATAAATATTAAACGTGAAACATTTTTATTGAGAAATTACTTCTGATTTGTTATAAATGTTAAACGTACAGTTTTAAAAAAAAATGTATTGCCACGAAATACTGCTGCGTTTTGTCAATTAGAATTATTAGATGATACCCGAGATGATTTACATTGTTCATAACCTGAGCCACGTAATAATTCATTGTTAGACTTACGATGTTCTGAATTCCTAAAAATGTTGTAGAAAACACGATACAAAAGGCTGGTTTTTTGCACATATAGTGCAGAAAACACGCTCATCTTGCAACTAGTTGTACAAATAGCTATTTTACACATCGAGAAAAGTATTCTTCCACTGCAACAAACGATTTCTATAGTAACGACAGAGCAAATTAAGTTTAATGCTGTGAAATTGTATAGTGTATTTATTTATAACATAGCAGTCCATTAATTCAAAGTAACAGTTGTACAAAAATGTCGTTTGCATTTCGTTTGCGAAATGTTTTAATGACACATTCTAGTGAATTTTTGGACACTGTCATATGCCATTAAAAACACACGCTCTTAATACATGAATAACTATTATCTACACCCATGATAAACGAACAATTTTCAGAACTCGCCAACCCAATTATTAGTTTCAATGTTCTGTTTTTCCCAATCAACTGTGACAAATTTTGAATTATAATTACCGTTTGCTTTCAATTTGTTCAATATACGTGTGATAACAATATATGAAAGTACGATTGCCCAATTCGTGCTACTAGTCCAAGAAATAGACAGAAGTGCGTGCAGAAATTAATAGGTGGAAAAAAAAATATGAGCGTATAGGAAATTGAATTTAAAGGTGAGCTTCTGTTTCATGCAACTCGATTCGAAATGGCGAACATAACCTAAAAAATTGGGAAAGTTGCAAGAAGCGGTTTTTCTCAAATAAGCAAAAAACTACAGCTTGGATCGAGAAAAGTTAGATGATAAAGTTGTAGGTATCAGATAGATCTATCGATTTGTTTACATGATAATTATCGATATCTTCCATACTTTTCGAGTTATATTGAAAAAACCGTTAAAAGTCGGGTATCAAGAAGTCGTTAACTATTACGTTTTCATACTTGTTATTTGCTGTACTTATAGCCCATGGCAAGATTAAAAAGAAATTTTTTCCTTAATTTAAAATATTAATAATTTTTTGAAATACGAGTATTTCGATTTTTCATAAATTGGCTAGATCTTCTCAGCGGATCGTCCTAGAGTATCGATTATGGGCTTTTTTCTTCTTGTTGTGCTATATATAATGTTATTAAAGAAATATAGCGATTTTTTGAATTTTAAGGATAACAAAATTGTTGTTGTGATGTTTTCTTGAGATTAGTTTCACAATTTTCACTATAGGGGAATGTCTCTAACGGAAATCGATTTCTGAAATTTTTTAACGACTTACCAAAAAAAATTTTTCATCTACGACCTTCTGAACCAGAGATAATTTCATTTTATTTCAAAAAAATCTGTAAGACGCAATTAACATTTGACACAAGTGTACGTTATGGATGTTGATTTTAAATAGCTACATTTTCAATAAAAAAATACTAAGATATGTTTTATTGATTTATAGTATTAGAAATTGAGTAACAAAGTGAAGCGTACGCGGCTGCCGGAGCGTGCGGCGGAGTAGGGGAAACTGATTTCTTGAGTTGGAAGTGGCTTGTGCTTGCAAAATCTTCAATATCTCGGCTTTTGGATCACGCACAAAAATTATAAATAGCTTATGATAATTTTGTGAATAAGTGAAATTTCAAACTTATCTCAATATGTTGCATTTATTCAATTTTGTATCATGAAAAATTATTTACTTAAATAATTAAATAATTGTTAAAGATCCGCAAGCATAACGTCAGTATGATCCACTAAGCAAAACATTTGAGGTATTACAAGGAAAATACTGTTTTGATGATAAATGATAATTCAAATGACTTAAAAGTAAAACAAATTAGAAATGTAAAAAGAATATTTTCGAGTCTATTTTGCTTCTAAGGCGACAATAAATACGATGTTCGTGTTTATCTCGTCGAGCTACCCCAGATTGAGTACAAAAAGATTGTAAGTGATCCAGAAGCCGAGATATTGAATATTTAGCAAGCACAAGCCACTTTGAACGGACGAAATCAGTTTCACCCATTCCGCCGCGCGCTCCGGCATCCGCGTACAGTTCATTTTGTTACTCTATTTCTAATACTCTAAGTCAATAAAACATATCCTAGTATTTTTTTATTGAAGATGTAGGTATTCAACATTAACATCTATAACGTACACTTCTGTAAAATGTTTATTGCGTCTTACAGATTTTTTTGAAATAAAAAAATTATCTCTGGTCCAGATGAAATATTTTTTCTTGATAATTCGTGAAAAAATGTCAGGAATCGATTTCCGTTGAAGACATTTCCCTAAAATAAAAATTGTAAAACTTATCTAGAAAAAACATGTTCGAAAAAGGTGCAATTTTTCAAAGCCATTTTTTTCCTTAAAATTCGGAATAATCGCTATATTTCTTCAATAACATTATAACACAACTCTTCAAGGAAGGAGTAACTCAAAATCGTTACTCTAGCATCATCAGCCGAGAAGATCTAGCCAATTTCTGAGAGCGCCTTTTTTCCGAAAAATCGATATTTCTCGAAAAATTATCAATATTTTAAATTTAAAAAAAAACCGCTCCTTGAACTTACTATGTACTATACGTACAGCAAATAGCAAATATGGAGACGTGATAGTTAACGATTTCTCGATACCCCGATTTTTAACAATATTTTCAATATAACTCGAAAAGTATGAAAGATATCGATAATTATGAAGCAAATTTATAGACGTATTTGATACCTACAATTTTGTTATTCATTTTTTTTCCGATCCGAGATATAGTTTTTTACTTATTTGAGAAAAACCGCTTTTTACAACATTGCCAATTTTTTAGGTTATATTCGCCATTTCGGATCGAGTTGCATGAAACAGAAACTCACTTTCAAATTCAATTTCCTATACGCTCATATTTTTTTTCCCGGTATTAATTTCTGCAAATTTAAGATTAGGCCGTTGTCTATTGCTTGGACTATGCGCACTCGTGCAAATTTCGTATCGCATGGGTTTCCATATCACTCACATTATAGAATAGTATTTTGACTATTGTCTCTAGAACTAACGTGTCAGCTTCAAAACAATATAACAAGTATGAGTAAACATAGGTGTTCTTGAGTTATATATAGGGTGTTTTAGAAAGATGTTGCCAAACTTGAGGAGGTTGCGTAGGACAATGCGGTAGCCAATTTATGCACATAAACCCCCAGTTTTAAATAAGCCGTTCCGGCCTTGTAGAAAGTTTTGTCCAAAAAGGTAATGTTATCTTGTTGACACCAAAAAACTTCGATATTTAAGTAATTTTCATTGAAAATGAAGCAAAAATTTATGAAAATGGTTCAATATGGCGAACCCCAACCTGGTTACATAAATTTCTCCTTCGAAGCATGGAATCGCGCACCCGGTGTAACGTGCGCAGTAACATCTTGTGCAGAAACGTAATCTTATCTCGTTGACACCAAAAAACCTCGATGTTTAATTAATTTTTATCCAAAATAACGCAAAAAATAGTTTCTCTCTTTTGATAAGTGTTTACCAACTGCATGTCCTCCACGCTCCTAAGAAAGATGTTAGTAAGACTTGATGTTATTCATGATCGCATATAATTTGAGTGTTTCACATTAGTTTTGTTTGCGACGAAACTTTGCTTCTAAACTGTTGAATGACAGTCAATCCATCGTCGGTTAAGAGGAACATGCACCCTTAAACGAGCTGGAGGAAGCGTGCATTCACAAACTCCACGGACAGTGGTCTTTAAGGAAGAAATTTTGACTAGAATTGAAGAATAACGTACCATCAGCACGTGTGAAATAGCTCATCGAATGAATGCTGCCCATTCGAAAGTGTGGTGGGTACTTCAAGAGTTATTGCAACAATTACCGCAATCAATAAGGGCAAGCAGGACTATCAGCAACGGGTCGAATTTTGGTTTTGTAACCTATTACAGAACAACCAGACTTGGGTCCACTAAGTTTATTTACCGATGAAGCTCGTTTTTGCCAAAAACAAATGCTATAGTCCCAACAGCCACATATGGGATGATGAAAATCCTCACCCCACATGGATTAGAGCAAATCAGAACCAATTCACTATTGACATAAATTTTTTTTGCCAGGCATGATTCCTGAGCAAATGAAAATGTAATCGTTGCAGTGGAGATACAGGAGAAAATGGGGTTCCAAACGGAGGACCAAGCCATTGGCCAGAGCAAAGTCCCGATTTAACCCCTTTGGATTTTTCCTCTGAGGTTACACCAAGTCCATGATCTATGGAACCCCTCTTGCTATCCAAGAGGAAATCTTAGGGTAAGTGGCAGCAAGATCCGCACATGTTACTGCGGGTGCGCGATTACATGCATCGACGGATAAATCTATGTTACCAGGATGGGGGTTACCATTTGAACCATTATTATAAATTTATTATTTCTAGTTTATTTTGAATAAAAATTACTGAGATATCGAAGTCTTTTGGTGTTAACGAGATAACATTACGTGTTTCCAGCAAACTTACTCCAAGCCAACACTGTATAGGCGAAATATGATAAAACCAACAATGGAGATGCAGCTAGAATATTGAGAAATACAAGAACGGAATTAAATACTTGGAATTTGGTAGTTGGTATAATTATAATGTGAGGATATGAGAAATTGGTACAGGCAAGCGGATCACGGGGAAAATATTATGTTATGAAGACATCCAAAAACTTGCTGTGATACAAATTTAATTATTTCTATGGTTAGGCGTTTACGTAACTTAAAATCATTTCAAACTTTCTAAAGTTGGAGAATAGAATTCAAATTTACACAAAGTAGTATTCTAATTATTGGTGACAATTATTTCAACAAACTGTGGCATCCTCAAAGCTTGGAGTTATCAACTAGACGTGATGTGCTCAAGTACTTTTTGAAATAAATTCATGATTTTTATATTTGTTTTTGTGAAAAATACCTACGGCATAGTTATGTCGTACGTGTGCCAAGTTGTCTAGTTAGATTCCACTGATATGAATTTTTAATTTTCATAATTATTTTTTAAAAAGACTACTAAATATGCCATCCCATCCGGAACACTGCTTGAGATGGCATAGTATGCCAACTCTCTCTCATCAATAGCAAGGTATAAATAAAAATATATTTCTACGAAAGCAATTCAAGTAAGGTTATACGAAATTTTAATAAACGGAAATTAAAATATAAGAATATAAAAAAGGATTATTTGGATAATTCACATATTACTGTTTGATACCATTCCCAACATCTGCGCATTCAAAATGCGCCCAATTTTTACACGAAATACAACAAATCCATCTATTTCCAACCTTAGATTATGAGAGAAGCTCATTGTGAAATATGCAGGCTGTTTCATATTCATTAGCTTCAGCCTTCAATTCGTCCAGCGGCCATGCATTGAGCTTGTTTTTTGCAAGAGCTGACGGGGATTTTCTTTTAATCGTCTGAATTTGAAATTCTTCTTTACTTCAATAATATGTTATGCCAAATTTGATTTCACCTTTTTTGCATCTCTATTGAGATGCAGCATTTTCAGCGAATTTAAGTTTCAACAATTCAATTTCAGTCGTCCGTACTTTCCTGGAGTACTTTTTCTTCTTTTGTTATCATTCAGAGCAGCCTTCAATAGTGGTATAATATCCGATGAAGTTATGAACAAATTCTGAATAATAGTTTTTGTTGAACCGTTTGTTTGAAGAGCTCGAATATTAGACCGTCTAATATTCGAGCTTTTTCATGATCAATCTGTTTATTTGAACACTTTTCCTTACCGTCAGCAGTAGGCTTTCCGATATTGGGCAAAACATCACGATTGGTTGTATCCGCCGCAATATACATACAGTCCGGAAAAATACTGGCATTGAAAGGACATATACCAGTTTTCATGAATTCACTTCCTGCAATTTTCATGGATGATCTCCCCAACTTGATAATGGGTAATAACTCTTTTGATTCTTTAACCACTTGCTGAACTCTTGTTTATAGTGAGACTTGAGCGAAAAATGAAACATCTAAAGGTGGTACCCTATGGGTACAATGAGGCGGAAAACAAAATAAAATAATGCCGTTATTTTTTACATAAACTGGAACTCCGAAGGTTGTGCGACTGGAATGGCAATCTAATATTAGGAGCACTTTTTCCTTGTTAGATGGTTCCACAGATTTGACGATGAAGTTCAACCATTTCAAAAATATCTCGGAATTTGTCCATCCATTCTCTTGAGCAAATCCAATTGATCGTGCTGGTTCACTATCAATCAAATCATTCTTCATGTGTTTTCGTGAAAAAATCAAGCATGGAGACTAGTACGAACCAGAAGCAATCATAGAACAAAGTACTGTAAAATGCTTTCCTCACTAAGCACTGCTCAATACTACCACTTGTTTTTTCCTTTTGCGGCATACATTTTGCAATTTTCCGATGGAACAGTAGAAAGTCCACTTTCATCCATGTTCCAAATATCAGTTGGGTTAAAATTGACTTCTTTTAAGCCTTGTTCCAAAAGCTTGAAATATTTGTCGATTTGTGGTTTATTAAAGGTAGCAGCTGATGTTTATTCTGGCAACCTAAGGAATGTACTAGGGTTTTGTTTGGTGAACTCCCTCAACCAATCCTAACTAGCTATTTTTCCTGAATGTTGGATATTATTTTGAACTGCCAATTCAAATGCAAGTAGTCGCCGTCCTTACTTGTCAATCCATGAAAAAAATTTCACAACTGCATCAAAAGTTGGTCTTTTACCAACTCTGATCTTATTTGATCCTTGATAATATTGACGCAAGGTACCAAATGACACACTCAAGGTTTTGCTGCCTAAAACCAGCCCATTCTTTCTGACTAAATAGCATCGATAGCTGCTTCCATGTTTTCTTCCTTCCATTGCAGCTTGTTGCCTTCCCTTTTATGATGCCCAACCATTTCATCTGGAATGAGTATAAGATTCAGAAACATTTGAAAATTATACAATTAGGGCGAGATGGCATAGTATGACAACTAGCCCTATATTGCCTCTAACTACAATTGATGAACCAAAATTCAGTTGCAAAATGAAACAAACAAGAAGCAATCGGAAATAAACCTGAAAATGTAAGGTTAAGTTTGTAAAATTAATTTATGATACGAATAATGAAAATCTACACAAATTTTTTTAACTAGTAATCGAAGTCAACATATTGAATATTTCTTACCATTAAAATTCGATGATTCCTAATATAAATTGGGACTATTTCTGTGCAGCATTCAAAGTCACTACCACCACCAGATCTTTCACAAATGGTTGTATTTTTGTTGGTGCTCCAGGCTTTAAACGGTTTGTGTTTTCGACTGTTCGTAACGATCCCTCGACTTGTCACGGATAAGAACCGAACGCTCCATGTTCCAAGCTTCTTTTAAATCTGAAGCATCGACTATGGTTCCAGAATCAATCAATTCACTCATCCTTGATGGTTCTTTAATGTTTCTTTTACAAAAAACTACTGTGCTATAGCAACGCAATACAAAACTTGACATTATGGCAACGTGATATGCAGGCTAACATATCTGTATAAATTTCTATTTCCTATTTGAATGCTTCTGAATAAGTTTAATCGTGCGTCATAAGCAGCACGGGACTTCTCTTCATCGATTAGAACGATTCACAAGTGGCTTGCTTACTTATATTCGTCGTGGTAGTATGACCACAAAAGACGCCGAACGTTCTGGTCGTCTAATTAAGGTTACAACGCCAGAAATCGTCGATAAAATAATGGTATGATATTGGACGATCGGCGAGTTAGAGTGCACGGGATTGCTTATGCTATGGGCATCTCAACCGATAGGGAACGGAACAATTTTCATAGATTTCTGAATATGAGAAAGCTATATGCCAGATGGTTGCCGCATTTGCTCGCTGTTGACAACAAGCGCGACCGTGTGACAACTTCAAAGGAGCCAAACGGCGTTGTTCAAGCGTGTTAAGAAGGACTTTTTGCGCCATTTCGTAGCCGTGGATGGAACATGGATCCATCACAACACACCAGAGATCGAAGAATAGTCGAAACAGTGAACTTGTCCTGGCGAATCGAAGCCGAAAAAGGCCAAAGTGGGTTTATCTGTCAACAAAGACATGGCGACAATTTTTTGGGATGCACTCGGTATCGTTCATATCGATTACCTTGAAACGAACTAAACGATTACCGGCGTATATTATGCAAAACTGTTGGATCGACTCAACGCCGATTTGAAGCGCAAGCGGCCGCATCGGACAAAGAAAAAGTGCTCATCCACAGGACAACGCACCGGCGCACAGGTCCGCAGTCACAATCGCAAAATTGAACGAATTGTGCTACGAATTGGTTAGTTATCCACCATATTCTCCAGATTTGGTCCCCTATGATTTATCTATTTCCAAACTTGAAGAAATGCCTCGGCGGAGATAGATTTGGCTCCAACGAAGAGGTCATCGCTGAAACAAACGCATATTTTAAAGAATTGCCAAAATCGTATTATTTGGAAGGGATCGAAGAATTAGAAGAACGTTGGACGAAGTGTATCGGGCTACCATTTTTCAGGAACTTTTCACCTTGCCCTCGCATATATTGAAATGTCTAATCATTCAATAATACCTGATATGAGTTATTGGAAATTGCTATTGAGATAAATATTGGCTCATATTTTTTCAATTGTGTATTTTTTGATAATAATAATACAATGTTTTAGAACTTATTTTATTTGCATATTTGTGTTAAATTATGTAATATTCAATTTCATCATTACACAAGGAATATTTAACGTGAAACACAGTAATGAAGCAACAGATTCTACGAATATATTTTACTACTTTCGAGGTAAAAACATTCAAATGCCATATGACATAATAGGAATACATAATAATCATACAACCTTGAGATAACATTATACTACTATAAAACTTTATTGATTCGCGGACAGGCTTCATCAGATACGATTTTCATTACGACTTTTAATGTAATCTAATGTGCATGTAATTTTATCATAATTCACGTAGCGAGTAATGTACATTAAAATCTCATGTTTCGACGACTAAAATAGTTTTGCCAATTCACAGCTCAGTTTGAACACCAGTTTCGAAATATGTCAAGGACGGTTAATTATCGTAGAGGTTCGAATCGGAGTGAAATGTTTATTTGTATGTTTATTTTTACGATGTATTGGAATTAAAATTCGATCTTCTCTACAACAAGATCTACATTTATTACGCTTGGTTGAAGACGTCAGGATAATTGAACATAGACACTGTTTGTACATTTATAGATTCGTTGAGTTCACGGTAACAAGCTCAAAAATGTACCGCTACACAAGATTCATCTTTGTGATGGACGTAAACAAGTTAACGCTTGTTTTCGTTCTTTCGGTTATGAGGAATCATTACAGTCATTATACATAAGAAAGCCTAATAAAGAATTTATGTTATTCAGGAAACCTTAAAGATTTTCATTTGGAATTAATATCCACTTATTCTCCATAACAGCTTTGGAACTGATAACAAATTTCTCCCTGCTGGCCTAATGTTTCATCCACTCAATTTTTTGATAACTCTAAATAAGATTCGAAAACCGTATATCACAAAATTAATTTTAAATTTTATCTATAAAAAGGAATCTTATATTTATTGTACCATAAAAATTAAACTGATACTATTAAACAAGATCAATATTTTGAAAACAAAAAAAAACAATCATTGAAAACTCACATAACTACCATGAAAATTATGAGATTTACGACCCAGATAATAATAATCAAAAAATATCAAGAATATTAATATTTAAAACCCTATCGAATGTATATAATCTGTATGATAATAATATAAGAATTACTGATGATAAAAGTCGAATAGCTGATAAATCCAACAAATGTTGCCATCATTGGTTGTGAAACCTGAAATATTGATTCTTGGAGAAAGCTTGTGGCAACAAAAAATGTTCATTATAACATGACCAACAACTTGAAAGTATAAGATGTCAACTTTTTCCAAAATTTCTTTTCCAACTCCGCCGTGAAGAGTACAATAAAATAATATTTATCTGATATACAAACGGCAAAAATTAATTTTTCTTTGATCACTCTAAATCAGATTCGAAAACCGTATGTCAAAAACTAATTTTAAATTATATTTATTGTACCATAAAAATGAAACTGATACTATTAAAAAAGATGAATATTTTGAATACAAAAAAACAATCATTGAAAACTCACTTAACTTGAGTTAAGTAAATCTTAAAAAGATTTACGACCCAGATAATAATAATCAAAAAATATCAAGAATTTTAATATTCTAAACCCTATCGAATATCTATAATCTTTATGATAATAATATAAGAATTACTACTGATAAAGGTCGAATAGCTGATAAATCCAACAAATCTTGGCATCATTGATTGTGAAACCTGACTGTAATATCAAAAAGCCAAAAAGTTTATTTAAAATTAATGTATCTCCGACCAATAACTTACCTATACATATAAGTGGTAAATGAAAGTATGCCCATAAAAGCGGGCGGTGTATGTGACGGTATAAACATCAAAGTACTAAAAACTATCAAAGAACATATCTGCAAACCCTAGGAATAAATTTTTATTTCAGGTGTGAAAGATGAAACTTGGGCAATCTCTGAAATAATTCCTGCATACAAAACAGATGTTAGGACTAAATCCTCTTACCGGCCGATCGCCCTCATCTCCAACATTACTAAAGTTTTTGAATGAGTGGTGCACAATAGCGACCAAAGCCCCAGTTTCGATTGAATTTCAACCTTTGGTCGACTTTGAATGGCTAAATCGAGAATTGGGGTATTACAGAACGACCAAGCCTAGAATTGTGCAAATACGAAACATAAAAAGCTCGAAATAACGGCGATTTCGGTTCGTAACGAGAATCTACAAAGCACAGATACAACCTGTCCTGGAGTACTTTTCACATGTTTAGAGTTCAGCTGCCAAACATGCGCTTTTATTAATAAGAGAGGTATTTTTCTGATTGGTTATATCACACTTACGAATTCATTGCCCACTCTAGAACATAGTTGAAGGAAGGCTGTATCTCATTTTCCTATAGATATTTCCCTGGTTGGTGTTCGTGAGAAAACTCGATAGCTACTCCACCATCAAAGATTCCAGGTAGGCGGACTAGACGAACTCAACCTGGTCACTCCTTTATTATAATGTTCAAAGAACAAGTCAAGTTTTGGTTGCATTAAACTCTACTAAATTATCAGATCCTCATTTCAAAATCTTTGCCAGATTTCCAATAATTGCGTCAACCTGTTTCTGACTCATTGAATAATATAGGGACTATAGATGAGAGAGCGGTATGAAGTGTACCATCATCCGCAAAGCTGTGGACGGTACAGGTGGTCACTTCCAGAATATCGTTTATATGGAGCAGCAGTTAGTGCCAAGACAGTTCCCTGTGGAACACCAGCGTTGGTAGCCATTGTATCGGGGTATTCTGGGCAGGCTTTAGGCTTGAACTCAAAAAACGTTTTCATTCAGCTCAAGCCTAAAGCCTGCCCTTAAGATGCCACCTGTAATGGTTGGCGAAACGTCGGCATCAAGTCCAGCTATTGTGACGTGGAATGCATCCGGAAGCCATTGATAACTCTTAGCAAATTTGTTGCCTCAATAACTCAAATGCATTCTTTTTCAGGTCAAAAACGACAAACTGTCATTGAAAGTCCCGCCTTATCTCCTAATTCTACGGCATCATCTGATGTTTCCACACCGTCAACGCTAACTGAAATAGGTATGTAATAATAATTGTTGTATTAGTGCGTAAACATTTCGTACGTTGAACTTGCACCTATTGTAATCTAATCAAACAGCTTATAATATTAGTGTTTGATGAACGACTAATAATTAGCTCGAAACAGTAGGAACTCTTTGAAAAATATAAAATATCGTATCAGCAGTGCAACAATAGCGTTAGTCCTTCGCCGAGTGGTTTGCGTTTCGTATCTCGGGAACTACTGAGAGTTTCTCAACACAGATCGTGAATATAAATATACTGGTATTATTGGAAACATTTTTTGTGAATTGTACATTATTGCTCATTTGTAGATGGTTTGGATGATCAGCTTTGAATTTTTTTGGGATATTTTCAAATTGAACGCGTCATATTTGCACTATTTGTCTTTTTCATTACCCAAAAATGCTTCCAATGTAAGTATTCTACTGTATCGTGTTGGGAATATTTGAACAATGCGACCTCAATAGATCTGTTGGGTTCCCTTCAGCTGCTGGGCTGCTAAGGGTGTCTCAACGGCTACAGCAGTTCTTCCAATACTGTAGCTCTCAGGAAGTTCAGGATATCGGATGGTTTCAACTTAGGTAAATCTACCTCTTCACGTATGAAATTCCAATTCAATGATTCACGAATAGATAATTCACAAACCACTTATTAAGACATGAAAGGGTATATGAATTTCGTGATATTTGGCTTGGAAGAATGCCACAATCAATCTGCCTTAATTTGGAACTGATTTGTCTCATAGTCCAATTGTTCCCGGTTGAAAAGAGAATGTTTATTCCTTAGTTTTCCAAGCTCATCAATGAACATTCTGGAACGTATGTATTCTCATTTTTCCATCTAAAAACTCTTTCTGGCTATGCTGGTTCGAAGAACATCGTATGAGCCAACGGTGGAATGTTGGACGAGAATATAGGCATTCAAATTTTTCTTGACGGTTTGAAGGTAAAAACCTTACTAGGTACAGAGTTCCACAACTCCGCTGTTCGATAGAAAACGAAGTCTGGTAGGGAGAAATTCGGCAGGTCTCGCCTATTTAGAATCTCTCGTGGTGGAGCAATAGACGAGATTTCTCATGACATATCCATAGAAATAGTAGAGATAGCCCATTTTTCTACGATGTTCTAGAGGGGTCAAGGTAGTCGTAATCAGACGAATAGGTCTCTTCTGGATATAATCCAAGAGCTTCAGCGTATCTTTGAGAGCTTCAAACGTGTAAATAGTACTTGAGGGCAGATCGAGGATGTGCTTTGTAGATTATGAGAAGCTGCTGAAATGTGAAATATCTCTTGGCACGGAATAGAAAATCAAGTTCTGGTGAAGCGGTTTACGCATTGAACCTCACATGATTATCCCAAGATACTGTGCTGTGGGTGGTGATCCCGAGCATGGATATAGAAGACTTGATAGGAATAGTTGTACTGACATCATTATATTAAGAATTGTGGGATCCGCCGGGGATGACTTATTATCCATGGACGATTCAAATTCGACTCATCAATATAATCTGCGAAGTTCCAGAGGAATAGTATTCATTACATTTTCGAATAGTTTCACATTAGATGTATGTAGTCGTCCTCTTATTAATTATTCGTGATCACATCATACGAGTATGTATCTCTAATTTTTCGTCTCGGATGCTGGTTATTTCACAAGTCATACCTTTGCGACTAGAGCTTTAATGTATTCCTGCTGGCTGATTACACTCATCGAGTACAACCGTACCCTACGTTGAGTAGTCGGTTGGTATAAAAACATCTGAGAGTGGTTATACCAAAGGTCATAACCCAACTCTAGCTCCCTGTACTAGTATATTCAGGTTCTTATCTGATTGTCTGTTGCACTCTCCAGGGGACAACTCAGTGTGTGTTTTGCCTCGCATGTGTTCATCAATTTCTCTCTGTTTTATGTATTTTATTCTACATCTACTTCGTAATATTGTTTTTTATTATGCAAGCTCTAATATATGAGTTACGGATTGGTTACACGCCACGAGTACACTGGTGAGACAATGTCCTAGGCCTAGTGCTCGGTGGGTATAAACACTAGGCGACGTTCTTATAGCCACCGACCACTCGGTTTTTTCGTTGCTCTCGATGCCACCGTTTCCGGCACCTCACACCAAAGGTGTTTTGTTATGTTCTGCCAGAATGGCAGAACGAATTCTCGGTATTCCCATATCAGTCTCGATTCCACTTTTGTTAATGTGTTATTCACATTGCATGATTTCCGCCTGGAATATGGAAGTGTGAATTCCCAGGTAATAACTCAGTTGGGAATTTCTTCTCTCACTATATTTTCCAGCACCATCAAATCCGTGAGCTCGTCTGTATACCAGGTTTTCCGACAAGTTTCCCCCTGATATTGTCATCTGCCACTCTTTTCGATCTCGTATTATTGCCGCGAAGCTAGTATTGAAGGAGGACCTATATTGGAGTTGACTTAATAGACTTCTCTTGTTTTGCAGCCTCAGCAGGTCTATTTTTGCATTTCCTATGGTTGTTATGTCAGTTATGGAAGGTCCTACAGTATTTCCATACTGAGACAAGTTTTTGTTCCTTACTCAACACTACCGCAGCCATTTTTTTGGTTATCTTTGTCTACCATACGAAAACTGCTTGATTGTTCACCAAAATGTTGTATGTCGAGTACACCGCTTTAGGACTTAGTCCCTATGTCTTTCCAAGTGCTCGTCGGGCTAACATTAAATGTCGCCTCGGCCTTTCTTTTTACTTTTTCCAACTGTTGGTTCCAGCTAAGTTCCTCGACAGCTGAATGGTTGTCCCTCAACTTCCCTCTTCAAGTAATCTGCAATGGTAGTTTTGGAGTGACAGATGTTCGAACACTGTTTTCTGAACATATATATATCATGCTTAGCACAAGTTACGTTCTTACCAATTGTGATGTTGAGATTTCTTTAGCATGTGATGACTACGCCTCATTGTATAAAAGCAATTGTGCTGATGTATATAATTTCTAGAAAAGATTTGATTTCCCCAAATTTTGATTCAAAACTTGGACCCAGTAGGATTTTACATTTTTCAAGATCTGTTTGAATAGCTTACATTTGAACACTGCTCAAGATCACAAGGCAGGATTATTGAGAGATTCCAAGTCTTTATTGAACTTCATCAGTTATACTGGTGCATGTTATGAAGTAGATAAGAAAACAAGTTGAAGTAGTGAGGTAGCTTACGTAATACGCTTCAATATAGATAGTTGAATAGACCCTGTATATTTATAGATCTTGTTCGGGAATATAAATTTGTGTGATTCCGTAAATTATATTAATCGTGGAATTATACTCTTGATCATTATTACACGTTAAACATGATAAGCATCTAAAGTAAGGAATTATGTATCATTTCGCGGATGTTATATTGTTCCTTTTAAAGCATACTTAATTTGAATTGCAAAATTATTTCATTAATTTTGCACTCGGCTGTACCCCTGTCAGTATGTTTATCGCCGAGTTTAGACGTAATATTTACAAGTCACCGTCGTAAATAATTCTAAATAAATAGTTCCTCACAATGAACGTCTCGGATTACTGAGTCAGTACTGTTCGTTCGGTACTCTTTCTAAGGTAGATATGTAGACTCTACAGCGATGTTAACTCGAAAATGACATTTTAACCAGTGCTGATTAGAGGAAAAACTGTTAACGATAGTGTTTGAAGTGTAGTGCATCCTAACAAAAGTGAGTTTGTGCTTTGAGTTTTCGCTGATAATCCACTAACGCGGCTATTATTGCTCATTCCCTGAGCAAATTTTTGCATGAATCCGCTCAACTAAAATATCAACATTCTGAGGTTCCGAAGCTTTTCAAAACTAATTCAAGCTTCAAAACAATAATGTTCAAATTAAACGATTTCAAATTGATTCTGATCCTGATCTCGCTAGTTGCCACTGCGTACAATATGCATGATCATATTGAACACATGTAGGGGAAGGAGAAACAATTTAATTCCAAGAGAAAAATTCATAACTTTCAAAATATACATTCGAGTGTGACACAGAATTGGAAGAATAATAATAAATAGGAACTGTTATTCAATATTAGTTATTCGGTTTTTGTTTAATCATCCACATACATTCATGGTATATGAAAATTCTTAGAACGAATTATACGCAACAACAAAAGAAAGACAATCACTAACTTTAGCATGATCTTCGGACACAAAATAGGGTTGAAATTACAACAATGTAACTCTTCGAAGATTCAATGCCCCGTCAATATTTATAGAAAGTGGCCTACTTTTGGGAGCCCCAAATCTTACGTTTAGTCATAATTTCTATAAATTTCTTAACATAATTGGAAATGCAAATAATTCAGCTAGAATAGCTTTTCGTTATTCTTGGAATATGCACCCAAGAATATATTTTCTCTTAATCTTATAATAGTCCAAGAGCCGCAATGTTAAAAGTGGGGCAACTGTGGATTCACATCCCCTTGAACCCCCAATAGATCCTTTCTATCACGAATATAATAGTCGCGAATGACGAATTGGGCGCTCCAACGGTAAATTTATGATTGGTTGTATGGAGACTCTAACTTAAGGTTTTTTAATGGCGCAAGCCCCTATGCGTAGGTCTCAAATATGGTCAAAAACGGGCTGATTTCTTGACTTTGTAAAACTGGGGAAATGTGTTTTTCGGGATGTATGAAGACCGTATCTCAAGGGCTTTTTTATTGTGGAAAACAGATTATACAGAGGTTTTTATCTGTAAAAAGGGCTAAATTTGTCGTTTTTTCTTTCAATTGATTCAATATCGCCTTATGCTGATGGAAACGAAAGCCTATTGGCATATAGATTAGTAAGAGTCACAAAAACCGACACCCCTAGAGCTTCTACAAAATCGATTGTCTTGTTCAAAATGCTATGTGGGCCAAACTAAAAGGAAAATTTTAACATTTTGTTCATATAAGGAACAATAATGTTGAAAAATCAACATATTTTAAATACAGGTTACACCATTACTCAAGAAAGTGTATCACTCTTGAAACACAGTGTTGACAAAAATGTAGGTAATATAAAAAGGATGGGAAAGTATAAGCGAAAAAGCAATTTAATGACGTCAAATTCATCTCCAGTTGACAGTGATCCCTATTAATTCCATATAGTATTTCAACAGGCATATTTTGATTTCTACTTTAATTTACTCTGATGATGGCTACTGAGAAGCTGATAGGTCCCCAATCTCTAACAGTATTTTTAGAGGATAAGGGTGATTGTTTTTTTATTCATAGTACTTACAATAAACATATGTTTCAAACATTGTTATTTATTATTATAATATTTCTCTTATTAGAATGTTGTCTCGAATATATCAAATTTTAGTTATTAAATCTGTAGATAAGCAAACAACAATAAAAATGGAAATATTAAATTTCCAATTGCTTAATGCTTAATGATCCATACAGATCTCTATCTCACTCCCAAATATTTTTATGTTACACCAGCAGATGGAAGATATAAACTCCTTCAGACTGGATATTTACATTATCTGTATGAAAGTAACAAACTTTTTATAAGATTTCTTTCATACATATTTTTTTATATTTTCTTCTCTACCATGTAAATATAAAATATGAATCTGCGGCGTCTCGAAAATCTAATCATTCTTCAATACAAAAATAAGGATTGTATGAAACAATTTGAAACAACTTTTATAATAATAAGTAGGTACCAATTTTTGATACATAATTACCCAGTTCATTCAAACAATACATTTAGCCGGTTTCGATCTAATTCTGAACCAGTCCAAAGGCTAATAATTACAATCGATCTAAAAACAAGCCAGTAACCTGCATTTATAATAAGCAATTCTCTTAATATTCATGTATTTTTCAGGCTGACTCGGAACATTTTAGTTATTTCATAAAAATATCGAGCGATTTGATTTATGAGGCTCTAAGCAATAATTATCACTTACTTACATTTTAAAATATAGATCTGAAAATTTCACAATATATACCTTAAATAACTTTCTGAATATTATAATAGTCATACCTTACATATATGGATTGTACAATAATAAATATATAGAAGTTGTGGAAAATATATAATAAAGAACTTTAGCTTCGAATACTCGTTACTGGAGACGATGAATTATCAATGAAGTTACTCAATTACTATCCAAGTACAAAGAAACTCCTTCTCTATTATGGATTTAATATTATTCTTAAGAATTATTTATTTATCAACCTTACCATTTTGTATAATTGATTGACACAATGTGAAATTCATATTGTAAAGTATTAACGATAACTATTGAAGATCTTCATTTGGTACATTTTGTATCAAAACTACTAAAGTACGGCAATTAATCTCAAGTTTATTTGAATGTTCAGGCAGGAGGTGAATGTCTGCATCAGTAATTTTCTGACAGATAAAAGCAACTTTATATGCCTACATCCCTATCTAAACTTACACCTTAAAAATAAAACCAACCCAAAAATCGTAGATTTGAATTTATTAATCTGTGCTAAAACAGTCAATGTAGTATATATTCTGTGGTATCAATCGGTATTGCCAAACACAATTCCTGTTACGGGGCCACACACTGGCGTATATGTGAAGCTAAAGTTTTATATACATTCCTCACAAATTATATATGCTCATATTTTACAATTCATCTATGTAGAATATGATTATTGTATATAAAGTTATTTAATATGTGTTGTGAAATTTAAAAATATAAATTTTAATATTTTCTAGAAAACAGACATTTACATAGACATTGAAATAGCATAAATAAATATATCTTGAAATTTTTTCACTGAAATGATTGATATAAAATTGAAAGAAAATAGAATTTCCATAATTTTCTGGAAAAGTTATTATAATCTTGAATCTCACCCAAAAATATTTTCAGTAATAGGTATTTGGAGGATTACATCTTTAACGCAATTTAGTTGATAATCATCTATTAATTCTGATGAAACCGCAGTGGAACAGTAAATTAATAAAATTTATAAATAAATTTCATTGTCAAAAGTAACAAAAAAAAATTGAACACAATCAACTAACCACATAAGAGTCATTACTTTCAAATAATTCAAATAAACATAAAAGTTTCACTGAACATACTCCAGTAATCAATAAATTCCATAATTTGTTCACTAAATTTGCAATAAAACCCGTAATAGATGCAAGAACAAGTTAAAAAACTGTTTAAGCAATACTTTGATGAAGTTTCCGAATTCGACAAATCTGCAATTTGCAAAATTTATTGTGAGTCGTCTTCAAAAAGCTTTGTGGTACAAACTAGAAACAACATAATAATAAGAAGAATGATAGTGAAAATCAGCATAAGCATAATTCAAACACAAGTTACTAATACTAATTCCAAGAAAGTTTATCAATTTGTTAATTTCAGATTCAACTCCAGCTGAGGGTAGTCCCTTGTTTGCATTATTAACCCCAATAAATAGTAGTTAAACATGTACATTTGTTTTCTATTTCAGTTTAATCTGATGATGGCTACATTAATAGTATTTTTAGTCGATGAGGGTGATTATTTCGTACTTATTAGCGAATTAGTATACAATTTCCATTATTAAACATATCAATATATCAATTAATTACGAAGTCCACAATTCTTAACTCAAACCAATTATTTACTTGATCAAGATAATGACTAGAAGCTATATAAACGTTCGTTCTGATAGAGTAGAGATCTGAATGTGGGGGCGAAAATGAACAGACGGGATAGTGTTTATGTTTTTTCAGTTAGAAACTAGCGACATCTACTTACTCTCAGCGCAGTGTCGACTGGGTTAGCACTACAAAGTTGTAGGTGGCGCTATTATCGGCAGCCGATTTACAGTTACATTCATTAGGATATTTGTCTTCATTTACACTTCTCCTGTCAATCGAAACAATTCTGAAAAGTTATTAACTTTTCACTATCACTATTAAATGAAATCAAGTATTTAAAATACGCTTAATTAATTGATGAATTGCATCAATTCTACTCTCCACATTCGTATAATAGAACATTCACATATGGGACATTCATTTGAATAAGTAAAGTTCCCGGGGTACTTGAAAAATACAATGCTTGCAAAAAAAAACATATTCCATGTTATAAGTTTTATTTGACGCATATTAATAGACAAATATTAGAACGATAGAGGGCACCATTCGTATTCAAGTTATGTATGAGTCCCAAATGCTCTAAACAGCGCCCCCTCGGCTTTAGCGCTCTGGCCACGTGCCCTGTCTGGCATACGCCACTGGGTCACTGATATATGTATACAGTGTATACCAAATTAGAGATAAAACATGTCGCGTATTATTGCCACTACCTATTGAATTAAACATTAGGTTCAAGCACAGCGTACCAGACAAACAAAGATTTTCTGATTACACTCTAGATTCAGCTAACTTCAAATTAACATGCATGCAGGAGAAAAGATCAGAAGGACGAATATTTACAGATTCCGCAACACATAAGTTTTAAAAAGACCATGGAACCTCATAATTATGTTGTATTTTGATAAATCATTCATTATAATACCGATATATCAAACATAAGCAAGTTATCTGATAACATTTGATATAAATTTAATTGAGATTACCGATAACGATTTAGTAATCAATTGATATTCGGCATTATATTAAATGAGAAGCGTTCGCTCCTTTAGTAGCACAGTTGATTATACCAGTGTAATACGAACGATCATCTTTACTTAGGAGCTGATTGCGTTACATCGGTACACAAAAAGCAGTCACCTAGAGATCTCATTCACCTACAAACAGATGGAATAACAATGGCTGATAATTCCAACTCAAGGTGTAGACGGCGTCGGGCACGTAATGCTCGAAAGAAAAGCAAACAACATCAGAACGATAAGCATTCACCTTCAACACAAAAAGATGAGGAATCTAATGAAAACAACGAGAACATTACGTTAGCCGACCCTTTCAGTTCAACTTCCACACCAACAGACATATCGCAAAAGAGCTATTTTGTTGATTTTCCTCAAAGATCCCCCAAAGATTCGAATGATCGTAGATCAATTTCGAAGAGTCGAAGTCTAGACGACGATTCAGTAAAAATCGAAGAACTTTCTGGAACGAGCGAATCCGAAGACAAAGTTGAGTGCAAAGCGATTATTTCCGAAGCGGAATCCGACGTTGAATGGGAGGAAACGAACGAATTACCATGTCCAAATCAGGTAACCTTAACTCTTAGTACATGTTCCTTACCTTTAGAAGAAGCTATACGGCAACAGCCAGAAATATCAAGCGAAGAAGAATCCTCCTTGAGGAACTTTCTTGTAGGGTTAAATCTAGTGAACTCTCCCTCGGACTCTTTCAAAGTGATCACGGATAATTCCGAGTCTGGTAAAGTCTTGAAAGCGTGTCGTCGCGCTGCTTTAGAACAATATTTTCTCCCTCACTTGCAGAACCCCAGATATCTGGACATAATTTCTGAAGAAGGTAGTGATCTTAGTGATAAAGAATTGGAATCTCGTACGAATTATCTGAAACAAGGCACACCCGAATTGGAATTACGTCGAAATGAATCAAAAAGCTTTCCAAGAAAACGGAAACTACGCCGGGGAGTCTTAGGACTTCAGAAAGAACCCGTATTGGTTAGCACCAAGCTCGTCGATACCCCAACTGTGATAGAAACAGTTCATGCTTTTGTAGAAGAAAACGATGAAGCAGAAACTGTGTATTTAGATGAAGAAAGTTCTAGCAGTGACTCACCAAATTCTGATACTGAGGATATGGAAACTGGTAATACTCAATATGAAATGAGTTCTAACTACAAGGAACTTCCAGAATATATGGGGGAACAAAATGTTGGTTGTGTTACGTCATGTTTGCCTACTCTCGATATTATTGAATGTACTAATGATAATATTGCAACTGATTCTGTAATATCACCAGATATGTACTCCTCGGATTCGAATATGAACATGTACTCAAAAACAGATGAACAAATATCTGATATCAATGGTATTCCAAAAATTAGTGCCTTTCATGAAATAAATCAAGTCGATTTGAATGAATTAACACCCCCTCCAACACCAGATAGTTCCCCTAAAAATGGATATTCCGCTACGTCAAAAATAACAAGTAATGAAGATGTACAAAGCTTGATCCAAGAAGTGGCAGATTGCGTAATAAATGTTTTAGAACTGACCGCTCCAACACAATACTCAGAACAGAATATGATTTACCCATCAGAATCTTCCAGATCTCCATCACATAGCAGTAGTAGTTCCCGAGCGACGTCCCTTTGTACAGTTAAATTAAATCCATTAAGCTCTTCGATTGCAGACGTACAATCGCTTCTACATGATGCAAACGTAGCAGCAACATACCACCAACCATTTAGCTTGAGGCATACGTGCTTAAATTCTTTGATGGCTTTATCGTGTGGAACTGAGATTTTGCAAGAACTTTCGGATGTTTCTCGATACATCCAAACTAATATAACTAATTCAAATGGTGAGATGCTTGCTAATAACATCACCAAAGCTGCTTTCTTGACTGATAATAATGTGAGCAGTAATAATAATCATAATATTTTCAACTTTCCAGTGGGCACTCAAAAAGATCCTTCACTTGAAGAGAATCGTATAGAAGATTCGTTTGAGGAGTCCACTCGAGAACATCTATCGAATAAACCGAAAGTCATCGTGGAAGAATCTAGATTACTGAACCAATTGCATACGAAATTTTTGCAAGGTCAAGCACGCTATCAAAATACATTTAATCAGGATAACGTTGTGGAAGCTCAGAAGATAATGGAGAGGAAGAGTAATAACCATACCGATAATATATCTGTTAATGTGGATCGAGAAGATTCAGGAAGCGATATTAATTATGATTATGGGTTCTCGAATCCATCAGTTTCTTCGACATTGCCGCGATGCCAGAAAGGAAATGATGTAGCGCGTTTAAGGGCTAATAGTTTGCATGAGTGGTTGCATCTGGCACGTAGTCGCGAGAATATAAGCGAATCTCCCGAAAACAAGGTTAATAACATTGACGATGTCACGCAGTATTCCGCAAATAGATTGGAACCGTCTGGAAATACATCACACAAAACTAGGCGACGAACTTCTTTGCCCCAGGAACTTTATCAACATCAAATGCAATATATTCTCGAGAAAGAACGAGAAATTCAAAGGGAACTCGAGCAATTGGAAGAGGAGAAACGCAAATTGTATTCAGAAATGGCACCCCCTAAAGTTTACCAGGGTGGATTCATGGAACTGAATAACGTTGATTCTGATATTAAAAAAGTTCGACCCTACTCTTTTCCACAAATCTCATCAGAAATATATCGCCAACAAATGTACGAAGAATACATGAAGCAAGTGGCCGCTCGCGAAGATCGAAAACTACATAAAGTTATCAAATTATCTTCCAGTCCATGTGTAAATAAAGTGTCAGCACAAGAAGTCATTCATATACCCGCTATAGAGGATGAATTCATGAAGAAAGTTTACGAAAAATTCGGTAAAAGGGAAGAAAGTGCGGAGAGTGAAAATGATAAACGGGAATCGGTTAATAACGAACCGGTATTTGTAATGGACGGAGATTGTCTCAAAGAGGCAAACGGGTTACCTAAACATTTGCAGGAATTCGTGACAATAACGAACGAATCGTTCATTGGCGACGTAGTATATCCAAAGTTAGACGATGGTGAGTAAGTGTTCGATGTGACGATTTGTTCGTTGGGAACTAATACATTTAACCAAATTCAGTTGTTAGCCTACCCTTAACTCGTGTGTGAACTGTCTTATTAATATACTCACGACTAATTATTGAGCTGTTTTATAAATTTATTTAGCTTGTATTCATAACACACAGGATGTCCTGAAATTCATATGCCAATTTTCACGAGGTTTGTACACGAAAAAATTTAAAAAAATTCGTATCAGTATATGTCCGAAATTGCTTCAATAGAGAGCTAAGGCGCTTTATTAATTAACAAACGAATCATAAAATAATTATTAAATAACAAAAATCAACAATTGATTTTAACTGCTCGAAGTGTCCGCCATTCATTTCAATGAAACTTTTTAACCGATTCCTCTTTCACATAAGCCTTCCTTATCCGGAATTATCATGCATTGACCTATTGTTTTCAATTGGAACCGACTAAACCATTGATTTAAAATAACCCCAATGAAAAAAATCTAAGAGGCTTAAGTCAGCTGAACGAGGAGGCCACGCAACTGGACCGTTACGGCCTATCCACTTCTGAGGGTAAACTAAATCTGAATGATTCCTAACTCGATAACAAAATTGGGGTGGTGCTCCAGCATGCTTTAACCAACTTTCTGATTTGATTGAGTATGGCACATTATCTAGAATATCTGCAGGGTCGTTTTTCAAGAAAATCAAATATGTTTCACCATTTAAGCGCCAAGGCATTATAAGAGGTCCAATTAAATGACTTCCGATTATCCCTGGTCATACATTTGTCAAAAATTTGTTTCGAAATCTTGTTTCAAAATATTCATGGGGATTTTCGTCTTCCCAAATAATTCCTACTCGCGTACATAAAGTCCTCATCAGCGAACAAAATTTTCCGAAGGAAACGGCAGTCTTGCTGAATTTTGAATTGCATCCATTGGCAAAATTCCAATCGGAGCTGGAAATGTTGTGGTGTAATAGCTTGAAGGCTTTAGCAGCTGCTCATGCAAAATTTCCAATACACTAGTCTCGGGTAGGTTTTCCATCGAAGCCAGTCTCGTGGTACTGATCCCTGGTTTAGCAGACAATATTTAAAGCACATTCTTATGCATCTACATTCCTAGTGCCATCTGCCCCAATCGGTTCTTCATGACGAAAATAAGCCACTTCTGCTTAAGCGACTCTGCCATAATGTAAGAGCAAAAGTTCTTGTGTCATTAAATGCTAAAGATCAAAATCACTTAATTTTGTAAATAAAGCTAAAAATTAGGTCAACATGTCAACTATTGACAAAATTTAATTAGCACCCTGATGTTTCAACGTTTTTTTTTACTATTTAATGCTGGGGAGTTAATTAATTCATAGATTTCATGACTATTTTCAAAACGGTTTTCGTTGGTTCGTCTGACAAAAATTTTCAAGAACAACTTTTTGGAGCAAATTTAAATAAAAAATATGAGCGAATAAAAATAAAGCATAAACCCTGGAAAAAATTTTTGTCGACCGATACCGTATGAAAAATTCTTGCATCAATAATAGTGGAATAACCAAAATTGGAAGATTGGCATATTATACTTTCTGAGAAATATACAACGAAAACCATCTTCCAGCTTCATTTTTAAAGCGCCGTAGCTCTTTATTGAAGCATTTCCAGGCATATGTTGATAGGAACTATTTTTCTTATTTTTGCGGGTATAATCACCTCCTGAAGTTTGGCATATGAATTTCCGGACATCCTGTTTGTTATTTGCCGTCATTTAGCGTTCCACGATCTAGGTAGGTAGGTACATATATTCTATCTCATTTATTTATGAGACTCATTTGTTATTAATAATTGCTCTTGTTACATATTTGTTTATTAGAATCAAAATATGGATTATCATTTACTATTCTATTTTGTAGTTGTTCTATTGTTGAGGAATTAAAGTTTGTTGACATATCCTGATTTTTAATATTTCCAATTTGATGGAATCAGTTGAAACGCTTTCAGGTGTCAGATATTTATCATAATCTGGACACGAATAATGGCAAAAACACATTTGCATTTTCATATAAGTCTTTACTTCAGAGCAAAAGCATCTATATAATGCCTTTCAGCGAAGCATTTATGAGGGTTTAAGGCAACACAGAAATGAGTCGTCTTCAACAACTAGCAATCACTGAACTATCACTGGCTCATTTCATTGAATTCGAGAAATGCGCTTCAAAATTAACGCATAGGTAATTTTAGAAATTCCTGTTTGTCATTTTCAATTTTAAGTTTTTATTTTCTATGAAAATGGTAACATTTCAATAAGCAATAAAATGCAATAATTTCTAATAGATATTGAAGAAAATTAAAATTGATTATTTCCTCCTCTAGCATCTATTACCGCTTGACAACGATCTTTCACTCTGAAATTCAATATTCATATTTGATCTTCGTTGATCTAATCCAAATTTCGACCAATTAAAGAAATCATTCAATGTATCAAGCGGATTGGGCAGCTGTGTAATCCTTATTTCCATCAAGTCTCATAATTTTCAAATGTGTTGAGATCTGGACTTCTTGGAGGCCAAAATATTGCTATACTACTCTTGCGGTCCGGTGTTATCATGCATTATGCATAAAACCATTCCCAACCAATGAGGCCAATGGAACATATTTCGGGTTAGTTAGAAAGCGTATTCCAACCCTCCTGAAGGCACCCGGTTTCCAGATATTGTTCTTCTGAGAAAACACTTGTAACCGATGGGTCTGTAACAGGTCGCTTCTATTTTGTTAACCAGTACGCTGTTAGATTCTGAGCTTTTAACATCTCAATTTGTTAATAATTGCTTCTAAGTCTAAAAGTTTGTCTGTATTAAATCAGTCCCAACAAAGTGACAATAAATAAGTTGATATAATTCAGTTGGAAGCACCAACAATAATCTTCTGAAATGTAACGTTAAGCAGTTAGCAGAACTTCTATCAACTAAAATGTACTACGTACGAGCCTCCAAATTTATGTCATTATTGAGACAACTGAACATGTCATTCTCTTGGTTCTCTCTACACTTTATTCTGCATATCATCGATGAAAAGACAAAAACTGGACTCATCAGGGAACGTTATTCTTACCCAATCTTGAATATTCCAAGCTTCATTTTACGGAACTAACTCTAGACTTCGTCTCTGGTGCTCTATGTTAATAAGCACCAAGTGTATGCCCTTCTGCGTTTGATATCATATTCTGTTAATCGTCTCCTGATGACACAAATACGATTTGTTAGAAATTGCTGGTCACTACCCTTTGCCTCAGTATCATCAAAATCGGCTCTTCCTCGACTGTCCCTGGCCTGATCTGCTTGTTTCCCTTCCGGTAGCTGCAAACCGACACAAAACTTTTGAAATTGATGTCTGGTTTATATTAAACCGTTGAACAAGTTTGAGTACAGCTTTCTTCGTCGAGAGTTATAATTTTGATGCAGTCAGTTTCTGATAAATTACGATTTACTTATTGCCGGCTAGGTTCATTTCACACGAAAACCGTAAATAAAATTCAAAACACATCTGATATTGAAAAATTGTGAGAAGCTAATCATACAGAGCTGAAATTGGAATGAAAAGTTTTTCTACCATGTTTATTTTTTTAATCCCCAAAGCAGGTACCTACATGTTTTTACAATTCTACCGACAAACAATGATAATAAATCTTGATAAAACACATGAAATGCTAAATAAATGTGAATCTTAAGATATCTTACTTTTTAAACGTTTTTATTAATTATGCGTTAATTTTGCGGGGCAGTTTATAACTTACATATGAACAAACCACTCCATCAATGGCATATTTTGCATTGAGTAGATTCTAATAGGTTGATGCTTCCTCGTAACCGGCGATTGAGACTATTCGTGGCCACCGTTTCGGCCCTGCCATTTCGTCAACGGCACCAGGTAACAAGTGGGGTTACAGTTGAGAAATACATCGCTAGAATATTATAATCGAAATTGGATAACGAGGTAGAGTTAATATTGTAATGAGAAATTTTGATGAGGAGCTACACTAGGAAGGTCCAAGAGAATTATGGGGAATTTTACGTTATCAAGACATCAAACAAACTGCTGTAATACACGTCTAATTAATCAGGGTACAAGTTTTAAATTAAACATACTAGAATCAATAGAAATTTCCAAAGGTATTAAAAATAGTGACAATAACATTTAAAAAAATGAATTAGATATGTATTACACCTTGTTTGATGGCTTGATAACGTATAATTCCCCATAATCTTCTTGGGCCTTCCTAGTATAGCTCCGTATTAAGATTTCCTAACCACAATATTAACTCTACCTCATTATTTAATTTCAATTATACTATTCTAACAATGTACCGGGACATCAAAAAGTATCTTGGTCAAGGGTGGTTATGGAATCTAAAACGTGTGTCTTTACCTGTGTCAAATTAATTAATTTGAAGTTTTTAAAAGTTCGAAATTTCGCAATTTAATACGAATGTTATAACACTCAGAAGTCTCTAGCGCTTCAGACTCCGGGATTTTCACTTGGCCTATCGAAATTAGAAGGTTCGAATTATCTAAAAACATAATTTCATGAACGCCAGACGTCCTATGTAATTAGCTATGAACGAAATCATTTTGACGTTTCCCCCAAGAAGCTCGCTACGCGTCAGTTTTGACCTGAGAGTACCTGCTTCTATTTTAATTAAATTTTCCTATTTAAACGGAATTTTTGGAAAAAAGAAGGGCCGTCGGGTGCGTATCGCGACTAAATCTAACTACATGGAGCGAAAACGGTATGTTCCTAACTTTTGCACTTTCCCAACTCGCGAGCTACGGGCTTCTCACGTGAACGTCATTCCATTTATCGAAAATTAACTATTCCAAAAATCGTTTTCGACCCGGTTTGTGGCTATCCCGACCTTTTAAAAGGTTCAAAGTTAACATTTCGACAATTTTTATTACTATATTAATTTGTATTTATTATTGTTTTACAACTGAAATAAATTGGTATGAAATATGTAGGTTATTGATGATGTCAGTGTGACAGTGACATAATTATTTCAAACGTAAACTAAGACATACGTTTTAGATTCCACAACCACCCTTGACCAAGATACTTTTTGATATCCCGGTATTTCCCAACTGTAACCCAACTTGTTACCTGATGTCTTTGATTGTACCATAAATAGCTTAAGATTTTTCATATTTTAATACATTTGTATCATTTGTAGATGTCATGCTAGTGTCGAAACTATAGTCACGAAATTCTATTCAAAACATAACAATAACAGTATTTTCAGTACCTACCGGCGGTACAAAAATTATTTTAACATGTACCTGGGACGAAATGTACCGGCGACAAAACGGCCGCGACGAAATGGCCCTGGCAACGGAACGGTCGCGACGAAACAGAGGCGACGAAATGTCCTAGACCCTCGTAACCATAATAAAATCTCGAAAGGAACACAATCCGTGCCTAATAAATTATAAGAAATGAACTTTCTTGACATGTAGCTGTTTACAAGTTGCTAAGCCTTAGAATTCAACAAAATACATTATTATACTATATTATACATACTATTAAACTATTATATTAAAAAAGATACTGTTGAAAGTTCTATTCTTATAACCAGTAAATGTATTTATGATGATTTGTGAAATTCAACATTATCTGGAGTGAAGTAGAAGCAGAAGAGGCTAGCAGAGAGTGAGAATGTTCAATAATATGTTTATGAGATTGAATAATACATTACAAAACCATGAAGCCACTTATATTGAAACTACTTCCCTAATAATCATTATTTATTTGAAGCTGTTTATTCACATACACTGATAATTATTAAAAACAACTGATACATTAGGTTCTGGAAATAGTCATTGCCGTAAGAAATGTTGCAAGGATGCTAGAAGGATTAATAGAGCTTTATTCAGAAATAGATCTAAAAACAACTCGAGCTTGTTGCACGAAATAGATGCCGCTCTTATATTAGCACAAGGTTTTTTATTTTCCAGAGGTTGGTGGTGCTTTTAGATACTTTATTGCTTCGTTATTACGATCAGTAAATTACATTTTCACTACTGCTGGCATTATAACAGAAACGTAAAACTGCTTGTAGAATTCTTAGCGAATAAGATCGCTTGATTATTATGACAGAGTTCTCTAGAGCATCACTCTGTATAATTATATTTGTTTAATATTTCAGTCGTACTACAGAAAATCAATTTCACTAATTTGGTCACAGGCTCCGGTTTGATATTGTTCCTCGTCCCGCTTAGATATTTTCAACCCATATATTTTTGAGGTCCCCTTAATGGGGGAATCCAACAAAACCTACTAAGGTTATTATTTCTTAAAATTTTACGGTGTTTGTTATCTTTATTTTGACCTGACGTAATCTAACCCAACGTAACTTAACCTAACCTGCCTAACTGTTGAAAGGGGCGTTTCCGACACATGAAAATGGTGTAGTTGGATGGATCTCGTCCACGATATAGTATAATGGTAATTGGTAATACGTCTCTTATATTAAAAGCGTAGCCCAAGTCTGTGAATTTACAACTCTTGCCGCAGGGTCGCTACCGTCGGATGTGAGAGGAGCTATACGGCGCACAGTGGGTAAATTCACGAATTTAGGTGGACAATAGTCAACACTGTGCAGAGTCAAATCTGACATCGCAACTAATACACCTTCTATAATTCATTGTAGAAATATAGAAATATACGATAACTTAGATAACTTCCATAATTTTCGAGAGTTCAGTCCTAGTCAGAGCTCAGGTTGATAATGATTTTGTTTACATTACATGTCGGTAAAAAATTAAAAAAATTATCAGCTTATCATCGTTCTCGCCGTTTAGCTCCTCTTACATCCGACGGTAGCGACCCTGCGGCAAGAGTTGTAAGTTCACAGACTTGGGCTACGCTTTCGTCATATTATGCCGTGATCTCGTTCAAGGGTTGCAAAACATGTTCTGTAGGTGACGATGTATTACCTCCAAGCGAAAACTCTTGGTTAGTAGGTTATATATGAGTTTATCTTTGAGTGCAACTGAATAACTATTTTCACAGTTGTTGTGATGTTACATTACAATTTTGGATAGAGGTACCTCCGAGAAATGGGGTCGTTGGATTTCTCTCATCAAGGAAAGCTAAAAATATATGGATCATGAGCTTTTGCGTCACGACCCAGTTTGGCATTGCTCTCCCTCATATATTTTAAACACATGTATTTTTCATTTTTCCTCAATGAGAAGGTTGGGGTTGGGCAAAACCGGAGTTTTACCTGATCTCACTTTCACTATTGACAAACAAGTATTACAATATTTTCATTTATTAACCAATATTTCTTGCAATTTTCAATCTACATTATAATAACTATACAACTTAGATCAAACACATTTATCATCAGAATAATAATCACAAGGGCTCATGATTGACTTCTGGAAGTTCCTATACTCTGTTCAAAATAATAGTATTTTGCATTACTATCAACGTAAAATAGTTTTTATTGACGAAATGAGATAACAAACGAGGCGATGGTAAGCCTCATTTGGGACTGTAACAATTGTTATGTTTCGTGTACTGAATAATCTTTCATTTGTTACTCATTTGTGAAATAACGAAAAGTTATAATGGAATTTAGATTCAAATTCTTTGCAAAAATAATCCTCAATAATTTGTTGTAAGCCTTGGAATCCCTACTGTGCCAACTTATATCTTTAATTTCACTGTTTATTTATTTTAGCCGAATGATTGTGCCATAATTCACCATAATAAAGCCATCAGCGTGATTTTAAACTTATTCCCAGAAAAATCCTCTGGGTAAAAGCGTGAATATATTTTATCTAAAAACTGACAGAAAAATCCGATGTGACTGGAGTAACCGAATAGGTTATGTTGCTCTATAATGAATCAATTGTTTGCTGAGTTCAGTTCTAATCCCTTATGGTGAAAATGGTGAAAATGTTGAATGTCTTGAAACAAGAGGAATTGTTCAAGTTCGTAGGCTTATTCTTATTGTAAATGCAATGGAAACAAAATAAGCTTTATTTATCATTTGTAGATATCGCTACGCTCTCTGAAATTTCACAATTCAGCTGTCTAGATAGTTTATTGTAAATATATATTTTCGAATTTAATCGACTATTCAAATAAATTGGTGTTTACAAATGAGTAACGAATGAAACCTATTTAAGTATTTTGATCGTTCCATGGAATATCTAAAAATACGAACTGAATTAACCTTGAATTGCTACTATAATGTACATTTCTGCCTTCCGAATTCATCAATAAATTTTGAAGAAAACGTTTAAAACGAATATATGTATATCATTATCAATATTTATCTTTATAATGCAATTATTACAAGAGTTCAGGTGATGAAAATGCAAGAGAGTCTTGATAATATCAAAAATAAATTTTTGTAAATTTCAAAATCATTATTCTTGCAAATAGCAAGAAAATATGAGTATGAGCAATTAACCTTACGACTTACCTTCTATAACTGAGACAATCAATATAATCCTCATGTTATATCGTAGAGAAACATATTATTCCTATTTGTATTATTTTCTTTGTTTTTTGAGGAAAACTGTTTATTTTTCCGTAAGTGTGATTACATAGTTCATAGAAAGACTATGTTGATATTATCTGGTAGTATCCAAATAAATACATCCCAACTATTTATTAAAATCAATTAGTGTCATTTTAAATATGAAATGGTACAGGGCGCCACAATTTCCACGGATATAACACTAATGAGAGTTCATAACTCTCACTATCTGTGAGGAACCAACTAGTTTCTAAAAATTTTACCATTTCATTCATGATATGAAATTTTATCCATATTGTAAAATTAAAACACTACAATGTTGATATCACTTATATTTGTACTTCCGTTACTCCAGTTTCAGCGTTATTGCGCTATTTTCAGACGGTATTCATATATTTGAATACTTTCTGAAGATGGCGTAATAACGCAGAAACTCGAGTAACGGAGGTTACAAATAAAAGTTTTCGAAAATTCAATTGGTTTAATAGGGAGTGTACTCAAAAGTTTTAGATTCAAGTGGTTGTTTTATGTTAAATTATTTTCAAAAATCGATAGGCTCGTGATACACTCAATAACGTTTCTTTGAGTATTTCTTTGCAATTTATTATTCTCATTTTAAAGGAGAGCGAATAGCGTTCTTGATGCTGGAAGTTCGAAGCAAGCTCATCAGTTATGATTATCACTTAAGAATGAAACCAGGTTGGTTTTTCAGAGAAAATGTGATTGTCCGTATTATATATAAATATTTTTCTATTTCTGATATCTACATTATATTACCATGAATATAACATTTTAATTGAAACACATTTTTTTTCATTTTCATTGTTGCTTTCATCAACCAAAAAGCAGTTTCCTAATATACATGCAGAATAAGTATAATCGGTTCATCTCCATGTTTTCTGTAGCATTATTGGAACATCGTTGTCTTCTAGATAAGACGATAAGGAATTTTCAATGAATGATGATGAAATAGCGATACGTGGGGAAATATTCAATTTGAAGAAAGAATGAAGAAAGATTCCTACAAAAGAAAACTATATTTCTTAATACAAAATTCTTAATTATGGGACAACATTTCAGCTTGCGCATAAGAAAGAATAGACAACTGAATTGCATATGTTTGTTATCCAAAAACAACACGGTAAATCACAGCATGAATAATATTCCCCTCTCGCAAAAAAAAATTTAAATGCCAATGTTTGAGACCAGTCAAACCATTCAGGATTCAGAAAATTATAACATCTGACTACTTACTTCTTTTTTTGAATACAAAATACACTAATGTGATAAATTTTCACAAACTTCGTTTTTATCAAACAAAACTTGAAGTGTTTCACCACATGGTAGCTGTATCAAACAATGGTTTTACAAACTATTATTTATTCCTCAAATATTAAACCCAAGATTAAGAAGGAGGGCATGAGTGGGGTACTCGGTACTTGTACAGTAGGATAAGAGTTACTTACAAATAAATTACATAATGGAAAATTGCCAAAGTCTTTCTGATCATTTAAAAGGTTTCCTCTATTTTTGAACTTAATAATTTCAATTTTCTGTTCTAAGTTGTTTAATATTTTACTCTTAACTGACTTATGGAGAATCTTAAAATCATCCTAGAACTGATGATCAGTTTCTTTAATATGGTTTACAACTTTTGAATCTCCTTTGTTCAAATTCAAATATATGGCCTATACAGAATTTATCACAATCTTCACATGGAGAGGAACTAGAATGAAGGAACATTTCAATTTGAACAAAGGAGATTCAAACGTTGTAAACCGTATTGAAGAAATTGATCATCATTTCAGAGGATGATTTTGAGATTCTCCATAAGTCAGTTAAAAGTAAAGTATTAAGCAACTTTGAGGAAATTGGAATTAATAAGTTTAAAAATACAGGCAACCTTTTAAATGATCAGAAAGACTTTACCAATTCTCCATTATTAAATTTACTTGTAAGTAACTGTTATCCTACTGTTCACAAACCTCACTCATCCCCTCCTTCTTAATCTTCAAGGAATAACCCATAGTTTGTAAGATAATTGTTTGATAAAGCTACCGTGTAGTGAAACATGTCACGTTTTGTTAGAAAAAAACAAGTTTGTGAAAATTTATATTGCGAGTGTATTTTTAATAAAACTATAGATGAATTTCCAACAATTAAGGACCAACACCATCCAAATTATGCCGCAATTTACTGTGTGAATGATAAAAATTGAGACTTCTTATATATAATTATTCAAACTTATGAAATCGGATTGAATTTAAGAATTCTGTTGTAAGTTGTATTTTTCTTTTAAATTTGTTCATAATTATCTCAATAATGAATGTAGAGGAATGTCATTCATGCCAGACTACGTGTCTTAATGTGAGCAATCCATTCATTAGAAACTTGTTTTAATTCAATATTATAATAACCCAATTTGTAATAAAGTATCGGTGGAAATGTTTCATAACAGTGGCCAATGTGAATTATTTCACTCCAAGAGTATCAGTCTATACCATACCTCGATCAGATACCTACCTTCAGTTTCTGATTATAGGTTTTACACGTATCTCAACGAGGTAATGAAACATTATTTATCTACGATTCTGTTGTTCTACATTTGATAGAATCAAATTTTGTTTTGCTTAAAATGTTATAAATGCCAGCAGGGGTGATGATTATTTATTTATTCATTGTAATTTATTGATTGTAGTATTCAACTAATACATACCATTGTTTCATTATCTACATAAAGCAAAACTAACATTCACTCATGACTAATAAAACTTAAGTTTCCTACTGTGGACACTTATTATTTGGTATTCACTTTTACATAATACACATACCATATCTTATGAATGGCTGATTGTAAAGTGTTCCATCGTATTTGCAGCAATGTAAGTTAGTAATTCCATACACAATGTGTGATGTGTTGAATGGGTTTGAAACTAATTCGAAATCGAACTTTAAATGTTCAACGATAAATAATTAAAGATCTTGCCTGCTTAGTCATAGAAATTGAATCTTTACATATCATGAGCTTTCTATATACCCATGCTCGAATAATATTCTTCAATCTTCCGTTGCAAATTTTTACCATATAACATGTTTTTAGTTCCCTAGTATGGGCCCGAAACTCGTGAAAAGTACCCCTATTGCATTAGCCAAATGCGTTGTTTATTATATTTCAATCTAAGTAGCTATCCTGAACTACAGACGCCAGAAGCCGGTAATGAACAATGTTAGATTACAGGTAGGATAGGAAATAAGTATGGAGAGTCGGTGGCTCATATAGATATGTGAAATAAAGAATGTTTTGTGAATTTGATTCACAACCATGCATGCCACTGTGTGCATCAAAACTGTTACATCTTTCAAATATCTAAATATTTTTGATTCAATTCACATTTCTACCTGAGTGGAGGGACTGGAGGGGTAGAATACTGTTCTAATTTTAATAGTCAAAATTTTTGATTTGTTAATGAAAAACCTCCCAAATTTTATTACTTATACGATTTTACTTTTGGAAATCTTCTCTGTAATAAAATAAATAAACTTTAATTTTGATGAATTCATCATTTTCAATGTCTCATAACTGCGAAGGTTAGTTCTTGTAATTGTTTGTTGTATTTTAATTATTCAGTGAATATAACACGTTCAATAAAATTATGTAGAATGTGGATGTATATTATGATTCTGCAAACTTGTGAACTCTGACATATCCTTACCAATAGTATATTAGAGGACTAGTTTCATTACGACGCTTTTGGTACACGAGTTCAAATTTAGGGAGAGACCGCGAAGCTAGAGTTTCCATTGAGCGAGTTCGTCAAAACGCCTAATAAAACGAGTTCTCTATACCATTCTTCTATTCAGAGCTTTCAAATTGTATTTTTAATAAATTTTAAATTAACTTAGTGAATCTTCAGTTTGAAGCTTTTGTGACCACGTTTTTGGTGGTAAATCTGACATTCTTCTCCATTTTTCAAATGAAATTATGGTACTTTATTAAACTATAATGACGATAGTGTTCTCCTGGTTATAAATACAGGGTGTCTTCGAACTGCGTGGCCAAAATAAAACCGAAGATTCTTTGATTCGAAAAAAAGTTGATGAGCTTTTTTACTTTTGCCTCAAGTGTCTTGTTTACCCGGTAGAGGGCTTCAAAATTGCAAAAATAATTTTGTTTTTTCGGTATAACTTGAGAACGTGATGAAGGACTTTTACAATATTTGGCAGGTGAGTTACTGTCAATAATAGCCGTTTTTGAGAGCGGAGCATAGAGCCTTAGAGACCATAGAAATGGCTCAAACTTGAGGATGTAACGGGAAAAGTGTCCAGAACTTTTTTGTGGTCAATGTAATTCACTCTATATTTTTTATGTAGATAGCTTATCTAATTTGAAAACTGTTCTTACTCTTAGAAAATTTTGATAAAATCAACGGATTGGCTTGAAAAAATTAATTTTCGAGCCTCTGCAATTTTGGCTTACTAATTTTACTTGATTAAAATACCTTAGTGCCTTTGCTTTTCTAATGTCATTCTGGCATTTGAAGAATTTATTCTCAAAACTGTCAGCTTTTACTTTGCTTTCCGTAAAAATTTTATAAAATTAAGTTATACCGAAAAAACAAAATTATTTTTGCAACTTTGAAGCCCTCTACCGGCTAAACAAGACACTTGAGGCAAAAGTAAAAAGGCTCATCAAATTTTTTTCGAATCAAAGAATCTTCGGTTTCATTTTAGCCACGCAGTTCGAGGACATCCTGTATATGACACATATTTAACTCGCAGTGCTAAGATTCAAGTGATGTCATCGACGTGACGTCACGATCTATTTTATATCTTTATTCTGTGCAAGAAGTCGTAAACTTCCTTATTCTGTGGTAAATTTTGATAGTTTATGCGATAGCGAGTGTCAGTATATAAGGTTATATTATATTGTGAATAATTGCGGAAATCAACCTGACAGCAGATGCCAGTATAAATCATAGTTGTGAAATACATTATGTAGACCATTAGGATAAAATTTCAATGTAACATAGAGTATAATTCAACGTCTTTCATTTAGCGGTCTCCTAATCATTTCCAATATATTTTCTGTCCCCACAATCTTTACATTTGATCCGCAGGAGTATCCGAAAGCTATGTTCCTAACGAAAGTGAGGAAAGTCACGTGATCAATCACATATTTTTTATATTTAGAGATAGTTGCATTAAGTATTGAAACTTAGGGAATGACATTGGTGGCGCAGCCGACGCTTTCTTATTCGGGTATTAGCTGTTTCTGCGGGAGTAGCAATTGTTGTCCAACGTTCCAGACCTCAACACGCCTAGACTAATTCAGATGACTGCCTACATTGATACCAGGAAACTAGACCGATCTTGATGCTTATTTTTGATTAGAAGTAAGTATTTCTGTTTTGTCTGTTTGTTTTCAGCTTATTTGAAGCAAACCAAAACTCATCTCACCCCAAACTTTCCCTCATCTTCACTTTTACTTCTTTTAAATTTGCACCATGCATCGTAAAGACAATTGTGTACTGCCAACAAAAAATTTGAATTGTTTGCATATATATTATAAATAGCAATGGTCCTTGAATGATCCAGTATTTCGCTCCTTCTTCAGCTGATGTTTTGTCGTTGAAGTGGTCACTGATGTTAATCACCTGACCTGTCTGTCCTCCGTTGGGTACTGTCTTGTACTTCCTAGGGAAAACAAGAATTACTGTTTTATTATTGTTGATCTTCAGCCCTTTGTCACTCCACCATTTACTTAGTGCAGTCAAGGCTGATTGGATTGATTTCATCTTTCAAAAATTATCCTCATCCGATTATAAGTATATCATCCGCATATCCAGTCACGTGACATCCTAAGTTGGCTACTTTCCTTAGTCACCATCGACCACTATATTTCAGATGGTGAGTGAGAGACTCCATCATGTGGGTAGTCGTTAACCACAGAGCCACTCCGGGTACTTGCTTACTAGACTAAAAACTTCCGATGGTTGTATTGTTCGAGAAATGGCTGAGTGCAAGGGAGATGCCGTCGATTCGTCTTCTGTGTAAACGTTGTTCAGCCCATAACGTCTTTGATGAACTGATAGATTAGTCTTTTTAGTTTTCAGCATAGAGGACGTCAGGCAAATAGGTCTAAAATCCTTGGCGTTGGTCTAGTTTGCTTTCCCGGGTTTTGGAATTAAAACTACTCAAGACGTGCGCCATGCACGTGGAATACGTGCTCTTACAAGACTAACCTCAGTCTCACAAAAGGGTCGACAATCCCCTACAGTTCCTTGGAAATCAGGACCAGGAGAATGCCGTCCACCCCGGGCGACTTGTACGGGCTGAAGGATCAAATAGCCCACCTGACTTTCACCGGCAAGACGATACTGCGAGCGAATTCCCAGTCCAACGAGTGGTATGATTCCCTTTTCACCGGTTGACACCTGGTGTTTGGTAACAGCATCGTCTGAAGTTTTTCGTGCTGATTGGAGCGTGGGCAGCTGGTTCCCATCAGGTGGGCATCATCTGATGTAGAAATTCAGGAAAAAAAGATGTGAATCTTAATTTTTTTTAAATCAAAAAAAAAGGAAAGTGGGTCCAAGCCAAGGTTCTCGGTTGCGAGCTGCTCTGTAGCTTCTTTGTGTTTCCTGCCAAACTGTTCAGTGTGATTTTAGGCCAGTTCTGCGAGTTTTTCTAAAGAGTCTTCACCTCACTCTTTAGTCGCATTCAACCGGTTATTCCACCATGGCATTTCGTAGCTGCCACTACCCTTGCTACAGGGCAGTTGTCTATGTATTGCATTTCGCAATTGGTCAGCCGCCTCGTCTACTTCGTTAACCGACCTGATTTTCTCTGGAAATGTTTCCCTATTTTCCTGCAGGCTCTTCCGGTAGTCTTCCCAATTCGTTGGTCCAGGCTCATCATCCAGCTCTTCCATTCCTGCAGGGCACCTGAAGCAGCAAATAATAATTACATCCGTTAACTAAATACAGGTGATTCTCTTCGCAGTACCTGCTTCTCTCATTGGAACCTATTGTCCTACGGTAGGAATGCGGTTGTTATGATCACACGTTGTCTCCTCCTTTCCAGGTGAGGAACAACTACCGCCACTGCCGGATCCGCTGTACACCATTACACGAGTGGAGTAGTGTCTATACCTGTCGATGCAATGCAAGCTCTGACACGACCCCCTTTTGGATCACGTATGACCTTGCATTTATCTCCTAACCCTCTATCCACGTTCTCGATCCATGGTTATTCAATTAGTGCTATATCCGTCTGCATGGCGGCTAGGCGCCTGGTAAGAATCACCAAGGCGTCTTTGATGTTATGCAGCTTGAGCAATAAAACCATTATGACAATGTGGTATTTGTGATTAACCCAGCCGACTGATATACCCGGAAGTAGCGGCATGTGCTTCCGAGGGATCGTTCCCACGCCTCCGTAACCTCCTAGGACCAACGAGTCCACTGAGCACGGTTCCTGCACACTCCGGTTTGAAGGGTTGACCTACCCTTCCACGGGAACCACCTTGTTGAGTGAAGGGCATCTTCTTGGTTCTGATGAGTTGCTACCCAGAAATGTATATATAGTAGACCATAACCCGGGATTCAGAAGGCCTGGTCCCTTTATTCGCGATGATACTCGTAAAATGTTCAGGTAAATGGTTCTAGAATCTAATGTCAGATGTCAGATGTCGGAGAGTTTGTAAATAGTGAAATGAAGTGAAACAGGATATCCTTAATAGACCTTTCTATATAACAAAGCTGTTTTTGCTAGTGTTATCTATTCAAAGTGATATTTCGACGTTCCTTCTTGCTTGACTACATTGTGCCGCTATTACCCGATGGAAGTATCATACAAAATGTAGTTCTTCTAATAAATTACTGTGATAGAATTGTAACGATGTAGGCGTATATGCATGGATACCGTTAATTACCTAAATAGGTTATACGATGAACGGTATATCCTGTCATTAAAATTTCATTCCTATTCACCAATGATCGAACACGAAAGTTTTGTTGTTTTTATGACAGCTATCAAGGCTGACTCGATTCTATTAATAAACCGATGCAAATTACTATCGTTGCAGTAAGTTTTCCAAGTAATGATCAATACTTGAACAGAAAACTGTAACGTTTAAGCAACGGAATGTTTTCTATAATGTGAACTCAACTATTTTAAGTCTCCACAAATAAAATCTATATCATTAACCATTCAAGAGACTCAATAACAAGATTCCCAAATATTTCCATTTTAATATCAGGAAGTTCTGTTCTTATAAAATGTATAAGTACGCTAGATGAAATTCAATGATAAGAATTAGACGCGGAAATGCGTGATTTTGGTCCATTCCGATCAAAAAAGTGTCTGGTGACATTGAAGATTCAATTTAAGTGAATATCAGTTGATTGACGTTGAGTATAAAATTTTCACTAACTTGGAAAAGGTTATCAGAGGATACTATGATAAGAATGTGAGTTATCATTCACTTATATATTAAAACTGTCTAACTGTACATTCCACAATGGGTTCTGGGAACAATAACGTAGCAGTCTTAAACTTTAACAAGTTCACTGCCATATATCGTTGTAAAATCTTACCACTACGCCACCCACAAGAGCGACCAGCGGACACCGAGGCTTGCCCTGGCATCCTGAATGAAAAGGATAGATTTTACCTCAGACCACGGAAGTTGTCCTTCATTATCCTTTACGCTACAGTTGACACAGATTTACCGGCGGTCATTCTGTGATCTTGTCATGTCAAGATTGGTTCACATTTTTCTTAAATGTGTCCGCTTTACATGCCACAGCGGTCAAATTGAGCTTTTCATCAAATTTTCCCAAATTATATTAATCGACAGGAATATCAGGTAAAAAGTAGAATTGTGATTTTTATCATAAGAAGTGAAAACCAGCTTTCTCATACCTCTCATATTTTCTGCCCGATTGTTAAGAATATGTACCTACGTCAATATACTTCTCTCACTATAGGAACCGAAAATACATTACAAGTGATTCGAAACTGATAGTTGTGAAAATACCTCGAAGTATACTCATACTTTCATTGGCAGTTTATTCGAATTGACAACATATGTGTTTTACAAGGGTTGATACTGGGACCTTTATCATGGTATTGTAAATACTACTGTCATGTGATGGTCAAAAATGTTAGCTGGAAATTTTCTTCCGGGCACTTCTGCATGTTGAATATACCATTGTGATATATATTCACTACCTGTGGAGAACGTCAAATTATACTATATTTCATTGAAAGTTCATTCGAACTGACAACATAAGATATTTTAAAATTCGATATCGCTTTTTCAATATGACGAACACAATTATACCAAAACAGAGATGTAACGGTGCTTGAAGCCTCCGAAATATTTGAGAAGTGATTAATAAATTTTTCATCTTTTCCGATGTGGTGGTTATAATACTTCCTTGAAATTTCCCACACCAATTATGAAGGAGATCTCAAAACGGTATGTTCACAATCGGCAGTTAATTCGTCAAGAACATTCAATTTTCATTTCTGGAAAACACGCAAGTATAGAAAAACAGCACCAAAAAAATATTTTGATATTATGCTATTTCAACCATTTTTGTTTATATTCTCACGAGAACCGTATTCTCTTCGTATAGATATATTTGATAATTCCACTATACCTCTATGAGGATCATCTTTTTGGAATGGAAACCAATATCATACAAAAATGTTTCATAACCACTCAATGCAGTCTTTACAGAAATTGGATTCGTATAACTCTTCTTATAAAGACTGCAGCTCTATCTATCAAACAAATAATCGACAATGTTTGGCATAATATATTATGTAACATTCCAGGGTTTTGAGTATATTAGTCCAGTCGAATTAGAAATTGCTTACAGAAATTTTGGGGATAGCAGCCAAACCTATTTTATTTGGTCGATGGGTATGTAGGAACATTTTTGCACAATACGCCCCCTGGTTTTTTTGTGGGACTGTTTGCCAAAAATGCAATTGGCCGATTTTTTTAAGTGTAGTTTGGTTAGTTTACGTCTGAGATGGAAATGACCTCTGTAAAACTTTTTTGTAATTTTATGAGCTACAAAACCCTGCCGAGAAAAAATTTTGAACCATTAACAATTTTCCGCTATTGATGGAAAATTATAAACAGAAATATAAACAAAATCTTAGAAGTCCAGATATCTCGCGGAATATGGAAGTTAGCGGAAAATTATTAATGGCCAAAAATTTTCAGCTAATTTTTTCCTATAAGTTGACGTTATTTAATATCTGGACTTCCAAAATTTTGTTTACAATTTTCCATCAATAGCAGAAAAGTATTAACAGCTCAAAATTTTTTCTTGGCAGGGTTTTGTAGCTCATAAATTTACCGACAACTTTTACATAGGTCATTTTCATCTCAGACGTAAACTAACCAAACTACATTTCAAAAACAATGAAAATCGGCCAAAAAATTTTAACAATTGCATTTTTGGCAAACAGCCCCACGCAAAAAATGGCATATTGTGAATCAAGTGATTTTCTGTCTAATTTGACTGGACTATATATCCGTTTCGCCCATTTCTGAATCAGTCTAGACTATTCTTGAGATGATAACTGTGTGTGCGTGCATAACCTATTGAGTAACCCCTATAGTGATAAAATAAGAACTGTGTGAGGCGCGGTAGCTACGTTTCAAGTGGCATTTTTAACATCCATCTTCAGTTCTTTAATGAAATAATTGAACCATAATGACAAGAGTATTTTTCTGGTTACGAATATATATCACACACATACAGATTGAGTCAGACTGAGCGGTGTATAGGATTAATGTGAAAGTATAAGAGAGCCAGACGCATCGTATTTTTAATAAGATAAATAAATGAAGAACTTGTACCAACAGTTGTTTCATAAAAGCAACTCCGTGACTGCTGCATATTTTGTCTAATATCAAATATAATCTGCTAAGTTTTGAAACACAGAACTTTTATAGGCCGATTATAATACATCCGTTGCACTACGTATAGTGAGAGAAGTAAACATTATTATGCAAGAGTTTACTAGACGCCATTTGAGTTGAGAATTAGATAAATAACTCGTAATAGATGTCTTTTCAAACAATGTATTCGCATTTCGCTTTCCGTAATGTTACATAATGATCACATTATGTGGAGCGGGATAATGATTGCTCCATGAATAATAGGAAGAAGTAGTAATGCTCGCTTATGATCGTGAACCGACAAGAATAAACTAATAAATCTCATGTTAATATCTGATGTGGCTCAAAATAAATTTGGCAACAGATTAAAGTCCAAATTAACTTCGTTACTTCAGTATAGACAGGAAGTAATAATTCATTATTGTAGTTTGATATAAACATCCATAAATTATCACGTGAATAATTCATCACATTGAGTTTAAGGACAAAAATGTTGCTCCTTGATCATAACTGTTCGTAGTACCTTAGATGAGCAGAAGCTGACCATTAGGGGCTATTGAAATATATCAGTGCCATAAAGAAGAATAAGTATTATATCGTACTATCCAAAACTTGAGGGATTAGAGTAATAACAATTCTTCGAAAAGTTAATACTTATAATAATGAAGTATTAAGTTTGTTGGAGTTTTTTTTAGAATATCTTCTCGAAATATCTCTAGATCAATGTGGTTGGTAATTGAATTCTCTACAACATTTGTCTGGAGAAATCTAAACTTTGATTCGATGACCCATCATTCTAAAAAAATCATAATTCATAAAATTGGTACATAAATTGTGCAAGAATTGATCCATAGAAAGCTTTCTTTATCCATTGGAGGGTATGCAGTGCTATAGCAGGTGCCTTCAACAATACCACAACCGGAAGCCCTCAAGGATAAAGGAGTTCCTAACTGGATTCAGAACATGCTGAAAAACAGGAACCTCCAAGTCTCCAGAGATGACACAACGATTAGTGGCTCTGTGGGAAATGGATGTCATAAGGGGGAGTACTCTCACCCACTATCTGGAACATAGTGTTCGATGGTGGATCGCCTTTGTGCAGGTGGTGCAAACGGAAAAACGAAACATCAATCCACATTATGTGCAGATACGTAACGCTGATGCCCCCAAGACGCAGAGCACTCTCGGTAGAGCTGTATGAAATTTGGTTATCAAAAACGTTAATAATTCTACTTGCTGATAGAAAAACGAACAATTAGAAAAATTGATCTACAACTAACAACAGATCTAATAAATATCAATGTGTTATAATTGAATGAGGTCGAGAATACAAAATATGTTTGGATTTTCTGATCTTGATATGCCCTAGAACATAAAGTTATTGTGGGTTAAACCAAGACTGCAAACATGTAATGTTAATAACAAGTAATGGTCACATTAATCTTTTGTTAGAAGCAAGAGTTTGTATTCTCTGAAAAATTGAATAGAACTTATACCATTCTTAACTGATACTTCGACATAAGAGGAACAGGCAATTTTCTTGAGTTGTCTCAATATTGATCTCAGCTGAAAAAAAAAACAAAACGGAAGCTAGATACTTGGAAAATAATAATCCTCGTTTTTAAAATGTAGACAACCAATTTTTGTATTTCGTATAGTTCTGTTGCCAAATTTTAAAAAATTTATCGAATCTCATATTATTTCCTCTGTTTGAAATACACCATAATACTTATTTTCCAAACATATATAATCTTGATTGTATTAAATTAATGGAAACTAACATTTTCGTCTTTCTTACAATCAAAAACTGAACAGACTCGCCGGTTATTTCTGCGTATTCTGGGGCTACATACCCTGAAAGATTTGGTGGAAGTCTAGTCCAAATGTGGCAGTTTCTATCAAAATTCATAAAAATTTAGCAAAATTTTTGTTATTGAGTGGAAGTTGAGAGTACAAACATTTTGAAGGCGGCTTGTACTTCGATTCAACCCACCCTCCGCCAAAAAAGATTTTTGGTATTAATCAGTGGCGGCTCCTCGAAGGAGGCTAAGGAGGCTCAGCCTCCTCATCAATTTATCTTAATGATCATTCTCCATTTTATTTCCTGTTTCTCTGATAATTCTTTCAATTTTACAATTAATTCCCCGTTCTCAGTAGTTATTTTTCATCTGGCAACAGTGGCCAGAGGCTAGATTCTCTATATATCTCAAACGCTAAATACACAATAAATTATATTGCTGGTATTGCTTGCTATTTTCATCTGATACAACTTCATGTTGGGGGCACTTGGGTTATGATGATTTGAAAAATTCAGCTCGTGGTATAGACAGACATGAAAAATTGCAGGAACATATTACATAGAGTATTAAGTTTAAATTAACGGGTAAACGGAATATTGTTAAAGGAGGAAAACATATAATTTGGTAGACAAGAAACTACATTATAAACAACTTTTTTTATGAAATTTAAGATACTATTAAAGGTCAAATTGAGATTCGATTTTCCGATTTACATGAATTGAAGTTTTTTGTATAACTTAGTTCTAAAATATAAATTTTTTGATAAAATAGCACTGCACAATGATTTATGCGTTATATACTCGGATGAAGATATTTTAGGCCAGTACGACATTCACGCCGATATGATAAAATATATGATAGACAATGATTTGCAAACAAGTTTCACCTCAGTTTTATAAACTACTTTGTTTGACAGTCACCATTCCTGTCACGTCGGCATCGGTGGAGGATCATTTTCTACTCTCAAACGAATTAAAACTTACATGCGAAATACAATGGGCCAAAATCGTTTATACAATGTTATTTTGATATCTATTGAAAAAGATTTAGTAAAACACAAAACGATAAATTTTTTGATAATATTATTGATCATTTTTCGCAAACTAAAGACCGTAGAATTCCGTTAATATATAAAAAAAGTTAATGAAATTAATTAAAAAAAACAAAATATGAAAAATTCTAAAAAAAGAAAAAATATTTAAAATCCAAAAAAATAAAAGACAAAAAACGAACAAAAAAATGTTTTGCCAAGAGAAACTCTATACCTCCACGTTGGTTCTTGCTGGGTAACAATTAATTTTGTCAAGTAGCTGGTACGGTCGCTGTGCAAAGGTTAAAAGGCTGTGAATAGAGTATATTTTTACAAAAACGTTTTATGTCCAGCCTCCTATCTCAAAAATTCACGAGCCGCCACTGGTATTATTAGGACCCAAAAGAAATGAAATAAATCCAAGTTTTATTTGTGTTCTGAACGTAAAATAAACTATGCTCAGTTGAGAAATCAAATAACTTTCTGTAACTTATTGAGTAGGTTTAAATTGCACATGAATAAAATAATCGTATACTGAGAGATCAAATAATTTCCTATAAATATGTAATGAGGTGTTGTTTCAAATTAATATGAAACAACAGTAAATACTTATATTTGTTCTATTAAAGTTATCGACTGAATGTCCATTTGAGGTACTTGTTTTGGTAGGTTGGGAACTCTGTAATCATTCTGGAATGTTATTCAGCATAGTTATTCTTCAGAAGATGTGTTGTTTTGGATATAATTGAATGAGTCCACATTTATTCTCCAAGTTTACCAAAAAAGTTTAAACATTCAATATGAACAAACTCAAATGATCTTTGATTTTGATGATTGTAAAAATAAGATTCATATCATTCACATTATGTAGATTATTTATTTGAATCATTATATTGTCAAACTCGAACCCTGAATTACAAATTAACTTATTATCCAAATTATACTCAAATTTGAACTGAAACTGAATCCACAACTGATGGATAAGTATATTCCAACATCGATTTGATAAAACAGTACATACTCATCTTCTGTTATTTTGAAGATGAAATTTAGGAATTCTTTTCCTGCGAGACCATTACAAAAATTCGAAAAAACTCTTATCATATCTGTATTTTAACACTCATTGAAATATGTTACTATCCACGGTCATGATGTTCACGTTTAGTACGAAGAGACTTCGTCAGATAGGATGATTGGTTGGGGGGAGCTGTGGATGTAGGAAATGCATCAGTGAGCTTGGTACCAAAAATGAACCAGCAGGCTTTGTAAAAGAGTCTCCTCTAATAATATGAGCACCTGCGAAATGTTTAATGCAAACTATAGTGTTTTTTAACATTGAAGCTCTTCTCTCGATGTATTGCCAACAACCATTGTTTTTCCATTCAGGATCGTGGTAAACGAAATGTAGAAACATTGGTTGATTTATACTGAATATTGCATTGAGTCATCTGGGAAAATAACCTGGAAAATAATACCGTAGACCTTAACGATCCAAATGAAAGTTGAAGAAAGGACATGTTGAGCTACAAGCACACATAAACTTACAAACTGACATAAATATAACGTAACACTTTACTCAAATATAATCCAGAGTAGATGTGACATTACAAGAGCGATTAGCCTCTTGACTCACTTTTTTCTCTCGTCGACAACACCGTAAAATAGAACGAATGCACGTAGAAAACACTTGTTAAAAGTTTTTTCAGAAATTTCCACTTCAAATACATTTTAAGTTAGACAAAATAAACAATAATAACAAGATGACTCGTGAGTTCAAACGGGAACCTGCGTATTGCGTGAATCTAACTGCGTACCGTCACGACGCGAAAGGGAGTTCGTATTCAGGTCTCTTAATAGATTAGGCTACGATTCAGGTTGTATGGTTTTCTAAGACTTCTATTGCTTTGGAGATATTTCGAGCTTCGATTTTGGTATCTTCTAAAAGCATATGGTGACTAGTGGCCAACTTATATTGTGAGAGGTGCTATCTACAATTTCGCGAATAGTCGTCCTGTTTCACCTAAGCCATCATACTAATTACTTCTTTCCCAATATAATAAACTGAAGAACTATGAATCGTGAAATTATTCAATAAAACATTGCGATAGAGCAAGCAATCATCAGTCTCAGAACCAGGTCCAGTCTGCCCAGAGGTCGCCACATTTAGTTATCCAGTCACTCGGAATTCATCTTAAAACCAACACCTTCATGATTTCAGTTTCTTTGAAATATTCAGGGGAGCAAAATTCCACTACTATCACTCTTGCATTATCAGTTTCCTATAGTTGATTTACAAAATTCGCAAACAAACTGAAAGACAAACTTTGTTGCTTTGAACGAACAAGTTCTTACATGTACGTATGTTCAACGATTTGAGTTATGGTACCGCTGTTTTAAAATAGTATTTATATTCCGTATGCTCAATTCATCGAGAGTTGTACAACTAGAGAGATGCGATATCTAAACTAAATACATAAGAACAAAGTATTTGGAAATCTTATCTGATCAAATATAGGTAACTTATTTAATTAAGCGTTGTAGTTATCTCTTCTTCTTGACTAGCGATTGACGTTTTTAAATGAACCGATAACTGCCAATTTCCATTAGGTAAGCGAAGCTTCAAATATTCCGTGCCGGAAATAAATATACATTTCAATAAAGTTCGTCAAATTTGACGGAGCGAGAGTCGTGATAATTAGTATTGTGCAGCAGCAGCTATAGGTTATGTACACTAGTTGGCTGTGCTAAATCGGGTCGGTGCGGCGGTGGTTGGTTGGCTGTCTACGGACGGACGTCCAAGACGTCCACCGCTCAAGTCTCATTCAGTTTCCTGTATAAATTTACACAAAATGCACGCGTATTAGATAGCCTGTGCCGTGTGTGCGTGTTTAGTGTGATAAACATGTAGTACGTGAAAATTGTTGGTGTATGCATTAGGACGACCCAAATATGATTGTCCCGGCCCCTACTTTTAAGGCCACCTCCAATTCTCCAAGTACGATTTGTTTTCATTTGAAACACTGCTTCTGGATTGATATGATCTCGATCTTTGATCAATAATTGTCATCCTCTTATGGTTTTTTAAAGAAACTTAATTTATAATGTGATTCCAGACGGAACTGGAATTAAAGTTGAACAAACTTCTGGAAGCAATTATTACAATCAGTACCAATAATTAAGATACATTTTTATCAAATTATAAATAATATGAATTCTACGAAGCGAAGCAGTTAGTATCATCAGTTAATAGACAGTGTTCTCTTATGTATGTTGTACTATTTATGCACAGATGCAATGTTCATAAATATGCTTGCTGAATGGTTTGTACTTAATGCTTACGATGAAACTGAACATTGTAAATAAATATATTTCTTCGCTAATAAATTCCACAATAAGCTGCAAATTCGTTGCAAATTTGATAATTCCAAATCTATCAGAAATTGTAAAGTAATTAATAATATTTTGATAATTTATTTATTTTTCTTGGTATTTAGGTTGGAATTAATCTTGAGTTTGACGTTCCGATATTTTATTGATATCATTAACAAAAACTGATTTGCTTATTAGTGTTTCCATGTAATTTATAAAAGAGTGGATGACCATGATCAATAAAATCCCTCTGCAGACGACATGTGTATAAGACCCAATAAAAAATACTGCAAACGATAATGTATGCGAGAGTATTATAAGAAATACTGTATGAATTATAATATGAACAATTATTGAATTGATGTTTAAAATGATGAGATAGATTGAATTCGCTTTTCTATTTTATGTAAATATCTAATATGCTATTCTATTTTTCCTTTTTATATTTCTAGTTAGTTTAATATTTGAGTCGATTTGATAACATTTCAGTAGGTTTTCTATGAACTAAATAGTTGATATTATTTCATTACATTTCCTGATATCTAAAACTTATGCATTCAACCTAAAAAGTCTAGATTTATCAAAATGTTTTTCTTTGAGGTTAAATTATTTGAACGGAAACAATAGACAAGAGAAAGAGGAAGTGATTCTTAAAAATATTTGACATTCGTTAAGTTTGGTTTTTTTATTGATATGAAATATTGTAGGGTATATTGTGCAAAGATCAGAATCAATTTTATAATTTCTTACGCAATTGTTCTCTTTAATTTACTTTCAATAATTCATCATTAATCTTGTCAATTATGTATTATTGAATTAGATTGGATTTACCTTCCTATTTTATGTAAATATCTTATACGTTATTCTAGTTAGTTCAATATTTGTGTCGATTTGATAACATTTCAATAGGTTTTCTTCGAACTAAATAGTTCATATTATATCATTACATTTCCTGGTACCTATGCATTTAACCTAACAAATCTAGATAATATTTATCAAAATGTTTTTCTTTGAGGTTAAATTATTTGAACGAAAACAATAGACAAGAGAAAATTGATTTTTTATCGAATTGAAATATTGTAGGTATAGTGTGCAAAGATCAGAATCAATTTTATAATTTCTTACGCAATTGTTCTTTTTAATGTGGATACTTTCATTACATTCATTATTATTTTTTCAATTATGTTTTATCGAATTAAATTTCTATATAGAATCAAACATGACCAAATTCATATATCAATGGATTCGGCGTTTACGTAGTGTTAAATCATTTTATTTTTCGCAGGTTGGAGAATTAAACTCAAATTACACAAAACTAGACAAATTTAATTAAGAATTAATGCTGACAAATTGTTTCACCGTACTTTTGCCATTGAAGTAAGCTAGGAGTTATCAAAATGATGTGTTAAATATTAGAAATAAAACTGAATGTGGTATGAATTAATACCTGCAATGAAACAATGAACGCTTCGAAAGAGGCATATAATGCCAAAATAAGTTCAAAGCATATCGAAACTGCGAATGGCTCCCGTTAGTTTTGGACTTTCGCCAAAGCAATTGGTAGGAATTTCACTTCCAGTTCATTACCTCCCCTAACCAAAGATGATGGCACACCGGCTACTACACCACAAGAAAAAGCGAACCTTTTTGCTTGAATGTTTGCAGCAAATGCCACTCCCAAGGAAAGAACCCTCCTAATATGGCTGCCATCAATTGCCATATGCTTGATCTCAATACCAAAAAGTCTATGGGGCCAGATGAAATTCCACCTGTTGTTATCAAGGAACGTGCTCCAGAATTAACACCAGTTATTTGCATGTTGTTTACCCTTTCATGCAATCTTGGTGTGTGTCCTTCTTACTGGAAAACAGCTAGAGTACAACCAATTCCAAAAAAAAAGAAGACCCTTCCTAATAATTCTAGACCCATCGCACTATTAACAGTGATCTCTAAAATGATCGAGAAAGCAATCAACATTGAGCTCATTCCATATCTAGAGACCTCCAAAATCGAGAATGACAATATGGCTTTCGTCGGCAGAGATAACAGGAGAACTACTTGGATATCTCCAATGCATTTGACCGAGTCTGACCCTAAAGCCTTCTTGGTTAACAACGTCTAGCTATGAGAATCCCATACTCTGATGAAACAGTTTGTCAGCATTAATTCTAAATTAAATCTTACAAGTTTTGTGTAAATTTGAATTCAATTCGCCAACTTCCGAAGGTTAAAAATATAATGACATTCAGGTATTTTGAAATGTCGCTTCCTCTTCTCTTTTGTTTTCTTTTAACACTGTCACTACTATCACGATCACCGTATCAACAATAGCGTCGTAGCTCTAACCATCATCGTGAAAATAACTTTTCTGATATCCTTACGTCTATTTTGATCTTATTTTATCGTTTATATAATATTTAACGATGAATCATTGTGTATTCTGTGAGTTGTTCATGATGTGTGCATTAGAGGATATGGAATAACTTGTGAAAGGAAGCAAATATAAATAATTTAATGAAATAAAAATAATTATTAGACAATATGAGTTAAGAACAAAGATTTTTCGAGATTAACGAACAAGTAAAGCAGCTGCTAAAACTATTAAGCGATATTTACACCCTGATATAGTGTATTATTATATGACATACAGTTGTATATCTACATGGAGGAATGAAATTTGAAGTAAAAGTTTAGGAACGAGGAAGTCAAAGTGTCATAATTATATTATAGTGATAGTTAGCAAAAATGTAATGGATTCGTCTCATGTCACTATTAACTATTCTATTATATATTTCTTTTTTCATTACCTTTTTCGATTTTGTTTACATTAGTTATTAGGAAAAGTAGATAAAAGTGCATTTAATATTTTTATATTGAACTATAGAAGAGTTCACACTATAACTATAAATAAGAAATAATCACACTTATCCTCGTAAATATTTTAGTGGATAAGGATTATTATTTATATTTCAGCTTATATTCTTGACGGACGATTCCTTTTGTATCGCGTAATTTGGTAAAAAGGTCAGAGTTTGAAGGCAAATTCAAAATCGTGTGCTTTTCATTGAAGCTAGCAACGGAAAATGCTAACCACTTGATAGTCATCACTGCTAAGAGCTGCAGAAAAGCATCAACGTGTGTACTGCTTGTGGATGAAGAAACGTATCTCCTTGTCATGTTTACAGCTTTCGCTTCACTATCGACCAAGTTGTTCTTCAAGAAACCAGGAACAGGAATGTCACCAAACTGTGAGCAGTTTTCGATATTCTGAATTATCGGAAAATGATCTTCTATTTCTCCATGCCTTCAGTGGTTGCAACACCACTTCATCAAATGCAAGGAAACAAGAAATTTATTAAGCTGCATGTTAAGATTGAAGAATTATCAGAAGTCAATGATGTATTCATGAGTAAAAACGCTGTCTCGTACATTATTGTAAGTGCAGGAGAAATTTCCTTGATAGCACTCCATGTAGGTCAGGATCATATCTTGAATAACTCATGATTCCACCTGTTTGCAGAATCTCTTGTGAAGACCAACTTCAATTTAGCTTCGCTACCTCCAACGTAAAAAGTAGCCACCAACACAGCTTGACGGTTCATCTGCAAGTTGAAAATATGTTATATACCAACATGAATCCAATACACTGGGTTTGACAAGGTGCCAATAATGAGCAGGCTCCGGTTCCCACCACCAAAGAACCAAATGTTGTAGAGAGGCATGTTTCTAGTTGCAGAGAAGCAGGAATAGAATGCTCAACAATTTGCGCAAATAGCTAAGGGCATTTATGTACGAATGCTCCTACCGAAACAGATATAGAAGATATTTTCACTGGAGATGATGAATAAGGAAAAAGACAATATGATTGGAGGTGAAGAGGTGGAATGCTAACCAAAGCTTCCTCCAAAACTTGCGCGATTGAATCGATTAATTAATTGAAATATGTTCTAATGTCGTCGTTGTCAATATTTAATTGAGCATAATTAACCTGCCCTGTTAAGGCACTACTTTTTGAATAGAAAATAACTTTTATCAGCAAGTAGACAAATTAGTACAACTTTGACAAGAGCTCGTACTGTTACATCTGGAACAAAATATATCAAATTGGTAATCGTATACCCGATCTTGGAGTGAACACTCCCCGCGGCGAAGGGATATGACCCAGGATAGTCATCACTTTGTTGATTTATCGGGTTGTTTTCGAGAAATCTTCATAAACCGCAAGAACACTCAATCTTGGAGTCGACGCTCACCGTGGTGAAGGGAAATGACACGGAATAGTTATCAATATGTTGATTTATCGGGTTGTTTTCGAGAAATCTTCAAAAACCGCAAGAAGACCCAATTTCTGTTCACATCACCCAATCTTGGAGTCAACGCTCACTGCGTTCAAGGAGAATGACCCGGGATAGTCATAGGATACAACCTGAGTGATTTAAACTAGTGAACATTTACCATTAATTGTTTTCGAATCATATACCCAGCAGCTGTTCGATATTGAATTTGACTGAATTTAAAATAATTTGAAGTAAACGAAGAGAATTAAAGAATATTCAATTTCAGGTAATAATAATAAGATATACGACGGATCCATCCAAATTAAGGTTTTTGTTTTCATTGTCAAGAAATACAATATCTTCTATGATTTAAATCAGTAAATGCATATCTTTAATGTAAGAGAGGTTACAAATTCTAGTATTTGCTCATATCATAATAATAATTTCAAAATTTTCCGAAACCATTGCCTTTCCCGAAAACGAGAAAATTTATCATGAAATCGAAATATAAAAGTTAATAACTGTAATACTTCCGTTTTCCAGTAATCAACCGGAAGCTATGACTATTAACAATGCCTGAAAATGTTGATCAACCGACATATACAATTCTTCAGATTTCTTTACAGTTAACTTAATAATGATTCTTGACGCAGGTATGAATTATATATAAATTCTCGATAAATAGGTCACACTAACACATATGCTTATTATTTTCGTCTTTACGTACGTTTCGGTTTCACGGTCATCATCAGAAGACGTATCAATGTTAATACGGGATTTCTTAAGACTAAATTGTATCAAGCAAAAAGCGTCCTTATAGCACCAATTTCAATTAAATATGTCCACGTCGCCGAAACGAACAAAAACACGATTGATTGAAATTGTAACACAGAAATGTTTCAAGTATATGAATATGTATCAAGAATCCACTGCTTAGCAGTTTTCTTATGAAATTCGAAGTCATTTCAAGCAATGTTTGAATACGACTGAAGCAAAAATTATAACGCTCAAGTATCCACTTTCGAACCAGATGGTAAAGATTTATGAGGTAATATAAAAAGGTTGTCAGACCTAACTAGAATTATTGCTATTTCAGCATTCTATCCAAAGTATACTTTTAATATTATAAAGACACATATAGGAATTTGCAAGGGTTTTAATTAAATAAATTAGTGTAAGTCTTATAATGATTAAACGTCTGCTCTGGGATTTGCTGACTTGGAGTCAAGTTTTATGTGAATCATCTGCAGAATAGATCTTTTGAAATGGTTGGTTTCTTTAGTTAAAATAGATATTAGATATTAAAAATTCGGGCGCCAGTGTATTTTAACCAACTAATGAATTCGTATATAACTAGGGGATGCAAATACTCAAGTCACCAGGTTAAATTACCCTGAAAGAAAGAAAATAAAAGACTCGTACCCAGAATGATTGAAATTTACTTGACACACTAATATTGATACGATTTTTAACAGGTCTTATACTAATGAGGTATGAAGCGAATGATAAAAATATATGGGTGAAATTAGTTACTTTAAATCATTTAAACAAGTGAACAGTTGATTGAATTTACATAATATACAATCCTCAATGATTATTAAAAATTGTTACACAAACCACAATCGTTAATTTGACCTGGTGAGAGTTAATGTTATTAAAAATTGTTACACAAAACACAATCGATAATCTGACCTGGTGAAAGTTGATGTTCTATTTGCTTGGTGATGATTAATTATTTCTACTCCACGTAGGGGTCCCTGCCACAATTATGATACCGTTTCCACGATTGTACAGCACAGATAAATCAGCGACTCCTAGTGATCTTTCCACAGTAGATGCTAGCCAATCCCTCAACACACTTCTTGTTGAATTTCCACAACATAAACACAAAATAAGAGGAAAAAGAATCAAAAGGTAGAAGTGGAAGTAGAACCCTGAAATCACGAAATGTTCAAACTCTATTGTTCTGTTGTCGTCCGCAGACCGACATGAACAAAATACATAACAAATGCTAACAAATTAGGACTAGCCTATGTTTCATCAGATTTCACCTATGAAGGCAAATCAGTTCCTGAAGTCAGTAAATAAATCAAATGGAATTACAAGATATTTACCTCTATCACGATAGGGTTTTTTCCTTCTAATATTACAAATTTATTTCCGTTCACAATCAGATTCGTCGAAACTAGGTTTAGATCCCCTAAGGCACATTATTTACCCACTTAATTCCAAATATTCCAATCCAAATCGGTAAATGATGTTTTGGTTTTCAACGGGAGAAATATTCCCATAATTTGGTTCCAAACCCACGCTTGGTATCACCTCCCTGTTAAATAACCTAGCAATCGACTTCCCACTCGAACGAACTGACCAGAAGTAACATTTTCTCTTCCTTTCCGGTGTCTCACAGAACACCCTCGAAAATAAGCGGTAACTGACACCGAGCAACCAAGACCCTTAGAATATAGGTAAGGTCCATGACTTTTAGAATATACGGATCATGACTCTTAGTATATACCGAATATACGGTCTAGCATAGCTGACGTCACAGGAGTTAACCGATTGTCCTATAGCGATGGAATTTTCTTTCTAGTATTATACTTATGGCTATACATTTTACATCTGGATACGGATTGAATTTTTATAGATTCATTAATCAATCAATCCGCTTTCGATGACATTAGCTGCATTATTTTTCGCATAATACAAACATTAAATGATACAAAAGATATTGTAAGTATCAAGAAATAACAATATGTGTTATGCAAACTTGCTTCAATAAAACAAATCCGATATAAATCTGCAAACAGTCACCAACAATGAGTATATCCTAAGTGAAAGTCAATCAACGTGCAAATGATGAAGCTGAGTGGACTGAAACTGTCACAAAGGAGTCCAATAAAAAAATTAAGGAATAGAAGGAATTCTACTAGTACAACTCTCAAAAGTGATCCGAAAACAACTCTTGCCTACTGACATATTTCGGCCTTCATCCAAATACTACCACTGAGGAAACCTACTGTAAACAATGCAACAAGCGAGAAATTGAAATCCAATCAATCAAACATCTACTCCTCTTTTAAAATCACATTTCCTTTTAATTATACCGATATTATTAAAAGCTTAGAGGTATGGCCAGAAGGGGTTGCCATATATAAGTTTTTTTATAAATCGGCCACTGAATTTAACATTTCCTTAGCGAATATGAATATGATGGGTGTTCAGGAGAAAAGGTAGAGTTTCAGTATCATCAAAAAATCAAATCTATTAGGAATTGAGCTCTAGATATAGAATTGTGGTTGAATCAGTTTCCTTTAACACCAAACATTCTATGTTTTACAGCCCTTTTGTGTAATCAGGAAGAAATTGTGAAGGTTGCACTAGAGAATCACAAACTTATTTCATCATACACAAGATCAACACTTGCATACAGTGGTTCATGCGTTTTAGTAAAAATTGATGGTTCCCATAATTTTATGAAAACGATGAATTTGAATAATTTTGGTGTAGAAATGTTTGAAAATATTGCTTATTTGTATATATAGACCTCCCCAAATATTTTTGGGAGGTGTATATTAAATTCTTGATGAATACTTTTAGCTATATAAAAATTACAAAATATTTTTATGTGGAGATTTCAATATCAATCTTTAGAGTGATAGTACAAACAGCTGGTTATTTGTAGATCTACTCACAACAGCATATTCATGAACCTACTATAGGACACTTCTTGTCAATATATTTACAAACGTAAACGATAAAAACTGTATAACTAATGTTTTTTCTACGGCTCTTTCTGATCACAGATTGTGCCATGTATAAATTAGAGTTCAGAAGTGTAACTCCGCCACCCAGATTATTCAGAACTATTTAGTTATAGTTATCATAATCACAAACAAAAAACTTTTAAAATGGAGTAACTCATGAGTTGAAATTTATAAGTTTTGATGCAAATCGTGGTTATGATGCTTTCATTGATATATTCCTCATGAATCTAATTTTCTTAACAAAAAAATAGAAATTAGGCATCCCAAGAAAAAAAACTTGAATCAATAATGAAGTGAAAACTTTCAGTCTTAGAAACCTAAAACTTAAAACAAAAAGATGATGAATATGCATTAATATGTAAGAAACTAAAAAAGCAGCTAATAACTTGATTAAGTTTAATAACTGTACCTACATTTTTTAGTCATTGCCCACAATTAAATTGTAACGTAAAGAATTTAATGAAATACTATGGTAATATTTATTTTTTTCCCATCTGCGAACAACTAAACTATTTGAAAATATCATTTACAGCAGAATAATATCTTCCTTGGATGCACATCAAACCTTGTCTGACACGCAAAACGGGCTCTGGAACGGAAAGTCAACCACACATGCATTATATCAAACTTTGCGTTCAATAATAAATTCTCTACATGAAAAGCACTCAACATTACTACTTTGTTTAGATCTCAGCAAACCTTTCGATAGTACTGACCACGAAAACGAACAAAATGGAAATGTACGGATTAAGAGGGGTTGCTATTGATTATATGAAATCGTATTTGTCAAATCGGTGGCAATATGTTGTCAGTAGAAAAATAGAGGTGCAAAACTAAGATGATTTAGAATGATCCAGGTCTTTGACCCATTGATGTACATGTTATATGCAAAACACTTACCTGACTCTTGAAATGAAGATGTGGTTCAATTTCTTGATGATTCTACAATTAATTCAACATCAGCAGAACGGTGGCTCACCCAAAATAATCTAAACATAATTGAGAAAAAACTCGATTTATAAAAATTAATCTTACCAGTTCCACAGACACTCTTCTATTCGTTAATAACTGTGCTTTCCTTGGTGTAGCAATAGATTCTAAGTTAACTGGGGAGCGCAAGTAGCAAAGTCACTATCCTGATATTGCTTTGCCTTCAAAGCTATTTCATACTTGTTAGTAAAGGCGATCTTAATGGCATATCGTGCTTGGATACAGTCCACACAAAAATATGGAATAGTTTTTGGGTGTCAGAAGCATTCTTAGGCTAAGCCTTGGGGAAAGTTGTAAGTCACACTTTGTCAAGAACAAAATAATATTGTCTGTATATATATGAAGCAAAATTAATTGTGTCTTGAAATAAGAAACTGTTTGAAGGAACTTTCTAGCTGACGAAAATTATGAAAATACTTATAAAACAAACAAAATGAACTAATGTTGAATACAATAAGATCCCAAATGAATTAAAAGAATTATCTAGCATTAAGTTAAAATTTTAACATTCAAAAGGCTTATTATTCGCTCAGTGAAAACTTGCAACACACTACACACTATCCGAGATTCTATGGCATATGCGTTTTTAAGTCCTATTCATTTATTATTTTACTTTAAACGATTGTGTTATTACGTTTATATTTACTTTTATGTTATAGTCATTCAATAATATTCATACTTTCATTGAAGCATATAAGTTTATTATTATTCCAAATTATCACGTGTTCTACGCCCCCAATATTAGGGTAACAAATAATGAATGTCATTACAATATTCGGAAATTATAGCTATTGTCGATGTGATGATTTTTTTCCCTCCAGGAGAAGTTTTATTCCTTTTTGAAATATTGCAATGGGAACTGTATAGGTATAGGGTTAATACAGTGTTGGTGGTGTACCGAAAAAACTGCTGAACCTTTAGGATTAAAAGAAGCGGAATTGTATGCGGGTGGTGATATTTTGGCACGGAAATATGCTGGCATATGAAAATCGAGATCGCATTGAGTAACGTGGATGACTCCATTAATTAAAATATCAAAAGATATGTTTCCTGTTACTGAGTGTATAAATGCTATGTCGTCGTCTACTTCGGTAGAATCCGCAGCTGTAGTTGGTTCAGTTCCAGCATCAGCGGAAATAATAATTGTAGTATGGTTTTTTATAGATATGATTATAAAACAGTTTTCGAATGTCAGCAACGATACTAATTTCTAAACGTTAATAACTTATAAAGATAGATTTCCAAAAGTAATGCACTATTTCAATAAATTGGTGTTTACAAATTAGTAACAGATGAAATATATTACATAAGTTTGTATTTGTAATTTGAATCATTTTTCAAATAGCCTCCTCTTCCTCTTCAGAATAATGTTAAACAGTGATCAAATAAAATTTGTTATCTAATTTACAATACATCAATTTGTTATCCCTTCAAATCTACAACCAAGCACTCTATTTTAAAATGATATCATCTTAAAAACTATACACTCATCTCTATCAAAAATACCGTTTAACAAGAACAGCCATGTATCTACTTGGTTTCATGAAGCCATCATTCTACACCTTATATCCAGATGATAAGGACCTAAAGTAACGATATTGCTCTGTACATTTTGTCATGAAATAAATGATATACAGCTTTGAGCAACAAAATTGCCCCCAAATTTCATTCAACCTTTGCTCCCCAAATAGATATGTGTGAAAACCTGTCGTTTCCTAATATTGAGAAAGATTTAAACATCTTTTATCAGAATGCTACTTGCTGTCCTATTCTGTTCTGATTGTTGATCTTCCAGACTCAGATTCTCCCCAAATGCAATAAATATGGTGCAATGAATTACAAAACTTCTCATTCACGTTCTCCTAGTCAGTTACATGATAATCTCCCAAATCCCAGACAACTTGATAAAAAGCAATAAATATCGAAAATAAAAAATAACTGCATGCACCATTTTATTAAATTATCTACAGAAAAAACTGTCCACCGACTCATACAGCGGGAAAATTTGATATGGTTCTGAATCTGATAAGTAAACGCTGATATTAAAGAACAAATCTTTACCTGGAATTGATGTACACTACACACATAACCTTCGGCGATCTAAGGATCAGGTACATATTGACGATTAAGTGGCGTAATACATAATATCAGGTTAAGTAACTCTAAGTTAATAATAATAAGGGTATTCATCCAAAACATTCGTTGTAACAACAATAAGGTTAGTTAATGTAAAAGTATTATAAAATGTGATAGAATAATTTCGTTAAGATTGTACAAATACTGTTCAATTGAGTCTTTGATGTCTTTTATTCAAACATTTTATCATTTGAATTTTTCCGTTTCTTTTCGGTAGGGATTATATATTTTTCTTACGAGATGTTAATATTTTTTTGGTATTGAGTTAAAGTAGGTTGTTAAATTCTACGAAAATGTTTGTTCCGTGTTTCGTATTTATGAGATACCTTTATTTCCAATAAAGTATGTTTTGTGAAGAATGGTGCACATACTCAGATATTATATTGTGGCAAAAGTGGATATTCTCATAATAATAGAATAAGGTCTCACTTAAGATACACAATACACAATGAAATACCTAAAATACCCTTATATCCACTGAAGTTTTGTTTGAACATGTAACGCAACCGTTATTTTTGCCGGATAAGAATTATTGTTAGTTACAAGCTCAATCGACCAGACTGAACTAAAGGAACACGTGCAATTTCCTTGCCTAATAAACATAAAATTATGTAAGCTAACATATAATTTCCAATTTCAATGTAGGCTTGAGCTATTTTAGACTCATTCTGCTATACGGAACTTTCAAATCATCATAATTCTCATCGTTTATACCCCAAACGATATTTTTAAGAAAATTACAACTTTAAATACAACAACTATTACAAGTTCGATTTTCACAAGTTTATTAAGAATGAGACTATAGTTTCGCTACCACCGTAGCTTCTTCAAACGTATTACAAAGTACTAACAAATAACATAATAGCTAAGCTAATATATACTTTAAGTCTTATCACAGGTCAGATAGTTATTGGGAATTTTACCTAATTGGGTTTACCCCATTGAGGGATTACACTGGTTGTAAGCGGAAGATCTAATTATACAAGTTCAAGAAGGGTGAATTATTAAGTGTTTGTTGGTCATTTGATAGGATTTCCGAATTCTTATATTTATTGATTTCAAGTGATTCAAGTAGATTTAATTTTTAACTTTTGTTGTGAGTATGTAAAATCTCGAAATTATTAAGTTGTGGTTTTCCATAATTAAGTGATCAGCAAAAGCTGAGTCTGATTTATTGTTAATGAAGCTACTCCTATGCTCTTTGATCCTTTTCTTGAAGGTCCTTCCTGTCTGGCCAATGTATATCATAGGGCAAGACCCACATGTTAGCTTGTACACACCACATTTGTCATCCTTAGATGATGCATCTTTATTATTTCTAATGAATTTGGATGAATTATTCTGCGTTTAATACGTTGAGTGGATGTCTAATTTGTTAAGGAAATCAGAAATTTTACTGACTGGTGGCCTCATATTTGTTACGCTAACATGAGGATAGTTTGGTTTTATTGTGGGTAAAGTTGAATTGATCGCTAACTTGTATCGTTTTTTAACTATGATCTGATCTATTAAATCGGGAGAGTTATTATTTGGAGCGATTTGTTTAATAACATTCAGCTCCTTATCAAAATTATCTTTTGACATTGGTACGTTGAGAAGTCTGTGTATGAAACTATTGTAAGCTGCTATATTATGTTTAAATGGATGATTTGAAGTATTGTGAATTGTCAAGTCAGTATATGTGTGTTTCCGAAATATTGAAAAGCCTAATTTGTTATTAATTTTCATGATTTTTGAATCCAAAAAATTAATGACATTTTCTCCTTCCATTTCGATAGTGAACTTAATATTTAGGTGAATTGTGTTTATGTATTCTAGGAAAAGTATTCAATTGTCTGGTAGCTCCAGTGAAAGATGTTATTATGTCGTCAACATACCTATACCAAAAAATGAAATTCTTCTTATAGGAGCGCTTATGTATTTTGGTTTCCAAATTATCCATGAATGTTTCTACCAATAAGGGGCTCAACGTTAAACCACTTTTAGACAATTATATATTGTTATCAAACTGGAAATAATTCTGTTTCAAACAAATCTCAAGCAAATTGGTTATCTCTTGTTTAATACAAGGAGATTAACTCTTAAATTCAAAGTGTCTGACGGGGTATATAGGGAAAAGGCTCTGGACATCGAATGAAAGTAATTTTGCATTATCTGGAACCACAATATTCTGAATTTTATTGATTAACTCATAAGAGTTTCTGATACTATACTATGAGAAAATGTAGTGTTTGTTGTACCTAATTGTTTTTATAAGTTTCTCCGATATCTTGACTGATGGGGCTGTTATGAATGATACTATAGGCTTGATGGGATTATTTTCTTTATGAATTTTAATAAAAGAATATAATTTTGGTGGTGGTAGATTCATGAGGGTTAACAAACTGTTTCTCTTTTTGACTAAAAAGACCAACGGTATGTACCAAAGATTCTTTGATTTCCCTCTGATACTTGTCTGTTGGATCTGATTTTAACTTTTCATAATTACCGGAGTCACATTTCTCTAGAACACAATATAATTTAATTAATATATGGTATCGTACTAGAGCAGTTATTTCCCTTAGTTTTCTAATGATATATCTCAGAAATCATATCCTGGTATTTTATCCAGTTATACTTTCTTTACATAAATACCAAATAACATAACAAGACAAAAGCAGTTATCTAACTGTTTATTAACTCTTCATTACTTAAACTATGGAAAACAGATTATTAGTCGAAGAAAGTTATGTTTCTCATCTTAACAAAATATGGAAGGCTTTGAGGAACATAAGGAGCACTCTGTCTTTTTATATAATATTTATTCGAATGGTTACGAAATAATCAGTGCGAGAATTAGAATTATTAATGGTTTGTAGACACAATTCCTACAATAACGAATAATTAGTTCAGTTTTGATTTCTTATTCATCATTATTTTAAATTGCAACTTGTATAATAAAATGGAAATCTGAAAATCACATAAATTTCAGGAATAAAATTTTGAGTAATAAATGCGCCTAATCTACATATAAGATGAAAATGAAGGCGATAATGCTATAAATAATTGCAATTTGCGTCGTAATTCTTGTTGTTGAAAAACACGGTCTAGATCCGAGTATAAGCTTCCAGATGTAGGGATATAACGGAGTCGCAGATATAAGCCATGTATATAACGGTGTTAGATCAAAAAATTTTCTAAAACATCCGAATGTTATATTATGTATTTTTCTGTCTTGATTATATCCAATTGATTATATCCAATGAGTATCAGAATTGTAATTGTTACGATAATTGAAGTGGGTATATGCTTTTTGGGAATAATATTCAAAGGTATAGATATTATTCTCGACAAAAAACCGAGAGTTTGTTCTATAATAAACACAATGTCGCGATTGTGTAATTTTCGTTAAGATTTCACTACAACGATGTGTTGCAACCACATCCAAAACTGTGTATTATTAGTATTACATATAAGCCAAATGAAAAAAATTTGATAATGGAATTGAGAAAACGCCTTGAAATAAACTGTCTTTTAAGTAGGTATTTCTAGAACTCGTTATTTTGGAAACTGTTGACCCTCCCTCCAAAGCTCTTCAAGCACAATCAATGTTCTACTTGAGCAAAGCTGCTTCAACACTCCAAGGAGATACTTGAATAGGCACATCAAATGGCAAAGATGTGGTCTATTCCCCCAGATTTTAGAAATAAGAAAAGCAGACGCGTGAAAAAACATTTCAAAGAAATTTCAAATGACTAAAGTCTATGAGATACAATGACGTACTTCAAAGTAAATGCAGTTTTTTAACCAATAATATTTTCATAGATCAAATTTGAGACAAAAAAAACTGCATCGGATGATAAATTACGCCGACTTTGTCTTCCGCTAATTGATAAATAAAACCAAAATTTATTGCAGAGTTAAGTTAACGAATTATAAGTATGTATTGTATTTATATTATTTGTTGCAATATCAGTGACCTCAGCTTCAACAGAAGGGTCGTTTTCCAAATCGAAACTAATTAAACACTACTTTCTCAAAATTGATTAGGCAGCTTACTGATACTCTTGATTGGAAATGTAGTTGCCCAAAAGTTAGAAGTCGGCAAAGGCGAGAAACATAGATTCCTATTAATAATTATTGACAATTACCATTACTTCCAAACAGTTCTTTAATTTCTGTTAATGTAATATATTATCATAATATCATTATTTTTCTCAAATAATCATAATAAACAATATCTATATGTTATAATACAATCCTATAAGGCATTTTTTATCATTACAAACACCGGGCCCCACAAGTGACTTCGCACTCGGCCGCCTTGACTGCTTGTTACGCCCCTTTATATGCAGATAAACTAACGACGTTGAAGCATTTAGAGACTAACATTGTGCATGTTATTGGCGAAATCAGGCAACCAATGTTCGGAAAGTGGTCGAAAATTGGATAAAGCCAAGAAAATGTCACATTACCAAAGGCGATGGATTCCAATTTTGATGGAATTTGTTGAGCAGGATGATGTGTATGATGTACGAAATCACGCTCTTCGTTTGACGCTAAGGTATTGGACAAAAACTGTTTGAAGTTAGAAAACAGTAAACACTTGTTAAAGTAAAAATCAAAATTTTTGCTCCGGTTCTTGGGATCAAATAAGCTTTTCTTCTCGTTATTATTTCGAAGAAACGCATCCCTTCCGAGTTACAGCCCTTTGATAAAAAATATGTCAAATTTGAAAAAAATGGTACTTTGTCATGTCAAAATCTACGTTTTTGGCTGTACTAGTTCCTCCCAAAAATCAATATTTTTCGAATTTCTCAAGAAAAACTGAACTCACGTTTTGTTTGAAGGGGAATGGAGAGCTAGGAAGGACTTTTTTGATAAATCCAAAAAATTGGAGCCTATAGATAAGACCTAACTATATATTTTTTGTTCATTATCATTTTCTCAAAATGCATATTTTCCGAGATGTGGGAGATTTTTCTGCGACGGTCTGAAATCGGTTCGTGCTGGCGTCTCCTAAAATGGGTAAAATGGAGAAACTCGGGTTCTATTGATCTTATTGCAATGAAATTCAATATTCAGGAGTTTTTTGGGTCGCTTATTATGAGTCCGTCAATAGAAATCCCTAATCCAGAAAGGCGGACCCAAAATGGCGACATGGCCACCATGTCGTTAAAATAACTTTTAACCATTCTGCAATTTAGTCACTCTGAGTTAAGGAACTTTAATGGCGGATTCATAATTTGCAACCCAAATGATAAATCTTATTGAAATTGATAAAATGCGAGTCACTTTAATTTTACTCATTTAAAAAAACCTAATTTAGATTGAGCGGGAAATCTCCCATATCTCGGAAAATATGCAGATTAGGAAAACTTATGTCCAATGAAAAAATATTTATTTTATGTTCATTGTAACATGACAAACAACTATCAAGAATAAAAGTAGATACTTTTTTTTTAAATTGACCATCTTTCGTTTTTAACATCATTTTTCAAACGGTTTTAACTCGAAAGATTAATTTTTTTTGATTTTTCATAGAAATTACAGTAGTAAAAAAGTATTCTGATCCCGAAACCCCGAAAAATGCACATATTATCCTAAATACCATATGAATCTACAACAAGTTCCATCGAATTCTGAATAGGTAGTAAAAAAAAACCATTTACACTATTATGGTCTAAAAATCGATGGTAGGAGCCATTACTTTATGGTAATTTATCTTCATGATTAAATGAAAGAACAATTACTGTGTTTTTATACCACTTTTAAAAATAACATGAAAACGTTACTATAGTTTCAACAGCAAAGTGGCATTATCAAACAGATACAAAATTATTAAGTAAACAATACATAAATTTCAAGTATAAATGGGAAGTAAAGTACAATAAGGTTTTTATGAGATTACAATTGAGAGTGAGCGATCATAGGAAATTCCGAAATAGGCAGATCCCGGGGAATTGCAATGTGAATTAAGAAACAGTTTTAGCATCAGGGTAATTATTATTTAATATTTTTAGAATGTTTTGAAAGACAAAGGAAAAGATCACTTTGGTATAGGTCTGACTGATAATTTAGGATACTTTTATGGAATTTTTTGACACCTTTATGAATCTCCATTGGTTCTAATTTATTTAATTTGAAACCTTTGGTTTTACCTATATAAAAGTTATCACAGTCTGGGCAAATTAGTTTATAAAGTCCAGGTTTACTTCATTTATTGCTTTTGTCTTTATCATCATATGATAAGATGGTATAGTTTAGTTTGTGCTTTGAAACTACAATCGTATTGGAAATGTTCTATGTATCAATGATACAGAGAGTATTGTCAGAAGAACACAACACTATTGAATTGGACACAATAAAATAAATAGCTAACAATAATAGTTTTTCGGTAGGTTAGCTCAAACAGAATTAATTAACCACAAACAAAAATATTAAACTATTACAATATTTACTCGTACATAAAACACATTGATGTATCGAAACATTTCTCTTGTGAATTTTGTGCCGTAAGCGAAAACAGTCTAACATTTTATCACACCGTAATCCAAAAATCAGTTTCAAACTACAAACTTAACTCTGCCATCTTATATATCATGATAAAGACAAAACCAATAAAAAATATAGTAACCCTGGAATCTATAAACTAATTTGCCCAAACTGTGATAACTTTTGTATAGGTAGAACGTAGTTTTAAACTTATATACCAATAACATTCTCGTTCTTTTAGACTTTACAAAACAGACTCAACCTTTGCTAACCATTTTTTACAGGTCACACCCTTCTTAATTCAGATAATCTAAGCATTTTACTTAATCAAACAAAGGTTTCAAATTATTAGAATCAATAGATTTATACAGGTGTCGAAAACTCCTATAAGAAGAACTGTTCATTGTTTACTTCTAATTTTGTATCTGGTTGATAATGACACTTTCCTCCATCCATGAATAAGTTTTATCTAATTCGATATCCATAGCAGTATTAGTCAAAAACGTAGTTTATCAAAAAACTAAGTGAATTAACTTCATGTCAAAATAGCAGAACACAAATTCGGTTTGCTGACGGAAGTGGATACTGATCAATTTCATAGAAGTATATAATATAGTTCAAGAAAATTTTCATGTAGAAATTGTACTTTATAATAAAGAATACACAAGGTCATAAATCAAATAAATAGTAGATAAGTATAAACTTGACAGCGGTTTCAAATTATTCTCGATATGGAATAATGTAATAGAATTAAGCTTCATTTTTAGATCAAGGATACCAAATTGAATTCAATCAACACATAACCAGAGAATGTTCGTAATGGTCTATTATATTCATAGAATAGAATAGCTTTGTTGTGCTCAAATTATAAAATCTTTACACATGTCGCAATATTATTGAAAACACATTAATAAAATGTATTACTGTACAGTCCTTAAGACGAGATAAACAAGACATTCATAATTGTTGAATTAGAATATGAGTAACAAACTATAAAAGAGTTAGTAGCACTGTGGATACACTAACTATGAATAAGAAACAATCACACTTTTCCATTAAAAATACTGTTAAAATACTTAGGACCCTTCAGTTACCCACTGCCCACCATCAGAGTGAACGGTTCGCTCTGATGATGGCTACTTGGTAGCTGAAAGGTACTGAGGACTTTAAAACTATTTTTAGTGGATAAGGGTGATTGTTTCTTATTTATAGTGTTATAGTGTATCCATAATGCTAACTCTTTTATAGTTTATTACTTACATTTGTCTTGATTATCTCATCTTAAGGACTGTACAGAAGGAAATTTTAGTTATTGCGTTTCCAAATAATATAGCGACATGTGTGATAGATATAACATAATAGAAACAACTCATGCTTCAAATGGAGATTTTGTAGATCATTAATACATTTGAGGAGCAAGTTATATAGTTTGAATACATGAACTTACAACCAATACTAGTTTTCTCGAATCTGTATTGTAGCAGATATATTATATATTTAACACAAAAAAATGCTTCTACCGGGATATCAAAAATTATCTTAGTCAAGGGTGGTTGTGGAATCTAAAACGTGTGTCTTACTTTACGTTTGAAATAATTGTCGCTGTCACACTGACATCATCAATAACCTACAAATTTTATACCTATTTATTTCAGTTGTAAAACGATAATGAACTACAAATTAAAAATTATCTTGGTCATGGGTGGTTGTGGAATGTAAAACGAAATGTTAACTTTGAACCTTTTACAAGGTCGCAATAGCCACAAACGGGGTCGAAAACTGTTTTAAATTGATTAATTTTCGATAAATCGAATGACGTTCACGTGAGGAGCGCGTAGTTCGCGAGTTAGAAAAGTGCAAATCTTCGGAACATAGAACGTCTTTACGAGGACTTTTCGCATGCGGTTTACGCTCCATGTCGTTAGTTTATGAACGGGGCCAACTAAATAGCATAGTCTCGGGCCCCAAAATGTCGATTAAATAAGAAAATTCAATTAAAATAGAAACAGATACTCCCAGGTCTCATTCGTATAAAATTGCGAAATGTCTCACTTTTAGAAACTTCAAATTAATTAATTTGACACAAGTTTTGATAACGTAAAGTGAGACACTTGTTTTAGATTCCACAACCACCCTTGATCAAGATAATTTTGATATCCCGGTACATAGGGAATATCAAAGATTGTTTCCAGATAGAAGAACAACTACTTGTATGACAATATTAGATACAGTACAGCAAATAAAAAATTAAAACCATTTTAAATAAAATAATTGTATCATATCGAATTTTTCTTGTTCAGAATAGCCCATTTCACACCGATTCATCGATAAGATTCGACAAAACTTATATTTGATAGGTAAACAACAAAAAATTCTGATGAAGAAAAAATATAATACTTTTGTATTTACCATTTTTTTTAAGTTTTCAGAGAACCCACCTGCAGGTGGGGTACAAAGGCATACGGGAAAACCTGTATATAATCATTGGTAGCATAGTTGGCTAAGTTGCATAAGCCATGTATAATATATAGCGATGGCAGTGTTAGAATACCCAAGCTCAATAAATTCTTGCCGACAGTTCGTTCTTTAGCCAAATCTGCCAGAAATCCTCAAAGCTCGTGGATGTAATGCAAATATTATTTTAGCTGTTGTAGCGAGGCCCCATACTAGTAATGCGTAGCTTGCATCAGAGAATGAAATGCTGAAGGTGATATATCAATAGTTTTGGTATTTACATAGTGTTAAATCATTTTAATTTTCGGAAGTTGGAGACAAACTCAAATTTACACAAAACTTGTAACATTGAATTTAGAATTAATGCTGACAATTGTTTTACCACACTTGGACATCGTCACAGCTAGAAATTATCAACTGAAGCAAAATCTAAAATTATGAATGATAACTCCTAGCTTTGAGAATGTCACACAGTGTGCTGAAACAATTTGTCAGCATCGATTCTAATATAACCGTTTTTTAAAGAGTTTTGTGTAAAAGCGAATTTGTGTTTAATTCTCCAACTTCCGAAAGTTAAAATGCTGTTGATAAAGTTTGTTGAGACCATATTTCAAAATGCGTGATAAATATGTGTTTGACATTGATACGACCCTCTCTAGCAGTTGATTTGTATGTAATTCCTGTGTTACTTTGGAATCTTTCAAAACGTCAAAGAGTTTTACCCGAGGAGTATTATTGATTATTGTTCCTACATATCATCATGTATCCCCTACACTAAGCGATATCGAATTCATATTCATAAATAGTTATTTCACTTTTCAACCTGATCCATGATGTATGTGTCATGTGTCGATATATATAATTATATATGAAATTCTCAGGAAATATTACTGAATAGTGAATTCTTGTTATACTTTATACTTGAAATATTGATGTGGTACCATTTCGATCATTCGTGGTTCTGTTCGTTTTGGCGACGTGGGCATTTTTAATTTAAATTGGTGCGATATGGACGCTTTGTGCTAATATAATTAGTTTTAAGAAATTCCGTTTTGAACATAATAAGTCTTCTGATGATGGTCGTGAGACCGAAACGTACATAAAGACGAGAATATAAAACAAAGTGTTAATGTGACCTATTTCCCGAGAATTTTATATATAATTCATAATGGTTCAAGAATCTTTATTATATTGTCGATATATCAAATATTGTGTGTGATTATCTAAAACTTACTTCAGCTTCCAACCTCAAATCTACGTTCCGCTTGATTTACAAGTTTAGCAACCGATTGTTTATTTACGGAAGTCCTAACCTTGCACGTCGAAAGGGTATGAGCAAGTATACCGGTTTGATACAGTTAGGAATCACACAAAAGAGGATTGTTTATTATACGATCATGGAGGTGCACCATGTGAATTAGGTCGCCACAGTTTCGAATCCGAATCTAATTGCATTAGTTCCTGTTCTATATCGGACAATTAAACAATTGTGGTTATCATTGTGTTAAATAATGGTGTGGGTGCCATTTGGACGGATTATTGAAGTTTATAGACTTGGCTGACGTCCCCAGACTAATTATAAACACGGTTGAGTCACTTCAGAGGGGTTTAGATATAAATAACTGCAACTATTTCTCATAAAGATGAAACCGTGTCATCGTTTTCATTGACTAAAAGATGAAAATGTTTTTCGTTGGCCTTCGACATATTGCAGATTTCATAATCAAATAAATATGAATAGAGTTCCTTAAGCACCGATCATCTGCAGGAACAAGATAATTCTATTTTAATTATATGATATCAAGTTTCCACAATGAAATTTCAACTGAAATAAAAGTCTGAAAAATAGATTCAATCGAGACCAGTTCACACCCATGTGGCGATGTTTCTTGTGTCTTTTATTCAGCTTAACATACGATTGAAATCAATTTAAGGAAGTTAAAGTCAATAATTGAGCGGCTACTGACTAGAAATCAATTTAATTCACAGGGGTACTAGAGAGCTATAGAGACATAATGTTTGTCCAACAAAGTAGATTCGTCATTGCATGTGATACCTCAATGGAAGGCCTTAATGTGAAATAATGATAAGCCACATAAGGTAAATTGTTGGGAAAACGAATTTGAAGTTTTTAAAAAATATTAAAAATCAATCGGAAATTTTTGGTTAATTAATGTTATATACTTTGCTAAGACTAGTACTGGTATTCAAATTCTGCTATTCCTCGGAATAAAAAAAAATGAAATGTGTGCAGAAAAAAACATTTCATTAAAAAAATGAGGCTTGTTACATTATTGTTTTAAAACAAAACATTGAAAACTTAAAAACCAGGCTAAAAGGGACTTCCATCACTCAACTATTTCGAATTCGTCAGCGCCTTCAGTTTCAGGGTTTTCATTAGATGAGCATTGTAAGGAAGAAAAAAATTCATGAACAGGAGGCACATAAGATAGTAATGATTTGACATTATCTAGTTTCTTTTTTGATATTTTTATTGGTTCCAAGTATTTTGGGCATAATTCAGAAAGCAATGTCTGGGTGGGACGTCCTTTTTTAGTAATAGAGACTGTTTTGTAGTTGTCATTGACGGCATATTTCACGTAAATTACTTTACTGTTATCAGATTTAAAATGAAAGGAAAATGCACTACAGAAATTAAGGTTTTCGTTGTCTTCCGTACGCAGATTTTTTTTGATGTTAGTTAGGATGGGTTGGAAATTCAGGAAATCACTTTGATTCATAATAGTCAAGTTAAAGGGCTGTTTTATATTCGATTCTCTTATAACTTGGTGCCAATCACTTGGGGAGTAGATAAGTGGGGCATACTTTCTGTGGCGCTTTTCGATGAGAGCAAAATCTCTGTCCGAAGGCAGATGCGTATGCCCAGTGACAAGGAAGTGATGTGTAATACTCTTGAATTTCTTTTCCTCAACAAGTTGCAACCACAGAGGCATAACTAGCCAGTTTTTATTTTGTCCTGGACAGTTGTCCATAAAAATAACCAAATCTTCAACACCAGATTTTTTAGACACAAATTTTAGAACAACGGAAGCCACTTCATCATTGCCTCTTTTTGCTACGTCCTCCGTCCATACAAACATATGCCCCTTGCCTTCAGTACAATCATGTACTCCAAGATTGTACATCCATACCTTTCTACAATAGAACGCTTGTTGTTAGCTTTGGAATAGGCAGGGCCTGTTGCAAATCAAACGAAATCACGCATCTTTTGTTACTGTTTTTAGAATAATCTGTTTCTTCTTTGAGACGATCTTGCAAAGCTTTTGCTTTGGCTTTATGTAAATTGAGTTCTGCTCTCAATCTTGTCGCTTCAGGTTCATTATTTGCTAACTTTGCAGTTTCTATTTTGATAGTAACCTCGTCACATATTTTACATGTGTCAGATTTGGGTAACTTGAAACCAATGTTGTACTTTGTGGAAAAAATAATCCTATTTGTATGTTCTAAATCTGGTTCGATGCCCTTTTCTTGACACCAAGGCACATATTTTTCTTTGTAAAGTCTCGATATACTCATGTCGCAATCTAGATACACTTTACTCATATTTTGGTTCCGGCTGTGGTGACTCTGATATTTAGGGATCGATTCTATGTGGTCCTGGACGCTTTGTCTCTGATGGTCCTTTATTTCATTTGGTCTATTTTGATGTTTCCCACCATTGTCTTTTTCAGGAACTGCCATAATCTTTTTGGAAACAATATTATTCAATCTACCCTTTGATGTTTGCAAACCATGAATATTCAAAAACTCTTTTTTGCAGACACATATTTTTATTCCATTAATGTTAACCGAATAGATTGCATTTGACAATCTGCTAGACTGCTGCCGCTTCTGTTTTTTTGGGTAAGATCTCTTCTTGTTAACGATTTCAATACAACCAACAACTAGTTTGGAGCTCCCAAGAACCCAAATCCTAGAACTTATTGAAAATCTCGTTTTCGGAGCCCCCCAGCTTTTCTCTGCAATTTTTCTTACATCCACAAGGTGGCACAAGTTCTCGAGCGCCAACCTTTTTCTTTGTCTTGTCGCTAACATATTCTTGCCCAAGATTCCTTCTACATTTTCTTTTTTGTCTGGAATAACATTCTACATTCTCTTGTCTCCACCTGCTTTTGGGAGTTCGTTTAGGGGAATTAGGTTTAGGTCTTTTTGTCGTAGTTGGCCCCTCACTATCTTCACTTGCCACATCATTTACATCAGACTCCTAGAATATAAATGCAATAGTATAACAAGCTACTCATTTTTTACATTAGAATGCTCAAGTGCAAAACTGTGACAAGCCACATTATTTAAAGCTCACCTGCTGATTATTAGGTTGATTTTCATTGTCACTAGGACTATAGTCCTTATCGAGATCACTGTCATCTACGGGTGATTCAACATCATCACTAAAACTGCTCATTTTTGAACTTTATAGCAAAACACTACAGCACGAACTAATCGGTATCCGCCATATTCTGTGGCTTGTCACTATTTAACACAAATAGTCTCTGAAAAGTAGAAAGTTGCAACAACATGATTTCTGGATTATGGCGGCATCTATTGACAAATAGCTAAGCTCTCAGTCAAGTGGCTTTTTATATTATTGCATTATTCTATTACATAGTAAAATAGATTTTGAAAAATGTGTGGCTTGTTATTGTTTCACATTAAGGCCTTCAATTATAAAATCAAGTCATCTGTCGGGAATTTTTCACTAAGCAGTATAATACAATCTGGCAAGTTACAGTGGAGGAAACGTATCCAGGGTAATTCGTCCTCGAGCTGATTTTCACCGTTTCACTATGCAATTGCCTAGACCCAACCAACACTCCACCCATAATGAATTTCAACGACTACTTCTCTATGATGGGTACTTAGGTAGAGTCGAGACTCGAAAAACCAAATCTGGGATTTCTTTTGATATTACTTTTAACTGCAAAATGAGTGCACGAAAGGAATTTCGAATTCGCGCAACTTATGTACTATACATTACCGTAAGCGCGAGCTTGCGCTTATAAATTAATACTGGAACACTCGGAAAAAGTGGGTAATATAATAGCTAGGAAGTCTCAATTTGAACCTCGAACTTGGAAAACGGTCTTCTTCACAATAATTCTCGGTTTGAAAAAAAAGTTTAATAATTTTGAGGTCATGGCCGAAAACATTAATTATGCATATCTCAAGTTCCGCTGAACCGATTTTGATAAACTTGGGCTTAAAATGAGGGTTTTCAAGAATGTATTCTTATTAACGATGTTTGGGGTCCATGAAAATTGAGTTTTAGGATAGTCAGAAAACTTCAACTGTCCATAAAATGGACAGAAACTGGTTAGAGTGGGTTTGATATATATCATTCGATAGGTATTTTTAATATGAACATTTTAGGCCAATACACGACCCTCTAAACCCCGTAGTTTCCTTTTTTTTTGAGTTTTCATTTTCTTTACCTCATCTCTCTTTTCTCTAAAACTCTAAAGAGTTTTCCCTAAAAAAGATTTCCATGGATTATCAACATGAATGATCAACTTCTGCGCTAGGTTTCATCACTCTATCATAAATTGGGACCGATAAAGGAATTGTCAAAGTTTTACTCCATATTTGACCCCGACGCCCAAAAGAGCCATCAAGTCAAGTTCATTTTGATAACATTCACAACTTTCATACTAAACTTTTTTCGATTAGGGTTTGTCTTTTCAAAATATTCGAAAAAACTCAATTTCAAAACAGTTTTTCGCAACTAGGGTGGTGCAGGGGGGATTTGGCACCCCAAAAATGTCAAGGTCTTTTTCGGTGCTCCATTATCTATATATTTCGACCCCTACCTTTTAAATGGCGGAGAAAACGTTTTTAAAACGCTGAGCGACTGGACTAAAAATAGAATTCTATTTGTTATGAATGAAAAAATTCTTGGTTGGCGCAGAATCAGGTAAACTTGTTTGCACCATAGTCAAAGTATACCAGGTCTGCCGGAGCCTCCCTTCTACTCTTTTTAAGATTTTAGTGCAATCTGATTGGTCGTTTATTTCGTTTATTTAATGTTATAGACAAGGACATAATATGATGTTGTTACGTGCCGGCAACGAGCAAGGCTGTGATTGGAGGAGCTGGGTGATGTCACCCAGCTCGAGAAACGATGGAAGGGAGGCTCCGGCAGACGTGGTATACTTTGACTAGGGTTTGCACGCCCTTGAATCAAAATATCAAAGTGTGTTCGTGAGTAGGTATGCGTGAGTGATCGTGCATGATCGTGTGCGTACGTGAGCTTTATTGTCGGGATTATTTGTCTGAAATTTTTGGTAGAGAGTATGCGAGAGTACGAGTCAAAAATTACTCACGCGCCCATCCCTACTCCATAGACGTCTTTTTTATATCTCAAAATATAATCCCTTTTATTTCATTCATGAAGAACTCTTTCACACTATGTAAATCTATAATTGTCAAAGTGACGTACGTCAAAATGACAAATGATCGATACCATAGAACAGTGGAATAAAAGGTGACACGGCTAATCGCCACTTCCTATTTTATATTTTTTTATGGATAGATTAGCTACGTATCTATGTATAACTTAGGGGGGTAAAAGTGACCAATGATGCCATTCTGTGGCATTCTTAAAGCAACGAGTTATCAACGAAGGCGCTAAATCTAAAATTATATCCTTAAATATTATAAATCAATTTGAATGTGATACAAATTGAGGGATGAGATAGACAATGGTTTGTTAGGAGTTTAGTTACAAAAGTAGGATAACGGGTGACACGTGCCAATAATCACTTCCCATCTTATACTCTTCTATGAATGCGTCAGCTACTATAATCTCTATATAACCTATACTTGTCAGTGACATTCCAAAAGTGACCACGCACGATCCGACCTTTGGCGGTGCACACGAAACTACTGCTCTTAGCTGTTCAATAGTGCGCAACTCCTCTTCCAGTGAGCAATTGTAGATATCGTTGTTCCCTCCGCTTTTCTGCTAACTCTACACATGCCATCATTAACCACACCAGCTGTTAGGATTTGTAGGGGTTGTTACTGCTTTCCTTTATGCATTTCAAGATCTCTTTTCCCTTGAATTTGTCTAGTAGGATCTTGGAATGTCTATGTTCCTAAAGAGAACTCCAGTGTTTGCTTCTGAGTTATTTGTATTCTGTTTTGAATGTTTCCTGTATAGTGTGTGACCCTATGCCTCAGAAGGGTTCCGGTCCTATTAGTGGCATTTCAGCTCCCAATTCTCGTATGTCCAGGAGCTCAGTGGAAGGTGATTCTCTTCTGCAGTCCTAAGATATTTAGTTCAGTCTTGCAGCTAATAACCATCCTTGAACTATTGATATTTTGGCCTAGCACTTTTATAGCTGCTTGACTCTAGGACATGATGGCTCTATCCTTTTTTTAGTATCCTCACTCCAGATTGAGTCGTGCAAATATCATATGCATTGACTTCCGCTTGAAAGGAACTGGTATCATTGCCCATGTCTGAATACATCGGCAGACTAACAGATCTTTCGTTACAGGGTGAACAGGTCACCGCTCTTCTTTGTTTCCAAGATGAGCTTTGGTATAATATACTGTTAACACAATCCCCAGATTTTAATCCATTGTATTATTTTACGCGTAACATCGAGCAATGAAAAATTATTACTCGTCAGCACTTACTTTGAAGTTTTCTAAATGTATTATCCAACATAAGAAACAGTTTTTTTGTAATGTCATTCGTTGTAAAAATATCGTTTTTAGAATAATAACATTACAACACCAAAGTGCCATTATCAAACAGATACAAAATTATGAAGTAAACAATAAACGGACAAGAATAAACAGGAAATATAGTACAATAGGGTTGATGAGATTAGAATTACAAGTAATGGATTATCGGAAATTCCGAAACAGGTACATCCCGGTTAACAGAGTGAATTGTGCATTAGTATAACCATTATTTATTATTCTAAGAATTATTTTAAGAAAGCTTTGAAAGAGACAAAGGAATAGATCACTTTGGTATAGGTCTAACTGACTGAGTTTTCAACTTAATCTCTAATGATTCTGATATATTTGATTTGAAACCTTTGGTTTCATTATGTAAAATTCTGAGGATCTAAACTAGAAAATGTATGAGCTGTTTGTAAAAAATTCTTGTAATATTTAGACTTAAATCTTGTTGTGTTAAGTTTTTATGATTTGAATCATAATGGGTAGGCAGCTGTATGTGTGTGTATATATTCCATGAATGAATGAATGTGAATTTGATCGGATTACTATCTTCAGGAACTAAAAAGTCGATCCAAAATGGTAAAACCGAGTAGCTTTCTTCCATTTCTGAACTGATGATGGCGGATCTCACAATGCCTAATACAATGATGGCAGGTACATTTATTCCTATGAAGTCCTCGAGATCCATGCTCGAATACGTCAATAGCCTCTTCCCGATCCATTGAAAAAACTGCTCGCAGAGAGTTGGTTTTCTATTTTGTGTATGTTTGGAATTGGGTTCCCGCCCATGCTGAAGCTACTGATATTTAAGTCGGGAGGAATTATTCCATTGTGGATAAATAGTTAACAGCACCTTAACTGATACTCATTCAGGTTATTAGTCAGTGATACATTGAGATTTACTGATAACTATGACTTATCACTAACTGAATCTACAGTGACCTAGCAGGATCTCCATGAGATGATCAAAGCCTGGCCTCTCTGTAGCCAGCTGATTATTGAGGAACTAAAACTGCAATAACATGTTTATCACATGAAATTGAAACTTATCTTATGAGAATTTCCTCAATTTAATATCAGTTGGTTCTGGAGGCAATTAATTATCTTCTTATACATATAATCGGAACGCTTCAAACGCCTTTTTCTTGTGATGTTTCAAGATGCTCTAGCCAAGAGTAGAAGGTGAATGTTTTGATGTTTGATTTCATTTTCATTGCATAATCAATCCACACGAACCTCCTCCCCAACCCCTTTCAGTTATCCTTTGATTTAATTTGATCTATTACCAGATTTGTTTCAATTACTATTTTACCATTTCATTAAAATTTTCATTTGATAATTGGATGTGTTATTTCAACTAGAAAAAACTTTTTAGAAAAAATTGAATGTTTTAGATAAACAACTTAAAATTTTCATTGAGTTGAGAGCATTCTTTACTTTCAAAAACTAGGTTTATTGAGAGACGTGTAATGAAACGGTTTTTAAATTTTAAAAAAATGCAATACCGTTTCATACTTTTTTTAATAATATCAGCTGAATCACTTCCACAGAGTGAACTGATGAAAACAAACTCAATCTGAATATATCAACCAGTGTATCTTAGTCTAGTAATGGAACTTACCGAATATCAATGAAATTGGTTCAAACCTGATCCATAATATTTAAAAAAAGTATTATTTCTATATCTTAGGAAGTACGCAGCATGATTCAAAAATTCAACAGTAACAATGTGTCACCATAAGACGTTCAATTCACAGTGATTTATAAATTAACAATCTGAACTTTAATGACTATTAACACTCAATCAAAAAGTTTTTTCTCACATGAAAAATGTTTGCAAAAATATCGGTAGCTTGAAGTCTATTAGTTGATTATTTAATTTATAGATCATTCGCCAGTCATTGGCGTGACAATGTTCACAATATACAGATATTCGTGAATTATTATGCATAGTGTAGGAATACATTGGTAGGTTAACAATGTCATTTATACAAATATCGTGAAACAAACGGAAACCAAGATGCCGATAGATATTTAATTTTAACTTATTTTTATTATATTCAAACTAACAAATGAATCATCTGCTTCCGCCTTTGTAGAAAGCTTTCTATCACGAACTCATATTCAGATCTTAGTACATGTTTATACAACATGTAATCGTAGAAAATATTCACTATAAAGCTTCTATTGATTATTTCATTTTCAAAATAGGTATATGGACTCCCGGTCAACGACAAGAGTTCACACCAAATGACATAAGAAATCACCAGCGACAAGAAGACAAGAGTGAACCCATCGTACCAGTATGGACACCCACTTCCAGTCCCACAGTAGAACGAAAAGAATTCAGACCTGTGAATTTCGAGTCTCCTGTTTTAAGTAGAAAAAATAAATCAACTGAGGTAATTATTGTAATCATATAAATATGCGATTCCGAATTTTACAACTGCATTTTGGTAATATATTCCTAGAGAAATATTGGATATAGATACCATTGGTTCGCTCAATCGATAATTAAAATTCAATAAGTGAAATACAATAATATGAGCGTCTTTACTTGAAGATAAGCTGTGGTTTTTCACAAACTCGGTACTAAGTTTGAAGTTATGATCAGTTGTTATAAAACCTACGTAAGTTAATTTCTTCAAAATATTGCAGACATTCAGCCATTAGATGATGAAAATCCTTTATGAACTGAAACAGAATAACAGTTTGATTTTCACTAATTTAATGAATAAATATAACTTTGTCTTGTTCGTTCAAACAAAGAAATGATGTCAGCCATTGTTGTCAGGTTGAGCAGGTTTTCATGACTTTTGGAAACAACTACACACTTGATGTAACTGTGTTACAAACAAATTTATGGGTTCGTTACTCATCATATAAAAGAATACAAATTATTTGTAATTTCAAATACAATTCACAAAATATTTCAGTGTCACTAAACGTGTAGAGAAAAATAAAGTACCTACTTACTGGTTCTGCCTTCATCAAACCCATATTCAAAAGTACCAAAATATATATACTTTTGTGTTAAATGAGGAAAAACAGTGAATAGTAGAAGAAAGTATTTTTCAGAAGGCTCATCCCTGTCACAAAATACTTTCTGGGAGTTTACTTCCTCGATCCAATATACTTTCGATAATCTCAGTATTTAATAGGATGAATATAATATTATTTCAACAACTATTCTAGTAGACTCCATTATGGAGCCATACAAGTTTGAAGATTATCCATTTCAGTTTGCATACTTATGTATTAATGATATTGATATGAGTAAACACTAGAGTAAAACCTATAATTTTCGAATAAGATCATGTGAGCCAGCGGACGAATGTTGGGGGAGGAGATAGGCACCCCAATTTTCTTGTGAGTCTAGTGGTTATCACAGCTCCGTTCGATAGGAAAATTAAGTCTGGTAAGAAGAAGTTCGGCAGTTCTCAAGCTTATTAATGAAGGGGTGACGAGTTTGAGCTCATCTTATAGACAAGATCAGCACCGACCATGGAAATATCTGAACAAGGGTTTCTACGATATTCTAGAGTGGTCAATGAAGTGTGACATCATGAATCAAACAAATATATCCCTTCTGAGTAGGGGTTCAGCGCAGAGCCGTAGCAAGCTTTACTGGCGCCCTAATCAATTGCGAAAATTTTTGACCCTTCCTCCTCTGAAATTTGCTATAATGATGTAATAAGGCTTGTATTTTTTAAGTCACCGATCTATGAACGAACGGAACAAGCGGAACAAACTTGGAGGCTGTAAACGCATGAAAAAGGGGGGAAATTTGGAGTATCTAAAAACAGTATTTTTAACGCAATGCTTATATCGCCTTATATGGCTGACATATTATTCAAATCGACATGACATGACAAGATAACATTTGTTTATTCTATTGAAACAGACCGTGCCCTATTAGCATATTATATACAATAAATAATGAAGAAAGGTTGAATCGCTTCTAGAAACTCGACGAGAAACATAAGAATCATATTAAGTGCAGCGACTTCTTCTTCTTGGGGCTCCATTGTGTCGCCCAAACTTTTTCGTTACAAAAAATTTTGGACTTTGTCGTGACACGGCGCCCCTTTTGTGATGGCGCCCGAGGCAAGTGCCTCAGTTGCCACACCCTTGCTACGGCTCTGGTTCAGCCTATGTTTCGGATCTGAACTCCAAACATGTGAACACTAGGTACTACAGGACAGGTCAAATCCCTACTTTGTAGCTTATGAGGAGCTGCTGAAATGTAAAGTAGCTCCTTCTCACCACTTAGATGGATCTATCTGAAAGAAAACTCGATAGTAAGCGACAAATCTGAGGCGGCAAACTATATGACAGAAGTAGTAGTGCCAGATTTGGCGAAATGCTTTGGAAATATCCAATACTACAATTACAGATTCTTCATGTGTTTCATCAGATTTCTGATATACATATATTACGTAGGCAAGCAGATCTCCTGTATGCTGACGAAACCCATATTACCCCTAGGTATTGTTGATTACTTTCTCCATCATTCTAGACATTGCAGATAATACTGCAATGGTAATTATTAGTAATTGTTTTACAAGCGATATAAAAATAAAACTAGTGTAGTAATGTAGAGTTTCAAACACAAGTATGAAAACTAAACCTCAGAAGACGAAGCGTATAGCTTCAAATCGATAATATTTTTTGTATTAAATTTGTGGTTGTGAGCATCAAAATTGCTTGAGGTTATTGCACAAGCACATCAAATGATGTGCTTGTGTGTGTTCACTGTCTTAAACAATATAGTCCCCTTAAACATTGCACATTGACAATAACACAGAATAATTTATTTTATCAGTTTGTCGAATAGTCTCATATTTCTGGTGTTGGTTTTCCTAGCCTATTCCACATAGCCATTGATTCCTTCGCCGAATTGCCACCATCTGTGCGAACGTGATCCCTGTAGTAGTTGCCAGTAATACTCTAGATGTGTACAATAATAGGGTTATAAATGTAATAATAAGGGGAGTAGCAATCATGGCTATAGTTTATTCATCTTTACCAAGTTCAACTACAGTGGTCAATTTATAATGTATGATCCCTACTTAACAATTCTTGTTTATCACATTTCTTGGTGGTGCTTGTTGGCAGCTTATTCATTATCCACAACGATGGTGGAGAGTTCTTCTTAGTTCACTAGTAGTTGATAGATTTCACCATGTTAACAAAATCCTTTGTTTTGAAAGAAATATGAGTGTTCTAAGAATAAAACCTGCTTTATAACCAGCATGAAGTACCTAGAATATACACTGCGCCACCAACATTCTTCGTTTTCACAGTTTTAATGATAACATCTTGCCACGATTTCCAGGGACCGACAGTACCATCTCTGAAGATCCATTTTTCGAGATGAACAAATAGACGTACTTACACCTTTATTTTTCAGTTTAATATACTGATGTAAAAAAATTTACACGTTTCGCGCGACTTAAATGTCCGGAGGAGAATATTAATAAATTGCTTGTGGGCTTTGAAGCTTAATTTTATAGTTATTTAAAATCACAACGAATTATGAACTGTCAATAGGGGTCCGTATCAAGTTAATTTAATGAATTGACAGTTTATGTCGACAACTCTGTAATGTGTTTATAAACTATAGAAGAGATCACACTGTGTATGCACTGTAACACTATACATAAGAAAAAATGGACCATATCCACTAAAGATACATAGTAAGACAGTTAACAATGATTTTAACTTATTATTGCACATACTAAAAATAATTTAGTTGTCTTCACAAAATATGTCAACATGACAGCCGCCTACTAGGTAAATCAAAGTTTAATTAAAAGTCCACACTATGAGAATCGTGCCAGGTACTTGTAAGTAAATAATTTTTTTTCTCAGAAATCTTCAATTTTTCGAAAAAATTACAGGAGACCTTTTTTGTTCAGAATAAAACAAGCTACCTAAAATAAATTTTTAATTGGCAATATACACATAAGAGAAAAGTTGAATGAAAAACAAGTTTTAGGGGTGGTTATTTCTACCCCTTACAAACATAGTGGAAAACCAGCAACTCAGATATTGGATGCCTTGTTGATAACAACTACTGTGTGCTTAATTTTATTTTTGTAACTTTTTGGATTTAGAAGATAAAAATAAAAAACTACTTTTTTGGCGCCCCATTCAAAGGGCTGTATTTTAACATGAGGGGGTCAAATGATTTTTTTTATATGAAAGACTCACCTTATTTTTCAACAAGGAATCACCCCCTGAATTTTTTCGCAATTATTTATTTACACCCTACCCTGTATAGTCTGTAATGTGTTACCAACTGGAATATACCTGGTTTGACGTAGATGGCGCAGCAGTTATTTAAGGGAATTGTTGGAGTGAATTGACTGTAAAAATAACCAACTATGACGTAATTTCTTTGTTTAGGCGAACACCGTTCAGTTTCGCTTAAACCGTAGCTTCTTCAAACAGATATTACAAAGTTCATTAAGAATTTAATTATTGTGTCACAACATAGAAAATATTAATAATTCTCAAAGTACTCCTTCCCTGGCTGATATGATCTGCGGATGTTGAATTACAAAGAATAATACTAATGAATGGATAACTATTTATACAAATATTTAACAACAATTAAGCACCAGTTAGAGCACGAAATAATATGTACGAAGTTGCCAAGAATCAACAGTAAGTTGTAAACCTATTATAATGATGTAAAATAATAGGAAAACTAGTTTTATGACATTACAGACTACAACAAACTGAATTTTCTTTGATTTTCGTGTCAAGAAAGCAATAGACTATTTCCCTAGTCTCAAGCGATGATCATTTGGTAGTGTGGTCATAAAGTCCTCCAAAAAGCATTCTTAAACTTCTTGAGGGTGCAGATATGGCAAACCAAAGACTATCCTTAGCCATTGTTCAGTTGGACTCGCAAGATCTTCATACATTTTTGCTAAACCCAATGACTGTATCTTTCTCCACCAAGCTTGAGTTGGGTGGAAACGGCAACTCAATACCATTGATGATGGCCATGCAATGGTGACTGCATTTTGAAGGCCCTTTTCTAAATCGGCGAGTACGTATTGTGGAAGAAGTTGATGTCCTAACAAACTGCACCTCCACTTCAGAATGTAGAATAACTTTTCATTATTTGCTCCTTATTTGGTAGAAGGCAAAATACTAAAGGAGTATAATGAACATTTGACACTGTAACGTGAATAGCTGACACCAGAATTAAAAATTACAACACTCGTTTTAGGATTTATCCACTAACAAAAAAGTTCATTTTTAATTGTTACTATATCACTCACGTAATAGTCTTTTAATAGCTTCTTCACGTGATGCTGGTACATTTGGCAAAAGTTTTCATAGAATTTTCAGTCAAAAAATCTAACGTTTCAACTTTTTCTTCTATGAAGAAATTCATAATTTTCAACGGTCAGATATATCATCCGTAGCTTTTCTTTTAACTGCATTATTCACAACTATTTCGCACAATTTTTTGTTGTTGTTGATAACACCATGATTATGTTCATTACACATTTTTAATATTGAATCAACAATGACAGACGTATGTGCCTTAGCCTGGCAGTTACTGTTAGTACATCTCCAAAATTTGCGACCATCCTTCAGAATTTTAACGATAAGTATAGCCGTTCGCTAGTAATAAAGGTTTTCCTGTAGTAGATTTTATAAAAGAAACATCCATTTTGGATATAAAAATACACTTTTCCAAAACAGAAAAAAAAACACTTTATTTTCCACAAAAAAATAATCTTCGACAAACGTGCTTACGAAATCAAAACTAAAAGTCAATCAAAAATATAATTGAAAAAAACATGCTGCAGCCCTAGGTACTAGAATTATTTTGCGTCGGCGGTGGGGGTGCTAGCCAGTTATCTAATATTTTCTACCTGCGGCCTTATTCCCCTAACCCTTGGTAGCCGGTGCACCAGTTACATAAAGCTCGGGCATCTACGACTAGCGCGCAGCTCATTAAAAACAATCCCCTTCTTATACCACTAGCGCGCGGGGTCGGTATACGACCAGCGCGCGAGCTACCTGCCGTATACCTTCACCCGTAACCTTCTTTCATGTGATCAAAACAAAATTAAAATGCACTTTTTTTTTGCAAACAAATATTTTTTAATTCATCAAATAATAAGAAAAAAGAGGATCTCAGCCTTTTTTGATTTTTTTTCTAACTTGAACCAAACTCATAATATACATGTTATGCAATTAATTACTATTTGGACTTATTTTCTCAATTTTCCGTCAACATTTTTATATTTTATTCAGATTTAATTTTAACTTATCTATTCTAATTTTCAACCATGTTATCTATGTTAAGTGCAAAATGGAAAGTTTACGTGTGATCGATAACTATAGATCTAGAAAAGACCGTGCAATTAATGCAGGCCAACGTAGGAGGTATGTATATATAAGTTGCAATGTCGCCGTCGAATCATTCACACAAGAAGATCGGAATTTCTAGCCATTCCAAGTGACATTGCAGAAACTCATGAACGTATTGATTGGATGATCCAGAATGATCAGATTTCTACTTCAGACAATGTAAGTATGATCCTTATCAACGATCCTGTCAACCAAAAAATATTGCTTGGAACTATTCAAAGTCTACAGTTTTTATGCCAAATGAGAACGATCTATATGGACGGCACATTTGAGTATTGTGTCCAACATTTCCAGCAACTTTTTATCATCCATGGAGTGAAAAACAACAACTAAATACCGCTGTTGTTTTGTTTGTCAAAAACAACTTACGACATTTTATTTCAATCAATAATTGATAAATGTTGGGAATATCCGTGGATATTTTTTCCATACAAGGTTATTGTGGATTTTGAATAGGCAATTCAAGATTAGTTGAGACCACGTTGGCCTGGGTTGATAAACCATGGCTGTTTATTCCACCTCACCCAGGCGTGGTTCAGGAAAATTCATAAATTTGGTCTCGTTCGAGAATACAAGAATAACCAATCTGTAATTGGAATGTGGCTCAGATGGACATTTGGCATACCTCTTCTATGACCAGACGAGGTACAAGAAGCCTATCGTATCATGGAACCGTACGTTGGTTATTTGTCACAATTGGAAAAACTTGACGGTTATTTGAAGACAAATTACATGTATAACGACGCAAAATATTCACCACAGATATTGGCAACAGACAACATTTGGAATTGCGAAACAACAAATGCATGCGAATCATTTCATTCGCACTTTAACGTATGCTTTTCCAGTGCGCATCCAAACATTTATGAATTCGTCGGAGATTTAAAACAATTTATTGTGGAAGCACAAATATGTATACCGCAGGTATACATATACACTCGCGCGCTAGTCGTATACTGACCCTAGCGGCTTTAAGAGGTTTTGCGCGCTAGTCGTCGAACGTCTAAAGCTCGTAACTTACACACTCCCATTGTATCCTAAAATGAACTTGTACAAATAGCCTACCTATAATTATTACCGCCTGGAGTTAATGTTCTCTCATGGGTTTGCTCTCAGGTTTGCTTAATATTATTGCATCCAAAAAGCTGCATACAAGTAACCTATTAGGTTATAATTGCCGCTTGGAGATAATAATATACGTTGACTTATTATATGAATATTATTACATCAAATCTGACATTTACTTTAGATATCCCTACTTTTGAATTCGAAAAAATACACGTATTATTCTTTTATAAATGCTTGCAATTTGTAATATAATATTTTTTCAAATTCACTCAAAAAATATCAATTGCAGTAGCATTACCTTTATCGTTTCCAATGAGGAATCAATCGGCCGATCTGACGGTGGATAAAATATGAAGTATAACATTTCAAATTTGTCACCTTCATGACGGGTGTAATGCAGTATCTTTTTCTCACTTTTTTAAATTTTCTTCAGCAGTTTCATAACTTATTGAAACATTGGTGAGTTGTTTTGTAATCGCTATATATTTTAAATTGTAATAATTCAAAGACATTTGAGAATCAAGGTAGGGTTGTATCAACAAACGTGCACTTCATTTCAACGAAAAGAACAAAAATCCAAAAAAGTTGGGGTGTTATATTCAAATAACAAAGTTTATATCATCTTCCGGTATTACCGGAACTAAATGAAAATATTTTAGAATTGTAGGTCCTTCTTAGAAAAAAATGCCATCAAAAATTCGAAACGATTTTCCTTTTAAGTCTGGAGATATGTCTGTATAATGTTCTCTTGTGGATTCAGTTAATGTTATTAGATTGAGAAAAAACTTCCTACAGGATTTGAAAGTTATCCAGTATATTTCATTTACACATTTACATACGTTAACTGGAGATAGGAGCTGTCCTAGGCGTAAGTTAAATTTGTTAAATTGAAATTCAACCACAATATAAATTTTGTCATTTTACTACTAAATTGTTTGAAGAATAATCTAATTTTATAGTCCAAATTTTAATACAATTTGACAAAATCGTTGATTGATTTTGAATTTGACCCCAATATACTTTATTCAAAGTGCAAGCAAAAATCATTTAATATTTTTAAGTTACCATATAATAATTGTATGCATTTGCGGTAGTCCATTTCTGACCTTGGAAATGCAACTTGTTCTTAACTTGAAAATGATTGTTGAACTGTTTCAAGTAAAACTATTTTCAGGCCTTGAGTTATCCCATTAAAGTACAAACCAACCCCCCTTGGCAAGTTCCCGTATCTAGCAGCGATGTCGGCATTGCTTTAAAATCTTCCCTCGAAAAACGTCTTCCAACTAGTAGATCTACACCTGCATCTGTATTTAATGAATTATCTTCGCCACGGCTACCAAGAGCACAAAATCCTACCATCACTCTTCTGCAAAAAGCTAGAGGTAAGTTCATAGTATCTTTGTTGTGATAATATAGAATGTAATCATTCCGATGTTGTTTACCTGACGCGGATATATCGACGGTTTCTAATTTGTGTCTTTTGACTAGTCATCTCTCATGACTTAAATGATCGTAGTTTTTCTTTGGGATATCAACAAAGGAAACGGTCCTGAATCAAGGATAAACATGTATGGGTAAAATAGGGATACGCCTTATAACACAATAGTCAGGGAGGGCTGGGTAATCTTAATGTAACATGTATTTGAATTACTTTTATATTTTTTATATTCAAATTTTCAATGTATTTTGTCATAGTACAGTCATTTTATGGATTTTTTTTGAGATTTGGTACTTTTCTTCCGACTTAAGGTTTGAAAATACAGAAAGTTAGGAAATTTTCCGTAGATTACGGAAAAAATAGTGGCTGAAAACCACCAATGAAGGAAAATTTCTTGATTTATATATATGTATATACGATTTTGCGTGTTTTTCCGGGAAAGAACACTTATATTTCCGAAAATAAGCATTTTAGAAGGAAAAGTTTCGAACAAAAGTTGTTCAGCATTAAATTTTACATAGGAATTGACTATTCTAAATTCAATTTTCATCGAATTTTCCAAGCATTGGATGGGAAAACAAAATATTTTCGAATAAGAACTATATATGAGAAAAAATTGCATTTGGCTGGTGAATATGGTATGATAATTTTATATTGGGGTATATATCGTTATTTTAAATGATTATAATTGAGAATTTTCCAATATTTGCCCTAATTTTCCGGGTTAGGAAAATTGATTCAATGATATGTCGATTTTTAGGTTTTATAGAGCTCTGATAACGATTTTCCAGTTCATTTTGTCGTGGAAAGTCATTGAAAACGTACATTCGGAAAATGGAAAACTTTTTTTTTTATTATGGCGTGTGATGGATCAATTCTTATGTTTTTTAGGGTTCGGAAAACGTTTTTTTCGTTAATTTTGTCACTAAATTCAATTGTTTTCGTTAGTATGTAGAGCAATAAGAGAAAACAAATTATATAAAATTATAAAAAAAAATTTTTAAATCTTTCGATGCGCTGGACTATGTATGTAGCACCACTGCAATGAATTTGTGCGCAAGCGTTCAATCATATGATGCCCAAAATAATGCCACATGTGCTCTGTTATTGTATACGTTAAACGTTATTATAAGATATTTACAGCTGAGCTGTTGTGTATTCCGTGTAAACAATCATTTTATTGATACATTTGATTGAAAAATCGTTTAAGTGAAAAAAAAATTGATTCTACAACCTCGTTTTTAATATTAAATTGTTTAAATTAAAAATTTCGGATATATATTTTCAATGATTTTTCACGATGAAACAAAGTAGAAAAACATTTTCAGAACCCTAAAAAATATAAGAATTGATCTGTCACACGCCATAATCAAAAAAAAAAAAAAATCTCTCATTTTCCGAATGTACGTTTTCAATGACTTTTCACGACAAAATGAACTGAAAAATCGACATATCATACACTAAGATTGAAAAAAAATATATATTTTCCCAACCTGGAAAATTAGGGCAAATATTAGAAAATTCCTAATTATAATCATTTACAGTAACGATATATACCCCAATATAAAATTATCATACCACATTTACCAGCCAAATGCAATTTTTTCTCATATATAGTTCTTATTCGAAAATATTTTGTTTTCCCATCCAATGCTTGAAAAATTCAATGAAAATTAGATTCAGAATAGTCAATTCCTATGTAAAATTTAATGCTGAACAACTTTTGTTCGAAACTTTTCCTTCTAAAATGCTTATTTTCGAAGATATAAGTGTTCTTTCCCGGAAAAACACGGAAAATCGTATATATATAAAAATTAAGACATTTTCCTTCATTGGAGGTTTTCAGCCACTATTTTTTTCGTAATCTACGGAAAATTTACTAACTTTCTGTATTTTCAAACCTTAAGTCGGAAAAAAAGTACGACCAATCCATAAAATGACTGTACTATCAATTAAATTTCAAATACATTTTTGGAATGTATTTGTATGTCTCGATCACACATTATAGGTTTCCCTCTCGTCAAAGTTCTCGTCTAGTCAAAATATATATATGAAAAATACGTTTTTGATGTATTTTCATTTCGATACATCAAAAATTTCAAATTCATAATCTTATTTTATGTTAACTCCATTAAATAGAATAAATGGGCTTAGCACAATATTTTTAGTCTAGTAAGTAATAGTAAAAATTTCCAAAAATAATTTGATATATATTTACTTAAAATAACCCCCACCAAATACAAGGTAGTTTCATGTCAATAGCAGCTGATATCTGGCTTACAAAACACAGAAGTTCCAGGGGCGGTACTAAGCATTGGGCTATTATTCAATTTTTAATTCGATTTTGTTATTTGGTAATTTATTTACATTAACTATTGTAATTAATTTTCTTTCAAACATAGATAATAATGCTTTTTTCGATACATTTGTCATTGCATCACATGCTTATTCAATGTGAATGTGTTACAGGTCTAGATGTTAGAAATAATTAATAACAGATAATAGGAGCCAATATAGGGACTGATATAAATTCAAATCTAGATTAATAAATACTTCGATCCTAATCCTTTCACAAAATTGTAAATACAAAAGGTTATAGACGATTGATCAGTAATCAGTTTTAAATTTTTTTGCTGAGAATTAACAAATAAAAATAAGACTTTAGCATTATAGTTTTTCACTGTTTCTGTTATGGAATTTATTATCGTTATTGTTGGTAGACTCCCGTATTTATAGAAATATGAGAGTATACCCCCATCCCTTGCGCAGTGGCAACAAGCTACGCTTTACTCTAGCGGAACAGCAAGCATGTATCGCGGATGTATATGCATCTTTGTCGGATTTATACTGGATACTGCTAGAGATAAGCTTGTTAGCCTATCATCAAGAGCTGTATTATCACGAAAATCTTTTACACTAGGACCATGCTCCGTTACCATGCATGCGGATTTCTATAGTACTAATTCGATCAAACGATAATTCCTGTCATCAGTATATATACTTCTTAATGAAAAATCAAAACTGCATTTTGAATTTTCCGATTTATTGGGAAAATATTATATACTAGATTATGTAATCTGTGTCATTCACTTACAGAAGGTCAACTTCCCAGAGGTTCTTACTACATCGAAGAGGGTGACACCCATCGAAGGGCAAATAGAGGGTACTTTGATCCAGGTGAAATATGTAAGCAACTCAAAATAGTGTAATTCAGGTTATAATAATGATGAAATATTTATTATGATTACAGTGTATCAGAAAAGAAACGAATATATAAGCGAATCCGATAGCGAGACTCCTCGAAAAATGGCTGAACTTGGTAGGAGGAAGTATGAAGGGATTGGACCTACACTGAGAGATGGCATGCCGGTTACATTACGATCGGTAAGATAATGTTAACTATATTTTGATTTTATTTTAATGACTTCAAAACATCTCAGCTCAGTTTCATTTTGATAAAAACAGTCCGTTCAAAGTAAACTTAGAAGGAAGAATACACGAATTAGCCACGATTCAAGATTTTGAGTTACCCAGACTTTCCCATAAGATATTGCTGACGAAACGGTCCGTAGAAATTCGTGAAAATAAGGATCAATCAGCTTTAATCAGATGATAGATATACATAACTTCTCCATACTACCACGTCAGGATGTTTCATTTTTTTTTATGATGATTCATGTAGCAGAAAAAGTTGTTCAAATTTTTGATTCTTCTCCGAAAATCGCGGTTAATTAGTTTTTTTCGACAATAATGATCATTGAATCCAAAACGTTTATTCTCTATGCATACTATTAATATATAAACTATGCTACAAATTGTCTTCAACTTATGACGTGTACCTTGTGACTTTTCGGTAAACTGCTTACTGCGGTAAACTTCAAATCCTCGGGCGCCAGATTTTTCTAAAGGTTTACTCCTTTTTGAGGACTTCTGCTAGGGTCCTCACCACAAGGCTTGTCACTATGCTATCTATAGATAGCCTTGTCCCTAGGGTAGCTACAGTGGAGTAAAACCAGGGCCCATTGGGCAGAAAACAGTATCAAAATTGTAGGCTTTAATTACAATTGATACCTGGTTAAAACTTAGCTCGTTAAAAGATGGAGCAGAAATAATTTAATAAAACGGGGAATTCCAAATATTAAATATATAATAACAATAAATACACTTTCAGAATAATTAATAAATACAATTGAACGATATATGATTCACAAAAATTCACCCAGACGGAAAATGTAAAGAAGCTCAAGCGGTAAAAGAAAACTGTTACAACAATCTATTTTTACGATATGATCGGTATTTAATTTCAATTCAACGGTACGGAATCGGTTGATAAATGATTTACATTTATCAATTCACGGAAAACACAAATCAAGCAGTTCTTAGAGTAATAAGCGGTGTTCGGTAATTATGCAGATAGCAGTATCAATTGAAATGCTCATAACACACTACGTTATATTAAACGGTTAAAATTCGGTCGGATCGGAAAATATTGGTCTGCACTAGGTTTCCAATTGTACGATATCAGATTTTACGGTATATTCGGATAATTACTCTGATTGAGTTTATTCTGTCACATCACCCACCCTTGTACTAGCTATCAACGGAGTTCCCGGTAATTGTAAGACAGTGTTAGATTACATACACTTTGCAGATTCAGAATCTAGACAATTAGGGCTCATACTTCCGGTATGACACAGCGTGCACAAATGTACCAAAGACGCCCCTGTCGTTGAAACATACAAACTTTGTACACACCATACAATTACTTGAATATTTCAATTCACGTGCGGATTCAAATCGTGCGCGGTCCGACCTATGACAGGATAAACTCAAATTTAACAATACCAATTACTGAATGCTACGGATCTCAGATATCATACAAACGTTACCAATCACAAACTACGGGAATCAATATATCGTAATACCAGAAAATAAACTATTAAGCTATCATTTACGTTATGTAAAATTCACTAAACGGAACTCTATTCTTAATTCAAATTTCAAATCTGACTTGAACTCGGATAATAATTAGTTCACTCCGATTCTAATATAATAATCACACTTTAACGATACTGACTCTGATTCTGATTGATAATCAATTAATAAAAGATCCCGATCTTTTGTCTGTCACTGCTTTTATATGTTTTTCGATTCCGTACCACCAATTCCTTATTTTGTGCCGAGGCTTTTTATTTATGTCCCGAACAATGCTTTAAAGTGACGCTACTTTTTAGATCTAAGATTCGCGCTAATGATATCTCGGTAGTTCCTCTTGGCACAGTGAACAAATGTTATCGGAGTTTTTTGGTTGTTCGCCCTTTTTATACATAAGGCTGTTCAAACTTTGATGCGTTAACTTACCAGATCCCCGTTTTTTCAACATAAGTTAATCGGAATGAATGCAATTTCCTAAACGGGCATGAATTCGATTCATTTATTTGCATAATTACACTTATCCAAAATTACGGAGATTTAGAAGAATGACAATCACGGAATACACATTCGGAGTTCACGCATATCTGTTGAAATAATGAACTGTTCAACCGAAATTTACGTGTAATATTCGTATTTACTGCCTGATCCAAAATAAATGATATTTCAAAATTTAAGCTTCGTTACAAACTTCTTATTATCGGAAGTGTCAATCTTTATTCAAAAACTATGCACTGACGTGTCCAATTTCTTCAAATTTTAACTTAACAATAAATGTTTCTGATTTCCAAGTACATATTCAATCTTCAATCTGGTGATGGGTATATTCAGCAAATATGGGGATATTCGATTCACTAAGAAGCCTCACTACAGAAATGTATAAATTTCAATTGACGTCACATCCTACAGAGGAACATTGACTTTGGTACTCAATAGCAAAACCGTAGTCATTCCTCGGATATTAGATCCTAATCTCTTGTGCATTTCTACAATCGGGGTTGCAATAATTATAGCATTTTTTAACTTATTATTTCTATTTCATCGATGTTTAGAAGAGTTAATTCGAGTAGATTCACTTCTTCAGCATCTCTAAAATCAAATTTATGCCACAGATCAAAGACGTTTCAGATGCGACTAGTGTCGGCTTCTTTGATGTCAGCCGCGATTTCTGGTTGATCTTGGCTCAAGAAGCCTTTCAGGAATGTGAAAGCGCGGCAAATTCAAAAGCGATAATCGGTTTTTTGAGAGCAAATCTTGTGAAAAATTATCTAGAATAAAAAATATTAAGCTATTTGATCGATATGTAATATACAAGGTATTGATAACAGCAAGAAAAACTTAAGATAATATACGATATTCAATTGCTTATAATTTTGCATAGATCTTTACAATAATATATTCATATTTTAGCCAACCTTATTACATTATCTAGCAATATGCAAAGTGTACGATTTTTATCAACAACTGTCTCCATATCGCGGTTAGTGAAATTCATTACATGCAACTTTCCAACCCTAATGAACAATTCTATCAATTAGTTCAATGGAAAGTTCTCACATATATGCTTAAAAGCTTTTACACGTTTTCGTATGTTGAGGCCTAATCTAGGGAGTGTTATCAACTTCAAAACATTTCTAAAGAAGATATTTCCGAAATATACGTTTATTTATAAAAATTATTTACATCTCAGGATGTATAGGAAATCTGAAAAAATATTTTTTGTCTTCATAATAGAATGAACTTGTACAGTTTATGTAGCTGCTAACACTCCCATTTCCAGTCCTTTTCACATCATCATACGATTATACATACAAGAACACGGACAATCAAAAGTAACGGAGAAAACAATACCTGAACTATATTACTCGAAAAAGCACAAAAAAGTTTCATTGTAAACAATAATCGTTGAAAATCAAAGTTGCTGAACCTAACCAGTCACTAAACAGAAGGGACGATAACGTTACCCAAGATTATCTTCACTGCTGCCATCATTATTGCCAGAAGGCGAAAATCAGTTGAACAAGCGGTGCTTAGCCTGATAATGAGGTACTCCCTTTTTCCTCTCAAGGTAAGGAACAAGAAATCCAGAGTACGAGGAGACTTTAAACTAAGCGTTTTCCTTATTACAGCGTTTGCGATGTTGCCATGTTGGCTCTACTTATCAGAAAGTGTAGGAAATCTGAAAAAAAGTTTGTCTTCAGAATAATATGAACTTTTACAGCTTCTGTACCTGCAAACACTTCCATTTCCAGTTCCATTTTCACATCATCATACAAGAATACGGTTATTTAGAAGTTACGTAGAAAACAATAACCGCAGACAAACAATACCTGAACCATGTTACTCAAACCAGCACAAAAAAGATTAAGTGTAAACAATAATCGTTGAAAATCAAACTTGCTGAACATAACCTGTCACTGAACAGAAAGGCGACAACGATACCCCAGATTATCTTCACTGTTGCCATCATTGTTGCCAGAAGGCGAGAATCAGTTGAACGAGCGATGTTTTGCCTGATAATGAGGCCTTCCCTTTTTCCTGTTAAAGTAGGGAACAATAAATCTAGAGTACAAGGAGACCCATCTAAGCGCTTTCGTTATTACAAGGACTGCATCTGAACCAAGTGGGAATGTTAATGTTGAATCCACAATAACATTGTCATCAGAGTGTGTTGTCTAATAGTAGGCAGCGCCAACGTGGCGACATAGCGAACCCAGAAATATCCCACTTTTCGAGACGCAGGAAGAAACCCTTGTACTCTACGACTCCTCTGCGAGGTATTTGTGAACTACTTTTAGGCGCCTCTACGCTCGATCAGCACCATATTTTTTAAGTTGATTTACATGTGACAATTTGTAATCCTCCTCCTGGAAATCTACTATTTTTGATACCTTTGATTCAGAGATGTTCTTGCGGTGACAAATTGAACCTGGCCAGATAAGAAATGAAAACGCCGAACAAAAACTCATTCTCACCCAGTACATTCATATCAATGTACTATGAGCTTGACATAAATCACCATATTTCTTCCATAGACAAGTAAAAACCTCTCGGTGGGTTAGAATTTATAAGACGGCTTGTAACGACATCTTTAAAGCACACTTTATACACTAAATAACACTTATAAGTTGTCACATTACAGAGAATTTAAATTAATGTTTATTACTGAATTTCTGTACCATCAATTATGTACCTATATAATGATTTATTGTTGTATGTTATTTCCCACCAGTGTGCTTATTATTCAATAGTACATTACGGAAACAGGTGGAATGTGCATAATCAGGTACCTTGAAATAACATAAGTAATTTATCTAGTTCAATATGTGACATCAATTGTATGTTTATAATTATGCGTAATGGAATTCTTTAACGGACTTCGATTACTTATGTACTAATGGGTTTGAGATATAATTAAATATAAGAGTATTATCAGTACATTATACCATATAATATTTAGTCCCAGATCCGATCTAAGACAGTTATGATGATAAATCCAGCAATTGTTAGCCCAATGGTCAAAAGCTGGTATCTAAATATGATTTTAGGTTGCATCCGCCAAATTGAAATTATCCCAGAGTAAATCACGGTAGTCTCATGTGCGAGACTCCGTAATTGCATGAGGCTGTTATGAATCAATATCATGAAGAATCGCGAAGCTCTCTATATTAATGATTATTGAAGTGTTGCATTTGAGCTTCCATATATGCCATCAAATACAAAAATCTCTTTCAATTACGCTAAATAGCCATTATTTCGATATGGCAACAAAAACATGTAATCTATGAATATTTTTGCAGGAGGTTAAAGATTCCAATCAGTCGAGATGGTATAAGAAAATGTATGACACTATTCATAAGCAGAAGCCATACAAAGGTAAGATCAAACATCCAGCCTTAATTACTTGTATTTTTAGTTCATCTTTAGATACCATCACACTGATTCTGATAAAGACAATCAGATCCAGGACTATGCAATATAGATATTCTCATGTATTTTCGGATAATTCCAAACCCACCGTTTTGTGCAGATTCCAACATAAGTGTATTCGTAAAATTATATACCTGAGAGTATTGGTGCTAAGATTTCAAAAGATATATTTCATTTAACTGTTTCTCTATTCTTGATCAGGACTGTAAATTAGGCAAAGAAATCCATAATGAGTTATTTCAATACCACAAATAGTGAGCTCAAAAGCAACTCAGTTCAAACATTATTTATTGTATTCAAACACGTTTTGTTATAAATATGACCGTTCCAAACTGAATTCCAAATAACATAGAGTACCTCAGGGTGTAAGAAAAGGGGCTGTTACGAACAAATTTGGTGGAAGTACTCCTGGAATAAGCACTTTTATTTCAAGTGAATAAGTTGAACTTCTTGGGGTCACTTGACGCGGGTGTGAGTTTCGTGAAATTTAACTGAAAACACGTTCAAATCATCCACTTATAATAATTCTAACTTCTCTAATAAACTAACTTATACATTCAAGAGCTACATTTAAGAGCAAATCTAAATTGAAACACACGTTCAGTAAAATTTCAGATCCTGATAAATCAGGTGAATTTAAAATCCAATGATGATATCCTGTGATAAACGCAATGTTAAAATGGACTGTGTACCAGTGAAACTCGTCAAACCTCGTTAGTAGCGGTGGTATCATTTTGTAGCCAAGCGTATTGTATATGAGAGAGAGATAGTTGTTTCCTACTTTAGGCCAGATTTGTAGAATTAAAGTGATCAGTCACATTTATTAATACAGGTTGTTCCAGTTATAATGTGACAAACTTACCCAGTCGATAGAACCTATATCGAAAAATAAGTCGACATACATAATTAATTCTTTATCAGAATTGCTTCTTAAGAGCGATGCAGCCTTTCAAAATTCGATTTGAAGAATAGTTAGTCCTGAAATAGATACTCATTATTTGACACTTGAAACTTTTAATAAAATGTTCAGTGAGGAATGTACAAGGGCTGGCTTCCTTTTCTCCTTCTCATTTTTTACGCCACTGGATACAAGTTTTGATTTTTACATTTGGTTGTATGTTGAATAAGAAGTTGCTTATAAAAAGATAATTGTTGTATTTATATCTTATATCTGAAAGGAAGAAACCACCTCACCGAATTTGAAAAGATATTCCTGGTTCGAAAATTACTTAGCCGAGTTTATAGGATTTTACATTAACATTCGAATAGGTTTTGAACGGTCTCTAATCAAAATTTTGTGGAAACAACTTCTTTTTCCAAATTGAACTAGAAACTACAACACGGATTTTGGAAAAATATAGAGTGACGTAGAAAATAGGGTGTCAAAAGGGACTGAACAATTTTGAAAATTTTTTTGTTTAATGTCCAATTATTTATTACTATTTGCATAATACTGAAAGTCTTAATTTGGAATTGGATGATATAATCGAATTACATTTTTACAGTTTTTATATGTTTTTCCGTGATCCGAATTTAACTCAGCCATAATTCTTATACGTAGTATAATTTCCCAACCATAATCTTCCTTATAGATCCACAATATGCCCTCCCAATAACTATACATAATTTCTGATTAAAATATCATACATCACCTTTAAACATGATTTTATTTAATTTTCAGACGAATACGTAACTGTGCGATACAAACAACGTAGAGGTATTTGATTTTTTTAAGCATCGTATATTTTCTATTTTATTTTGCACCATAAATTCCAATAATTCTTCAATCTATTACCCAGAATATATTATCAGTGATAATGATAATGATAATAATATTCGTAATTCAATAGAACCTGCAAATATATATCTTGCTAGTATCGTTCGATATTGATGTACATTCTCAAGTCAGTCAATGATTTAATCAAAGCCAAACATAAACAAAATATCGGAAAGTTCTGATTTCACAGTGTCCCTCCCATTACATAGGCATTTACATACAGTTTGAGCTTCATGAATCGATATTATACAGATTGGGAATATAATTGAAGTGAAATTCTTCAATTCAGTAACTCTGAACGAACGCATGGGTGTTCATCGTATCCGAATGATATTATTCAAACGCTATTACTCATACTTCTTAATAATTATATTAAACCAAACTAGAAATAACTTCGAAATAATGACAGAACTATAAATTAAGCTCTAAGGAATAAAACGAATGTTACAAATTAAAGCTAATGCTCGATATGACCTTCGTCCTTGGCAAGACATATTCCAACCAATCATAAAAACTCCCACGCACATTATTAAATGTGTGGCCCTATATTCCTGAAATTTCTGAATTTATAAATCCCCAAAACCAAAATCACAGGGTTGATCAAATCAGGGGATCTTGCGGGCCATAGAATATCTCCGTAGTCGTTCATTATCCGATTTGAGAAATGAGTGTTTAATGAGTGCCTCACTTTCAGGGGAATCATGTGAAAGGCAACAATCCTGTTGAAACAATACCTGATTCAAATTAATCGTACATATAGTTTCTAAGGCAGAAGTAATACGTTTTTGCCGCAACTGGCGATACCTCTGGCCGTTATTGCCCACAAACCCTGCTCAAATACAGTTTTTTGTGGATACTGGTATGCGCCTCATAAGTTCATTGAGGTTTTTCTCGAACCCAAAACTCGCAACAGATGAATTATGCCGATCTTGTTACGGAAATGACGACTCGCCGCTCAATAAAATATTACAAATGAAATTATCATCATTGTTTGCCTTTTATGGTCAAGATTTTCGAAATTTCACGGCTTGATCGACTAGAATTGACCATATAAGCAAATTAATTTATTCATATGACCATTCACCGATTAAGAAGTTTTAGAACTGGATGGGGTTATGCATCCATAAAATTGAAAGTTACTTATAATATTCCGCAACACGGCTTTAGTTGGCGATGGACGTCCTTCAATGCGATAATAATCAGAATATTAATCATTTCAAAACATAAATTGCCACCATGTAAGTTGTACTATTTTAATACTTTCTTCCAATTCTGAAGGCATTTTTAGTTTGGTTATTAGAAAATAAAAGTATATGAATTTCCTCACCATTTTGCTCGGACAGGCAATGCTAGTTTATTGCAGGCTAACAGATGCACGTCTCGCTATTAACAGCCAATGCTGTAGGCGTGTACCTATTCGCCTCTCCCTCGATCTCATGAAAATAGAATACACATGCGGCTATATTCTAACGCTAGGCAAATCTTGTATCTACTGCTTTCTAAATTCTAATCTGTATACAATACTCACTTCAGCGTTTCCCAGGCCAAGGCCTGCGTCCTAGAGAATCTGAGATTAAACTACGGAGGTAGGCGGATTTATATCTGCACTGACAGCCGAGCAAAACAAATTACAGCTACTTTTAGTACCAGCCAACTCAGCGTAAAAGGGAATGAAATAGCCGATGAATTAGCAGAACGGGGTTCCCTAGGAACTCCTGGCCCTGATCCAGTGAACGGAATCTCATTGATCACCGCGCTCCGCGCTTTCATTGAGTTACTGGATGAACAGTGGCGCGGAGCTCTTAGTATGATCCCGGCGAAATTCCACATTGCGGAGTTCTCGCCCAAACACTCGAAAATCCTTCTCTCCAAGAGCAGAAGAGGAATAAAACTGATGATAGGACTTCTTACAGGCCACTGTCTCCTGAATAAACATAGGCACTTGATGGGCATTGTTTATGACCCAGGTTGTAGTAGATGCGGAGAGACGATATTCTAGACTGTCCAACACCGGCTTCTCTTAGGCTGCAACCGCGGCAGCGCGAACATGCCACCTGAGGTCATAAAAGACATCAGTACAAGCAGTATTATTGCGTTGTCTTGTTGCAAGAGGCGCACAATGGACTTACCCACCCTCATCTTGATTGATTGATCATATCCCCATATTTGTCGTTTCTTTATCGCCCTTACTAAATCTGAATATACCGGTCTCTAAAACTCAACCTGTATGAATAATATTTGGTAACAGTTTCATAAATAACCAAATCACCACCCCGCACCCCCTTTGTAATATTGATTACCCATTTTGATTTTAGAAGAATCAATCAACTGACTACTTCTGGCAAAGATTCAACAAATACATATTTTCTGTGACAAACTCTGAGTTTGTAGAGGCATATTATTTGTATAATATGAATATTGAAGTTTCATTGGAATTTACAACTTCATTAGGAAGATTTTATATTTTCATCTGCTTACTTATGCATATAAATGCTTTCTGGCCGACTTTGAAACTAAGTTTGTACTACTATTTAATGCACATTTACATATTTGCATGTCCATTACAAAAGATCAAAATCAGATCTACTATAAAAATGATAAAACACTTCTGATGGGAATATTAACCCATATGGTGTGCCTGCTCATGGAATACGACTTGCAGTTTCTAGAACCATCATAAAATTTAGTAGTATGTGCTTGATAGAAGTCGATTGATGTCATATAGTAATATTGAGAAATATATCGCCAAACTAAAATCATTGAAAGGGTCTAAAATATTTATTCCTGAACAAACGTGATCACGTGTGAACAAAACTGAGCTGTGTATGTGCAAGTTAATCAATTCGTAGAGGTGACAGCTGATGCAACTGTAGCAGACATTATAAACTACTCTCAGAATTAATATTTCCTTAGCATGTTAATCTGGGCTGGGATCTAATGTTTCACTATTTGTTACCGAAATAAGACATTTATATAATTTACCTATCACTAACAATGCTAATGTTGTCATTCAAACAGACGGAATGGGTCTTTTGGGTGCTGCCCCCGAATCAAGCGCTCTTAAAATTTCGAACATATTTTCCTACCCCATCATTTGAGTAGCGTCATTGTCTTTTCCATCGTTGGACTGAAATTCTTGATAACAACTCTGTAGATGTTAATAGTGAAATCAAAACAAAAATCCAACGGTCGTTTTTAGATTTTTCGATGCTTCACGATGAAACTATATGTACAGTTTATTGTAAAAAAATGTGAAACTACCGTGTTACAATCACTGAATGTATTTCTCAAAAAGTTTGTGAAGTGCAAATCTCGAAGACACCTATCCGTTGTTACTTTCATATGAGCTTAAGTATGTGTCGAGGAACTCTCACTTTTCTCAACCCTCATTATCCCGTTTCATACAATCCGAGGAACCGAAAGAATTGGAAATTGATTTTAACCAAACGAGATGTCATTTTATCGAATGGTGCAAAGAATTATAACTATTATATCTGTCCTTTTAACACCAAGCAAACCGAGGCAGAAAAACCACGAGCATGATTCTTCTGAAAGGGGTGCGAATGTTTATTATATCACACCCATAATCATTCAAAATGTCATTGAAGAAACTCTTTGCAAACGTGGTTATGTTGAGAATGGCCAACTTTACAAATGACCAATAAATTAATTTCAGTGCTTTGCAAGTTTGGCAAATTGTAGTTGTTCCAATAATAAACTCAAAAGATATGATCGAGAAATATAATTTGAATGGAAAAAATAATTTTAAGGTAGAAATGGAACAAACTAAAAACTTAATTATTTTTCGATTTATTGAAAACTGTCAGAAAATTTGCTAAAAACGTTATGAGATCTGTAAAACCAAAACACCAAAGCGTAGAAGCAACTTTTCCTTTTCCACTTTTCACTAATTCAAAGTCAACTATTTTTGGAACAAAGAACTACTCAATTCCATAATTGAGGCAACGAACTATTCTTTGGTAGGACATTGAAATAAATTAATTTGCCATCGTTCTTTCTCCATAAATCATAGTTCAGGTTTTTGAGAAACCTATTTAAAAAGCTGCGATTAGTTGATCACGTGACTTCTCTCACTTTTGCTAACAATATAGTTTTTGGACACTCCTGCGGGTCACATGTAAATGATTGTAGGAACAGAATAGTATATTTGAGAACTAGTTTCATGAGGACGGTTTTGGCGCACAAAGTTTGGCGAACGATCACGAAGCGGGAGTTTCCCAATGAGTGAGTGCGCCAAAACGCCTAATGAAACGATTTCTCTGTAATATTTCCTCTATTCTGAGTTTTCAAAATGTATTTTTAATAAATTTTAAACTAACTTGGTGAATCTTCAGTTTAATATAATTCCTGCCTCCAAACCGGCGTAGCTTTCGTATGACATGTTTGAATGATAACAAGCAGTTATTATGGAGAGTACACTAGTATATTCATAATTTATATAGTTACATATCTCTGGAAATTGACCTATGTCGATAAAAATTCGATAAGAAACGGCCCACTAAAGTAAATACAAACATCTTTGTCACCCATACACATTTCTAACAACTCACGCTTGCTTTAAAAAACTTTTCTATGATTATATGTATTTGTTGGTGAAAGGGGGTTATGCAGTTTTTATTTTTGTACAGCACAATATCCCTACGTATCAGGATATCTGTCAGAACCCGAGCCAGGAGTGTACGATAGCGACTACGCCGACTACAAATACGCAACTTTGGATAGAAGACGAACACCAATGAGTGAAAAGGAAAATACTTATATGACGTCAACAATGCCAAGAACTGTTCCCCTCAAGTGAGTACTCAAACGAGACATTAAGTTATGTACGTACATATTACAATGATGAAAAATTCAAGGAAAGCTATCATTTTCTTGAGGAAAATCTTTTCGAATAATTTAAAACGGAGTTTGTTGCTGTGCAATCGAAAAATGTCAAGTTAATATATCAAATTTCAAACTAAATCTCTGCATTTTCAAATCTCCATAAAAAGACTCAATCCTCCTTCTTGGATGTGAAATCTGTGTAGTGTATGAATTTCTCGTGAATCTCATTTGCCCCTAAGCTACTGTAGTCTGTTTTTCTGTAATAGTATGTACATATACATATATATTTGGAGAATGAGTCGTCGGCTTTATAGTCCAGGCAACGAACCGGAAAAAAAACATATAGTAAGCTAGAATTTCAAATTTTGTTTTACATTTTGTTCCTAATACCCCATAGATTATTCATGACTATCAAAACCGCGGGGGTCTACCTTTCTACCACCGTAAAACAGGGTTTCAACCCCTCAGTGGAGCATTCTTATAAAAACAATCCAAAATTAATGAATTAGGAACCGAAAATGACCCCTAGTATGTTTTATGGGTTGCTGATTAGGATTCCGCAGTTAGTTTTCTCGGAAAACTCACTCCAGATTGGAAATTTGGAAAATTTATATACAGGATGTAACGGGAAAAGTGTCCAGAACTTTTTTGTGGTCGATGTAATTCACTCTATATTTTTTATGTAGATGGCTTATCTAATTTGAAAACGTTCCTTACTTCTAGAAAATTTTGTAAAAATCAACGGATTAGCTTGAAAAAAACAATTTTCGAGTCTCTGCAATTTTGGCTTACTAATTTTACTTGATTAAAATACCTTAGTTGCCTTTGCTTTTCTAATGTCATTTTGGCATTTGGAGAATTTATTCTCAAAACTGTTTTTACTTTGCTTTCCATAAAAATTTTATAAAGTTATGGCTCAAAATTTCACTAACACTGAAATGGTTAATATCTCGGTAAAACACGAATATTAAAAACAATAGAAATGAGGAAACGATGTGATTATTTAGGAAAAACAAATGCTAAGTTAAAAGGAACAACAAAACTTTTTTCGAAATCGCTAAGGTATCAATTGTTCGAAATGTTGCCCATTTTCCTGAATACACAAATTAATTCGTTCCAAGAAATTGGATTGAACTCTGGCTAGTACTTCAGGATCATTCTTCAATAAATCCGCTTCATGATTAATTCGTTGCAACAATTCCTCTCGTGTGTTTACTGGAGCTGCATAAACTTTCGACTTCAAAGCGCCCCATAGAAAGAAGTCGCAGGGCGTCAAATCAGGGGAGCGGGCCGGCCAGTTCACTGGTGCATCGTGTCCTCTACCTATCCAGCGATCTGGATATTCCGCATTCAAATGTCGCCTCACAGCTAATGTGAAATGAGGAGGTGCACCATCATGGATAAACCAGGCCACGACGAATGTGTAAGGGCAAGTCTTCCAACAGTCCAAGTAGCCTTTGTTCCAAAAAGTTCAAGTAGTTCTCCCCGTTCAATCGATCGGGTATAACGGTAGGGCCAATAATAAAGTTATCCACAATTCCAACCCAAACATTGATTTTAGTTTGATTCTGAAAATATGTAACTTCCGTTTCATGAGGATTTTCATCACCATAGAAATGTTCATTATGGAGGTTAAAAAGACCACATCTTGTGAAAGTATCTTAGTCCGTGAACAGAATCCTTCTACAAAAATTGGGGTTTGCGTTTTGTCTTTGGACAATAAGCCGACAGAAATCTAGCCGATGACCTGGATCCATGGGCAATAAGTCTTGAACTGTTATAATATGATAGGGATACAACAGTTCTTCTTTCAGTACATTATTAACTAATGATTTTGAGGCTCCAATACAAAGTCCCAAACGTAGTGTGCTTATCCCAGGTTCAGTTTCAACCGCTTCCAGTATCGCTTCTTCGAGCTCTAACGTCCTTCTTGTCCGTCTGCGTCCAGTTTCTCTGCGATTTGCTTCAAATTTGCCAGTTTCGCGAAGGTTTGCCGTTTTGTAATTCTGCGATGCGGATATATTTCCCTTCTCCGGCCATTGCAACGACAAAGTCCATAAATCAATAACATATAACACATTTCAGTGTTAGTGAAATTTTGAGCCATAATTTTATAAAATTTTTACGGAAAGCAAAGTAAAAACTGACAGTTTTGAGAATAAATTCTTCAAATGCCAAAATGACATTAGAAAAGCAAAGGCAACTAAGGTATTTTAATCAAGTAAAATTAGTAAGCCAAAATTGCAGAGACTCGAAAATTAATTTTTTCAAGCTAATCTGTTGGTTTTATCAAAATTTTCTAAGAGTAAGAAAAGTTTTCAAATTAAATAAGCTATCTACATAAAAAATATCGAGTGAATTACATTGACCACAAAAAAGTTCTGGAGACTTTTCCCGTTACATCCTCAAGTTTGAGCCATTTTTATGGTCTCTAAGGCTCTGTGCTCCACTCTCAAGAATGGCCATTATTGACAGTAACTCACCTGCTAAATATTGTAAAAGTTCTTTTTCACGTTCTTAAGTTATACCGAAAAAACAAAATTATTTTTGCAATTTTGAAGCCCTCTACCGGGTAAACAAGACACTTGAGGCAAAAGTAAAAAGGCTCATCAACTTTTTTCCGAATCAAAGAATCTTCGGTTTTATTTTGGCCACGCAGTTCGAGGACACCCTGTATAATATATAATTTATAATTTTGTTGCAAAAATGACCTCTAGTAGGTTTTTTATGTCGCTAATCACGATTCCACTGTTATTTTCCACAAAAAAACTCTCCAGATGGAATATTCGGGAAATTTGAGGTTTTCTTGAGAAAACAATTAAACTTTATTATTCACAACGGTCTCAGGAAAATCTCAAATTTTTCGAATTTTCCGTCTGGAGAGAGTTTTTTGGGGAAAATAACAGTGGAATCGTGATCAGCGATCCAAAAAACCTACTAGAGGTCATTTTTGCAACAAAATTATAAATCATATATTATATATAAATATTCCAAATTTCCCATCAGGAGGGAGTTTACCGAGAAAACTAACTGCGGAATCGTGATCATCGACCCAAAAAACATACTAGGGGTCATTCTTGGCTCTTGATTCATTGATTTTTGATTGTTTTTATAAGAATGCTCTTTTGAGAGGTTGGAATCCTGTTTTGGAGTGGTAGAAAGGTCGACCCCCGCGGTCTTGTAGTCATGAATGATCTATGGGGTATTAGGAACAAAATGCAAAATAAATTTTGAAATTCTAGCTTACTATATATTTTTTTTTATCATGGAGTTTTTCCAGGCTTATTACCTGGACTATTAGGACAATATGTTAATAATAAAATATCGCATACGCTAATGTTCCGTTTTACTTATAAAAGTTTCTGGAAGCTACAATAAAGATACAACAGGATGGAAACAATTGAACATCCGTTGTTTTCATTCCGTCTTACTTTACTATAATTAAGTTGAAAAATATTGAAGAAAATGTCATGAAGTGGTAAATTTAAAATCTCAATAACTTAATTTTTTTTTCTCCATTATCTTTTTTTTTCATCAGATTCACTGAATGATCTTACTGATTATTGCAAAACTCCTTATACATATTAAAAAATCAGTATTCATTTTTGAGGTAGCTTGAACTCTGAAAGTTATCCATGGCAACCTAAAGGTGTTTTGCACGGTATCAGCCTACTGTTTTTTCTGTAAATACTTTTGTATTGTACTAAACTTTTTTCCGAATTCCTCAAAAACTATCCATTCTAGTCGCATAGTACCACATAAACTTTCTAATAAAAAATCAATCAGTCCATCCCTTGGAGTAAATTTACGGAATATCATTTTTTTAAATGTAGTAATGTAGTAATTCCAAATTTGCCACTTACATGACATGTTTACTCCATTATTCTCTAAATTTTCTTCTAATTTTCTGACTTCTCATACATTCCTTTTACAGTTACTTATTGATGCTCTAGTAGGATGTTACAAATTATTTTATAAATGAGTTTTGAAATTAATAACGATTATTTTTTTTTAATTGTAGTTGTCTCAATGAGGTATTCCATTCAAAGTAACAAATTTTCATGAACTTCCGATATAACCGGAACTGAAGAAAGATTTAAAATACTTTACAATTGTAGGTACTTTTCAATCAACATTCCACAAAAAATTCGAAACGATATTCCGCTTAAATCTAGAGGTACGTCTAGGAAGTCGGTTGAAAACGATCAGCCTATTTATAATTACATCAGACTACTGCCGCCAGTATCGCTCAAGTACAAAATACCCCGTAACTTATATAAAGTGCGAGTGTATTAGTCAATGTTTCATTTCTTAGATTTCTTAGTGGGGCATTTACTGTCAAGTAGGGTAGATGACAGTTATTTCAGATTAGTCAATGTTTCATTTCTTAGATTTCTTAGTGGGGCATTTACTGTCAAGTAGGGTAGATGACAGTTATTTCAGATTTCCCTAGCATTTGTCAGCAGGGTTATTTATACCTTCTCAGAGATCACTGCAACTTACTCGTTTCGCTGATGAGCTGTCCGGAACGATTAGTTTGTATGTTAGTTACTCTTCGATCTAGAGAAGCATTATTGTTTACACTTACCCAGAACATGTCTCAGTCAATTCTATTAAAAAAAGAACCAGGATTCTATCACTGAATGAGTCGCTACATAATGAAGGTCGTACATACTTCTCATTCACAAAAGATTGAATGTACGTGAATGATAATTGATATATGGCGAGGCATCTAATCGCATATGCTTATCAATGATCTCCTATCCTTTCTGAGTTTTATATTCACAAAATACAAAAATATAAGACTTTGACTGGGCCAAACTAGTGTGATCAATCAACATACTGGACTAGACATCCGTGGATATCCATGATGATCATATTCGAAGCCAACATACATAAATAATGCCAAATTTAGGCCGTTCTGAAGTTAGAATAAGATTCATTATTTACAACATAAATAACTTGATCATTCACTAGCCTTTCCGAAAAACTATCTACTTCTGCAAGCTTCTGAAATTCCTACTTTCACAATTTGCAAAATCAGAGTCATGCATATTTCCGTAGTATTCATTAGTTTTCATTCTGTTCTAGATCATCGTCATCTTCGGATATAGTGAATCATAGAAGTACATCCAAACTGAATCCTGGACGCATTGAAAACTATACAACCGGACATTCTTCCATTTCAGATCAAGAATCTAAGCAAGTAAGTAAGATAAATTGAAAATCGTATCATGTATTGCCTCATGTACCCTAAACGGTCTCATACTAATAGTTCATTCATGGACATCTATTATAAGCAACTATATATAAAAATTCTCGGGAAATAGGTCACAATAACACTTTGTTTTAAATATTCGTCTTTACGTACGTTTCGGTCTCACGACCATCATCAGAAGACTCACTATGTCTAAAAAGGGGGTTTATTAAAACTAATTATAGCACAAGCGTCCAAATCGCACAATTTAACTTCAATCAAAAGAGCCCACGCCGTCGAAACGAACAGAACCACGAATAATCGAAATTGTATCGTCAGAATTAATGTATAAAAAATTTTTTTTTTTGTAGTAAGAATCCGCTATTCAGTAATATTATCAAAATATATGAGTGCATATTGATTGGTATTCTCACAACAAATGAGAAGAACGAAGTTATTTGTCAAGTATCTACTTTCGAAACCAGATGTGTAGGATTTATGACAAGGCACTTAAGAAAGGTTTCAGACCTGTACTCGGAAATAACTATTACGAATTCTTCCTAAAAACATTTTCTACACTTATAAAGACGTATGTAAGAATTTGCAAGAGATTATTTAATCAAATTAGTATAAATATGACTTAGATTTTGTGTGTCTACCCTATGATTTACAGATTTGGGGTCCCGTTTTATGTGAATCATCTCCAGGATAGATCTTTTATAATAATTGGTTTCCTTAGTTAAGATATTAACATTTTTGTAATCAAATTGATGGTTATAATCAAAGCAATGCTTAGCAAGGGCGGTGGAATTTTCTAAGTTGTTATTTCTTGTGCTATATTTATGGCCGTACATTCTTTTTTGTAAATATTGTTTAGAGATTCCAGTATAGGTTCCATCATAATCTAAACAATTCAATTTATACACTGTGTGGGTTTGTTTATCTTTGGGTATCAAAGGTTTTAGATTTGAGAAATATTTCCCAACACAGTTAGTAGGTTTATGCGCAACATTTATATCATACTTTTTCAAACATTTTTTGATTTTCTCTGAGGTCTCCGGAATGTAAGGTAGACGGAGATCTCAGAGAAAATCACACAGTGTATAAATTGAATTGTTTAGATTGTGATGGAACCTATACTGGAATCTCTAAACAATATTTACAAAAAAGAATGTACGGCCATAAATATAGCACAAGAAATAACAACTTAGAAAATTCCACCGCCCTTGCTAAGCATTGCTTTGATTATAACCATCAATTTGATTACAAAAATGTTAATATCTTAACTAAGGAAACCAATTATTATAAAAGATCTATCCTGGAGATGATTCACATAAAACGGGACCCCAAATCTGTAAATCATAGGGTAGACACACAAAATCTAAGTCATATTTATACTAATTTGATTAAATAATCTCTTGCAAATTCTTACATACGTCTTTATAAGTGTAGAAAATGTTTTTAGGAAGAATTCGTAATAGTTATTTCCCAGTACAGGTCTGAAACCTTTCTTAAGTGCCTTGTCATAAATCCTACACATCTGGTTTCGAAAGTAGATACTTGACAAATAACTTCGTTCTTCTCATTTGTTGTGAGAATACCAATCAATATGCATTCATATATTTTGATAATATTACTGAATAGCGGATTCTTACTACAAAAAAAATAAAAATTTTTTATACATTAATTCTGACGATACAATTTCGATTATTCGTGGTTCTATTCGTTTCGACGGCGTGGGCTCTTTTGATTGAAGTTAAATTGTGCGATTTGGACGCTTGTGCTATAATTAGTTTTAATAAACCCCCTTTTTAGACATAGTGAGTCTTCTGATGATGGTCGTGAGACCGAAACGTACGTAAAGACGAATATTTAAAACAAAGTGTTATTGTGACCTATTTCCCGAGAATTTTTATATATAATTCATACTGGGTCAAGAATCTTATTATTATAAGCAACGTAATAACGTACCTACCAGTTCTTCAACAACTTCACTCTCATAACATGTGTTGCATTGTGGGCTGCATACTTCATAATAATGTGTGAATAGTCCATTTTCTTTCCTACTAAGATACATAACAAATGTAACTAAAATTCACTTACTTTTTATTACCACATTTATTAACCATTTAATTACAATTTCAAATTTTAATAATAATAGTAGTAACAGTTTTTATTTTTTCAATTCTTTCGTACATACACAATACGTAATTTATTGCCTGAGATTGCAGTTTTGAACTCTTTGAACTTTAATTTAAACTGATAACCTAAAGCAGGAAAGAATATTTTACAGTAATAGTTGAATTGTGACAAAATAATATTCCATTTCGTTCTCTAATTTGGGTATAAATGTATGTTTATACTACATTATGAATAGATAGGGAAATAGTCGAAAAAAAATTGATATAATATATGACATCGCTTTCTGCCTAGTCTTATTTCCACGTTTTAATCTTTGAAACATCGCTATAAAAAATTATATTAATTATTAATTCGATCAATAATTCTCGTTTTATAATCTGAGTACCTAAATATTGTTAATGTCAAGATAATGATTCTAACAATAATCACGCTACTATTTACAGTACATGCTACTGTTATCTAGCTTAGCGAAAGAATGTTGTACCTACTTCAAGTAGTATGCTGCAATACAAGAAGTCTTGGCATGTAAAATGTGGAATAATGAATTGGCCAAATCTAGTAGAATAGTGCAATCAGAATTAATTGTATCCACTTACCCGTCCATTGAAATTGTCACATTGAATTTGGAAGAAATCAAACAAATTCACAGAAATGTGGATACTTTGTTAGATTGAACATCAATGCATTGCAATATACATTCTAATGCACCAAATAGATGGCACTGGGTGTACGAAACATCTTGATTTAGTTCTGCCTATTACCACATGATACTATAAATAAACAAACTATAGCTTACACATGTTAGTTTCCTCGGTTCAATATACCACCTGGCTGCCAATTCTGTGATATAGTTATAATTCTTAGATCAACTACTAAGACTCTTGACAAATGTACGTATGCCCAGTCGAGTAGACTCATATAGTGCTTTGTGTCATTTATTGTTATTAGTCAATTATTGTGTGGAACCCATACCAAATGGTGGAACCATCCAGTACTGCAACTATAATAGTTATTTACGATAAAGTGGGCTAAGAGCTAGTGCGTAGCACGAGTTGGGCAATCGTATAAGTACATTATCATACTATATTGTATAAATGTTTATCTACGCCCGTAAAAAGTCAAAATAAATGGTAGTAATAATTTAAAATTATCATTTATTGGAGAAACGATAATACTGGTCTTTCCATTCATCCAATTTGATTAATTGAAGAGTAGTGAAATAAGAAAAACGCGTGCGGTAATAAACTCCTTATATCCCGCAAAATTAATGGGCTAAGAAGTTCTTATCTCGCTGCTGTAGATGAATGAGTTTTATATCTGATATACAGCTCACATTGTAATTTTTCATACTTATGAGATATGATTGCGTAAAGGTAAGGTAATATAATATAATTTAGTTTACACCATCAGCCTTTTTTTTTCAATTAAATTCTTACTTATCTAAATCAAATCAAAGCAAATACATTGCAGCTTTTAAATGAGATTGAAGTTTGTTAAGGTTTTATCTTCAGTATTTGGTGAATACAATACTATTATTACTTAAAAAGTTGTGGTTCTATAATATAAGCTGCATAATAATGGCTGCTTCCCTGCCGAATAATGCTTTAGCTAATTTATAATTTCAGGGGAAATAGGGTGATTGTGTAAACTTAACTATATTGTAATTTACCGCTTCAATGGTAGCTTCGCATATATAAAATTGATTTGTTGTAGGATATCAAAAAAATATGTACAATTCGTTGATACCATTTCCTCTTAATCTCACTTCTTGTAGCTGGATGATATTGCGAAAAATAATCTCAACATTTATTAAATCACATGCAAATGTGTACTTTCTACTCCACAATAGGCTAGTTTCAGAAAACCTGTTTTGTAAATTCATTTTCTGTACATTTGTTTTCTATTGGCTCATCATGATATTTTTCATTTCAGTGGTGGAACGAAGTCATGGACATATTCGACGGGGTACGGATTTTTTGTTTTTTTTTATTAACTACATACATTTTAAGATTTGATTACTTTGGTTCTTGCATCAAATCAGTGAACATGAATAATCGCTGATACCACTAACATAAATAAAATACTATACTCCTAAATCAAATTCGAAGTTGATAATACAGATCTCTGGATACTGTTAAGAAGAGAGCAGCTCCAAATTATGTCGTTATTTAAACGTTAGAGAATGATACTTTGAAGTTTTGAAATTGCAATTACGTACAAGATATTTCAAGAATGAGGTATTTCTTGTATAACTTTGAGAAAAAAGTTTAATAAGAATATTTTCAAAACACTTCAACCTATGTCATTGACGATAAGTTTCCTCAATAGGCTGAGACACTTTTTGTATACATACATTGCGTAGGTTTCCATCACTAGCGTCTATGGAAACAATTCCGATGTTAGTATTAGAAAAAAATATGATAAAATAAGTGACTTTGTGTTTTAAGTGTTTTTTCAATGTGAGGCTTAAAGAAAAAGAATAAAAACATGTTTATTGCACTTCCTTGAATTAACTTATTAAAGATTGAGAATGCTCTCAACTCACTAGAAATTTCATGTCTTATTCATCTTAAATCATTTGATTTATTTTCTGATCAGAATAACACCGATCCAAATATTCAATGAAAATTTATTAATGTAGTAACAACAATCAATAACAACTTGAAATAAGTAAAACAAATCTCATAATGCATCAAATAATTAAATATTGGAAATATCTTCCCCTTGATCTAGTATAGCTCATAAGGCGACAAGAATTATTCAGTTATTATTGTTATATAGGTATCATAATGTTCCGTAATTTTCAAACAAAATTGGCTTTGCCAACAACCAATGCAATGAAATTGACATTTTGACAAGTGAATTAAGAATTAATGAATTTTACTTTTGTCGTTCTAAAACGTTGTATCGAGAAGTTGCAGTTAATCAAAGGAAACTGAATAAGTTGATAATACTTATACATAAATAGAAAGGTTTCATAATACACAAATGCCGCAATGGCTGACATTTATTTTTTTGTACGGCTCAGATAATGGTGAAGCATTCGAAGCAAAACGTCTTTATACTGAGAATTACACATAAAATTATTTGCCATATTCATAAACATTCACGTTCAAGCGTGCTTTGCAAGAAACTGACTCTTTTCAACATTTAATCTATTATTAGCTTTTTTAAATTATTCTAATTAATTATTAATACATTGTTGCTACTAGATTAATAAATGTTCCATCAATATTTGGTTCTGGGTAAATTTAATCATTAAAAAACATTTCGTTTTGCTAAAAATTAAACGTTTAACGATAACCGCCTTAAAAATTTTTCAGTGAGTTGAGAGCATTCTCCATTTTTATAATAATCAACAATTCTGAGACGGTTCATAAGTTTTTTTCTTAGAAATTGAGCTTGATAGTAATGATATACATTGATCATTTATTCTATAGTATGAATCGTAGAATTCATTAAAGTCGTTAAATTTACAAAAGCGTAACGTATCATACATTTTTCGAATAACATAATAAGAATTATTTCCACGAACGCCACTGATGAAAATGAACTAGATTTATCCAAATCAAATAGTGACTCTTAGCCTACTAAGTGAACTTCAATAAATTTGGTTAACACATTTTGAGAATATCAAAAAAAATCCCTTCCCTTATCATAGAGAACGTGCTTTTCACACATTTTGAATAAGATCTAAATATCCTTTTTACTATTCTTGTACGATGAATCTTAATATGAAGACATGGAAAAACCTGAAGACGTTATTTGAATTACAAATCCAGGCGTTGCTTTGTTAAGTAATACCGAAATTGTATCTTTGATGAAATTCTTCATGATAAATCATTCATAATAGTGACATTAACAGTTTACGAGGCATTGAATGGTATGGTCAATCTTTGTTATGTGCAGTGTATCAGAGTTGTTGGTCAATTCACATACGTCTCCAAGAGTTTTTTGAATTACAAGCTCAATTTGTAACTGAATTATAATCTTAAATTTATATAGCGCAGGCGATTAAAGTCATGATAATATCAAATGTTTAGAAGATAGATTCACCAACTAACTCTCACTTACTATATTTATATTCATACAGTGGTTGGATGACAACTGCGTGCTACCAAGTTATGGATACGTTGTCTCAAAAGCAAAAGCTGTAAGATCAAGACGCATGTAAAACTAATCCCTTACAAAACACTACGTATATAAGACCGGTGGAAGAATAATAGTTTTTGAAACTAAATCTTTTTTTGTGATAACATTATAATCTTCATCAGTTCATTGGATGGAAAGGGCATGGTTCTGACCAGATTTATTAGACAAAATATTGAATATACAAATAATAAAATTAAGCTGTTTACATATACAATCATTGTGGGCAGGGAAATATAGTTCGTATCAAATTGTGATTATTGAATCATTTTAAACAAAGTTCAATTCTGTATTTCATTCTCATTGGAGGATGTCAGAAGACAGAGCGACATAGTCAAAAGAAATATATTCAAAATCTGATATAGTAAAGAATAATTTGTATTTCATAATATGATTTTCCGAGAACAAAATTGATGAGATTACTACTTTCTCTACATTGGATATTTTCCTTGATAAAATAAAATACCTTTTTTGTTTTAATGAATTATATTATAGAAGCATTAACGTGACTATAGTAACTGGCGTGTTACCTTCAAAACTATACAAACGTATGGATAAACATAGGAGATATTTAATGGGGTTATAGTTTGGATGTAGGATATTCATGATATTTTATGTTTCTGCAAATAAAAGTTCTGAATGCAAAATTGGAAGATCGCTACATAACGAAGAGTTCTCCAGCCTAATCTATTGGTGTTATCAGTGAATCATATTGCTGATAATAATATTATAAACAAATTATAATTTCGAACTGAGATTTCCACATTATTATTGAATGTTCTTTCTGAACATACTGATTTTGATAGAATGGTTTACTGTAAAAAATCGTGGTATACATTTTGAAATTTGGAGATCATTTTCTTTTATGGGTTTCGATTCTATAGGATCAGAAGAATCTATTAATTTTGAAATAATTATATTCTGAGCTTTTTATATTTTTCTGGAATTTATCTGTGCTCCACCTTCATCCAATGATCTAGTGTCTAGTGTATAATGCTATCAATGGAATCCCACTGGAATAAAAATAACACCGTCGGTCTATATCACCTACATACAATTTAAACACACTGTTATCTTGGCCCGTCGCATGTATGTTATCATACCAGTAGATTTCGTGAGGCTCTGAGAATAATCTATTTAGTTTTTTATACTTGATGCGCAGTCTATCAGCATAATCCTTATATAATTTGGAAAAATAAAATTTTAATCGCTCAATCCGTTTATAAATAAAGTATCTAGGTACTTACATACTGCTATAATAGTCTATCCATGTTCAAGATATAATGCATGAAAACAATGTTTAACGCATGATCAGTAGGACCGTTATTGGTGGAAAAACTTGCAGTTTCTGCGCCTTCGCAAAATCGCATTAAAAGTATTGACATTAATTTAATTCGTTTGGTTGGGGTCAGTTCAATATGTCGAGCACCGATACAGACAATGCCCATTTTGCCGATATGATTAGTCCCGGAAAAATATACAAGAAAAAACACTTGAGTGTAAAAAAAATAACATTATTTCGGAAGCGTAAATGTGAATTGCGTGACAATCCAATCGATGTTGTTGTTAAAGTAATAAATAAAATGGTCAATTAAACGGGTGTAAGATGCACTTCTGTTTATGATAATAATACGTGAACGGTGAACATAAAAATAAATACAATTCCAAGGCGTATCACCTCTACCAACATTTTACCACTGGCTCATACGATGTTCTTCAAACATTATAGGTTTCCTCTCGTGTCGTTAAAATCTTAAAAAAAACGTTCTGAGCTCTAAAAATAAAATGAATCGTAAAAGAAGTTCCGCAATCCGAAAAAGAGTCCACCAACTTTTTTCAAAAACGAAATCTCAGTCATGGATAAAGACAAGAAATAGCATGTGCAGAAGGAAATATTTCAAAACAGTAATGTGGATAAACGCTGGTCCCACTAGATCATAAGTTTGGGTTGATCAGATGACAACATCTTTAAGGCAAACGTGTGACTTGGCAACCGGGTTAAAAATCTTGAAGGTAAGAAGCATTCAAAAAATATCTCAATATTAAGCATGCATGTTCAACTTTGAATTTTAGGAAAGGGGAAGCTTATAATTTCCAACATCGGCGATGATAATGGCTTTGTTCCTGATGCACTATGAGCATTCGAGTCTAACAGATATGGGAATTACCAAGAGGACCCATCAAAAATTCTCGAATGTTTTGCCAGGAAATTAGAAAAAGTTCTCACGAATGCTACTAAGAAGGAGCAGGAGTCAAGGTTGTCCATTGTCTAAAAATCGTTTGAGGATGAGATGTTGAGAGTTCAATTGCTCAATATAGTTAGCATACACAAAGAACGATATAATACATATATGTTTTACGTCTCGTATCAAATCGCTGCGATCTAAATACAATTGAGCTCATAGGTTGTATCTAAAAATAACACTTTCAAATTTTGCTGATTGCAAAAATTTGAAGAAGTAATACATATTATAATTGAAGATTCCCAGCAGAAATGAATGCGGCACATACTTAAAGGAAAATATTGAATAAAAAAGTGAGAACTTAATAATATAATTGAAGCAAATATTGAACAACTTATTATACATTTAAATTATAACGGAAACAGTTTTAGCTTTATTATGTGTTTTATTGTTAATATTTCCTTTTTATTTGTTTCAAAGAAAAATTGCATGTTCATTCTAACTGGTCAGTGAAAAGTGAACGCCGCATGTATTTGATTATGTGAACAGCTTACAGAGATGTCTCGGAATTGAATAGGCTATAATCGTTTTGGGATCTACTAAAAACTTGGTATTCATTATTAAAAAAATGGAATATCAGAATGTTTTTTGATGTTGATTGTACCTATAACATTTTTTAACGTTAAAATTTGAATTAAAAAATCTGTAAATATACAACCAATATTGAACCACTTATTATACATTTAAATTATAACGGAAACAGTTTTAGCTTCATTATGTATTTTATTGTTAATATTTTCTTTTTATTTGTTTCAAACGAAAATTGCATGTTCATTCTAACTGGTCAGTGAAAAGTGAACGCCGCATGTATTTGATTATGTGAACAGCTTACAGAGATGTCTCGAAAATGAATAGACTATAATCGTTTTGGGATCTACTAAAAACTTGGTATTCATTATTAAAAAATGGAATATTAGAATGTTTTTTGATGTTGATGGTACCTATAACATTTTTTAACGTTAAAATTTGAATTAAAAAATCTGTAAATATACAACCAATATTGAACCACTTATTATACATTTAAATTATAACGGAAACAGTTTTAGCTTCATTATGTATTTTATTGTTAATATTTCCTTTTTATTTGTTCCAAACGAAAATTGCATGTTCATTCTAACTGGTCAGTGAAAAGTGAACGCCGCATGTATTTGATTATGTGAACAGCTTACAGAGATGTCTCGAAAATGAATAGACTATAATCGTTTTGGGATCTACTAAAAACTTGGTATTCATTATTAAAAAATGGAATACTAGAATGTTTTTTGATGTTGATGGTACCTATAACATTTTTTAACGTTAAAATTTGAATTAAAAAATCTGTAAATATACAACCAATATTGAACCACTTATTATACATTTAAATTATAACGGAAACAGTTTTAGCTTCATTATGTATTTTATTGTTAATATTTCCTTTTTATTTGTTTCAAACGAAAATTGCATGTTCATTCTAACTGGTCAGTGAAAAGTGAACGCCGCATGTATTTGATTATGTGAACAGCTTACAGAGATGTCTCGGAAATGAATAGGCTATAATCGTTTTGGGATCTACTAAAAACTTGGTATTCATTATTAAAAAAATTGAATATTAGAATGTTTTTTGATGTTGATGGTACCTATAACATTTTTTAACGTTAAAATTTGAATTAAAAAATCTGTAAATATACAACCAATATTGAACCACTTATTATACATTTAAATTATAACGGAAACAGTTTTAGCTTTATTATGTATTTTATTGTTAATATTTCCTTTTTATTTGTTTCAAACGAAAATTGCATGTTCATTCTAACTGGTCAGTGAAAAGTGAACGCCGCATGTATTTGATTATGTGAACAGCTTACAGAGATGTCTCGGAAATGAATAGGCTATAATCGTTTTGGGATCTACTAAAAACTTGGTATTCATTATTAAAAAAATTGAATATTAGAATGTTTTTTGATGTTGATGGTACCTATAACATTTTTTAACGTTAAAATTTGAATTAAAAAATCTGTAAATATACAACCAATATTGAACCACTTATTATACATTTAAATTATAACGGAAACAGTTTTAGCTTCATTATGTATTTTATTGTTAATATTTCCTTTTTATTTGTTTCAAACGAAAATTGCATGTTCATTCTAACTGGTCAGTGAAAAGTGAACGCCGCATGTATTTGATTATGTGAACAGCTTACAGAGATGTCTCGGAAATGAATAGGCTATAATCGTTTTGGGATCTACTAAAAACTTGGTATTCATTATTAAAAAAATGGAATATTAGAATGTTTTTTGATGTTGATGGTACCTATAACATTTTTTAACGTTAAAATTTGAATTAAAAAATCTGTAAATATACAACCAATATTGAACCACTTATTATACATTTAAATTATAACGGAAACAGTTTTAGCTTCATTATGTATTTTATTGTTAATATTTCCTTTTTATTTGTTTCAAACGAAAATTGCATGTTCATTCTAACTGGTCAGTGAAAAGTGAACGCCGCATGTATTTGATTATGTGAACAGCTTACAGAGATGTCTCGGAAATGAATAGGCTATAATCGTTTTGGGATCTACTAAAAACTTGGTATTCATTATTAAAAAAATTGAATATTAGAATGTTTTTTGATGTTGATGGTACCTATAACATTTTTTAACGTTAAAATTTGAATTAAAAAATCTGTAAATATACAACCAATATTGAACCACTTATTATACATTTAAATTATAACGGAAACAGTTTTAGCTTCATTATGTATTTTATTGTTAATATTTCCTTTTTATTTGTTTCAAACGAAAATTGCATGTTCATTCTAACTGGTCAGTGAAAAGTGAACGCCGCATGTATTTGATTATGTGAACAGCTTACAGAGATGTCTCGGAAATGAATAGGCTATAATCGTTTTGGGATCTACTAAAAATTAGGTATTCATTATTAAAAAAATGGAATATTAGAATGTTTTTTGATGTTGATGGTACCTATAACATTTTTTAACGTTAAAATTTGAATTAAAAAATCTGTAAATATACAACCAATATTGAACCACTTATTATACATTTAAATTATAACGGAAACAGTTTTAGCTTTATTATGTATTTTATTGTTAATATTTCTTTTTTATTTGTTTCAAACGAAAATTGCATGTTCATTCTAACTGGTCAGTGAAAAGTGAACGCCGCATGTATTTGTTTATGTGAACAGCTTACAGAGATGTCTCGGAAATGAATAGACTATAATCGTTTTGGGATCTACTAAAAACTTGGTATTCATTATTAAAAAAATGGAATATTAGAATGTTTTTTGATGTTGATGGTACCTATAACATTTTTTAACGTTAAAATTTGAATTAAAAAATCTGTAAATATACAACCAATATTGAACCACTTATTATACATTTAAATTATAACGGAAACAGTTTTAGCTTCATTATGTATTTTATTGTTAATATTTCCTTTTTATTTGTTTCAAACGAAAATTGCATGTTCATTCTAACTGGTCAGTGAAAAGTGAAGGCCGCATGTATTTGATTATGTGAACAGCTTACAGAGATGTCTCGAAAATGAATAGACTATAATCGTTTTGGGATCTACTAAAAACTTGGTATTCATTATTAAAAAAATGGAATATTAGAATGTTTTTTGATGTTGATGGTACCTATAACATTTTTTAACGTTAAAATTTGAATTAAAAAATCTGTAAATATACAACCAATATTGAACCACTTATTATACATTTAAATTATAACGGAAACAGTTTTAGCTTTATTATGTATTTTATTGTTAATATTTCTTTTTTATTTGTTTCAAACGAAAATTGCATGTTCATTCTAACTGGTCAGTGAAAAGTGAACGCCGCATGTATTTGTTTATGTGAACAGCTTACAGAGATGTCTCGAAAATGAATAGACTATAATCGTTTTGGGATCTACTAAAAACTTGGTATTCATTATTAAAAAAATTGAATATTAGAATGTTTTTTGATGTTGATGGTACCTATAACATTTTTTAACGTTAAAATTTGAATTAAAAAATCTGTAAATATACAACCAATATTGAACCACTTATTATACATTTAAATTATAACGGAAACAGTTTTAGCTTCATTATGTATTTTATTATTAATATTTCCTTTTTATTTGTTTCAAACGAAAATTGCATGTTCATTCTAACTGGTCAGTGAAAAGTGAACGCCGCATGTATTTGATTATGTGAACAGCTTACAGAGATGTCTCGGAAATGAATAGGCTATAATCGTTTTGGGATCTACTAAAAACTTGGTATTCATTATTAAAAAAATGGAATATTAGAATGTTTTTTGATGTTGATGGTACCTATAACATTTTTTAACGTTAAAATTTGAATTAAAAAATCTGTAAATATACAACCAATATTGAACCACTTATTATACATTTAAATTATAACGGAAACAGTTTCAGCTTTATTAGGTATTTTATTGTTAATATTTCTTTTTTATTTGTTTCAAACGAAAATTGCATGTTCATTCTAACTGGTCAGTGAAAAGTGAACGCCGCATGTATTTGATTATGTGAACAGCTTACAGAGATGTCTCGGAAATGAATAGGCTATAATCGTTTTGGGATCTACTAAAAACTTGGTATTCATTATTAAAAAAATTGAATATTAGAATGTTTTTTGATGTTGATGGTACCTATAACATTTTTTAACGTTAAAATTTGAATTAAAAAATCTGTAAATATACAACCAATATTGAACCACTTATTATACATTTAAATTATAACGGAAACAGTTTTAGCTTCATTATGTATTTTATTGTTAATATTTCCTTTTTATTTGTTTCAAACGAAAATTGCATGTTCATTCTAACTGGTCAGTGAAAAGTGAACGCCGCATGTATTTGATTATGTGAACAGCTTACAGAGATGTCTCGGAAATGAATAGGCTATAATCGTTTTGGGATCTACTAAAAACTTGGTATTCATTATTAAAAAAATTGAATATTAGAATGTTTTTTGATGTTGATGGTACCTATAACATTTTTTAACGTTAAAATTTGAATTAAAAAATCTGTAAATATACAACCAATATTGAACCACTTATTATACATTTAAATTATAACGGAAACAGTTTTAGCTTCATTATGTATTTTATTGTTAATATTTCCTTTTTATTTGTTTCAAACGAAAATTGCATGTTCATTCTAACTGGTCAGTGAAAAGTGAACGCCGCATGTATTTGATTATGTGAACAGCTTACAGAGATGTCTCGGAAATGAATAGGCTATAATCGTTTTGGGATCTACTAAAAACTTGGTATTCATTATTAAAAAAATTGAATATTAGAATGTTTTTTGATGTTGATGGTACCTATAACATTTTTTAACGTTAAAATTTGAATTAAAAAATCTGTAAATATACAACCAATATTGAACCACTTATTATACATTTAAATTATAACGGAAACAGTTTTAGCTTCATTATGTATTTTATTATTAATATTTCCTTTTTATTTGTTTCAAACGAAAATTGCATGTTCATTCTAACTGGTCAGTGAAAAGTGAACGCCGCATGTATTTGATTATGTGAACAGCTTACAGAGATGTCTCGGAAATGAATAGGCTATAATCGTTTTGGGATCTACTAAAAACTTGGTATTCATTATTAAAAAAATGGAATATTAGAATGTTTTTTGATGTTGATGGTACCTATAACATTTTTTAACGTTAAAATTTGAATTAAAAAATCTGTAAATATACAACCAATATTGAACCACTTATTATACATTTAAATTATAACGGAAACAGTTTTAGCTTTATTATGTATTTTATTGTTAATATTTCTTTTTTATTTGTTTCAAACGAAAATTGCATGTTCATTCTAACTGGTCAGTGAAAAGTGAACGCCGCATGTATTTGTTTATGTGAACAGCTTACAGAGATGTCTCGAAAATGAATAGACTATAATCGTTTTGGGATCTACTAAAAACTTGGTATTCATTATTAAAAAAATGGAATATTAGAATGTTTTTTGATGTTGATGGTACCTATAACATTTTTTAACGTTAAAATTTGAATTAAAAAATCTGTAAATATACAACCAATATTGAACCACTTATTATACATTTAAATTATAACGGAAACAGTTTTAGCTTCATTATGTATTTTATTGTTAATATTTCCTTTTTATTTGTTTCAAACGAAAATTGCATGTTCATTCTAACTGGTCAGTGAAAAGTGAACGCCGTATGTATTTGATTATGTGAACAGCTTACAGAGATGTCTCGGAAATGAATCGGCTATAATCGTTTTGGGATCTACTAAAAACTTGGTATTCATTATTAAAAAAATTGAATATTAGAATGTTTTTTGATGTTGATGGTACCTATAACATTTTTTAACGTTAAAATTTGAATTAAAAAATCTGTAAATATACAACCAATATTGAACCACTTATTATACATTTAAATTATAACGGAAACAGTTTTAGCTTTATTATGTATTTTATTTGTTAATATTTCTTTTTTATTTGTTTCAAACGAAAATTGCATGTTCATTCTAACTGGTCAGTGAAAAGTGAACGCCGCATGTATTTGTTTATGTGAACAGCTTACAGAGATGTCTCGGAAATGAATAGGCTATAATCGTTTTGGGATCTACTAAAAACTTGGTATTCATTATTAAAAAAATTGAATATTAGAATGTTTTTTGATGTTGATGGTACCTATAACATTTTTTAACGTTAAAATTTGAATTAAAAAATCTGTAAATATACAACCAATATTGAACCACTTATTATACATTTAAATTATAACGGAAACAGTTTTAGCTTCATTATGTATTTTATTGTTAATATTTCCTTTTTATTTGTTTCAAACGAAAATTGCATGTTCATTCTAACTGGTCAGTGAAAAGTGAACGCCGCATGTATTTGATTATGTGAACAGCTTACAGAGATGTCTCGGAAATGAATAGGCTATAATCGTTTTGGGATCTACTAAAAACTTGGTATTCATTATTAAAAAAATTGAATATTAGAATGTTTTTTGATGTTGATGGTACCTATAACATTTTTAAACGTTAAAATTTGAATTAAAAAATCTGTAAATATACAACCAATATTGAACCACTTATTATACATTTAAATTATAACGGAAACAGTTTTAGCTTCATTATGTATTTTATTATTAATATTTCCTTTTTATTTGTTTCAAACGAAAATTGCATGTTCATTCTAACTGGTCAGTGAAAAGTGAACGCCGCATGTATTTGTTTATGTGAACAGCTTACAGAGATGTCTCGAGAATGAATAGACTATAATCGTTTTGGGATCTACTAAAAACTTGGTATTCATTATTAAAAAAATGGAATATTAGAATGTTTTTTGATGTTGATGGTACCTATAACATTTTTTAACGTTAAAATTTGAATTAAAAAATCTGTAAATATACAACCAATATTGAACCACTTATTATACATTTAAATTATAACGGAAACAGTTTTAGCTTCATTATGTATTTTATTGTTAATATTTCCTTTTTATTTGTTTCAAACGAAAATTGCATGTTCATTCTAACTGGTCAGTGAAAAGTGAACGCCGCATGTATTTGATTATGTGAACAGCTTACAGAGATGTCTCGGAAATGAATAGGCTATAATCGTTTTGGGATCTACTAAAAACTTGGTATTCATTATTAAAAAAATTGAATATTAGAATGTTTTTTGATGTTGATGGTACCTATAACATTTTTTAACGTTAAAATTTGAATTAAAAAATCTGTAAATATACAACCAATATTGAACCACTTATTATACATTTAAATTATAACGGAAACAGTTTTAGCTTTATTATGTATTTTATTGTTAATATTTCCTTTTTATTTGTTTCAAACGAAAATTGCATGTTCATTCTAACTGGTCAGTGAAAAGTGAACGCCGCATGTATTTGATTATGTGAACAGCTTACAGAGATGTCTCGGAAATGAATAGGCTATAATCGTTTTGGGATCTACTAAAAACTTGGTATTCATTATTAAAAAAATGGAATATTAGAATGTTTTTTGATGTTGATGGTACCTATAACATTTTTTAACGTTAAAATTTGAATTAAAAAATCTGTAAATATACAACCAATATTGAACCACTTATTATACATTTAAATTATAACGGAAACAGTTTCAGCTTTATTATGTATTTTATTGTTAATATTTCTTTTTTATTTGTTTCAAACGAAAATTGCATGTTCATTCTAACTGGTCAGTGAAAAGTGAACGCCGCATGTATTTGTTTATGTGAACAGCTTACAGAGATGTCTCGAAAATGAATAGACTATAATCGTTTTGGGATCTACTAAAAACTTGGTATTCATTATTAAAAAAATGGAATATTAGAATGTTTTTTGATGTTGATGATACCTATAACATTTTTTAACGTTAAAATTTGAATTAAAAAATCTGTAAATATACAACCAATATTGAACCACTTATTATACATTTAAATTATAACGGAAACAGTTTTAGCTTCATTATGTATTTTATTGTTAATATTTCCTTTTTATTTGTTTCAAACGAAAATTGCATGTTCATTCTAACTGGTCAGTGAAAAGTGAACGCCGCATGTATTTGATTATGTGAACAGCTTACAGAGATGTCTCGGAAATGAATAGGCTATAATCGTTTTGGGATCTACTAAAAACTTGGTATTCATTATTAAAAAAATTGAATATTAGAATGTTTTTTGATGTTGATGGTACCTATAACATTTTTTAACGTTAAAATTTGAATTAAAAAATCTGTAAATATACAACCAATATTGAACCACTTATTATACATTTAAATTATAACGGAAACAGTTTTAGCTTCATTATGTATTTTATTGTTAATATTTCCTTTTAATTTGTTTCAAACGAAAATTGCATGTTCATTCTAACTGGTCAGTGAAAAGTGAACGCCGCATGTATTTGATTATGTGAACAGCTTACAGAGATGTCTCGGAAATGAATAGGCTATAATCGTTTTGGGATCTACTAAAAACTTGGTATTCATTATTAAAAAAATTGAATATTAGAATGTTTTTTGATGTTGATGGTACCTATAACATTTTTTAACGTTAAAATTTGAATTAAAAAATCTGTAAATATACAACCAATATTGAACCACTTATTATACATTTAAATTATAACGGAAACAGTTTTAGCTTCATTATGTATTTTATTGTTAATATTTCCTTTTTATTTGTTTCAAACGAAAATTGCATGTTCATTCTAACTGGTCAGTGAAAAGTGAACGCCGCATGTATTTGATTATGTGAACAGCTTACAGAGATGTCTCGGAAATGAATAGGCTATAATCGTTTTGGGATCTACTAAAAACTTGGTATTCATTATTAAAAAAATTGAATATTAGAATGTTTTTTGATGTTGATGGTACCTATAACATTTTTTAACGTTAAAATTTGAATTAAAAAATCTGTAAATATACAACCAATATTGAACCACTTATTATACATTTAAATTATAACGGAAACAGTTTTAGCTTCATTATGTATTTTATTATTAATATTTCCTTTTTATTTGTTTCAAACGAAAATTGCATGTTCATTCTAACTGGTCAGTGAAAAGTGAACGCCGCATGTATTTGATTATGTGAACAGCTTACAGAGATGTCTCGGAAATGAATAGGCTATAATCGTTTTGGGATCTACTAAAAACTTGGTATTCATTATTAAAAAAATGGAATATTAGAATGTTTTTTGATGTTGATGGTACCTATAACATTTTTTAACGTTGAAATTTGAATTAAAAAATCTGTAAATATACAACCAATATTGAACCACTTATTATACATTTAAATTATAACGGAAACAGTTTTAGCTTTATTATGTATTTTATTGTTAATATTTCTTTTTTATTTGTTTCAAACGAAAATTGCATGTTCATTCTAACTGGTCAGTGAAAAGTGAACGCCGCATGTATTTGTTTATGTGAACAGCTTACAGAGATGTCTCGAAAATGAATAGACTATAATCGTTTTGGGATCTACTAAAAACTTGGTATTCATTATTAAAAAAATGGAATACTAGAATGTTTTTTGATGTTGATGGTACCTATAACATTTTTTAACGTTAAAATTTGAATTAAAAAATCTGTAAATATACAACCAATATTGAACCACTTATTATACATTTAAATTATAACGGAAACAGTTTTAGCTTTATTATGTATTTTATTGTTAATATTTCCTTTTTATTTGTTTCAAACGTAAATTGCATGTTCATTCTAACTGGTCAGTGAAAAGTGAACGCCGCATGTATTTGATTATGTGAACAGCTTACAGAGATGTCTCGGAAATGAATAGGCTATAATCGTTTTGGGATCTACTAAAAACTTGGTATTCATTATTTAAAAAATTAAATATTAAAATGTTTTTTGATGTTGATGGTACCTATAACATTTTTTAACGTTAAAATTTGAATTAAAAAATTTGTAAATATACAACCAAGTATTTTTGGCAGTGGTTCACTTATGTCTATAAGTTTTATAATACAAATCTCAACTTTTAACAGAAAAACCCATTTTATACCACAAAAAAACATTTTAAAACAAAACTTTTATGATAATAAATACGAATACTATAAATTAAAAAATTCCCGAAGATGGGGTGAAATAGTAGTGCAATACAAATAGATTTTGCTATCAAAACTTTAATTTTCCAAATTATATAATATGAACTTGGTAATACCAATTGATTGGCATATTGACGTTACTGATCCATTACAATTTTTGAGGAAGTTGTACGTGGAAAATATATCACTTCCACTCCGCTCTCATAATAGAAGCAAATAGGTGAATCAATCTTGTCAATTAATGGAAAACTGAAAATTTACATACAGAACCCACTCAATACTGTGAGCTTGTGAACACCATAATTCTTCTTAAATAGTAGACTTCCGCGGATAGCTAATCTTGAAAAATCTTGGCTTCCGGATGGATTACGCGTCACAATAGCTCGACTTGATGCCGACGTTTCGCCAACCATTACAGGTGGCATCTTCAGGGTAGGCTTGAGGCTTGAACTGTTCAACGTTGGCGAAACGTCGGCATCAAGTCGTGCTATTGTGACGCGGAATCCATCCGGAAGCCAAGATTTTTCACCACAATTCTTTAACGTTTCAGAACCTTCTTCTAGATTATATATAACTAGTGAGGCTCTCTTCCAACATGATTCACAGTATTCAACTTTGGATATCTAATTTGAATTTTGGTTTTGGCCGTACTCAATTTTATTTTAAAGACAGAGAAACCAAAGGAGTCCACACGGAAACATTTCTGTACAACCAGATAATTTAAATAAACTCATATCTCTCAGTACACACAGCGCATACTTTGGAAATGAAAACTATGAGAACAAATCTGCATTGATCAGAATGAGTATATTCCCCTCCCAAATCCCTGACAAATATCAGTCTTCTATTAAGCTAGCTTTTGAATATGTTTCCGATATATTGAATTAATTGGATTCAAAAAATATAACACGACCTTGATTTTTTAGCCTTTTTAGCTTTTTTGATTGTTGCCTGAAGTTTTAATTCAACATAATTTTGACATTAATAAGATTATTATCCCAAAATTATGTCTCATTGAATTATTATGAAATACTGTCGAAGTTTGAATGCAATCAAAATAGTCGAGAATTTATCAAGGTATTATATCAACCTTGATATTTCCACTCACTATATGAAGCGCTCGTCTCCTGAGATATGAGAACAAATCAGAATGGTGTACTATCAAAAATGCTGTCAGAAATCTTAAACGCAACCAAATTACTTTAAAGTAACACCACTTACTCCTACGCACAATATTACCATCGATAATCGTGATATTAACCCCGATGCTTATGCGGCAATGAACCCTTCTCTTACGGTATGGAGATTACCCCCCAACTAGATGAAACTTCGTGTTTCCAGTAAAAATTTTTCGAATAATATTCCATTAATGCTTCGAAGCACGTCCTTCATTCAATTTTTTCCACAGTAGTGCTGCTAAATATTGCAAATTGCTTTCTGAAATACGTACTCATATAGAAGTTGCAAATATTGCTATAGATTTTCGGATACATTCTGATTTGTCAAAGCCAAAGCAAAAAAATATAAACAATTAGTACTTTCAATAATACCTAATATTCAAATTCAACATCAAGATGGAGCATGCTAAATGCTTCATAAAAAACACACTCTGTGGCCAGCACAACTGTAACTTACAACTCTAATTCAACCACCACATCGATGTTTAGAAACAAATTCTTATTTCAACTTGGTTGCCTTCTTCAGTGTAGGTAGTTAAGTTCTATCAAACGCCGTTCTATCGAACGACGAAGTTGTGGAACTCTTTGCCTAGTTAGGTCTGTCCTTATGTCTACAACCTCCATAATTTCAAGAAAAATTCATATGCTCATTCTTTTCTCCCACCGTTCCACCTTTGGCTCACACGAGGTTTTCCTCTCGTATAGTCAAAATTTATTGAAAAAACTATCCTGCATCTTCTGTAACGGGAAAACCATTCTGCAATTGAAATTATTAAAGAATTCTTATCCGCAAAAGCCCTAAATTCAAGAGACTAAACTCGCTCATGGAGTCAACATTGCAATATTCTCAAGACCTCTATTGAATCTATGAAAATTAGACATTTCAAAAAACCAAGAAACAGAACAACTTATGCTATATTTTGCATGATGCTTCTTTCAGAGATTTCATAGATAACTTATTATATTATTATTTGTTTTGTGATTTCCAGCATCTTGATCAAGAGAGGCGTCTTCCACCAAAGAGCTTCATGAATCAGTAAGTAGCCATTCTGTAAGAAATACAGCAATCCTTCACAAAATGTTGAAACTAAAACATATTCATCGGAAAGAAAAAAATTCCGATTTTTAGTAATGCAACCAAGTTCATGTGTACGGGTCTAAATTTTTTTTAAACTATATACTAGAATTTCCCATGTGTCCAAGAATTTTCATCACACAATCAATGTTGCATTGCTGTAACACTACATAAATCTAATTTTAACTAGCATTCAGATGTAAAACTACTACCTATTAGCCAACTTGTGTACAGCCATTACGATAGTATATAATATCATTCATAAAACCAATGACTATAAAATGTATAAATGTACACGGCATCGTCTATATCTTTACGAAAGCGGAGGTGCGGTCAACATCGTAAGGATGCGGGAAAGAGGAGAACTAGGTTCGAACACTGTTTGCCACCAGTTTTAACACGGTGTGTATTCATACTCTCTGTTCACAATGCGTTTATGTGAAGTTAGCCACACTTTTCCAGCCACGGTTTCTGACGTGTAGACTGTTGACTGCGGGATGGATATAAATTCAATACAACGATCGCAGCCACACTTTCTAAAATAATCCACAAGAATTAAGAGTGTGTTAGGAAGTTGCGATTAGGGTGCTTATGAAACAAGGAAAGAAATGCTTTCAATGAGAGAAAAAAGAGAGAAAATTTATAAAATAATTCCTCGAATTACAAAAATAAAAATAGCGTTGTAAGGAGAAGATCATAGAGCATATAAAGCTATGGGAGAGAATCTTTGGACGCCCGTTAATAAGTGAAAAAAAAAATTAAAATAGTTTCTTGAACTCTAAAAATCCAAGAAATAGTGGCGCTGCCAGAGAAATAAAGAGAGCATTATAAAGAGGGTATCAGAGTGCATATTAAACAGAGTGACAAAATCTTTGACGACCGAAAATAAGAGAAAAAAAAATTAAAATAGTTTCTTGAACTCTAAAAATCCAAGAAAAAGTTGCGCTGCCAGGAAAATAAAAGAGGTATTATGAAGAGGGCATCAGAGTGCATATTAAACAGAGTGACAAGAACTTTGGACGACCGAAAATAAGAGAAAAAAAAATTAAAATAGTTTCTTGAACTTTAAAAATCCAAGAATAAGTTGCGCTGCCAGAAAAATAAAGAGAGCATTATAAAGAGGGCATCAGAGTGCATATTAAACAGAGTGACAAAATCTTTGGACGACCGAAAATAAGAGAAAAAAAAAATTAAAATAGTTTCTTAAACTCTAAAAATCCAAGAAAAAGTTGCGCTGGCAGAAAAATAGAGAGAACATTACGAAGAGGGCATCATAGTGCATATTAAACAGAGAGACAAAATCTTTGGACGACCGAAAATAAGAGAAAAAAAAAATTAAAATAGTTTCTTGAACTCTAAAAATCCAAGAAAAAGTTGCGCTGCCAGAGAAACAAAGAGAGCATTATAAAGAGGGCATCAGAGTGCATATTAAACAGAGTGACAAAATATTTGGACGACCGAAAATAAGAGAAAAAAAAATTAAAATATTTTCTTCAACTCTAAAAATCCAAGGAAAAGTTGCGCTGCCACTCTGTTCAATATGCACTCTGATGCCCTCTTTATAATGCTCTCTTTATTTTTCTGGCAGCGCAACTTTTTCTTGGATTTTAGAGTTCAAGAAACTATTTTAATTTTTTTTTCTCTAATTATCGGTCGTCCAAAGGTTTTGTCACTCTGCATAATATGCACTCTAATGCCCTCTATATAATGCCTCTTTCATTTTCCTGGCAGCGCAACTTTTTCTTGGATTTTTAGAGTTCAAGAAACTATTTTAATTTTTTTTTCTCTTATTTTCGGTCGGCCAAAGATTTTGTCACTTCGTTTAATATGCACTCTGATGCCCTCTCTATAATGCCTCTTTCATTTTCCTGGCACCGCAACTTTTTCTTGGAGTTTTAGAGTTCAAGAAACTATTTTAATTTTTTTTCTCTTATTTTTGGTCGTCCAAACATTTTGTCACTCTGTTTAATATGCACTCTGATGCCCTCTTTATAATGCTCTGTTTATTTTTCTGGCAGCGCAACTTTTTCTTGGATTTTTAGAGTTCAAGATACTATTTTAATTTTTTTCTCTCTTATTTTCGGTCGTCCAAAGATTTTGTCACCCTGTTTGATATGCACTCTGATGCCCTCCTTATAATGCTCTCTCTATTTTTCTGGCAGCGCAACTTTTTCTTGGATTTTTAGAGTTCAAGAAACTATTTTAATTTTTTTTCTCTTATTTTCGGTCGTCCAAAGATTTTGTCACTCTGTACAATATGCACTCTGATGCCCTCTTCATAATGCCTCTTCAATTTTCCTGGCAGCGCAACTTTTTCTTGGATTTTCAGAGTTCAAGAAACTATTTTAATTTTTTTTTCTCTTATTTTCGGTCGTCCAAAGATTTTGTCACTCTGTTTAATATGCACTCTGATGCTCTCTTTATAATGCTCGCTTTATTATTCTGGCAGCGCAACTTTCTCATGGATTTTTAGAATTTAAGAAACTATTTTAATTTTTTTTTCTCTTATTTTCGGTCGTCCAAAGATTTTGTCACTCTGTTTGATATGCACTCTGATGCCCTCTTTATAATGCTCGCTCTATTATTCTGGCAGCGCAACTCTTTCTTGGATTTTTAGAGCTTAAGAAATTATTTTAATTTTTTTTTCTCTTATTTTCGGTCGTCCAAAGATTTTGTCACTCTGTTTAATATGCACTCTGATGCCCTCTTTATAATGCTTGCTTTATTATTCTGGCAGCGCAACTTTTTCTTGGATTTTTAGAGTTTAAGAAACTATTTTAATTTTTTTTTCTCTTATTTTCGGTCGTCCAAAGATTTTGTCACTCTGTTTGATATGCACTCTGATGCCCTCATCATAATGCTCGCTTTATTTTTCTGGCAGCGCAACTTTTTCTTGGATTTTTAGAGTTCAAGAAACTATTTTAATTTTTTTCTCTCTTATTTTCGGTCGTCCAAAGATTTTGTCACCCTGTTTGATATGCACTCTGATGCCCTCCTTATAATGCTCTCTCTATTTTTCTGGCAGCGCAACTTTTTCTTGGATTTTTAGAGTTCAAGAAACTATTTTAATTTTTTTTTCTTTTATTTTCGGTCGTCCAAAGATTTTGTCACTCTGTTTAATATGCACTCTGATGCCCTCTTTATAATGCCTCTTCTATTTTTCTGGCAGCGCAACTTTTTCTTGGATTTTTAGAGTTCAAGAAACTATTTTAATTTTTTTTTCTCTTATTTTCGGTCGTCAAAAGATTTTGTCACTCTTTTTGATATGCACTCTGATGCCCTCTTTATAATGCCTCTTCTATTTTTCTGGCAGCGCAACTTTTTCTTGGATTTTTAGAGTTCAAGAAACTATTTTAATTTTTTTTTCTCTTATTTTCGGTCGTTCAAAGATTTTGTCACTCTGTTTGATATGCACTCTGATGCCCTCTTTATAATGCCTCTTCTATTTTTCTGGCAGCGCAACTTTTTCTTGGATTTTTAGAGTTCAAGAAACTATTTTAATTTTTTTTTCTCTTATTTTCGGTCGTCCAAAGATTTTGTCACTCTGTTTTATATGCACTCTGATGCCCTCTTCATAATGCTCTCTTTATTTTTCTGGCAGCGCCACTTTTTTTGAATTTTTAGAGTTCAAGAAACTATTTTAATTTTTTTTCTCTTATTTTCTGTCGTCCAAAGAATTTGTCACTCCGTTTAATATGCACTCTGATGCCCTCTTCATAATGCTCTCTTTATTTTTCCGGCAGCGCAACTTTTTCTTGGATTTTCAGAGTTCAAGAAACTATTTTAATTTTTTTTTCTCTTATTTTCGTTCGTCCAAAGATTTTGTCACTCTGTTTAATATGCACTCTGATGCCCTCTTTATAATGCCTCTTTTATTTTCCTGGCAGCGCAACTTTTTCTTGGATTTTTAGAGTTCAAGAAATTATTTTAATTTTTTTTTCTCTCATTTTCGGTCGTCCAAAGATTTTGTAACTCCGTTCAATATGCACTCTGATGCCCTCTTTATAATGCCTCTTTTATTTTCCTGGCAGCGCAACTTTTTCTTGGATTTTTAGAGTTCAAGAAACTATTTTAATTTTTTTTTCTCTTATTTTCGGTCGTTCAAAGATTTTGTCACTCTGTTTAATATGCACTCTGATGCCCTCTTTATAATGCCTCTTCTATTTTCCTGGCAGCGCAATTTTTCTTGGATTTTTAGAGTTCAAGAAACTATTTTAATTTTTTTTTCTCTTATTTTCGGTCGTCCAAAAATTTTGTCACTCTGTTTAATATGCACTCTGATGCCCTCTTTATAATGCTCTCTTTATTTTTCTGGCAGCGCCACTTTTTCTTGAATTTTTAGAGTTCAAGAAACTATTTTAATTTTTTTTCTCTTGTTTTCTGTCGTCCAAAGAATTTGTCACTTTGTTTAATATGCACTCTGATGCCCTCTTTATAACGCTTTCTTTATTTTTCTGGCAGCCCAACTTTTTCTTGGATTTTTAGAATTTAAGAAATTATTTTAATTTTTTTTTCTCTCATTTTCGGTCGTCCAAAGATTTTGTCACTCTGTTCAATATGCACTCTGATGCCCTCTTCATAATGGCTCTTTTATTTTCCTGGCAGCGCAACTTTTTCTTGGATTTTTAGAGTTCAAGAAACTATTTTAATTTTTTTTTCTCTTATTTTCTTTCGTCCAAAGATTTTGTCACTGTTTAATATGCACTCTGATGCCCTCTTTATAATGCTCTCTTTATTATTCTGGCAGCGCAACTTTTTCTTGGATTTTCAGAGTTCAAGAAACTATTTTAATTTTTTTTTCTCTTATTTTCGGTCGTTCAAAGATTTTGTCACTCTGTTCAATATGCACTCTGATGCCCTCTTCATAATGCCTCTTTTATTTTCCTGGCAGCGCAACTTTTTCTCGGATTTTTGGAGTTCAAGAAACTATTTTAATTTTTTTTTCTCTTATTTTCGGTCGTCCAAAGATTTTGTCACCACGTTTAATATGCACTCTGCTGCCCTCTTTATAATGCCTCTTTTATTTTCCTGGCAGCGCAACTTTTTCTTGGATTTTTAGAGTTCAAGAAATTATTTTAATTTTTTTTTTCTCTCATTTTCGGTCGTCCAAAGATTTTGTCACTCTGTTCAATATGCACTCTGATGCCCTCTTCATAATGGCTCTTTTATTTTCCTGGCAGCGCAACTTTTTCTTGGATTTTTAGAGTTCAAGAAACTATTTTAATTTTTTTTTCTCTTATTTTCTTTCGTCCAAAGATTTTGTCACTCTGTTTAATATGCACTCTGATGCCCTCTTTATAATGCTCTCTTTATTATTCTGGCAGCGCAACTTTTTCTTGGATTTTCAGAGTTCAAGAAACTATTTTAATTTTTTTTTCTCTTATTTTCGGTCGTTCAAAGATTTTGTCACTCTGTTTAATATGCACTCTGATGCCCTCTTTATAATGCTCTCTTTATTATTCTGGCAGCGCAACTTTTTCTTGGATTTTTAGAGTTTAAGAAACTATTTTAATTTTTTTTTCTCTTATTTTCGGTCGTCCAAAGATTTTGTCACCACGTTTAATATGCACTCTGATGCCCTCTTTATAATGCCTCTTTTATTTTCCTGGCAGCGCAACTTTTTCTTGGATTTTTAGAGTTCAAGAAACTATTTTAATTTTTTTTTCTTCTATTTTCGGTCGTCCAAAAATTTTGTCACTCTGTTTAATATGCACTCTGATGCCCTCTTTATAATGCTCTCTTTATTATTCTGGCAGCGCAACTTTTTCTTGGATTTTTATTTTAATTTTTTTTTCTCTCATTTTCGGTCGTCCAAAGATTTTGTCACTCTGTTTAATATGCACTCTGATGCTCTCTTTATAATGCTCGCTTTATTATTCTGGCAGCGCAACTTTCTCTTGGATTTTTATAGTTTAAGAAACTATTTTAATTTTTTTTTCTCTTATTTCCGGTCGTCCAAAGATTTTGTCACTCTGTTTAATATGCACTCTGATGCCCTCTTTATAATGCTCGCTCTATTATTCTGGCAGCGCAACTTTTTCTTGGATTTTTAGAGTTTAAGAAACTATTTTAATTTTTTTTTCTCTTATTTTCGGTCGTCCAAAGATTTTGTCACTCTGTTTAATATGCACTCTGATGCCCTCTTTATAATGCTCGCTTTATTATTCTGGCAGCGCAACTTTATCTTGGATTTTTAGAGTTTAAGAAACTATTTTAATTTTTTTTTCTCTTATTTTCGGTCGTCCAAAGATTTTGTCACTCTGTTTGATATGCACTCTGATGCCCTCTTCATAATGCTCGCTTTATTATTCTGGCAGCGCAACTTTTTCTTGGATTTTTAGAGTTTAAGAAACTATTTTAATTTTTTTTTCTCTTATTTTTGATCGTCCAAAGATTTTGTCACTCTGTTTAATATGCACTCTGATGCCCTCTTCATAATGCTCGCTTCATTATTCTGGCAGCGCAACTTTTTCTTGGATTTTTAGAGTTCAAGAAACTATTTTAATTTTATTTTCTCTTATGTTCGGTCGTCCAAAGATTTTGTCACTCTGTTTAATATGCATTCTGATGCCCTCTTTATAATGCTCGCTTTATTATTCTGGCAGCGCAACTTTTTCTTGGATTTTCAGAGTTTAGGAAACTATTTTAATTTTTTTTCCTCTTATTCCCGGTCGTCCAAAGATTTTGTCACTCTGTTTAATATGCACTCTGATGCCCTCTTTATAATGCTCGCTTTATTATTCTGGCAGCGCAACTTTTTCTTGGATTTTTAGAGTTCAAGAAACTATTTTAATTTTTTTTTCTCTTATTTTCGGTCGTCCAAAGATTTTGTCACTCTGTTTAATATGCACTCTGATGCCCTCTTTATAATGCTCGCTTTATTATTCTGGCAGCGCAACTTTATCTTGGATTTTTAGAGTTTAAGAAACTATTTTAATTTTTTTTTCTCTTATTTTCGGTCGTCCAAAGATTTTGTCACTCTGTTTAATATGCACTCTGATGCCCTCTTTATAATGCTCTCTTTAATATTCTGGCAGCGCAACTTTTTCTTGGATTTTTATAGTTCAAGAAACTATTTTAAATTTTTTTTCTCTTATTTTCGGTCGTCCAAAGATTTTGTCACCCTGTTTAATATGCACTCTGATGCCCTCTTCATAATGCTCGCCTTATTATTCTGGCAGCGCAAATTTTTCTTGGATTTTTAGAGTTTAAGAAACTATTCAAATTTTTTTTCTCTTATTTTCGGTCGTCCAAAGATTTTGTCACTCTGTTTAATATGCACTCTGATGCCCTCTTTATAACGCTCGCTTTATTATTCTGGCAGCGCAACTTTTTCTTGGATTTTTAGAGTTTAAGAAACAATTTCAATTTTTTTTTCTCTTATTTTCGGTCGTCCAAAGATTTTGTCACTTTGTTTGATATGCACTCTGATGCCCTCTTTATAATGCTCTCTTTATTATTCTGGCAGCGCAACTTTTTCTTGGATTTTTAGAGTTCAAGAAACTATTTTAATTTTTTTTTCTCTTATTTTCGGTCGTCCAAAGATTTTGTCACTCTGTTTAAAATGCACTCTGATGCCCTCTTCATAATGCTCGCTTTATTATTCTGGCAGCGCAACTTTTTCTTGGATTTTTAGAGTTTAAGAAACTATTTTAATTTTTTTTTCTATTATTTTCGGTCGTCCAAAGATTTTGTCACTCTGTTTAATATGCACTCTGATGCCCTCTTTATAACGCTCTCTTTATTATTCTGGCAGCGCAACTTTTTCTTGGATTTTTAGAGTTCAAGAAACTATTTTAATTTTTTTTTCTCTTATTTTCGGTCGTCCAAAGATTTTGTCACCACGTTTAATATGCACTCTGATGCCCTCTTTATAATGCTTCTTTTATTTTCCTGGCAGCGCAACTTTTTCTTGGATTTTTGGAGTTCAAGAAACTATTTTAATTTTTTTTTCTCTTATTTTCGGTCGTCCAAAGATTTTGTCACCACGTTTAATATGCATTCTGATGCCCTCTTTATAATGCCTCTTTTATTTTCCTGGCAGCGCAACTTTTTCTTGGATTTTTAGAGTTCAAGAAATTATTTTAATTTTTTTTTCTCTCATTTTCGGTCGTCCAAAGATTTTGTCACTCTGTTCAATATGCACTCTGATGCCCTCTTTATAATGGCTCTTTTATTTTCCTGGCAGCGCAACTTTTTCTTGGATTTTTAGAGTTCAAGAAACTATTTTAATTTTTTTTTCTCTTATTTTCTTTCGTCCAAAGATTTTGTCACTCTGTTTAATATGCACTCTGATGCCCTCTTTATAATGCTCTCTTTATTATTCTGGCAGCGCAACTTTTTCTTGGATTTTCAGAGTTCAAGAAACTATTTTAATTTTTTTTTCTCTTATTTTCGGTCGTTCAAAGATTTTGTCACCACGTTTAATATGCACTCTGATGCCCTCTTTATAATGCCTCTTTTATTTTCCTGGCAGCGCAACTTTTTCTTGGATTTTTAGAGTTCAAGAAACTATTTTAATTTTTTTTTCTTCTATTTTCGGTCGTCCAAAAATTTTGTCACTCTGTTTAATATGCACTCTGATGCCCTCTTTATAATGCTCTCTTTATTATTCTGGCAGCGCAACTTTTTCTTGGATTTTTATTTTAATTTTTTTTTCTCTTATTTTCGGTCGTCCAAAGATTTTGTCACTCTGTTTAAAATGCACTCTGATGCCCTCTTCATAATGCTCGCTTTGTTATTCTGGCAGCGCAACTTTTTCTTGGATTTTTAGAGTTTAAGAAGCTATTTTAATTTTTTTTTCTCTTATTTTCGGTCGTTCAAAGATTTTGTCACTCTGTTTAATATGCACTCTGATGCCTCCTTTATAATGCGTCTTTTATTTTCCTGGCAGCGCAACTTTTTCTTGGATTTTTAGAGTTCAAGAAATTATTTTAATTTTTTTTTCTCTCATTTTCGGTCGTCCAAAGATTTTGTCACTCTGTTCAATATGCACTCTGATGCCCTCTTTATAATGGCTCTTTTATTTTCCTGGCAGCGCAACTTTTTCTTGGATTTTTAGAGTTCAAGAAACTATTTTAATTTTTTTTTCTCTTATTTTCTTTCGTCCAAAGATTTTGTCACTCTGTTTAATATGCACTCTGATGCCCTCTTTATAATGCTCTCTTTATTATTCTGGCAGCGCAACTTTTTCTTGGATTTTCAGAGTTCAAGAAACTATTTTAATTTTTTTTTCTCTTATTTTCGGTCGTTCAAAGATTTTGTCACTCTGTTTAATATGCACTCTGATGCCCTCTTTATAATGCTCTCTTTATTATTCTGGCAGCGCAACTTTTTCTTGGATTTTTAGAGTTTAAGAAACTATTTTAATTTTTTTTTCTCTTATTTTCGGTCGTCCAAAGATTTTGTCACTCTGTTTAATATGCACTCTGATGCCCTCTTCATAATGCTAATGCCTCTTCTATTTTCCTGGCAGCGCAACTTTTTCTTGGATTTTTAGAGTTCAAGAAACTATTTTAATTTTTTTTTCTCTTATTTTCGGTCGTCCAAAGATTTTGTCACTCTGTTTAATATGCACCCTGATGCCCTCTTCATAATGCTCTCTTCATTTTTCTGGCAGCGCAACTTTTTCTTGGATTTTTAGAGTTCAAGAAACTATTTTAATTTTTTTTTCTCTTATTTTCGGTCGTCGAAAGATTTTGTCACTCTGTTTAATATGCACTCTGATGCCTCCTTTATAATGCCTCTTTTATTTTCCTGGCAGCGCAACTTTTTCTTGGATTTTTAGAGTTCAAGAAATTATTTTAATTTTTTTTTCTCTCATTTTCGGTCGTCCAAAGATTTTGTCACTATGTTTGATATGCACTCTGATGCCCTCTTTATAACGCTCTCTTTATTCTTCTGGCAGCGCAACTTTTCCTTGGATTTTTAGAGTTTAAGAAATTATTTTAATTTTTTTTTTCACTTATTAACGGGCGTCCGTTTGTAATTCGAGGAATTATTTTATTAATTTTCTCTCTTTTTTCTCTCATTCAAAGCATTTCTTTCCTTGTTTCATAAGCACCCTAATCGGAACTTCCAAACACACTCTTAATTCTTGTGGATTATTTTAGGAAGTGTGGCTGGGATCGTTGTATTGAATTTATATCCATCCCGCAGTCAACAGTCTACACGTCAGAAACCGTGGCTGGAAAAGTGTGGCTAACTTCACATAAATTCACAAGGCGACTAGTTGACGACACGCAATTTCATGTAAACAACTGTGTCTACTTTAGTTTATAGTCAATGGACAAAACAGGCAGGAACAGTTATTTTGCTTTCACTACCTAGAATAACTATTGAAATAGGTTTTCACAAAGAATGTTGTTCGATACATGTTGCGAAATAAGTGTCCTAGACAATTTGCACGTCATGCGCCGTAAACACTCCTATTTCGTAACTTGGAAATATTCCGTATTCGTAACCAGAGAATAAATTCATTAGCTTTACAAAGTTAACAGCAGTTATCTTGAATAGTAGACTTCTGCGGATAGCTAATCTTGAAAAATCTAGGCTTCCGGATGGATTCCGCGTCACAATAGCTCGATTTGATACAGACGTTTCGCCAACCATTACAGGTGGCATCTTCAGGGCTTGAGGCTTGAACTGAAACTGGTTTTACTGATTTCTGTACCTTTCCTAATTTGAATAATGTCCAAATTTTACATAGTCAAGATAAAATTTCAAAACTAAATATATTAGAGTCAACGGAAATTTTCAAAGGAATGAAGATGTAGATAATAAGATTCTAAACGATCAACTAGATTTATATTATAGTAATCTCTTCAATGTTTTAATAACCTGATTTTCGTATTTGAAGACCGTTAGTAAATATACTCGCACCACTAAGGTCTTCACGTAATTACCTAATCACCTTACCCCTCTCTGGTTTTTCCTAGAACTATTTCCTATAGTCATAAAATTTCTTTGTATTCCTTCTTTAACCTATTTTTCGTTTGAAGATGACACGTTTAGTGTTGAAACTATAGTAACGACTATATTAAATATCTGTGATAGTGCGATAGTATAACAAAGTACATTTATTCATTATTTCGTTAAAATGATAAACTATCACAAATTAACGGCTACCACAATTGAATTTTTTATTTAATCTATTTTAGAATATAATAGAGATGAGAAAGTTAAGATATTTAACTCTGTGTAGGTATTTTCTACATCATCTCTAAACTTTTGTTAGCAATAACTCTTATTACCTTCCGCTGCAGACTAAATAACCTTTTTGTGGAGTGAATCCAGCATGTCAAAGCATATGCTAACAGTGATTCAATATCAATTTCAATGAGAGCAAAATGATCTGTGTTTATCATCCTCTGGCAAGCAGTTGAGCGGATGAGAATCATAGATTACCGCCAGAATCTAAGATGATAACTCCGAGAAACTTCACACTATCAAGCTTTTCAAAAGCTACTTCTCTATGCGTAAACACCAATTCATTTGTTTTATTATGGTCAATGCCAAATTAATCCAGATGAAACCACTCAAAAATGAGATTTTGAGTTTGCTGAAGAGACTCCAAGAAATTGCTTTCAATGTTCTAAACACGCTGGTGTCATAACACATTATTGTATACTAAAATGAGAATATCATGTAGTAGAATTTCTGTATATAATAGTGGGTATCATTCAATTTCATGGACACTAATTACTTTGTGTGCTTTCATAATAAATAAATAAGAATAAATTTATGAAAACTCTCTCTAAAACATACAGTAAGATGAAGTCATACTCATTCCAGAGCTCTAAAGGAATCTGGTTATGAAAGTGATTCAACACTGGTGTTCAGACGAAAAGATGATGCATCCCAACTCAGCCCTAACGAACAAAAAGAGGCCTACAAAGTGATTCAAAAAGGTGGCGACGTACCTCTCCATGGACTGAGGAAACCAGCTCCTGAACGACCCAAAGGTAGGGTTTCGTCTGTAATGATGCTTATACTAACCAATGATATATTATTCTGCAATACAGGATGTCTAGTTGCTGTTTTTTGTACTATCAGATTCTATTCGAAAAAATATCTGATTGAATACACAAATATTTAGGTAATTCATGTCAAGAGAGCTTCTGATTTTATGTAAAAATATGCCTTACTAATAGTAATACTAGATATTCGAAGTTTACAACGTGTAAATTCATAGAATAAAATACAAATGTCTTTCTTTAGAAAGGTAAAATGTATTATCAATATCGAATATTATTATTATTCTCAACTCGTTATATTTAGTTATCAATCGGTATTGCCACAGTGCCACCACACTGGCTTAATGCAGAGAAAACACTTTCAACTCTCGGAAACATGTATGTATTAAAGGACTTGATTGCCCATAGAAGTCTTTTCTCTATTCAAATCTTCGTCGCTTTTCCCTAATCCTCCACAGATGGTCTACAAAGAGTCTCGCCAATTTCCAGTGCTCCGTTGTAGTTACAACCTGGAAATGTGTTTCCAGAAGGAGCTTCGCTTTCTGACCAGCACCTTCTTTCTAACTTCCGTCAGTTTTCCTTAGGGTAGTGTGGTTGAGGATATTTCGCCACAGGTCTGGAAGCTTTCACGCTTCACTCTGCGGAAACTGTGACAATAGGGGGTAAAATGTTCCTGTAGTCCCCCCACACACCAATTCTCTTGGCCTTGTTGAAGGCCTTTCTGGTCTCTTGTCGAAGAGTGATCAATTTCTTATTCCACCATGGGAGATTAAGTTTTACCTTGGCTACCTTCAGAGGGCAGCTGGATTCATATACTTATCCATTATTGCCTCCGTTATTTCATCTACTGCAAACTCCAGTTCATGATACGTTTTCGATGTACTTTTCACTGTTGCTTGTTCATTTTAGTGTTTCAAGGATTTCTGCATGATGGAGGGTTTATCTCTTTGATTCAATGTCGTACCTTATCGTTTTATGTTCCTACATCGATTCTTCTTCAGAAACTCGCCAATTCCTGATGGCATTCTGTAGGTCCAGACAACTTATCGTTATATCCAAAACCTATTTTCTTACTCTAGTTAGAAAAGTAGGATTCCCTACATTCACTGTCTCAAATTTTTCTCACACCAAACTCACTCTTTCTACCCCATTGTGTGTGATTTGGCCGTAAGAATGAATAATCCCTACATATCTAGAAAGAACAGAACTGCTTTCCATTTAAATTGGGAACTGACTAAGAAAAGTATTACTTACTTACATCGATATCCACCATCCACTTACTAAGTGTTAGTTCAGTCATTCTACCAGACGATGATTACGATTACTCAGGCTCAATATGACAATTGGAAGAAACAAACGGGTGTGTGCTATGATTTAATTGATCTACGTGACTCCAAAAACGTATACCTTCTGAAGCTCCCTACTCCCTATGAAATATGGTCACGTTGGCATTCTCGTCACCTCACAAAAAGATTTCATGATTCAAATTCTATAATACTATTGTTATGTCAATCATCGATCCAATTGTTTGAAATTAGTCAACACAACTGTTTTGCAATAACAAACCGCCTTTGTGCTTCGTATTTTCCATTTATGTTGCGTTTTTATTGAGATGATACAGTCATCTACAATATATTAAATAAATAATAAATCGATCAGTGCGTAATATATGGAAAATATTCACTACAAACCAGTATGTTAAAAATTAGTAATCTACAATTTCGAAAAATTGTATAGGAAATATTGAATCTAGCTTGCATGTGTTCAATTGTTTATGCAACTTTGTTGTTCTACAATATTAACTCTTAACATTGAACCATCAGAACGGACCGAACGCTCAAGAACCAACGATATATCTATCGAAAAAGGAACGTCAGATAATATCATATTCAATCGTTTGTAGTAAATCTTACCAAAAACAATAGTAGGTTAATATATTATTAGCAAAAATGCAAGAACTGAAAGACATCCTGTAAAACTAACGAAGGTGAAGGTTCGTGGTATGCATGGAATAACACCTTTTTAATATAATACATATCTAATATACAATTAAGTATTTGAACTCTTATTTCAACACCATCTGCCTGGAATGAGCACATATATACACGATAAGCACCTGACAATTTGTGGTAAATATTCACACTTTCAACTCTGTTACTTGATCACCTTTCAGATTCCAACTTACCATCTTGAAAATTTTTCTTCGTAATATTAATTTCAACATTTTTTCATTGCTGTAGATATGGATGTGGAATACTCGCCGATTTCACCTAACCATTTCAAATATCACAAAAATATTGTACCACAAACAGAAATACTTTGCTATCCTGTTACAATACAATCTAACGCAGGTGTTTTCGCGAAATTCAAAAAGAGTGCGCCTTCTTCTATCGACACCTCGCCGGTAAGACCACCGCTACCTCCATCTCCTCCCCGTAGAAGATCATCTAGAAACAATTCTACATTAAGACTCATTACTACGATGAAGGTTGAGAAAGAAAAACTACCAGTTTGTAAAAGACACGAAATATGTTTCACCTCAACAGCCGATATCGACAAAAGCAAGGTGAAATATTTGAGAGACAAAATTACATGTAAACTGATACCTACCATGCGAAAAAAGACATCTCCGAAAACCGGAATTAATAAGTCGAAAAATGGCAATTCAAATCGAAGTTCAAAACCTAAATCATCATCAAATACTTCGAAAAAACACGAAAACTTAGAAACTAATGTCCTGCTTAAATCAACTACTAGCACCAAGAAAGTTAAACCTAAAACACGTTGTTGTTCTCCAACAGAAACTAAAAAATGTCGAAATTGTACTTTAATCAAAAAAACCGAGATAAAATCAAAGTTGAATCCATTCAGTATTGGCACCTTTGGAACGGAAAAAAGAAAGGTAGTTCTAGGGCTTCCGAAAATTATTCCAGACAAAAGAATAACTAAGTCCCCAGACTTGCTATCTCCAAATGAAGTTAAAAAAGCTGTTCGTACACAATCAAAGATATCCCCTTCAAAATTTATCAATAAAAGACATCCATACAACGCTCCTGATAAATCTTTTGAGGTCCCTATAAAAGTTTTGGAGTCTGAAAGAGGAAAAGACTTATCAACGTCATCTGGAACTTCATCTAGAAATGTATCACCATCAACACATATCCGAAAATTGAAAAGTAGGTCTGTATCTCCTTCTTCGATATCATCAAGTAGGTTGAAACCAATAGAATCTTCATGGGAATCTCTCAAATCCCCTGTACCTCCGCGAAAAGAATACATTACCCAAATTAGAACTTCTTCAAGAAAGCAAAATCCAACAACTTCTTCCAAAGAAGATATGAGAAAATCCAAAAAGGAAGAGATTAATGGAAAAATAGCAAAGAAAAATATCGTTGACAAGAGTTGGCCAAATGATCGACAACCTAAATTGAGCAGGTATCACAAAGAATTGGAGAATAGTGAATTTGATTCTATATCAACATTATCAGAGATTCAGAAGCATCAGAAAGCTATGAAGTCAGATCATTTTTTTCAGAATTTGCTTATGGGTGGACCAGCTCCTCCAACTCCTTCTGTAGTTACAAGGAACTCTTGGTTGTTCGAGAAAGTATATTCAAAATCGCGGAGTTCTTTTTCTGAACCGAACGTGAGCGCGATGAAAGTGTATTTAAATCATACAAAACCAGTTTCAGACTCTAAGTTCAAAAGTTTAGACGCTCACTTCACCCGTTCTAGATCAGCGAGTCCAAAGTCATTAACGTACGAATCCAGAGCAATGAAATCCATTCGTAGTTGCAGTTCCCCCGCCAAGGTTATGTATTTTTCGCAAACGAGCCGACCAGTTTCTCCTCTGATTCAAAGAAAATTTGTGAAAATAACTCCACCCTCATCTCCTACATTATTCCGTTCACCATCTTCGAGAAGAATAAAGCAACTGAAATCACCAGCGTATCCTCTGGCGAGTAGCCCAACCTATAAATTGAACGAGAAGTTCTTTCATGGTAGTGATTCTTCAGGAATATCTGTTTGTCCCAGTTTATGTTACAGTACAAATTCTATCGATTCTTCAGAACGTAGAGATTACCTATCTTACATAAAAGAAAAAACAAGATTTCCACGCAATAGCAACCGGTTCAACGATTTGAATCAATTCTATGTCACACTTGAACGTCTGGGGCAATTAGAACAAGTGGCCAGTGTGGACTCACGACCTCGAGGAAAGTTCGAAGAAGAAATTATAGATTACGACCGATGGACTGAGGTTCGCAGCAAAGAAAAAGCCGAGAGGGAAATAACATATATCTGCAACAAACTGAAAGAAAAACAGAAAGAAGATGGGTTCCTGTTTCGTCCAAAGGATGTAGAAAATTATCGGTGGAAGAAGGAGAATGACCGTGGTCTGAGAACCAAGGAGAAATCGGTGGATGATATTAAAGAAAGTTTTGAAAATATGAAACGAGAAAGAAAAGAACATCTTCATGATAGTAGTTCGCTTTATTACCTCCGAGATACTTACAAACCCTTGTGGAGAGGGAATTCTGTGGTTAATTTGGCAAATTATATGGTAGCGAGGCGGTCGCAATCTGAAGGTAGGATTCCTTTAAATCGCCAGAAATTGTTATCTTCAGAGCGTTTGCTAACGCACGGTATAGGAAGTCGTATTTGGAGCAGCTTATCCATGGAACAAGTGAATGTTCTGAAAGAGCAACTTTCCGAAATATACAACCACGATTCCTCGAAATACAAGAGACCATTGGAATTCACCGTTTTTGTACCAAGCGACAAAACTGACCCTCCGAAAAGTTTAATTGTTCGTCGAAATTCAGATTCGACCAAGCATGCAGTCCTAAATCAAAATTCACAATCTCCTGTCATACCTCCAATTGTAGCAATGAGTGAAGGCGATAAGAAGCGAATATCTCAGACACTCAGTAAAGAAGTCTTGAATCGCATGAATAAGACTAAATCTCCACTACCTTTGGTTGTTGGGAAAGAAATCAGAGGAGCAGTTGCAGCCGCAGATGCGTCTTCAAATATCGAATCGATTATGAAGAAAAATTTCGATAACAAACAAACCATCAGACAAAAAAATATGAAACCTCATGGCGAAAGAAGTCCATTCAATGTAGTTGTGCATAAACACTCTAGCGAGAGCGGCAGTACTGATGATTCGGCTAAAACAGTGATTTTCGTTGGGAAAAATGAGGATATTAAACAAAAGGTTGATTATTTCGAAAAAGTTACAGATAAGGAAGAATACGTGCCTACGATATACAAAGCGGCAGAATCAAATTTCGACGATGAAAATAAGGAATTTGGAGAAGAAGACAATGTGCACCACCAACCTAAACGTTTGGGCTCATCGCAATCTTACCAAGATTTGAAAGAGTTATTTGGAGAGAATGAGTTAGTTAGATTTACTACTCTCCCTTTATCTGCATCTAGAAGATCTGATTGTACCACATCTCAATCGTTGAACCTGAGAACGACTAATATCAGCCCTTGTAAACTCTCGATTTCTGAAGCTACCAGTAATGATAGCTTGTATCGGAGTCGTAGCTTGTCGCCGTTCTGGGACGAACCCCTGCCTTTGACGAAAGCTGGTGAGGTCCGTCGTCTCAAAGATAAATTTGAATATTTACGAAGCTATTATTCACAAGGATCCGGTTTAACACCGAGGCGCTGCTTCAGCGACTCCAATCTTTATCGAAAATCACAAATTTGCCTACCGGCTTTATCTTTTGGTGATGTGGATACTCTGCGTAGAAAGTACGAATACCCTGTGCATGCCGGTAGAGGGCGAAGTAGAATACGGAGAGGCGGCATGGTTTCGCCGATTTTCTTACGTGCCGAAGATCGATTCATGCCTCACATAAATATAATAAGTAAAATTGCCGAACTGTGTTCGAAAAGGTACGGAAGGCCTAGTAAAGGGTCGAGCGAAGAATCGATCAATAGTATTAATTTTCGAACCGGAGAAGTTGAGAAATTGAAAGAGAAATTTGACGTTTCTCAGAGAAATATTTCATTGCTTGGGAAAATGTTCACTTCATCTCCAAATATAAGAGAACTGAGAGACATCGCCCCTTATCTAACAGCCGCATGGACAGCCCATCGATTTCCTCGGAGTGATGAGAATACTATCTCTCTTATATCTCCAAACGAATCGTACGGTTCAAGAGATACGTCGCTGGTTCGAAAAAACTCCACACGTCCCAAATCAGCGTCTCCGGAACGGTTTGGCAAGAGATCGTCGATACTCAAAACCCACCATAGAAACAGATCTGCGGATTTCCGGTCAGCCGAAAAATCGCACGATTCGAATTTTCATCAAACAGTTTGCCGTTTTCGACCAACTACCATTGAGCCAGAAAGGTACAGATCGCATTGGACCCCCACTCACACGAAACCTTCAGTAACTTTCAAAGGTGTTGTATTTAGTTAAGGAACACACCTTTAGATTTAGAACAAGCACAGTTGATAATATTAGTTCAAATGCTTCAAATAATCTAAATTTTTCGGAGGATTTGTTAGTGTTTTACCAATTGCGAAATGTAATTAGCAGTATCGGGAGAAATTTGAGAAAAAATCAGTGAAGGTAACACGTGATTCAAATAACCGTACATATTTATTACGGCAATACAAAGGAGTAATGAATTCAATTAAACATTTCAGTGATAATCACTTCATATGTAGGATTAAATTAATCCTCCAATTTCGTATTGATAACTGTTATTCGTATAATGATACTTTAAATTAATTTACATAGATTTTACTTATATATCATAGACATAGAACTGTGAATAATTCTTGAACAACTATATGCTCCTGGTTAATGTACCTCCACAGATATCGCATTTCTAATATTTCTGGATATTGAATCACACGAATATGTTCAGGAGTAGAGAAGAACATTACAAATATTAAAAGGTATAACTCCAAACACAAATGAGTTTCTTATAATTTGAATGGTATTTGTTTATATGTGTAATATTTTTGTCTATTCATGACTATATGTTCAAACTGTGGATTATTCTTAACAAACTAATTACACAACTAATATTTCTGGCTAAGCAATCTCTAGAATATTTCCAAGAATGGAGAAGAAAATTATCGTTTGGTATCCAATTTGAGTGGTGTAATAATATTTTTGATTATTCATGCGTAAATTCTTTGTAATTCAATATCTTTCGACGAACTTCAAAAATTACCTACTTTCCTAATAATATTTCTAGCTATTCAATCACACGAATATTTTCAGGATATTACAAATTAATATTAATAGGTACCACTCAAAATACGAAAGCTGTACCAAGAGATGACAACTAGGTAACGTCTGAAATCTGTCAATTTAAGTTTTATTTCTTAATATATGTAATATTTTTGTCAATTCACTAGTATATTCTTTAAAATTGTATATATGTCGATGAACTGTGGATTATTCTTAGCAAAATACTTTCTCAACTAATATTTCTGGCTATTGATTCACACGAATACTTTCAAGAATGGAAAGGAATATTACAAATTTATATTACCAGGTACAATTCTAAATACAAAAGCTGTAAATAAGCTTTATTTAGATTTGAGAGCTAGGTATCATCTGAAATCTTTCAATTTGCTTAGTAGTCCTTAATATATGTAATATTTTTGTCAATTCACGAGTATATTCTTTGTAATTGAATATCAGTCTACAAACTATGAATTAATCTTCACAAACTACTTTCTCAACTAATATTTCTGGCTATTGATTCACATGAATACTTTCAAGAATAGAAAAGAATATTACATACTAATATTAATAGATACAACTCTAAATAAAAAAGCTGTAAATAAGCGATATTAGGACATGAGAGCTAGGAATCATCTGAAATCTTTCAATTTTTGTGGTATTTCTTAATATGTGTAATATTTTTGTCAATTCACGAGTATACTCTTTGTAATTGAATATCAGTCGATGAACTATGAATTATTCTTCACAAACTACTTTCTCAAATAAGATTTCTGACTTTTGATTCACACGAATACTTTCAAGAATGGAAAAGAATATTACAAATTAATATTAATAGTTACAACTAAAAATACGAAAGCTGTAAATAAGCTATACTAAGACATGAGAGCTAGGTATCATCTGAAATCTTTCAATTTGTTTGATAATACTTAATATGTGTAATATTTTTGTGAATTTATAAGTATATTTTTTGCAATTGAATATCAGTCGACGAACTATGGATTATTCTTCACAAACTACTTTCTGAACTCATATTTCTGACTCTTGATTCACACGAATAATATTAATAGGTACAACTCAAAATAAAAAGCTGTGAAAAAACTATACTAAGACATAAGAGCTATATATCATCTGAAATCTTTCAATTTGTTCGGTTTTCCTTTATATGTGTAATATTCTTGTCAATTCACGAGTATATTCTTTGAAATTGAATATCAATCGACGAACTATGGATTATTCTTCACAAACTTCTTTCTGAACTAATATTTCTGGCTATTGATTCACACGAATACCTTCAAGAATAGAAAACAATATCACAAATTAATATTAATAGTTACAACTAAAAATACGAAAGCTGTAAATAAGCTATACTAAGACATGAGATCTAGGTATCAACTGAAATCTTTCAATTTGTTTGATATTACTTAATATGTGTAATATTTTTGTCAAATCATAAGCATATTCTTTGTAATTGAATATCAGTCGACGAACTATGGATTATTCTTCACAAACTACTTTCTAAACTCATATTTCTCTTATTTTCAGCAACGGAAGCTCCTTCCGTTGGTATCCCATTATTTGAAGTTGGATAAAATCTGCTTTGGAGACATTTTGAAATATTCTCACATTCTGTTCATCGTACTGAATACTCGAAATCTTCTCTTACTGTCGTGAATTCTATACACATCCTCCAATCGAATATGCTATTTCATAATAAATAGTAGGTTCTACAAATAAGTACGAAATAATCACCCTCAACCCTTTGAAATACCATGAAAGTATTGAGGACTTTTCAGCTATCAAGTAGCCATCATCAGAGTAAAATAAATTAGAAAACAAAATGAACCTGTTCAAATACTATTTGGGATTAATAATGCAAACAAGGGATCACCCTGAGCTTGACATAAATCTGAATTCAGTAAATTGATTTTTCGCTAGTACATTTCCATACCTTCCAAATTACCTACATATTTGTCTATACTGGTGTTTCAAAAGTGAGAAAATTTCTTGAGAAATGATGTGATCTATCTGTATTTGAAATATGTTCTGCTAATTCTGTTTTTTCACTATTATTCTTCTCTGTATATAGACAGAAATGTTCTTTATAACGAGTTAAAATGTTCCTTCTAGTTTGACCCACATTTCGTTTTGAACACGAGACACAATCAATTTTGTACATTCCAGATTTGTCAAAATCGGGAACTTCATCGAAGGTATTGCCTAAACAATTTTTCATCTTGTTCTTGCATCTATAAACGGATTTTATTCCAAATTTAGGAAACAAGTTATGGAATATACTGATTACTGATGAATGATAATGAAACTTTTGAATTTCATCGAATTATTTGCAAGTAATGGCTCTTATTTGGTTAGTTGATTGCGTTTCATATTCCGACTTTAGTTAGAAATTAACTTATTTTATAACAGATTTGTCGTAACTATTGTTCATCGCTAGTTGCTGAAGTTTCTCATCTTCGTTGTTATAATGTTTCTGGCTCAAAGGAACGTTTACTATTCTATGAAGAAGACTATTGAATGGAGTTATTTTAAAGTTAATTGGTGTTATTGCGTACTCATAGTGTTATGAACTCTTTTAGTGTATTATTAGGTACTACAACTAACCTTGATGGTGCTGGAGTGAAGTTCCTCGCATGTACCATGGGAAATCATTTATCAGAGAACCATCGAAAAACAAAACTGCAGAACTACCTAATGTGAGTAGAAACCAAGGTCGGACAATAATAGGTATCCTCACTAGTCATAGCCCAATGTGAGGACATCTGCCCAAAATGGAGCTGTACAATGTTCACCTTTCCTGCAGACAGTGCGGCAAAAGAACTGAGAAAGCTTCGCACTGGATCGCACAATACAAGCAATATTTGCGAAGTCTAGGTTATTCCCCGAAGTGTAGAACAGCCAACCGGTGGAGAACCACTACAAACTAGTACAGGAATTACGAAGAGGGGTAAAAACATCCGACTGCACAAAAAACCATAGGCTGAGGTGTGGCCGTTGTAAAGTATCCGAGGCGAAAAAAACATTGATGGTTCCTAGACAAATAAATACTATTATCGTCTTTAGATGCAAAAATTTATTCATAATCTCCACCAATTCTCCCTACATGAATCAATTTCGGTGATGATGACAAATTTTGCTCTATGAGCTCTGAGTATCCACATTTTCTGTTGTATTTTGGGGAATATATGCTGTACCAACAAGAATTTTGCACTCAAGGTATGTCGAATCTGTTATATTTTCGAAATAGTCTTGAAATAGCCGTGAAAGGAATGCTTGTAAAATCTCGATGAAACAGCATCGAGCTGGTCGAGTTTCTACCACGGTCGTACATACAGGTCTGGGAACTCGAGGCTGTTTCCTATGTGAGAAGTGACTCCGTTAAGCGTCAACTATCGCGTAGTACCAAAAAGGGTGGCGCAGTAGTCGAAGTTCTCTGACACTATACGCCGTGTTCCCGGACAACTGTCATTCTTGACTTGTAAACACAAGGAATACCTGCGTTTTTAGAAACAAATTACGAAACCGTGCATTACGCCGAAATGCAAAACGGGATACAAATGTGTAAAGCAAGAAACTTCTGTTTTTAAAGTGCCGAAAGATGCGGAAATGCGAAAAAAGTGGATGCTTGCTATTCCGGAAAGAAATCGTTTTACCACTTCGATCCAAGCGCTAGCTAGTGACTGAGCGAGGGACTACGAGTTTGGCGACGCCTAATAGACTCATGTCAAACATACGAGTTCCCAAACCTGTATGTACGGCCGTGGTCTCTACCCTCCATATATTATGTCTTAAACGTCTTCTGAACCGGAGTACATAGCTCATTTCATCTCGATTTTGTATTCTATGGCTACGGCTTTATAGAATCTGCAAAACTTACAGAAAAAAGCAAGCCATGTTTGAATCATGTGTCATTCAACTTGAAAGCTGTCCACTACTGATGGTTGAGAACGAGACATAATAAACTATAAATATAAGCAACTCAAAATTTGGTGTTGATTTTCTCAAATATGAAAGACCGCATTCCCCATGACGAGATCCGAAGTGCGTACGTATCAGAGGATTGGGCGGCACATCGGTGATACTTGTATCACAACACTTTTCGAATATTTTAGATCTTGGTTTAGCTGTAGTCAATCATGTGGAACCTCACTCATACAAACGGGGAAAAATAGCAAAGACTCATTCGCAAAAGGAAGAAGTTTAAATCACTCCTCTGACGGTACGATTACAATAACCAAAACTGGAGATGTACCTATTTCTCAGTTCAAACTGCATGATTTCCAGATCAATTCAAATCAGCGCCTAAATCAATGAAACAAACTGAGAAGAGACAATCGAGCAAAACATTGGATCGGAATTCAAGAAGAACGGTGGAACAAAAATGTCAAGCACAGACTTCCGCAGAAGGTATTTATTGTAATACGCTTCTAAAAATAGCTATTCTGATTATTACTTATTTATTGGCTTCCTAAAGTGTGGTATTGTATATACAAATATGACAGCCTGCTGCTGATAAGTCATTGTTTTATAAAACTACCAATGAGGAATCAATAGCCAATCAAAAGTCGAAATACAAAATCGATAACATGATGTTTTCGATTATCAACACAAACATTTTCTCAACCAATCAAAAACGTGTATCTTAACATAAGTGGAATAATCTCAAGTCTATAATGTACATAATAATGTAGGTCGGTACCTATACTGTATTTGATGTTACATGGTACTTTTTTCCCATCCAAATTATTGTTATTGTCATTATTACAATGTAAATAAGGACTCAAAGTAAAATTATGTACAACTCGCCAATTTACCAAACAAAGAAAATAATACTCCAGTTCATCACTCGCCTATCATGTTACAGAGATTAGTAGAATCTATTTTTAAAACTTATATGGTAGATCATAACATCATCGCGCAGAGCATTTAACTCTTCAAAGACTGTTTGTAACTTCTCCCATGTCCTCTGAATAGCGAATCAGTATTTAGTGTGAAGATATTAAGCTGGCTGGAAAACTCATGACTTAAAAATAAGATCACTTTTCAGACGCCGCCCCATTAAAGGCTGTAGATCCATAATATGCAACCTATCTTCATAGCTGGGCCTAATTATTCCATACGGATATCGAGTGGCACGGCGCTTTACTGCCTCCCTACCTATTTATATCCCTAATGAGATCGCAGTCCGTCGTACTCCATTATTATGTCACACAATGTCGTGAATATTCCAAAAATATGACAAATAGTCGACTTTTATTTTCGTCATAATTCTATCGAGAGTACCTTGTACTTCGAGACAATTTGATGAGACCATATGAACATTAATAATCTGAATAACGCCGGAGAGCTTTAGCTCGAGGGAGTTATTCTTTGATTATTAAATTCGCACATGCAGTTAGAAAAACAAAAGCTCAAGAAAGTCTGAGCAGAATTTTGACAAAACCAAAATTCCTTAGCTTTTATGATAGATCTACAAGCATTCCCAGCTCCCCAGTGGAATCCTACAGCAAAATATTATAGAACCGAATTGAAAGTGCATAATTGGACCTACTATATTATGAAAAATTAAATTCTCCTACCTTGTAGGCTAATCTGTTTACTAATAAAAATCTAACTACAATTTATGATTGTGATGCAAAACTAACGAACTAAAAGCGCTTAGAAGTTATCAATATTTTTTGTATTTCATGAAAATACATGGTTTTTTGAAATATGTCAATCATAGTGACGATAAGTCAATATAGAACGTTTCTGGATTCAAATGCTATCTCATTGTTCAACTCAATGAGAGTACAAGGACTACCCAAAATATATGTACCCAAACGCCGAACCATATCATATCCTCGTATCTAAACACTTTTTTTTAAGATTAACGAGGTCTTCAGGTACATTCATTTGGTGTTATTTCATGGTTGGTATCGCGTGTCTGGTGTTAGATAAATCAATATTCTTGTTCAATGAAGATGAATAGCCTCAAATGAACCCAACATCCACAGATATGTTTCGTTTCCATTCTTCTTCTTTCCGTGTTGAACACAAAACAAATTACGTATGTTTGTTTGGTTTCATATTTGATAGTATGTCTGTAAATCAAGCCTACATTTAGGATCCATTTCATGCACAAATTACTTGGAGAACGTGCAGTCTTCCATTATTTTCATACTTATCCAAATCATGAGTAGGTACATTAGAAAGACAGAAATTTGTGTAACTTTGAAAATTTGTGGTAGGGGAATTTTAAGATTTGTTGATTTTGCATGGAAGGTAGGTGATTCATGACCTACACCCCCACACCCATATGGACATTTATTGGCTGTACGTTGTAAATGAGCACGATATTGAATATTTATTTTCCTGAATAATAGGTAAACCCCTCCCCCTATTGATCCTCATACACAAAATGAAGACTAAACAAACCTTCAATGTAATGTCTTCCAAAATTTCATAAATTCACAATTGCAGAAGCACGATTGACTCCGAAAGAGTGACGTCACAACGTTATCAAATTGGTCTTTATTTCTAGATAAGAATCGTGATACAATACTATTAAATATAGGTACATTGGATAGAATTAGTAGATATTAATTTAATATCTTTGATTATTTCGACATGAACATTGTTAAGTTTTATTTAAAACTTATATTTAATTGCAATGTTTGAAGAATAATGAAACCAATCTATGTTCGAAGTATAAGTCCTCTGCATTGGAAGAGAGATATCAAATAAAACTTTAAAGGATAAATATGAGCATATTCCAACCCTTATTCCCTAGTGCCTAGTGTGATAAAGGTCATTATTAAAGTTTTCAAATTTCCTGAATTTCTTATGACAGTGAGTGTTGAGGGTTTGACGACATCACTATCGGAGTCAATTGTAAGAGTCTAATATGCTTCATATGTTACTCCGAAATTGCCACCAAAATTAAATTTACTCAATAACAATTTGAGACCCTCCAGCTCATGATTGTTAAACTTTGACCGTAACTATAATATGTAAAAATTCCTGTAAATTACTGCATTATTCCGATTTTCATTTAAGTTATAAGATTGATCCAAGAATAGAGATCTACAATAACTTATCAATACAAAACTAGTTAGTTACATTCCGCAAATGGTAATTGAATTAATTAAAATAACTCTTGAATTATAAGGTATTTTCGAAATGATTCTAAATATGAATATTCCTTGGTAATACAGAACCCGATCCTCCAACGCCACCACCGAAAGGACAACACGAAATAAGAAACCTTCGACCAGGTATTGAATTCTCAATTATCTATATTGACTAACAACTTGGTGAAGGTGCAAATTACTAAACATTATGTGTTGAAATTGTTACTATGGCTATTATTCTATATCAACCTGTGAGTATTATAGCAATATTTAAGACATGAGACAGAGTATATGGATAGGTACATACATGTTTGCAATGTTCTTATATCACCAATTTAGTATAATTTTGTTCCATATGATAGATGGAAATAGTTGGGTGAGCTATACTCATCAAATGGTACAAGAGCGGTAAAATATAGAACCATAAATCATGATCGAGTATAAATGATGAACTACTGTAAAGCACTAAACTAATATTTCATTCAATTCATTATAATTTCCAGATTATATTTCGGTTACACGAAATAGGTACTAACGAACGTGTATGGTTAATAAAGCTCTCAAATCCTTAGCTGTAGTAGTTTTAATAACAGTGGCGGCTCCTCGAAGGAGGCTAAGGAGGCTCAGCCTCCTCCCAATTTATCTTAATGATCATTCTCCATTTTATTTCCTGTTTCTCTGATAATTTTTAAAATTTTACAATTAATTCCCCGTTCTCAGTAGTTATTTTTGATCTGGCAACAGTGCCCTGAGGCTAGACTCTATATATCTCAAACGCTGAGCATGTGTTGTTCAACGCAGTTGCCGTTTTTCCGACCAGTCCAAACGCCAACTGGGTAAATCAGCGAAAATGGCAACACCCTCTGGAGGCTAGCCTCCGGCAGCTCGCAATCTATGAAATACGACACGTGCGTTCTGCCGACTGCTGAGTAGGTCAGTCAGTGCTTGTTTATGTGTTGTCACGCCACGCGAAGTAAGGTTAGATTGTTGTCTGTTGTAAATTTAAAATGAGTGTTAGTGAGTTAGTTGCTGCCTTTTAGAAAATCCATTTAGTGAATTAACATATGATAGAAGTGTTTCTTTTAAATAAACGGCCTTTACCGGATTTGAAAGGATTAGTAATGTCAGGTAACTATCAAGATCGATCATTGTTAATACTAATAGTAGTATTGACAAGACGAAGTTTTAAGAAAAATCATTGATTTCCCTGTAATGCTCCAAGTCGATGGAATTTTACATCACGTGCAGTATTTACCATCCATAAAAATAAAGACAAATTAATTTGATTTATATTAAACAGTGATGACTTTTCGACAGATCAGGTTTCATTAAATGCTGCTGTTGATTTAAAATCTTATTTAGAAAATGAAGAATTTTTGTTTTTTCTTGATTCTTTTGAATTAATATTTGAACAAACTGATCTTATTTTCCAAATTTTACAACATAAATCACTGATATAATTTATTCAAGAGATCGTTTGAAACATCTAATTGGAAAAATTTCAAGTTTCCGTAATACAGAATTTCATTTTAATATTTTATTTGATCATTTTTCAACTGATGAGGCTCCTCCCGCGAAAAGGAGGAAAACATATAGTTTGGTAGACAAGAAACTACATTATAAACAACTTTTTTATGAAATTTTAGATACTATTAAAGGTCAAATTGAGATTCGATTTTCCGATTTACATGAATTGAAGTTTTTCGACTTGACGAATAGAAGATTTTTCGAATCTTTTTCACAAGAGTTCCCCAATACACTTTAAGATAACTTAGTTCTAAAATATAAATTTTTTGATAAAATAGCACGGCACAATGAATTATGCGTTACATACTCGGATAAAGATATTTTAGGCCAGTACGACAGTCACGCCGATATGATAAAATATATGATAGACAATGATTTGCAACAAGTTTTACCTCAGTTTTATAAACTACTTTGTTTGACAGTCACCATTTCTGTCACGTCGGCATCGGTGGAGAGATCATTTTCTACTCTCAAACGAATTAAAACTTACATGCCAAATACAATGGGCCAAAATCGTTTATACAATGTTAGTTTAATATCTATTGAAAAAGATTTAGTAAAACACTTAAAACAAAATGATACATTTTTTGATAATATTATTAAACTTTTTTCGCAAACTAAAGACCGTAGAATTCCGTTAATATAAAAAAAAAATTGATAAAATTGATAAAAAAAAACAAAATATGAAAAATTCCAAAAAAAAAGAAAAAATATTAAAAATTCAAAAAAAAATAAAAGACAAAAAATTGTTTCCCAAGAGAAACTCTATACCTCCACGTTGGTTCTTGCTGGGTAACAATTAATTTTGTCACTGAAGTAGCTGGTACAGTCGATGTGCAAAGGCTAAAAGGCTGTGAATAGAGTATATTTTTACAAAAACGTTTTATGTCCAGCCTCCTCTCTCAAAAATTCACCAGCCGCCACTGTTTAATAAGTTTCTGAGCTGCAACATTAGATTAGCCACATTATTAAAATGTGATTTTTATAATTTCTTTTCAAGAACTGTTTACGTTACCATGCGGCAACATTGTAAATTATCTGTTTTATTAGCCGGTTATGATTCCTTGTATAAGTAACAGCTTATCGTGGTTTGCGATAGCATTTTATTTTTCGTAGAGGAGTGTCGGATTCTTACCGACTAAAACCCCTCCCCAATGAGTTTGGTTCTCCTTCCCAGAGGGAGCCCACTGCAGTTATTAGTGTAATATTGTGCCCTCACATATTGCTATCTCCTCATCAGTTGGATGTATTCTATGAAATTCAGTAGCCTGATATAGGGGATACTTCTGATTTCCTGAGGTGTAGTTTTATCGTCTCCGAGGTATGTCCGACGACCAACCGCGTATGCCGTGCACTGTCACAGCACATGCATGAGTGTCTCTTCTTCCACGCCGCAACCCCTGCATGTGCGCTGGTCTATCAGACCCATCGTACAGAAATGTTTGTTGCATGGGGCGTGTCCGGTCAGGAATGCAACAAGATTCCATATTTCTTGTCTGCTGAACGTCAGCAGATTTTACACTCGTTGCTGCTGGAGATCTTCCATTAGTCGCTTGGAGTGCGACATACGAGGTAGTTCACTCTAGTAGGCACGGTGCTCTGTCTCGAGCCATTTTTGGATTACAGATTCCGCTGTGGCATGAGAAATGTCACAGGTTGACTCTTGTCCAATCAGTGGTTGTTACGCCCCTGCTTTAGCGATGGCGACTTCAGTTTCAATCTCTCGTCTAGTTTCCTCAGGCGACCATACGAGGTCACTCTATTGTAGTTCTTTACTAGTACCGTTAGTTCTTTTACACAATCGAGTACACATTGTGAGGTGATAGTGTATGACTCCAGTGCCTTAAGCACTGTCAGGCTGCTCACTATGATTGTGATTTGTCTATTCTCATAGGCTCTCTCCCTCATAATTCGAGCACATGTTGTAATTGTTACTATTTTTGCTTGTAATTCTGTCACAAGTGTCCCTAGGTTCAAAGAAATTATTTCTCCTTGGTTCGTTGTCTCGACTATTCCAGCACCTGTACTTTTTTCTGTCTTGGTGCCCTCCGTCAACCATACGGAATCTTCTTGTAGGTATCATATGAGGATTGACGCGACCCGGGCGTTTAAGCCAAGGTCCCCGTGCCTCTTGCCAGCACTGTCCCTGTCGGGAGTCGCTACGCTGGCAAGCGGTTCACGGCTTATGTACATCTTGGTAGATGGAGGGTTACTTCTTGGTTCTAAGGAATTGCTATCCTCCCTTGGATGTGCCCAAAGATATATCCAAGGCTGATCATAACCCAGGATTTGGCCTTTATTCGCATTGACGGACCCGGAGTGATCCGAGTCGTCTCAGCCATTCGTCTTCACGTGCCTGGACAACAGCTTTTCGGCTGAGCCACCATTCATAAAGGTCATGACCCTTTAGGATGCCCTCTCTCAGGTAAGCCTTCCCACTGGCACAAGGCACAAAGTACCCGGCACACGTCAAGGCCCAGTGACCCCTAGGGAAGGTGCAATGACAATTACAGTTTAGTACAAATTGCCCTAAATGATGTTACACATTTCCGACCGGTCACAGTGGTCAGAAATCCAAAATTCCTGGCCAAAACCTCAAGAATCAAAAGTTATCATAGGAGGTGAAGCTTTATATTTTCTTAGATAGATGGCGTTAGTGCATAAAAATCCAAGAAATCAGCTGTTTAGGTTCAGTTCCTGGCCCTGGGCACATACACAAACTTCACCGTCGTTTAACCACGCGCGAAATCGTGACTGTTAGGACTCCCGAGCGCTCGACAAAAATCTTTCCACGTCTCGCATTTCGCTTCAAAAGCAAATGCTTAGTAATGGAGAATAGTCCTGAAGGTATGTAAATTACGTACATTTAGTAGAACCGCCGTATTTTGAATTATGTTAATGGTGTTAATAATATAATGTATGGGCTCTAAAAATTATTATTTTTTATCACAATTTATTATTATCGGTAGAGAATTAGTAATGATCCCGCGAGATCCTGCAAAGGTTACAACAATTTCACGCGTAAAAAATATTAGGAAATTCGGAACCGTCGGCATCACTTGCCCTTTTTTGCCCCTTTCACTCAAAAAACAAATTGTTTATAGCATTGTTGATGTATTTATGCATGGACTCTGTAAGAGCCCCGTGACGCGCCCCATGAATTACATGCCGTCAATAATTAGAAACCTTTTTATTTCTCATCAATATATTTGGGGAACGTCAAAAATGGATGAAAGTGAAGTTAGCCGCTCAAAAATATAAATTTTTCATCGAAATAATCCATACGAAGTAATATACAAAGTGTCGAGAAGAGGTGATAAATCGTAATATTTATTAAATTCGATATAAGATGCGGGATTTTAAGAGAGAAAAAGCTCACAATTCTTTGAAAATACGAACCGCGACACGAGTGACAGCTAAGTTAAAGAGAGAAGCTGCATGTTTGGAGAGAGAAGGGTCAGCTGCGCCGCGAAATTTGAAATTTGAATTGGAACTTCAGATAAAAAATACCATATATTTGGAATAAAAGTATGTCGGAAGTCGAGTAAAATGACATTTTAAATAAAAATTTGCAGTTGAATTTGTTTTTTTCTTAGAACGCGTCATGTAAACAATAATATATGAACAAATAAACAATATTGATTTCAGCATAATCGTACTTCTTTTCGGAAATAATTTCTGCCATTTGGGGTTCACAATTATGATTTTGGTATTTTTGCACTTATTTTCGTAATCAGCAACCCAGAAAGCACGTATATTCCAAATTTCAGCATAATCGTAACACTTTTCGAAAAAAATGTCCGCCATTTTGGATCGGCCATTTTGAATCTTGATTTTTTACATTTATTTTCGTAATCAGCAACTCAGAAATCACGTATATTCCAAATTTCAGCATAATCGTAATACTTTTCGAAAAAAATGTCCGCCATTTTGGATCGGCCATTTTGAATTTTGATTTTTGACATCGATTTTCGTAATCAGCGACCCCAAAAACTATTAATATGTATGAATAAACAAAAAACATTCACTTTTTGAGTTTTGGCCAGGAATTTTTGATTTCCGACCACTGTGCGGTCGGTTGGTCACTAAAATTTCAAATACCTATACATTCTTATCCGAGAGTTAAAGAAATGATGGATTTGAGCATAATGTGGAAAGTGCCAAGCGATGCAATGAATTTAGAGAAGGTAATAATATTTACATCATCAGTATTGCTTCCACAGATTAGAAAGTCTATTAGCTGAACACGAAATTTTTTTTTCCATTTTTTTGGACGTTTCAAGAGTTAACTTTCATGTTTAATTGTGATAATATTTGAAATATAGAAGAAAAAAATTTAAAATTAGTAACAATCATAAAATAAACTTACAATAAAATACAAACGGTATTTCAAGTTTGCTTTCGGATAAAAACAATACGAATCAACTAAATCAGCCGAATGTAACCGAGTATCGATTGTGGATCTTTAAACTGGATACGATCCTTTATCTTCCTTTGAATTCTTCTACAGTATACCGAATATGGTGAAATCTACATCTAAGTTGAATCATTGCCAAAAAAAAGGCAGTCATATCTTTATAAGGTTGACTATCATGACAGTACTTCCCCCATTCAATGAAACGTTTAGTCAGACAGAGTATAATTTGACGTTTTTGTTCTCCTTTTGCTGTTTCTAATCATTTGCAACATATTGGTTAATTCTCCTACGGGTATTGTTTGATTCCGCTGGCGAAGTACGCGGACAATAGCTTGTTGTTACAATAATATATTTAACCCGCAAAAGTGTCCCAGAGTGAAAAATTATGCCAACAATAGTAGAATGATGGAATTCACTGATCTAGGGATCAGTTAATTTTTTAGTGTGATCGACAGATGGGCTCTTACTCATATAATTTTTAGGCGACCGACACAATGTAAATAAAGATTTTGAAACTTTATAATTTCAAAATCTTCATTTACATTTATTCAAGCAAATATTACACTATTCACGAATAAATCATCTTTAAAATATATAGAAAAAGGAAATATTTATTTCACTTTGATTGAGTTTATGCGGCTTGATTCATTCTAGACTGCAACAATTCTACAGTATTTGAACTGGGATCAATCATAATCATAGGATCAATCTTCAGAATTCATTAAGTGGACACCCCAGAATGGTTTCTTCAATACTAATAACTAATTTAAGTCTGTTCAGTTGGGATGAATCGATCAGTTCATAAAAAATTAGAAATTTGAAAGTCATTCCCTGGATGAACATAACCTAACTCAAATGAATTAGACAATGGTGAATCTGTACTCTTCAAATTGTTGTCAAACTCTAAATTTTCCTAGTGAACATTTAAAACGTAAGGTTTTTTTTCTATACTTTGACTACACGGGAGGAAAACCTATAATGTTCGATGAAAATCGTGTGAGCCAGTGGTGGAATGTTGGAAGAGGAGATATGCATTCGAGTTCTTCTTGAAGGTTTGTAGGTAATAGGCATAGGGAAAGACCTCACTAGGGAAATAGTTCCACAACTTCACCGTTCGATATAAAACTGGAGTCTGGTAGGAAAAAGTTCGGCAGGTCTCGAGCTTGACAGTGAAGGTGACTAGCTTGAGCTCATATAGTCCTCCTATCGGGAATCTCTCGTACTGGAACAACAGACGAGACTTCTGATGAACACCGACCATGGAAATATCTACAGAAAAGAAAGCGATCGCCCACCTTTCTATGATGTTTTAGAGAGGTCAAGGAATTCGTAAGTATGACATCATCAATCAAACGAATAGCTTTCTTCTGGATGGAATCCAACTTATGTTTGGGAACCAAAGTTTTTTGAAGCGGTTTTCGCAATAAACCTCACAAGATCATCCCATAAGAGGGTACTGTTGGTTGTGATCCTGAGAATGAATATGGAAGATTTTGTAGCAATAGTTGTATCTGACATCATCATACTTGGGATTGTGGGATCCTCCTTCCTGGAGCAGATGCAAGCTTGAGTTTTGGTTGCATTAGACTCTACTAGATTATGAGATCCCCATTTCAAAATCATTGCCAGATTTCCATTAATTGCGTCGACCTGGCTCTGGCTCGCTCCTTTGGCTTCATTGGATGGTATAGGGGCTCTAGTTGAGGAAGTGGTATGAAGTGTACCATCATCTGGAAAGGTTTTGTCGGGACATGTGATCACTTCCAACAGTTGTATGGAGCAGAAACAAAGCTAGTGTCAAGACCTGTGAAACACCAGTGTTGATAGTCACCATACGGAGTGATCTATCTGAGAGAAAACTCGATAGTAAGCGACAAAGTTAAGGCAAACCATATGACGACAGTTCCCCAAAAAGGCTTTGGTGCCAGACTCGATCGAATGCTTTGGAGATATCCAATTCTACAGCTAGAGATTCCCCATCAAACAAGTCTCCTGTTGCCGGTCATTCACGATTTTGGAACTCCAGGTATTGGATGAGCTCGATGTTGATTGCTTTCTCCATCACCTTATCAATCACAGATAATAGTGCGAATGTTTAATTATTAGAAATGGTCCTTTCCTGGTTTTTTGGAATTGGTTGGGCTCTATCTAGCTGTCTTCCAGCTGGGAGGAAACACCAAGTTAGTATGAAAGGGTAAACAACCTGCAGAAAACTGGTGTTGATTCAGGCGTACATTCCTTGAAAACGATAGGTGAAGTTTCGCCTGGCCTCACGGCTATTTAGTATTGAGATCAATCAGAATGCACTTGTATTGTATGCTGACGAAAGCCAATTTTTGGCATAGGCTATCGATGGCAGCAATATTAGGAAGGTCCATCTCTTGTGGATCCAAATTTTTCACAATGAAACACATTACAACTGAACAGGAGAATACCTATAAGAGGATTGTAGGTGATAAATGACTGTTATTGGTAAAAATGTTGTAACTTTTTCCTATGGAAAACAAGATATAATTGCCCCTGTATTCTGTACTATAATACACCAATATATCATTGCATTCGAATATGTTGCAGAATATACACTGACTTGTACAAATCAAGAATGTCCTAGGAAAGATATTGATTTTCCATGTAGTAGAATAATCTATTTTCCGATAGTTACCTAGAAACTACGTCGTATCGCGAAAGCCGTGCATCTCTCCAAACCTTATCAGTAAGTTTCATTTATAACAACATGAAAGCGCTGGACTAAAAAATATGTGTAGGTATTTGCTTTTATTGAGACATAACTGTTAAATGTTTTATTAATTCTTAATGTACGCACATTATGAACACGTAAAGAACTTAATGATATCAAGACACCGATAAACGTTAAACTGCTTTCTTGTTGGCAACTCAATGACAGTTGTTTGATAACCGAATTGAAATTTAACGTCGGAAAACATATCAAAGTGTTCTGCTCTCGTGTCAGATCACTTCCGGAGTTATTGAACAATTTTTTTTTACTTTGGTGAAATATAAAAAAAGTGAGGTGCTAAGTGAAGTGCATTTGCTTAACGTGAGAAATATGATTCGAAATTCCGGAATATCCGTGATCGGTCTATTTCATTGCATTTGCAAGCATAATCTGTCATTTCTCAGAACCTTCTCATTGAAGAGTCAATAACTAAAGTAAACACTATAAATAACAAATATTCATCCTTATCCACTAAAAATATCATATTAAACTCTGATGATAGCTACTTGGTAGCCGAAAGGTCCTCAATACTTTTTTTTTTAGTGGATAAAGGTGAATATTTCTTATTTACAGTGTTATAGAGTATCCACAGTGTGAACTCTTTTATAGTTTATCAACTAAAGTAAAGTTTAGGAAAGATAATTAGACTAGGAAATAAAGCATTCCACCTTCCATCACTGGCGCAGTTGGATGAATTGAGATGCTGTTTTCTGCATTCGATTCGGAAGGTAATTTAGAAATTTTGGCCGCGCTTGTTTTTTGCGGAAAAAATTTATTGCATTTCTACAGCCAAAAAATGCATTTTAATGAGTGCACTTTTTGAGGTGAATAAAAAACGGACTCGAATTGGTTTCTCGAGGGTTTTTGGGGTCGCTGATCACGAACATGATTTTGAAAAAATTCCTTGAATGACCCTTGAACCATCCCTGGGGTATACGGGGGTCCTGATGCCCTGGATATCTATGAATTTCATTTAAAATTATTTTTTAATGCTTGTCAACTGTTCGAGTGAGGATAAAAAGGTCGCTGATGATGGTTACGTTATGCAAAAACATTCCTGCAATACCTGGGGACACCCGGAGACCGGATATCTACGTTATCTTCTAGAAGTTCGTTAATTTTTCTTCATAATATGCAACAAATGCTGGCTCTCGGTAGTTTTTGGAGTTACTGATCACGCTTATGACACTCAAAAAGTTCATAGTCGTGATGAGAACAAAAATTACGGCTTTTTTCTTATTGATATCTTTTTATATCTAACAAAATGATTATCGCTATTTGAAAATTATTATATATATCCTTTTATTTGTATTCTTGAACCATTTGGAATGTATGTTTTGCTTTCTTGATATTTTGGTTCTTAGATAGACTGAAAAGAAAAGAAAATTCTCTTGACGTTTCGATAACAGTTTATTATCTTTATCAAAAATTGTCAATTAGTGTTTCCATTAATTTAGAAAAGAAGATGATGATTTCAATTAATGAAATGCGCCTGCAGCTGACTTGTCTTCTTAAAATCCAATTAAAACTGCAGAAAACATTGTGTGTGTGGTTGTGTGTGAAAGATTAAGGTATGACCTTAAAAACACAAGTCGGCTGCATACGCATTTCATTGATCGAAATCATCTATTCTTTTCTAAATTACATGGAAACACTAATTCACAATTTTTGATAAAGATCATAAACAATTACCGAAACGTTAAAGAGAATTTTTATTTTATTTTCAGTCTATCTACGAACCAAAATACCAAAAAAGCAAAACATACATTCCAAATGGTTCAAGAATACAAATAAAAGAATATCTATATATATATATACAGAATTTTCAAGAATCATTGAATTATATTGCTAAATTACGATTAAATTTCTATTAATATAATCAGATATATAAATATGCACTTTTTGCGTGTCTTAATAATTTTACTTGCAACATATTTTTATTTCATAAATTCATTGTTTTATTGATTTTTTTCACTTTTCACTACTTCTGAACCAGAGTATGATTACATTTCTCTAAACGAAAGGGTATATATATAAACAGTATATGTATATAAGCATTTTGAAATAGCTATAATTTTTTTTCAGATATGAAAAAATATCAATAAGAAAAAAGCTTGTGTTCTCAGTATTACGACTATGGACTTTTTGAGTGTCATAATCGTGATCGACGACATCGAAAATCCCTGAGAGCCAGACTTTGTCATATTATGAAGGAAAATTAACGAATTCCTAGAAGATGACGTAGATATCCAGTCTTTGAATACCACCAGGTATTGCAGGAAACTGACAAGCATTAAAAAATGATTTTTAATGAAATTCATCGATATCCAGGGCGTCAAGACCCCCGTAAATCCCGGGGATGGTCCAAGGGGACCTCAGGAAAATTTTTGGAAATTATATTCGTGATCCACGACCCCAAAAATCCCAGAGAAACCAATTCGAATCGATTTTTTTATTCACCTCAATAAGTGCACTCAGGAGAATGCATTTTTTAGTTGTAGAGATGCAATACATTATTTCCGCAAAGAACAAGAGCGGCATAAAATGTTTAAATTACCTTTCGAATCGAATGCAGAAAACCGCATCTCAATTCATCCAACTGCGCCAGTGATGGAAGGTGGAATGCTTTATTTCCTCGTCTAATTATCTTTCCTATTTTCCTATTTTAGTGCTTTAATTCCTCGACTAAATATAGAACGCCGCACCAATTGAAAACGTTATGGAGCTCTCATCCATATATCACTATCAATAGGATAATAAATAATATTGGAAATAACTTCTTTTTGATCCACATTTTCACTCACAATTACAAAATATACATAATACTTTATAGATGCTTTAGAAATGGTTCATCACTACACAAACAATGATTTATTATTTTTCTTCACATTCGTATTGGTCATTTCGATCTTCAGAAAACGTCACTAGGGTTATGTCCATCTTACTATCACTATTCATAAAAACCAAAAATAAGTTCATCTTTTCAAAATAACGATAATCGCATTTTTTTGCAATGAAAGCTTATTGATAAAGTATACATTATATTAAATAAACGTAGTCTGTATCGCGTTGCTGGCTTATGTAACTGGTCCTTTTATTTCGAGGCCATGCTATTATTTCGTTTTGAACAATGTGGTTTCGAATAACTTCATTGAGAAATTACGTACTATCTATGAAAGTGACTACGTCTGTAGATACTCTCAAAAATTGAGCTTAAACTAGAAAAATATTAGTCGATTCAAATCAGCGATGTCAATTTATCCGAGGCTTAAGAGTCGGCCATCTTCACATCCAAGAAAAGGCGGATCCAGAAAATGTCCAAGTGGGGAATGAGCACTTTGCTATATTTTTTTAGCTATTAGGTTTCAATATTTTTTGTTATTAGTTTTAGATATTCGGACATTTAATTAATTTCAGTTCTTCTACCTATAAACATCTGTATCACTTGTGTCGCTACTAGATCATTAGCTAACTAACGTCAGTGGGTTCGATCATGACCTTATGGTTTATTGACAAGCATAATATAACTTTACTTATATATTCATGTAAAACTTACATAAATTTTGAGCCTTTTGATGACTCAGATAAACGTAAATTTTACAGAAACTGTATGTAAATCTGTTTATCTTGGGTTGCGCACTATGCAGTTGTGCAAATTTCACCCGTATTACACAATTTTAACCGTGTTTCGCATAATACAAGATAAATTATCATATTTTTACAATTTCGATTTTCAATGTTATTCAGAGTTCTCTCGGAGTGATGGAGTATTTTACTGATTCTATTTGTTCAAAGAAATAATTAACGCATGGGGCCAAGCCCCCCCTGGATCCGCCTGCGCATATCTCTGAAACAGAGATTTCTGGAAGAAAATGGGCAACAAGTTTTGATTGATAAGTCTCATGTTATAGCGATTCAAATTAATAATTTTCGTATCGCATTCTTTCATGATCCATATGTTGCCGAATTGATTCTAAAAATGCTCATGGTCTGGGGCTAATACTTTTATTTGTCAGGGTTTCTGTAAGTTGGGCCATTTCGACCCAGAAAAATGCGACTAACATGAATGAACAGACTTGTATTTTATATACGTATGAAACAGACAGATTAACTTGAAACAGCAATGTAAGCTGCATGGGACAAGTTGTGTCCGACGAGTTCCTTTCTATCTAAGAAGCCGCCAGCCATTGTTGCGACAATTAGTATTTTGAATAGAGTTTACTTCTTTCATCTCGATGAAGGGATTCAAAATACTTTATCTCATCTTATTCAGCATCCTTCAGGGAGACCAAACATGTCTCAGAATGCCGCTATTTCTTAGAAATTAACTTTTCAAATACCTCAAATTCGTTTCTTGAATTTCAGTTTCTCCACGTAATAAGTGACTCTGAAGGTGTAATATGTTCATAAATTTTGATAGAATTCACATTGTTCCATGTGTAAAAACCGTTTTTGTTCTGATGAAACGGGAGAAAAATGAAAACTCGATAAAACTTGCATCAACGTGTCAACGTTCGTGAAAAAATAGTAAATTAATTTCATCTGTATATAGAGATTTTCCTTCGGAACAATGAGATGTAATTCTTTACAAAATTTTTGCGGGTTGCAACAAAACAAAAAAATTTCCAAATTCAATATGAAGCTATCAGAAAAAACTACGAAAAAAAAATTCCTATAGTTGAACAGATTTAGTTTTGTATAATTGTGTTAATGTTGGTTAAACAATATTGTTTTGAGAATAAGAGCAGAAACTAGCCGTTTGCAATTTTTCGTCTCATTCTATAAATTGTTACATAATTAATATTAAAAATTAACAAAATTTTCTCAGATTGACTGTTCAATGGTATAAAAGAACTGTTTGTTATTTTCTCAATCGTACTGAATTTACGAATTCTTTAAATAGTAGCATTTCTCGCAAGAAACATTCAAAATAATAATTAATGTTGAAAAATGCATCCTGCGTCCAATGCAAGCTTTTCAGTGTGTTTTCAACAGCTAAAAGATACTTTTAAGCTTTTCAAACTCCAATTAAGAAACATGAACAGTGTTAAGAAACGTCATTTTTCATCATCATCTAGGATTCCCATATTGAATAATTTCGTCTTGTTTTAATGAAATAGGATCTCAGATTATCTGTAACTTAGTCTATCCATTCAGTTCACATAAATTATATTGAATTTCAATTCGGTCGATGACTTGAATAGAATATTATTTTTCAATGTTTAGATGTTTTAATTAAATTCAGAATGATGCTGTTACATGGACTACGCCAATTATAACATGGAATTCTCTCTATGGAACTCTATAAAACTTTATTTAAGGAATTTATATTATTCTTAATCCTCAATCTATTTATTTATTGAGAGTGCGGCCATTTAATTCAGAGGACCATGACACGTTGGAGTTTTATCCCAATCATTGATTAGCCAGAACAAACGTGAAAGATATCATTGACACTCACCCTTTTATTTCAGAAGACACTTAAGATTTTACACACTGGAAGGTAAGCGGAAGGGTATTAATCAAATAAACTCGTACTCAACAACAACAATAAAATTTAATAATAAAAATAACAATTAAATTAATAATGATAATAATAATGGTTATGACAATTAAAAATGAAAGAATATTGTAATTTAGTTTATTACTAATAAGGATAAAAAGTAGGATCAAAATCTAAACTGAAATACAACAAACCTAAATAATCCAAATTAACTAAAAGACAAAATAAACCTAAGATTATTAAATTGATACTCACCCAGGAGAACCTAGGGGATCGAAATTGAATGAACTGATTTGGAAGTATTATTAAACTTGAACTTGAATGAAAAAAACTGAGTACAATAAACTCTGATTGAAAATCAACTCTGATTTAACGAAATCCTCCCTTCTCACCAAAAACACTCTGAAGAAACTTTAAGTTAAATTAATTGAAATTGCCACGTGATATCTCAAGAGACTGTCACGCTAGAAAATATAACTGATGATTTTAGGCATTTCCCTTGGCATTTTCAATGCGTCCTTTTTGTCAATAACTAATCTACAATTAGGAAAATTATCCCTGAATTGTTCAACCAATAAGCAGTAAGATTCCTCTCTTGAGGTCTCTAATTCAGAGTATGTTGGGTAGGGATTTCTAAACCTATCTGTCCTTTTCTAAATATTACTAACTGATTTGAATGTACATATTATTTCAACTATAATTAAGACTATATTTAATTACAATTGTGATGATTAGATACTACGTTACGTCCCTTTATACGTGTGATACACTTTGATTAATTATGTAACTTATGAAAGATGGACGTGTAAAATTTCCTTATTCAGATCAACAGTGGCCTGGAAAACCCACTACCCAAACATCTCCAGATGGTTAACATTAACATTTATCATATAGCTTACATTCGTTTTCTGTCCGATATTTGTTATTCATTTACAGAGGCTTATGATTTCCTCTAGAACAAGAAATTATTGACCATCTTGACCATGGCAGCTATGGTATCATATCACCCTCCTTGAAGCAAGTGTGAATTGTCTTATATTTATTTTAGGAAATTCCTTCACTTTTCTCAAGCTACACGTGTTATTGATACTACAGAAAACATGTGGCAACATCTGGTAACCCCTAGATGTTTTTTGCTTTTAGATGTTTTAATTTTACATGAACTTTAATATTCCAAAAAAGGTTTTTGTTTTGAATATTGGAAATGACCTGTACTAAACCCTTATTACAATGCCTAGTCGTCAGGCACCTGAAAAATATTCATGTATTTCAAGTGTGAGCGAAATTTTTTTATGTCAATACTCATTTATAACGCACCTGATATAAGACTGATGTTGCATATTTTATATTTCAATTATTGTCTACTTATCTACCTGAAAATTAATCAGTAATATCAACAAGAGTGTGCTAGATGAACAATGAAAGATTAGATAAGTTCTGTTCGCAGATAATGTTCATTATTCAATATTCAATACATTGTCATTGTTTGAGGGAGAGTGTATAGTTTACGCATATTTTATAGTGCCGGCTCAAACAAAATAACTTGATTGGGATTACTCGCGAATAGTGTTTCAGTGATTAACATGACTAGTACAATATGGTTACGAAAGAAGACTCCAGGTCAAATTGCCAGCCAAGAAGAAGCACGTCTAAAAAGACATACAATCGGTGATCCTAAAGTTTATGGACCACTTCCATACAGTTAGTATATGAGTTTCTGAAAATATACTGAACAAAAACTTTATATTTTCCATCAACATTTTTGTCAATTAATTCAAATTTCCAAGTAATGGAATTCACAATGATTGTATTATTATTGGGAAGTCGTTTAAAATACATATACTAATACAAATATTCTCCGATGAAAGTTTTCTTGATTCTTCGTGATTTTGAGATATAAGCAATATTGTCCGATAACTCTTTGTTATTGTTATTACCATTAAAATAGACACTTTTATCATGATCCATTCATAATATAACAGTAGGTATGAGGAAGTACAAATTCGGTTCTAAAAAATATAATTAGGATTATCATTATAGCTACAGTTCAAAGTTCAGTGAGGGATAAGCAAAATTATGAATGGTGATCAAAGATATTCGAAACATAAACAAACTAACCCCACTTGAATATGTCATTAACTTATTCTGAGGATGCCACTGAGATGAAACAATTGGTAATACACAGGTATTAACCCTTTGTGTCACACACTATTAACTGGAGTGTTTTGGCTCTAATTTGAATACCTCAAAGAACATTATTATTTGATTTTTCTAGCATTTTTTCACCCTTCCTACTAAGGGTTTGGGGGGAGGTTTTCTGAAGTCCCGTCTGGATGAAACTAGTTGAAACAGAAACAAAAAATGTCACTTAAAAATTCCATGGTATACTGAAAAATTATTTTCTCTCATTTATGCATAATGATACACTGCCCACTGAACATTTTGAAAGGGGGCGAAATTTCACACCCGTTGTAGAATATTATTCACACATTTTTCTATCTTTTTGAAAATCTGGCGACAGAATAATTACATTTTCGTCATTTCGGTCAAGGTTAATTTTTCATGATGCTTTTGGAAAATTACCACGAATCATGTGACAAATATCTAAAAGAGATAACACATCGTCATTATTCTTGTAAACAACGTAACTCTTCACAAAATCCTTATCGAGAATCCAAAAACACCATGTGCCACCACTTTCTTCACTTTCTATCCACGCAGTAAGCTTGGCGGCGTAGTCATAGTGATCAACTTTTGGGCAACCAATAACTTATCTATCTCAAGTTCTGATCAAACATGACACTTGAGTTGTTTAGACTGGATACCCTATAATCGAATTGTTCTCTGGCCATAATATACTTGATACTTTCTTCGAAGAAATGTTTTTTCGAAGAATTGCTATTCCAAGAAATGCTTCCGGAGAATTGTTTTGGAAGGTTTGTTTTCGGAGTATTTACCTAAAACCAATGTCGGGTGCATCAATAGGCACTATTGTTTACTCTGATGATGGCTACTTGGTAGATGAAAGGTCATCAGTATTTTAACAGTACTTCTAGTGGATTTTAGCGTGATTTCTTCTTATTTAAAGTGTAATAGTGTGACCACAGGATGAACTCCCTTATAATTTATTAGAAGACACTATTATTTAGTCTTTGTATGATATTTTTCTCTTGAACCGCATTATACACTAAATTACCTTCGTAGAAATTGCATAATCCAATATATTTTGATCTCATTGTCTTCCAGTTTTTCCAGGTTTTGCATCATTTGTCATGGTTATATTTTATTGTCTCTGTTAAAGCATGATAAGAATTATAAGTTCCATAAATGTATCAACATATGAACATAATGTTTATAATATGAAATAAAATAGTTAAAAGTATATTGTAGGAAATACAGGTCACAGACAAACATCATTCACTAACTTTCGTGAAAAAAATTCATCATTGTAAATCAAGTATTAGATAAATGAAATTTATATTCGATTCCATTATATTTCCATTAAAGGATGGATAATTATCCATAAAGTAATGGGATGACATTCAATCCCAAATTCTTCCGGAACAAACTTGATTTATCTGATACAATTTTTTCAGTTTGCATCCACTGAATCGCGCAAAGATAATAATTTATCAAAAATGTTGGTGTATAACTACTTTTTATATAATCGTTTCGTTGTGAGTTTTTTCATGAATTAGAGATATTTTTAGTTGTATTTACTGGGTGAAGGGGACTCAATGATTTTGCCCTCGGTAGGTACGGCCTCTGGTTCTAGGTGAATAACTTGTTTAAAGATTCAAAGCATTTATACTATATAAAGAAATGGATTTGAAAAACGATACTAAAAATTATTACGCATATGTAGATGAAGAAGTATTGTGATAATTAAATTGACAGCCAATTTCTTGATTAATAACTACGTACAAAATCATGTGACCATACATTCCAAACTATAACAGTAAAATACATTGGTAGTTGCCATAAATGCTTGTCAATTTTGCATTTGTAACTTAACCACAAGTCGTGCTTGTAACATACTTTGTCAGTTGAAAGTAAAAGTATATTTACTTCAATAAGTACTTGCCGCTAGCAGGATATATTAATTTATCGAATTTCACTTTTATCTACCAATCTTGAAATTGAATCTGTTCTCGATAGTAATAACACTATCTATGCTTCCAAAACCGCAGAAATTTCAAGAATGTATTACACGCACCTTCATAAATCTGATGAACGTTCGAAATTTGTGTTCAGGTTATGGAAAGCATCAATTACAGGACGGAACAAGTTCGCAAATATTCTTAATGCTATCTTTTAGATTCAATATTTACTTGCAGAGTGGGAAACCGATATAAACACAAATAGTTGACAGTTATAAGTGAAATTTGGAAGTTGACAATTTATAATCGACTACTCCCATATCATTCCAAAAAAACTTCAACTAACCTTTGTTTTTTGAAATATGTTATTTTATATTTTCAAAATCTTGCGTTGATCTAGAACAAAAATTATGAAACCGATATTTAGATTGTTGCGCCGTTTAGTAGATGGGCCTATGAAAAAGCGTGCTCAATTTACGGAAATAACAAAAATGAGAAGACATTTATGTGAGGGCACTTTAGCTACAAAGGCTAGCAAAACATGGAATTATATGATATGTCTGAGCTAGAGACTATTCTCGGTAAAAAAATATGGGGTTATATATCGATATTCCATCTAGTTTAAAGACATGGAACCAACCTCATGGTGGAGTTGACATTCGGCCGTAATAGTTAAGCGCAATACGCTGAGTAACAATAAAAACTCTTTTTTGACGTTTCGACAATATCATATCGTCTTTATAAAAAATTATTTTGTTAATTAGTATTGCCATGTAATTTAGAAGAGAATATATGATTTCGACTAATGAAATGCGTCTGCAGCCGACTTGTGTTTTTAAAATCCAATTAAAACTGCAGAAAACATTGGATAGGTTTTGTGTGAAAGAGTAATGTATGGCTAATTATCAATTTGAAATGGATTGAATATAGTTAATTACATACGTAAGACATTATTTCGATATTATACAATTCTAAATATCTGTGATGATTATTTTATGAATTAAGGTCGTAAGGTTTTAATACATTACATAAATTTTCAGAAAGACCTTTAATATATGGTGATATGTAATGTTTATCTTTTGATTTTTCATTATTGGTTTTGATAAAGAATGGTTATCTCATTTGTTTACTCAATCCATAACTAAGGACAAATCTTATAACTTATCTAGTGAAATCAATATCAATAATAAGAAATCAAAAAATAAACATTACATATCACTACCACATATTAATGGTCTCTCTGAAAAGTTATGTAATGTAGTAAAACCTTATCACCTACATGTATTTCATAAAAGTTATTTAAACCAGAAAAGTCTTTTTACTAGATTAAAAAGCAACGTACCTTCCAAAAAGATAACCAACTCCGTTTATTCCATCCCTTGTAAAGATTGCGAAATGGTATATATCGGCCAGTCTTCCCAATACCTCGATAAAAGATTCAATGGGCATAAATATACCAAAAATACATCCACTGCACTTACGAAACATGTAAAAGACACACAAGTCATTCATTTGATTACAACAATACAAACATTTTAAATATTGAAAAGAATAATAATAAACGTTTAATATTAGAAAGTATCCAAATTGAAAGAAACAATTGTGTTAATGACAAAATAGATTCCAATCCTTCAAAACTTTATAACAATCTAATTCAAACTTAACCACTTTCTATTGTCTATTTAATTCAACCTGAAAAAGATAAAGTATTATATGGCATTTATGAGTGACAGTTTTAAGGTTAGATTCCATTGAATCATCTCAAACTTGATAAGTTGCTAGTGATAGAAATGAAAAGTGAATAGAATAGCTAATTAATAGCTAAAATAATCATAGATATTTAGAATTATATAATCTTAAAATAATGTCTTATGTAATTGAATAACTTTGCTCAATCCATTTCAAATTGATAATTAGCCATACATTGCTCTTTCACGCAGAACCGATCCAATGTTTTCTGTAGTTTCAATTGGATTTTAAAAACACAAGTCGGCTGCAGACGCATTTCATTAATCGAAATATTCCATTCTTTTCTAAATTACATGGCAACACTTATTGACAAACCGTTTTTTGATAAATATTAAAAAATATTGTCGAAACGTCAAAAAAAAAGTTTTGATTTTATTTTTTATTGAAGAAACAGAATACCTAGAAAACGTAACAACATTCTCGAATGGTTCAAGAATATAAATTCTAATTTCAACTCTATATATATGAATTCGTTCGAGAATATATACTTCAGCAGTGATTAATAGATTTTCCATCTCTTCCGATAATACTTCTTTCAAAAATCCTCATACCGTTTCTATTCAATTGAAGACACATTGTTATGGAGGTTTTCCTAAATCTGTATTTCCCCATCCAGCAGCTAATTCATCGACTACATACCTCTTCGGTATATCATTTCTATAAAAAATACAAGCATACTTGAATACCTCCATAAGAAATATGTTACCTGTTCAAATTTGATGTTATGGTATTTCAACCATTCTTTCTCGATGAGGTAGGTATTTGGTGACTTTTAAACTACTTTGCTATGGTATGAACCATCATTGTCCAATATGATAAAGAAAAGTGTGCATAAAGTTGGATTGGATGCACTTGTTCTTGAAACCATTGATTAATTTCTTCACGATAATCTGGATTGAAAACTCTTGAAACAAATATAAGTTCCACTCCAGTAATAAATCCTTCTCGATTTCCTACCTTTAGGTTACAATAGACCCATTTCATCTAGAAGTACCGGCTCAAAAATATTTTCCTCGATAACTTGTTTATATTCCCTCAAGAGCCGAATTATCTTCTTTTGCACTATAACTGCAATGCAGCCTCTAACAAGAATGAAAATAAGAATAAGAATATTTATCAGGTATCAGAAAAGAACATTACAAATAATACAAGTAAAAAAATATAATGTGTGATACACGTCAATATTAGATCCTACAGATCAGTTAATAACATACAGTACATAATATAAAATAATAAATATATAGAGACTATTAAAACATCATTAAAACGAAATGTGAAAATAGGTTACAATATCACATACCATATCAATAAATGAAATAAAAACAGTTTAAAGGATAAGTCATTCAAGACAGAAAATAGTCTTGAACCGTATAAGGTTCTTCATGACATAAATAATTGAAAATTTGTTTTTTAAAAGCAGCTCAATGGAAGATTTAATATTCTGAAGCAAAGCATTATAAAATTTTATGGCACTATAACGAGGACCATTTTCCATTAGCCTTAGATTGTGTTCCGGAAATATATAATTACTCTTATGTCTTGTGTTGTAGTCATGGGAAAATAGATGATTGGAAAATTCATGTTTAGATTTACTAAGATGTAGTGGTGTTTCATAAATATATATAGCAGGAATAGTAAGCATGCTGTTATTCTTGAAAAGACCTCTGCAGGATTCCAGAAAGCCTTTTTTACACATGATTCTAATAACCTTTTTCTGAATTAGGAAAACTTTGTACAAATCAGTTGACCCACCCCAAGCGATAATATTGTATTTTGCATGTGAGTAGAAATTTGCATAATACGTGACTTTTAAGACAGAAATGTCGAATGATCGAGATAGCACTCTTGAAGCGTAACAGATCGTATTAAGTTTTTTGCAAAGGATATCAATATGAGAGAACCATTTTAAATTGTCATCTAGAGTCACTCCCAATAACTTTGAAGTGATTGTGGTACTAATTTTCGTATCGGCCAATGCAAGATATTCAAGTGTTTGAATATTTGTCCTATCTGTTTTAAAAATGACACAACCAGTTTTCTTTCCGTTCAAAAAGAGTTGAAGAAACACCAGTCTTTTAAATGTTTCCATGTACGAGAAGCACATATCTGAATATCTTCAATATTTTTACCTCTTATTAATGCAATGCTGTCATCTGCATAGCTTGTTATATCAACGTTTCTGTCAGTACAAATGTTTGGGAAATCATTTAAATAAATTATGAAGAGGAGCGGCCCAAGGACATTACCTTGAGGTACTCCTCTATTGCATACTGCTAAATCAGATTGAATCGTATTCCTGTTGATATTGATACCTGTTTTTGCTGTTTGAAAGATAACTAGAGAACCATTCTAAACCGATTCCTCTAATTCCAGCTTTCTCGAGTTTGTTAAGAAGATAAGAATGATTTAAGGTGTCGAATGCTTTGGATAGGTCAAGAAATAGACCACATACTATATCCCTTTCATCTGACGCATCTAAAATTTGGCTGACAAAATTGAATAGTGCTGTGTTTGTAGATTTAGATTTCAAAAATCCATGTTGAAAAGAATGAAAAAAACTACAATTGATTAAGATGGACATGACTCTATTATACATAAGTGTTTCGAGAATTTTAGAGAAAACTGAAAGTAGGCTAACAGGCCGATAGTTCTCTAGTTTATCAGGATTTCCATGTTTATATAAAGGAATTATTATAGCTAGTTTAAAAGCTACTGGAAACTTACCCATTGGAAAAGATAAATTGCAAATATTTACAAAAGGTGGAGCTGGAGCTATTATACACTTTTCCAATAGTTTTTGAGATATTCCATCAAAACCAGCAGAGTTTTTAGGTTTGAAATGGTTTACAGTTTCAATTACCTCTTCCACAGTTGTGGGAGTTATAAACATAGTTTTTCCATTTGATTTAATAAGGCTATTATAATCAATGCAATTGTTGATATGTTTCACATATCACTAATTATATGAATTACATTCATGACATTCTTCTTGTAGAGTCAGCAGCGCTATGTTTTCATCTATCAAATAAATGAAGCATTAAGCAAACATCGACATTGAATGGGATTTGTAGATGTTCAGTATTGCAACCTCATCAAAATTAATTATGCTGCATTTTAATCAGATGAACTGTCAAAATCATTGACAGACACAGAATCGAACTTGCATCCATGATACCACAGGATACGTATAACGTGATTCTTCTTGTAAAGCCTGCAGCTATGTGCTCATCTATGATCCCACAGAGTAATTAATTCAATATAACTATGTGATATCAAACTTCCATTACGCAAGTGTAACGTCACTAAAATTTTCAAATAGGAGTTTCGGACGTTTCTGCGGGTTATGTATGCGTATGATATATATTTCTAACCAGAAAAAAACTGTTTGTTCAAGCAAAATTCTAGGCTGATTACAAAACTCCCCTTATACTGCGTATAGTCAGGGAAGTAAAAACTTTTCAAAAGTAATCCAGGAATATCTAATTATTTGAACAAGTCTATGTTAATCGATAGTATATCAGAATGGTTAAGTGGAACTCGATTGCAGCTAAGAAAATAAAAATTGAACTCTATAATCGAATGTTGATGGACAGTATAAAATCTGAATTATACAAGAAAAACTATTCATTATTTCATGCTATTCATTATTCATGAGATCAATAATTCAGAAATATACAAATAAAATTATACATTATTATAGTATAAAAGTAAGAATAAATAAGTCGACATTGATAGCAGTACAACGTGTAAAGAGCTTTGATCAATTGATCAGTGACTTCCCTCAGTCATTAATGTTGGTTTAGTTGGATTTGGTTAGATACAATTTCGTAATGAACATGAAGTAGTTTTAATTTTTAAAACGTTCTTAACTCATAATTGTGTTTCTTCCTACTCTGAAGATTATAATGATTTTTATGTGAAACGCACTAAAACGTATAAGAAAAGGAAGAATATGAACATTTATTACTTCACAGGATTGTTGATTATTAGACATAAAAAAATACAATATTCTACGTCTTTGTTTACGTTTCGCGAATTTATTGTGCGCTTGTTCAGAGCTAAAATAATTAATGATAATTATATCTCAACATTCCAAGAAAATATTCACAATCTATTCCAACAAGAAAAACTTACCTCAAGCGTGATTAACAGTACATAGTACTGTTTTAATGTGCACTGGGGTAATGCATCGTCGAAATGTATAGATATGGATCGGTATAAATATATATTCTTAAGGCTGTCATTCGAGTGTAAATAGAAGTTATTACACATTATAATTATAAAAGTGTGGACAAAAAAAAACGTTAGAAATAAAAAATATATACAATGAATTCGTTTTAAGCAACCATTGATTTGGTGTATTTAAAATATTCAAACAGAACTTGGTTCATGTCCAGCACAGACTGATGTCACAACTGGCATTCATTCAAGGAATGAAAAATTATCTGTATCATTGTACAATGAAAATAAATTAAAAAGAATTTTTCCCGAATGTCAAAGACAAGTTACCTAAAGAGTTACAGTAAAATGGTAGTGTACAAAATTGAATGCGGAAACTGTGAAAAAGTATATATTGGACAAACACAACAGTTATTGGGGAAGAGAGTGAAACAACAAAAATGATTGCAGAAATTTAGAAATGTCTGGAAGGAAAGCATTATCTAAACATCACCATGATCTAGGTCACAATTTTGACTTCAATAATACACAAATATTAGATAACGAAGACATTGAATGAAGAAGGTTGAGTTTAGAAATGATCCATATTAGAAGCCACAGAAATGCAGTTAATCCGACATACGGATATCAACTATCTTAATAGAATATATGTACAACAATATCATTGCTTCATCAATCACTTGAACGTTCGTAAAATTCTACATATATACGTATATATAGGAATGAAACATGAATATAATAAATAAAATAAGTAAGAAGATTGGAAGAACGCCTGTTGTTACATCGGTTTATGCCGGACATGAACCTAGTCTTGTTTGAATAGTTTATATACACCAAATCAATGGTTGCTTAAAACAAAATCTGATAAGTTTTATTCACACTCGAATGGTAGTCGTCAGAGGTACAGTCTTGAAAAATATTCATTTATACCGATCCGTATCTAAATATTTCAACGTTACCACAGTGCACATCAAACCGGACCAAGTACTATGTACGGGTTAATCACGCCTGAGGTGTACTTTCAACAATAAATAAGGAAATTATTGTTGAAAGTATGATTTCTGGATGCAATCAAAATAACGAAAATGTATCGTTTCATTTTTTTTTAAATAGCTGGCAATAAGAATATCAAGACACAGGATGGTACATTCACTTATCTGACTACATGAGATATATTAAATATCTGATTGATGCTGAGGAGGTTGCAATGTTGCATTTCATGCTAGGTAATGGAAACATAACATGCACATTGTCATCGTTGATTTTATTGAAGTTTTACGATTTTCTACTTGCAAAAAAATCAACAGGGTATCATATGTTGTTGCAGCACATACACAACATCATGTCAACAATAATTTGAATCGATTGAGAAATTTTCAAGATTGACGTATCCGCGAAAATCGTGAAAAAATGTTTGCGTCGATACTGTTCTTACACTATACCGGGTGTCCCAGTATACCTGTTCCAATGGATTATTTCAGCCATTTCGGAAGATAAAAATTTGAAAATTTCATGATCTCCAATTCGTTCAAGGAACCTTCAACTGAGAAAAACAAAAATTGAAAGTCACTTCCGGTTTGACCGGACCTTGACTTATTTATTTCAAATAGCACCCTGTATATTTTTTGCAATTTTTGATTTCTAGTCAAAATTATCTTTCCAACGATGTATCACACTTTGTATTTTACTTTTGATTTGATGGAGAAAACGACAATTGAAATTTCAAATTTAAAGAATTCAGTAGGCTACGATATTTTGTGTAATCTTGATTTTGACTTCAATAATAATTGATAATTCATGAACAATTCTCAATTCGAGATGATGAAAAGAACGTCAAATTTCAATTTATTAGAATTGCAGTACAACTGGAAGAATTAATAATCCTTGAATGAATTAGTGTGCCATGGAAACATTTAAATATATTTGTTTGTAATTTCGACAGTTAATAATTCTCAATAGTTGTGTGCATGTCAGAGAAACTAACATTCAAGAATGAATAACCGTGAAAATGATGATAAGTTCAATAATCAAGAGAAATTGAATATGATACTGATTTATGAAAAATGCGAAAATAATCGTCGCGATGCCCTACGTGCATACAGAGAGAAATCCCACGATAGACGAATGCCAAGCGCTATGTATTTCACACCCTTGGCTTCGAATTTGGCAACAAGTGGATCATTTCATAGAAAGCGTACTATCTTTAAAAGAATGCTACGGACGAAGAGCATACTGTTGCAGTTTTAGGAAGAGTGGTTCTTGATCCCCATATCTCTATTAAAAACATAGAACAGGAGAGCGGTATTTCTCGTTCATTAATTCAGCGCATTCTCAAAATTCAAACCATTTAAAATTCATCTGCATCAAGGATTACTACCCACAGAATACGAGAGGAGACTTGCGTTTCTTGCGTGGTTAGCTACGGCACGTGAAGATGATATCATCAGCTCGATATTGTGGTCAGATGAGAGTCGTTTCCATAATAATGCAATTGTGAATCGAGATAATTGTCATTATTGGTTGGAAAATAATCCACACTGGCTAAGACAAACTAATTTGCAAGTTATCTGGGGAGTCAATGTATGGTGCGGCATGATTGAAGGATTCATTTTAGGACCAACATTTTACGATGGTACGTTAACTGGTCGAATGTACCTAGTATTCCTTCGGGATGAACTTCCTCATTTTTTGAAAATATTCCTTAAGTATGCTTAGAAACATTCATTTTCTACAGGATGGTGCACCCCCCCCCCCACAATGCTATAACGGTAAGGAATAATTGAATGAAACATTTGGAGATAGATGGATCGGCACACACGGACCGATAAGATGGCCTGCAAGATCTACAGATTTAACACCTCTGGATTTCTTCGTTTGGGGGTATTTGAAAGATCATGTGTACCAGACTCCTCCTATTGATTTGGAAGATCTAAAAAGCAAAATAAGGAATGAATGTAGAGCCCTTAATGCTGAGGTGTTGAGAAGTGTTACTTCGCGTGAACTACTCCATCGAGCTGAAAGATGTGTAGAAGCAGTTGGTCAACATTTCGAACATGCTTTAGTTATTATGTTCTTGTGCCCCCTTTATCTGTATTTTTTTGTTTCTTTTACTATTCATTCTTTGTTTGACGTTCGGTAAAATACATAGTTGATTTCAACTTGAGGAAGGTTTTTTTTATTGATGACGATTATATGTGAGAAATATTTCCTTTTCTACGTTCATGCAAAAAACAAAACTTAATTGAACTATAAATTATCAATTATTATTGAAGTCAAAATCAAGATTACACAAAATATCGTACCCTACTGCAATTCTTTCAATTTGAAATTTCAATTGACGTTTTCGCCATCAAATCAAATGTATAATACATCGTTGGAAAGATAATTTTGAGTAGAAATCAAAAATTGCAAAAAATATACAGGACGCTATTCGAAATAAAGAAGTTAGAATCACCTCCGATCTAACCGGAAGTGACTTTCAATTTTTGTTTTTCTCAGTTAAAGGTTCCTTGAACGAATTGGAGATCATGAAATTTTCAAATTTTTATCTTTCGAAATGACTGAGATAATCCATTGGAACATGTATACTGAGACACCCGGTATACTACGTAGTGAGGGAAGTGAAAATGGCCTAGTTATCATGATAACACATTTTCCGCTTAATTCACGTGAGTATTATTGTTATTCAAATATTCAGTGTAATAAGTAATTCTACTATGTTATTGCAGCACCATAGACATACACATCATGTCAACAATAATTTAAATCGATTGAGAAATTTTGAATACTGATATATCTGCGAAAATCGTGAAAAAAATTTTGCGTCGATACTTTTCTTACACTACATACTACGTAGTAAGGGAAGTAAAAATGACCTAGTTATCATAATAACACATTTTCCGCTTAATTCACGTGAGTATTATTGTTATTCAAATATTCAGTGTAATAAGTAATTCTACAATATATACTTTTGCAATTTCCTACTAATTAGATTTTATTTAACATAACAATTAAGAGATCACGCCGGACATATCATTAGCAGAACCTCATCGCTACATATTAACCATATGTAGAATGTACGACAAGTGAATGAATTAACCGTATTCCACCTGTGTACCTTATGCATTTTTATTTATGTTCGAAATCGTCCATCTCCAGCTCCATAATCTTTCCGAGTTTGGTCAGTGGGGACCTGGTATATGCGGACACACTCTGTAATAACAAACAGTCTTAGAACGACCAATAAACGCTTAATTAAACTGTACTAGCGTGTTGTTCTACATTCGAGTTTCGCGTTTCTCGAGAAATTTATTTAAACGAACAGTGTCATTCATGGTGTTGCCAAAGATTTTTCATGCACCAAATAACAAAATGATAGGTATGTAATCAGCTATGAGAATATAGAAATCAAATATACCTTCATGAAAATAAAGCATAACAAATTGTTTAATATTTTATTATTGCAAACGTTCAAAAAGGAAGCTAGTTATTAATGTTTTTGCGTGCGTTGCAGGGCCTTAGGAAAATATATGGATTATTTCCAGAAAATGAGTGTCGGTCTACATATAAATGTGTTTGTTTCTCTTTAAAATCTGTATGTACTACTTTATTTAGGAGACTTTGGTGTTTTGGAAATCGTTATCAAATCAAGTAAGATCGTTATTTTATACCAAAATTTATGGCGTAGGTTTGACGTATTTTTGTACAGAAATAGCAACAGCATCAAACGTAGCGCGATAAAAGAACGGGAGCTCTATCCATCATTAGAGTCAAAAACTGAATAATGGATAGTTTTTTATTTGATATTTCGATTATGGTAACATTTTCATGTGTTTTCTTCTCAGGTATTAGCTAATTTCATTTTTCTAATCACTAATAATTATTACGCTCTTTTACAGTCCAATAGATGTTTACAAAATTAAACAAGATGACATCTTGTTGTTATCCTCTTTCATAGCGAACGTTTCGAATTCGTAATCATTTTAAACTCATTTAAAATCCTTTTTTTTAACTAAAATAAAACAACTATTAGAAGTTCAATTTTCCCTAATTTAATGAATAAGAATCTGACTATAGTTTCACTTCTTCCAACAAATATTACCAAGTACTAACTTACTCCAAAAAAGCTCACCTAATATGTAATGATAATCTTAGGATAGATGGCTACTGGAATTTTATCTTCTTGGGCTTAACTCATCGAGAGATTGAGCGATAAACTGGTAGCAAACGAAAATCTAATTATACAAATTTAACAAGGGAGAATTATTAAGTATTTGTTGATCGTTCAATGGGACTTCTTATATTCATCAATTTCTAGGGATTCCAACAAATTTAAATTATTACTCTTATTATGAATATGTATAATTATAGAGGTATCATTAAAGTTACGGTTTTCCATAATTAAATGTTTTACAAAGGATAAATCAGATTTAGTGTTAATGAAACTGTGCCTATGTTCTTTGATCCATTTTTTGAAGGTCTTTCTCAAAGTGTGTAATATCAACTATTATACACTTTGGTATTCCCTTTTGATAGTTATTTTATTTGAGTTTAGAATGAATTTTCATCACGCAATGGCAGATTCTATTTGATTTCACTATTGGGGCTAGTTTCGACAACTAGCGTATAATCTTCAGAACTATATAAAAAGTGTAGTGTAAATTAACCAAAAAATGTTTATGTCTTAATTTCCGCTCGAGCATAAAGTACACTATTATATAGTTAGCTAAGCAATAAAAACAGTAATTAACTAGTACGACATGAAATAAATAATGAAAATGCTAGCATAATAGATAATGCAACAAAGCGGTAGAGTTGAAAAACGTACCTAAGCGCAGCCTAGCAGCCATCAAGTTCAAAATGAGATACACACAGTAGCTACTTCACCACAATAAAAAGTTAACCTTTTTGATGGAATATTTGCAGTAAATTCAACTTTGAATCCATAAGAAAAGGACCCTCATAATATTGCTGCCATCGATAGTCATATGCCTGAAATTATCTTACGTCAACACAATTAGGCGCATTCTGCTTGACCTTCATACCAAAAATTCTATGGGGCCAGACGGAATTCCACCTTTCGTTCTCGAGGAATATGCGCCTGAATTAACATCAGTTTTCTGCAGGTTGTTTACCCTTTCATACAAATTTGGTATTTCCTTCCAGCTGGAAGATATCTAGAGTGCAATCAATTCCAAATAAAGGTAAGAAGACCCTTCCTAATGATTATAGACCCATTGCACTATCACTTGTGATCTCTGAAGTGATGGAGAAAGCAATTAACATCGAGAGTTACAAAATTGTGAATGACAGGCAATATGGCTTTCGTCCGCAGAGATCAACAGGAGACCTGCGTGCCTACGTAACACATTTATGGTAAAAATCTATTGAAAGACATGTGGAATCTTTAGCTGTAAGCATTTGACTGAGTCTGGCACCAAAGCCTTCTTGGCAAACTTCCGAGTTTTCTCTCAGATAGATAACTCCAGGTGGTGTTTGACGGAATATCTTCCGATACAATGGCTGTAAATGCTGGTGTTCAACAGGGATCTGTCGTGGCACCCATTTTGTTTCTGCTCCATATCTACGATCTTCTGGAGGATACCACCTTTTCTGTCCACAGCTTTGCAGATGATCGTACACTCCATAACGCTTTCTCACCTAGAGGCCCTATACCAGCCATTGAAACCAGAGGAGCTAAACAGGGTCAGGTTGACGCAATTGATGAAGATCTGGCGAAGATTTTGGAACGTGGATCTGATGATCTAGTAGAGTTTAATGCAACCCAAACTCAAGCGTCTTATCCACAACCCCTCGGATATCGCCAAACACTCCTTTGAAGTTGTCATACGGTTAAGCTTGTTGTCAACAGATGGCAAATGCGACGTATATCTGGCAGATACCTTTCTCTTATTCAAAAATGTATGCGAAATGTTCCGTATTCGTTCGGTTGAGATGCCGATAGCAATATCGTGCACTTTAACTCGCCGATCGTCCAATATCATTCCATGGATTTTATCGACAATTTCGGGCGTTGTAACCTCAATTGGACGACCAGAACGTTCGGCGCCCCTTGTGGTCATACTACAACAGCGAAAATCAGTGAACCAATTGTGAATCGTTCCAATCAATGGTGAAAAGTCCTCATAATGTTTAACACAAGTGATGCTTTAGTTTTCGTAATGTTTTTTCCTTGCAAGAAATAATGCTTAATCAAGACCCGAAATTTCCTTTTTTCCATGCTTACAAAAATCTTCAAGGCTGCTTGATTTCGATGGGTGTCAAAACAGAACTGAATGAAATATCAGTCTGAAAATTTTAATGCGTTCTAGTTGAATATGATACATCACAAATATCACATGAGATTTTCGATTGAAGCGCCATCGGTTTTATTTTTCATAGACTTTTCACCTTGCCCGCGTATTGGCAAAATTAAGTTACATAGTATGATATGAAGCTCGCAATAAGACGAGACGAGACGAGCTCTTTATCTCATCTCGTCTCGACGTGTCTCGTCCCTTCAACTCGTCACGTCTCGCGGAATCAATATCCACGGTGAAGTATTAAAGTAATTTTCGCCTCACAACGTGATTATGTTGCTAACACCAATGCTTCAATATAACAAACAAAATAACTAGATATATCAAACCGCGCATTTAATACCTTACTCGTGGTATTTTCCATCCAAGAAACTTATTCTCCTAATATTGTATGGTGTTAATAATAGTCTAGGAGCCAGAGCGATATTGATGGTCTGAACATCAACCCGATGGCACTATGGTTTATCGTTAGAGGACAGTTCAATGAACAATTCATCTCACAGACCGAATTTTCCCCGGCTGCTAGATCTCGAGATACAGCATCCGCATTTTTTTTTTTGACTGGAGGTTAACCCTTTCCAAGTTGCGGTTACTTAAAAATCATGCCATTCTTATACACTTCCACCATGTGCCATCATTTTTTATCGTGTCCGTTTATCAGGCCGACCAGGTAAAATTGAACCAAAAATGGACTGCAATTTAACCCCCCCAAACCTGGTAGAAAATTTTTATTGGTGTTGGCAATTGCTAACATACCCTATGCCATCAAAGTTATCGATTCATTTCCGAGAAATTGGGCATTATTTGGACCAAAACTGTTTCTTTTTTTCATTTTGTGGATAAAACTTGCGGGTTACAAGGTAACATGATGGCACCATGTTAAATAACTTTATTGGAGGTCAAATAAAGATTTAAATATTGTCATCACTCCTTGCCTATTTCAACCCCCTCAAAACTCCATAAAATTATCCGGCAGAATGAAAAAAAAATAAAAAAGAGCCGTTTCGATTTTAAACCCAGCCAGAGTCTCCATAATTGACTAATTTATCATAAAATTGGTCATCTTATCATATGATTCATATTTTTTTGGGGGTTGGTTTTAGAGGGTTTTGGGGGGTTGAAATAGGCAAGGAGTGATGGCAGTAATTTTAAATCTTCATTTGACATCCAATAAAGTTATTTAACATAGTGCCATCATGTTACCTTGTAACCCGCAAGTTTCATCCACAAAATGAAAAAAAGAAACATTTTTGATCCAAATAATGGCCAATTATTTGGAAATAGACCGATAACTTTTGATGGCATAGGGTATGTTAACAATTGCCAATACCAATGAACATTCTCCGCCAGGTTTGGGGGGGTTAAATTGCAGTCCATTTTCTGTTCAATTTGAACTGGTCGGCCTGACAAACGGACACGATAAAAAATGATGGCACATGATGGAAGTGTATAAGAATGGCATGCTTCTCAAGTAACTGCAACTTGGAAAGGGTTAACCTCCAGTCAAAAAAAAAAGAAAAAATGCGGATGCTGTATCTCGAGATCTAGCAGCCGGGGAAAATTTGGTCTGTGAAATGAATTGATCATTGAACCGTCCTCTGACGATAAACCATAGTGCCATCTGGTTAATGTTCAGACCATCAAAATCGCTCTGGCTCCTAGACTATAATAAATTAGTACTATAATATTACTACCTTGTGTAAAAAAGTCTTTCCAAGGCTTTGCGTGAAAAACATCTCACTACTGAGACATTATTGTATTGTAATGAGAACTTAATCTGCATTGAAGTATGTATTACATATAAAGTAATTGGCCTACATCCAAATCAAGAAATTCATTAATCAGTATTTTATGATCCAGTGACACAAAAAGCATTCCGGCCCTGTGTAGAAATTAATATTCTACGCATGGTTATTAAATGTCTAAAATTACTCGTTGTACGCTAGTACTGTTGCACAAACAACGTTACGATTCTAAAGTACTAACAAATGAGTGATTTTGCATGTTTATACTATTGATGACTTAAATAAAAACTTTACTATCGTTATTGTAAATAAACGTAGGCAAGAAATGTTAAACTTAACCTTGAAATATTGTGTAAATGGAAGCAGTTTGATATGATCAATGATATAATTCGATAAAATGAATCAACGGATTGTTTGAAAAGATTAAATTTCAATTGTAAAATAACATCAAAATGTATTTGAAGATTTTGTATTTTCTTAATTATTCACAAAATTCATGAAGATATAGTGAAATGCCCTAGTGTTTTATTCCACCAAAAAATAGTTTTTGCTGAAAAGCAATCATACATGAATACATGGCAAGTCAAGTAAAATATACTTTTCGGTTACGATAAACACTGTATTGTAAAATGACCTAACACAATTAGTGTCATCTCTATAATGAATAAAACTAGCAAACAATACCATATAATCAATTATTCTAGTTGGAGAAATTTGCATCGTCATTAAGTAACATAAACTGTTTCAAGCCAATTCACGTCCATTAAAACTGCAATATTGATGAGGCGCGGAGAAATTAATAAATAATTAATCACATTTCAACGATAAAACTCATCGTTTTTGATATAATATGCTTAATTGCGGTAATGTACATGTGAATATGCCTGGAGAATATACCTATTGCCGTGCTACATTTCAAATCAAGGGAAGGAAGAAACACTTCCAACAAATTTCAAATCTATATTATATTCACAGATCTCGGGTTCTTATTAAATATGATGAGGTATATTAAGATGGTCCTTCCAGCTGCATTGGAAATCAGAAGAATCAGGACGTTATAGCCTTTTCTGTTTTGGAGATCGAATATCTTAGTTCAGTTTTTCGAATTATCTGGGTCATTTTGGCATTAAAATAAATATTAAATGTATGAAGAGGTTCTGAAATATCTAATTACGGATATATGTACATTGCTCTTTGCACTTTTTTATCAATTTATGAGCTAACTTTTTCGATCACGTCTATGGTTAGTTTCGTATATAAATACTTTGAACGAACGTTTCGTTTTTTATTTTGTTAGTTTATGGATCTCTCATATTAACTCAGGCATTCATTTATAATAAACAACTAAGATGCTGCTTTTCGAAAATACTGTATGATTGTTACAATAGTTTTCTATATACAGCTTTTATGTAAAATGCTAACTAGCTAATTATCCATTATGAAGGTACTTTCTTGTTTGAGTTTCTTATATTTCTAGTTTAGTAGAGAGAAATCAATGTAGAATGAAGAAACGAGTTTTTATCACTTTATGTGAAAGAAATAAGTACCTACCTACTCTCACTTACTTTTGACCATATAAGTAATCATTTTGAACTGAAATAGAGCTTTTTGTAGAATATAATAATAGTAAATTTAATTTCTTCATAAGAACGCAAGTCGCCTGTAGACACATTGTATTGAAACATTCTTATCTAAATTATATAAGAACAAACAAAACAATTTTTGATGCAGGTAGCAATAAACTATGGAAACGTCGAAACAGAAAAAAAGACTTTTCTGGTGTAAAAAAGTCACATGGCATGTATTCAGATCATAAGGTTTTACTTACTCTATTACTCAATTTTTCTGAAAGGCCATTAATATATGGCAATGAGATTCTTTTTCCTGCGAGTCCTCATTACTGGTTTTATTATAGTGGAGGAGAGAATTGACCAAATCAGTAGGATAACTATTTTTTAATGAACTTTCAACTGTTTTTTCAATCGATATAGCTCTTAGTTCAGGAGAACTTAGTTTAATAGCTCTATTTATCAAATTTATATCAACGTCCTTTTTATAATTCGTATATCTTTCTGACCAAGTAGGTTTAGTGTAGGTCATCATTTGGTTTTCGTAATAAGTTAAATAAAAAAAAAATCATTTTATTCTTATTGTTAATAATTATGATTTGTAATTTTAGGGGAAAAGAATTGAAAAAACTCATAAATTCATGATATTAATCTATTGGGATCCAGCGATACAATCATCAACTTATCAATTGAAAAAGATACATTATAATCTAATCGAGGTATCATTTTTTCTTCACGGAGTTCCTGATTATCATAGAATTTCGTGGAGAAAAAGTAATATCTCAATTAGATTATAATGAAATCCTTTCCAAGCGATATGTTAATGATTGTGTATCGCTGTCATTTTCACTCTCTTCTATCTTCTCAAGAGCAATTTTTAGGTCATTATTATTGGGAACATTTTTTTTTTCTATTAGTCCTCTCCAAATTTTGTTTAATCAGTGAAATAGGTATTAGAATCTCAGATGATGAAATTTGAAATGCTCTGGTACTAGGAGTAGAAGTAGGACCAATTGAAACTCAGCAGGAACACACGGGTTGAGATTCTATATTCAAATATTAAGGTTCAGTGACTGTTGATAGACAGTTAGGTCGTTTTGTAGGAACATTCCCAGAGCCAAATTTAGAGTTTATTGTAGAGCGTTCACAGTCATTCAACTATGTGACAGTGGTAGCTGCAGGTAGGCCAAAAAGCATAGTCTCTAAAAAAGTACGCCACCAATTGTGTAAAATCCTAATTGGCTTACCTTCAGTTGAAATTCATCAAAAGTTACTACAGCCATTCATCCTGAAACCACCTCCGAAACTAAATCAAAATGGCTGCCTCAGCTTGTTCTCGATTTGCTAAAGTGGTTCTAGTGCTCTCCGCCAAGTTCCAGGACCATCCAAAAAATATGATAATGCTATCCCGTTTCGCCCCGGCCCAATTGTTGAATGAATTGAAAAGAGATTGGTGTTATTCGCAAGAATTCATTGAAATAATACTCAAATATGGCAAATGCTATAATCCGATTATCAATAATTGTTGCAGAATCACCAAGGAAATATGTGGAAAATCAGGTGACGATACATTACAAAACCCCAGTACGCCAAGAAATAAAAGAATATTTCAGCGAAGACGAACTGGCTCACAGACAGGCGGAAGCAATGAAAAGAATCTACCAAGAAGACCGTCGTCGTAAATATCTTCAGGTTAGCAATTACAATTCATTACAAGTAAGTAGATTCATTAGATGAACAAAGAATGTGAGACATAGCACAAAATGACTAACATGCAATAACGGTATGTATTTGATTCCTTTAAAATTATTAACCGAGTGAAGTTTAACATCACTGGTTTATTAGATGTCATAGAAATATGAAATATGGGTGGGTTATTGCTTGAACGTAAATTTTGCAAGGCTGCATATTGGAATCTTTAGGCCAATGTTATGTTGTATATTATGATTATAGTAACAAAGCACATTCCGGTAGATGGCGTTTGGAATTACATTCGTGCTTTTACTTCTTCAAATAAACTTTTTATATCTCTGCCGGATATGAGCGAATAGTGACATCATCTTACTCATTCTGCTGATGAGCTAATGAGAGAGCAAAGTAGCTGTCCGGAAGTGATATACGTGACGTCACTGTTCGACCTGAAGAAACCTTAACTATATTGCATTATGAGTTGTAAAAAAGCAAATCGAATTGAATTCTGATGAGTCCACATCATTGTTTGAAAGGATATTATAAATTTGTTAGGAATTGTGTTAACACAATAGGGTCGTTCAGTGAAATTAACATTATAACCTTTTTACGGATTTTCTTGTAATGTCTGGACCCCTAATATACTGACAAAAATTTCAGACCAATAGCTTTATCCTGTACTGAAATAATTCAAGTTGAAGTTGCGCTGGTGGAAAAGTACCGAAAACAGCGCGTGACGTCACTATATGCACACGTAGTCTAGTGGCCGCGGCATCGCTTGTGTTACTCGTATTTATCCTGTTGGGGAAGTGTGTTGTTTTTTTTTTAATGTACGCATTGAAAGCTAGATTTATGAAAGCAGATTCTGGTAATCTACCAGATGTGGATATATTTATGATAATGGACTATATCAACAAAAATAAGGACTTTATTAGCAGTGAAATGAAAGGAGTAAAATTACAACGGTAAGTAAACACACTAGATTTTATCAGAAGTATTCTTCTATACTTACACTGCAAATTCACTTGAATGCCACGATCCGCGGTTTGTGTCGCAGTAGTAGTTTCTCTTTTTGTGTCTTCATTAAGAGCAGCCAAATCATTACCAGAAATTTCAGTGATGTAGGTCTGCATAATATTTAGTTTTTCCCGTTTTTTGAATACTTCCCTAGGTTTGGTACTATGTGAATAAATGCAGTTTTGTTGGCAATCAAAAATATGCGGTATTACACCTGGCTTCATTTGTATTCTGCCACTTTTCATAGTTTTTATGGAATTTTCTATGTCCTTTTCATCCTGATGTATTACAAATTAAACTCACCCTCATTATATTGATATGCTCACATCAAAATGATCTTCGCAATAGTATCTCGATCCTTTGTCAGACACAAAATCAGTTCTACGCATAGCACGCTGCCAAGCTTTTCTTACTTTCTGATTGGCAGGCAAACAAATGAATAGCATTTTCGGTGCATTTATAGATGTATTCCTACACTCTGGTACCACGCAACTTTTGCGAAAACTCTTTTTATCGCTCATTATAAATCAAACGAATTCACGATACATATAGTCAACACACAAGGAAAACTGACCCGAGTTGACTAATAACAAATACATCATGTCTGGCGCCCATCAACCGTACGTATAGTGACGTCACAATCAGCCGCACCTCGTTTAGACGCGCACGGATATCAAATATTAATTTCAGGCTGTAAACATGTAAATTAAAAAATATTTTTTGGTAGTTAGACTATTCGAGTACAGTACTTTTGAATTATGAAATTTAAAAAAATGTTGAATGAACCTATTCTTGTGACTGAGTGATTAAATTTGGTAGAAGAATCACAATTTTGGGATTTTTCTTTGTTTCATCCTAAAATATGGAACATATCATTAAGACGTGAGCGTAGAGAATGAAGTCGTTTCTTCAATCGGATTATATGGCAAAAAGTATGTTCTCGTGTAGCGGCCACATGGTAAATGCAATTCACTCCAAATTAACACAAACTATGATGCTTGAAATTTACTGGCATGAAAATTCAATGTCGCACCTTGAGCCGTTTTCGAGTCGTGCAAATACTCAACAATTCGCTTAGTTTCGCACACTGTTCGGTGCGGTAACTTTCTGGCCGATTGTAGAGAGAAATGGATTCGAGCTCGCGCAACTAGACAAACTTTTGATCATTTCGGCTCATGCTGCAAGCTTAGGCCAATCAATATAAAATAGTTTTTTGAGGCTGACGCGATTGTATGGTAGATTCTTATGCAAAAAAGTGGCGCCAAAAATGATATAAAGTTAGAAATTGTCTAAATTTTCTGTTATTGTTTATATTTTAGTTTTGAGTGTAAAATTATAAGAAAGTGCGTAAAAAAACGAAAACTATCGAGATAATCGTATGAAATTCTGCATGGTGATAGATATTACAAAACACAGTTGCTTTATTAGATGTCACTCATTTCCCTTTTTTCACACAAATAATACTCTAATAGTATATTAAAGAACGAGTTTCCTAAGACTCGTCTTAAAGCACGAATTCAAGTTTAAAAAACGAGTGGCGAAGCCACGAGTTCTTTTAAAGAATGAGTGCTTCAAGGTCTTAGGAAACGAGTTGTTTATACTATTTTTTGTAATTTGCCCTTTTTATGCCGTTTTTAAACAAAAATGTTTAATTTAGTCCATTTAGGGATTTTTATGGTGGTTGGTAACATCTTAATTTTGAAAGTCAAAATTTGATTCAGTGGTTCTGTGATCGCTTTTGTTTCCGTAATTTTAGTTTCGTCTCTACTGAAAAGAGCAATAACACTAGAAAACGACTATTAGTACAAATATCTAAACCATATTGTGTATTAGCTGAAATCAATTCTTCCACTGGACACGTCGATGACTTTCTCTTCTTGAGTTGTTGATGCTCGACACTGTCATTTAAACTGACATAATGATGACAAGATAATTCCGCATCAAGCTCGCCATCCTAAAAATGTAAAAAGTTCCGTGCTTTTTTTGGATATTAAGACACGGCAAGTGATGACGTTGCGTTCGTTAATGGGTCTATTAGAAAATCAAAATGGAGGCAAATTACAAAAAATAATATTAAAATAATTAAATTCGATAAACAACTTTGTAGTATGAAGCGTATAGTTTTCTAGCGCCGCGCTATTTTTACGTTTCTTAAATTGTCTGTATCTATCGATATAATCGAAAATCGTATAACATATGTTCAACATAAGCTAATACAGCTTTACTCTTCACATTAAAAATTGAAAATTGCAGGTTAAGCGCTAAAAACACATTTTATATAACATCTCGGGTTCTGCTTATTGGATCGCGATAAATTTTTAAACAAAATATGCGTTCTTGAGAACCAAATGCCATTCTGATCCGACATTTGAACGCCGAGATATTCTATTTGTTCACTAAGTGCTTTTAAATAAGTTGTTGAAGAAAGTAAACAAAAAGAAAGAAGTGTACAGTACTATATAGCTGCGATAGCTGAACTCAATACCAATAAGTTGAGCCTAATTAGATAAACGTTTATCAAAACCGGAAGTCTCTACATGCTAATAGACTAATTGACCTAATTTGCTTATTCACTCGAAAATATTAACAATTGTGTCGCGTTTTACGAAACTATCGAGCAAACACAATTGGAGAAATAAATTTGTTTATAAAGACCATTAATTTGCTAATAACAATCTTAAATAATAATTTTTCAACATCGTTTTCAATGCCACTTTTGCATAAGAATCGACCATAAAATCGCCTTAGCATCAAAAAAACTATTTTGAAACCTATATTGATTGGCCTAGTTGTTGGTTTCTACATGGCGGTCTACGGTGACTCCGATTTGCTATACCTTAAGCTGTTGATTTCAAACGCTTAAGCATAGACAGACTGCGGGTCGCGCTCTTGATCGGCATATGCTTCCGTCCTTTCGGCTCACCCGCTCACTAGATCTTAATCCAGGCGCAGTAGTGTACTGACCGATCTCCTGCTATATGAAAATTATTTTAAAATGTTAAAGTTACAATTGTCCTAAATAACTTGGTATGATATCTTTTACAATAACTGATATATCGAACTTCGATACACTAAACCGCACCCTGTATATAAATATGTCAGTTAATTGACTTAGGTTTTACTTATATTATGCCATTACATAAGAACTATGAATAATGTTCATATTCATGAGTATATCCTTTGTAAATCATTATCAAGAATTATTCACAGTTCTTGTGTTTGGACAAATTAAACACATTATTTTAATACGGTGTATTGCTTCATGGTATTTCCCCTTGATTTTTGTCATCAATTAAACTTCACCAAGCCAAATTTGTATCAGTAGAAATAGAATGTTACAAAATATTTAGCAAAAATAGATATACAGATCTTATTATTTCATTTCTGCAATTTATATTGCTTCATGCTGTATATTTTTTCATTAAATATTAAACTTGTTCTGGAATTTTAAGGAACTACAAGACATGAACAGCCGTCGACATACTGATAATTTCATCCCATCCCAAAAATCACCAATAGCCCTTAACCGTTACGACGATTTCGATGATCTAGCTACTAACACGGCCAAATTAAGACCTCGCTCCCCGGAACCAAGACTGGTGGCTAGAGCACTCTACAATTTCGTGGGAGAGTCACCGAAAGAACTAACCTTCCGCAAAGCTGATTTAATCTACGTCAGACGACAGATCGACAAGAATTGGTACGAAGGCGAACTGAACGCTATGGTCGGACTTCTCCCCGTCAGTTACGTCGAGGTTAGTAGGTTAAGTTAGAGAATTAAGAATGTGCTCAATCAAGCGAGTAGTAATATCGACCGAAGAGAAAGTAATTTCTTCTAGTACACTGACCGCTATCACACAACAAATACGCGAATACAAACAAGTAACCGATATGTATTTAAAGAATGAGTTAAAATCGTATTAAGGAAAACCGATTCATACGTATTTTTAACTGCCACGAGTAGTTCTTTCATTCACTAATAAAGAAAATAATTTGACTTTTCTGAACTCCATTGTGATTCCATAAAGCTGAACTGCTTCTCAAAAACATTTCTATTCTAGACTGGTGAACCGAAATAATTGATGAAATATTGACTAAGACATGTATATAACGAATACATTTTATTTCTACGAATAAGGTTTGTGCATTGAAAACTGTCTATATTTAAAAATATAGCTATCAAGTACTTATTCACTTGACCGCTTTTAATTGAACAGAAACATTTATAGTCTAGTGCAATTAGTCATTATTAAGGGAAAATGACGGAATGCAATTATAATGAATGGATTTTAATGAATTATTTTTTTGGGGTTTCTAATGGCATAAAATGAAAAGTTTACCCATTAAAAATTATCGCAGTTTTGAAAATTCGTAAATTTCCAAAAAAAATCCAAAATTTTAGATCTATCAACAAAAAATGCAATTATCGGAATGTTTCAATATTCCTTCTGAGGAAATAAAGGTTGTTATAGTTTTAGAGGTTATTTATAAAGAATATGTAAAAAAAAACTTCAACTGTTTCATTTTCTTCTCTCTGTTCTTACCACGGGTTTGATAGAATTTCATGGTGTTTTTTCCTGAAACAAATTATCATACTTGCACCAAATTTACTTGAAATCACAATATCTCCTTTGTTAATATTAATCGGGCTCTTATAGTTTTTCATCTGGTATGTATTCCGACGTTAGGATACTTTATTCTATTCTATATAATGATATATTTCTTCATTGCTGCATTCATTAATAATACTCGTGGAAATATTTTTTTTCTTCTTCAGGTACCTTAGTAGATAAATTTTTCAACGAGAGGTAGCAGTCACCATGATATCGTGCTTCCAATGATACTAAATCTGTTACACCGGATATTCTGTTGTAAATTTCTCGGTAATAGTAATTTTTTTTTCTTTTACAATTCCCAAATCTGTTGACTTTGTCTGTCAAATGAATTTTTTCTTCTCAAATTTTTTTTTGTCTTTTTTCTTTTTCATCATTCGCTTCCTTTCCACAAATGAAACAAATTGTTTTCCAATGGAAGTTACATAATATTTTTTTTGGAGGCGTGAAATTCACTTGTTTTTCTTGCTTTTTATTGACTCCAATATTTTTTTATTAATATGTTTCTGCCGACATGATGTATGAGCATATACAACTTCACACGTATTCAAGTATAGAAATAATCCAACGTTTCTCTCTTCAGAAGCTTGTCGCAAAGTTCCCAATTCTCGCTTGATTACAATAATTGAACCAAAATCATTAGTACTCTGAGTGTTTCGCAAAGAAAACAAAAAATTTCTTCAACATCTGATGAATCACTATTCTTACTGTGACTATCCATAATTAATAATTATCTGCAACAAGAAATATTTACAAACTGAAATTTTTTTCATTAAAATATAATATTATCACTGTAGTGACACACGATACATACGTTTCTGTCGGCAAATATAATCGATAATTTTGATAAATATTATAAAAAATAATTAAAATAACCTTCCACGTAGACACATACACGGTATTAAACTGTATTCGGAGTAGAGAAACATCTGTCCCTCGAAGTCTTCACTAGCCCTGCTTCCATTCTCTTTTTTATACCTGCAATACCTACTTTTCAAGGACGTCTACTGTGCCTTTGCACACTTATATATAAATAATTATTAAATAATCTTCAAGAGAAAAAATATAGCTGTAAAAAGAATATACTATACTTACTAAAAGTAACGTCATTTTCATAAAACTACCCTCAAAGAAAAACGGAAGATTTCAATAGGTAAACCTTTTACTTTTAAGCATAAAAAACTCAAAAAATCCGGGACCTTTCAAATTCATTCATTATAACTGGATTTCGAGGTATAAGCCAAATGGCACTGGACTATTATTATCAAAATAATATATGAACAAATAAATGTCAATCATTTTGGATGAATTTTTTTAAATCTTTGGTACTAATCCAAATTGGACCTCGTAACCACCTTCAAATGTTCAAATATTTCTATCATATATCTTAGAAAGTCGTACTGTCTGAATATATTCAATTAACATGTGATTTTGTAACACTTCTATATTGACTGAATTTGTATTACTTGTTGAAAGAAAAACGATTTTCACGTAAATTCAAAAATTATAAACATTTAAAATATTCATATTTATCAATTATTTCTCCGATAATGACGAGGACAAACTGAAATAGTCCGCATTCGTTCTAGGTGATTATAAATAAAAAATGTTCTACAGTGTCCACTTTGCTCTAGAAAACGCTTTGAAATTTTTGAGCAAGATTTTAAAGGACGCACGAACATAGATACATATCGTCATAGATGCAAGAGACGGTCAATGTATGACTATCACTTACCTCGCATACGTAATATATGATGAGGTTATTTAAATCATGCAACAAAAATTTCCGGAGCTTTGCAAAAACATCCGTTTAAGCCTTCCTGGATTCATCTATAATATTTTTGAGATTATGTGCGTATGTGCGTGTGTAAACCAATGAGGAGATGATTACGCCGTTCCTATTGGTCATACGAATTTGAAAATTTTGTAAATTGCGAAACTACTGTACTGTTTTTAGGGGTGGCAGTTAGTGCTCCGCGAGAGCGAGACAAGAGCGAGAGTTGACTCCCTCTCGCTGCAAATAAGGAACTTTCGCGTTCTGCACAACGAGAACAAGAGCGAGAAGTTAACAGATCTTGTTCTAGTTATTCTCGTTCCCGTTCTTTCATTCACGACAAGTGAATATACCTCTTGTAATTCTCCAGACGCGCTCGACAAGTCATAACGACACTGTCTAGTCCTCTACTAGTCAACGATAGCATCAATCGCAATCATTAGCAGAGCAGTAGAAAGACTGAGCGTAGAATAAATAGAGTAATATTCAAGAATTGAAATAATTCATCTCTCAAATTATTTTATAGTAATTTTATCTATTACAGTTTTGTAGTTTTGATAATGTCGAAAATGAGGGTACTGATTTCGGTACAAGTCACAAAGCCAAAGGTCGAATCAAAAGATTCATTTACAAATACGTTTATTATGAAAAAACAGCAAAGTGAAAAAATTACGACACTCAACGGGATTGAGAGGCACCTTAAATTCAAACATCCCAAACAATTCGAAAAGTTATTTGGAAAAATCATAAATTCGCGTGCCTAGACCCACTAAACAAGGAAATAAGTTTTTATGACCATACTACAGTATACGTACCTAGGTATATGTACGTTTATCTTGGAACACTACCTTATCCCATAAGATATACAAGGTAGAGAAAAAAGTTTCATATAAAAGTACGTATCTTAGTTTGATTTATATTTTAACAAATCAGATATACTTCTGTATATACTCTATTTTCTGTAGACTCGCGTCAACTTTCTTAATTTAAATGAGACATCCTATATATTATTGCGTTTTGATTCTACGCAAAATTCTAGACACATTTCATGTATAATGTCGTATACCTAAGTCTAACCACTTTTTATTTCAAAATTTTGTCAAAACTGACGTTTGCAGGCCCTAAAATAATTATCAAATTTTCCTATAAGGAAGCGTTTACTACTTAATTTGGATTGGACTCCTAGTTGAATACTTTAATAGATTTTTATACGCCTATTTCTATAGTTCACATGGCAAACCTATAAAACATTTAGATCATGCTGTGATATAATTTTATAATCATTTTAATTAGTTGTTTGTTGTTGTTTAACTAATTTTATATTTATTATTTTTTTTATGTTATATTATTGCATCACGTACAAGTATATTACTATACAGGGTGTCCTCGAACTGCGTGACTTAAATAAAACCGAAGATTCTTTGATTCGAAAAAAATTTGATGAGCCTTTTTACTTTTGCCTCAAGTGTCTTGTTTAGCCGGTAGAGGGCTTCAAAGTTGCAAAAATAATTTTGTTTTTTCGGTATAACTTGAGAACGTAATGGAGGACTTTTACAATATTTGGCAGGTGAGTTACTGTCAATAATAGCCCTTTTTGAGAGCGGAGCATAGAGCCTTAGAGACCATAGAAATGGCTCAAACTTGAGAATGTAACGGGAAAAGTGTCCAGAACTTTTTTTTGGTCGATGTAATTCACTCTATATTTTTTATGTAGATAACTTATCTAATTTGAAAACTTTTCTTATCCCTAGAAAATTTTGATAAAATCAACGGATTAGCTTGAAAAAAATAATTTTCGAGTCTCTGCAATTTTGGCTTACTAATTTTACTTGATTAAAATACCTTAGTTGCCTTTGCTTTTCTAATGTCATTTTAGCATTTGGAGAATTTATTCTCAAAACAAAAAGCTTTCACTTTGCTTTCCGTAAAAATTTTATGAAATTATGGCTCAAAATTTCACTAACACTGAAATGGTTAATATCTCGGTAAAACACGAATAATAAAAACAATAGAAATGGGGAAACGATGTGATTATTTAGGAAAAACAAATGCTAAATTAAAAGAAACAACAAAACTTTTTGGGAAATCGCTAAGGCATCAATTGTTCGAAATGTTGCCCATTTTCCTGAATACACAAATTAATTCGTTTCAAGAAACTGGATTGAACTCTGGCTAGTACCTCAGGATCATTCTTCAATAAATCCGCTTCATGATTAATTCGTTGCAATAATTCCTCTCGTGTGTTAACTGGAGCTGCATAAACTTTCGACTTCAAAGCGCCCCATAGAAAGAAGTCGCAGGGCGTCAAATCAGGGGAGCGGGCCGGCCAGTTCACTGGTGCATCGTGTCCTCTACCTATCCAGCGATCTGGATATTCCCCATTCAAATGTCGCCTCACAGCTAATGTGAAATGAGGAGGTGCACCATCATGGATAAACCAGGCCACGACTAATGTGTAAGGGCAAGTCTTCCAACAGTTCAAGTAGTTCTCCCCGTTCAATCGATCGGGTATAACGGTAGGGCCAATAATAAAGTTATCCACAATTCCAACCCAAACATTGATTTTAGTTTGATTCTGAAAATATGTAACTTCCGTTTCATGAGGATTTTCATCAGCATACAAATGTTCATTATGGAGGTCAAAAAGACCACATCTCGTGAAAGTATCTTCGTCCGTGAACAGAATTCTTCTACAAAAATTGGGGTATGCGTTTTGTCTTTGAACAATAAGCCGACAGAAATCTAGCCGATGACCTGGATCCATGGGCAATAAGTCTTGAACTGTTTTAATATGATAGGGATACAACAGTTCTTCTTTCAGTACATTATGAACTAATGATTTTGAGGCTCCAATACGAAGTCCCAAACGTAGTGTGCTTATCCCAGGTTCAGTTTCAACCGCTTCCAGTATCGCTTCTTCGAGCTTCAACGTCCTTCTTGTTCGTCTGCGTCCAGTTTCTCTGCGATTTGCTTCAAATTTGCCAATTTCGCGAAGGTTTGCCGATTTGGATTTCTGCGATGCGGATATCTTTCCCTTCTCCGGCCATTGCGATGACAAAGTCCATAAATCAATAACATATCAACCATTTCAGTGTCAATGCCAAAATGACATTAGAAAAGCAAAGGCAACTAAGGTATTTTAATCAAGTAAAATTAGTAAGCCAAAATTGCAGAGACTCGAAAATTAATTTTTTCAAGCTAATCCGTTGATTTTATCAAAATTTTCTAGGAGTAAGAAGAGTTTTCAAATTAGATAAGCTATCTACATAAAAAATATCGAGTGAATTACATTGACCACGAAAAAGTTCTGGACACTTTTCCCGTTACATCCTCAAGTTTGAGCCATTTCTGTGGTCTCTAAGGCTCTGTGCTCAACTTTCAAAAATGGCCATTATTGACAGTAACTCACCTGCTAAATATTGTAAAAGTTCTTCATCACGTTCTCAAGTTATACCGAAAAAACAAAATTATTTTTGCAATTTAGAAGCCCTCTACCGGGTAAACAAGACACTTGAGGCAAAAGTAAAAAGGCTCATCAACTTTTTTTCGAATCAAAGAATCTTCGGTTTTATTTTGGCCACGCAGTTCGAGGACACCCTGTATACTTTTGTGATTTAATATGTTTATTCACTATACTTACTGTATTGTGTGAAAGTTGTAAAACCTTTTATCAATAAACATTATAATATTTCGGAAACTGTTAATATCGGGTGTTCAAAAAATAAGATTAAAAATGAAATTGTGAAAACTGCCAGAAATCTAAATTTTTCAAATGGAAACCCCCAAATTTCATCTTATTCAGCAATAAAATGAGGGCGCGAGTTTGTGTAAAGTTATTTATTCCAAAGTTTTGTAGTTTTTGAAATATTGGCTATATAACATTTTACTATTGTAGGTAAAAATGCTATATGGCTCTTAAGTTGGTCATGACGGCGTTCAAAAAACAATCCGTACTACAGAATGTCACATTTGTTGCATTTTGATAATCATGCTTGCATACATTATGAGCCGTTTATCTTGGGACACTTATGTCAGAAAATATAGGAGGTCAAAAGTTAAATGCAAAAGTTAATCGGGATAAATGAGGCCTTTAATTTATTTCAGTGTTGTCAAATTTTAGGTGCAGATATTTTTCTCAACCCCCTCTCCTGCATTATGTCAGATCTAAATAGAGTATTCAACGACGAATTCAAAAATATATTACAACTTCTGCAATGCATGTTATGCACGTTTATCATCGGTGAATATTAAAGAACATATTGCACTGATAAAAAGTTTCTAAATATATAACGACATTTCTATCATATTCAGTTCCATTTAGGTATTGAATACCTCCTCGAATCCGACGTTCAAGTTCCTTCACAGTTGATGGGTTGTGTTTGTATACTAAATCTTTAATTGCATCCAATAGGAAAAAATCTAGGGGGGTTAAGTCGAGGCTCCTCGGAGGCGAGGCATAATTACCATTCTCACCAATCCAACTCTTTATATTGTGCATTCAAATAGTTGGTAACTTCTTGTCTTCATTGATAGGGAGTACCATCCTTCTGCCAAATTAAATTAGCTGATTCTCTTGCAGGCACTTTATTTTCCACAAGGGGTTGGAAATTATTTGAAAGCTCTGAGTAACGTAGGGAATTTAAATTCCCATAAAAAAATACTAAACCTATAATGGCGCACCATACTCAGACCGAAGTTTTTCCCCAAATTGTAACTTCCATAACTTTTTTATTATTTTCGCTGCTCCACTAATAGGTATTTTTTCCATTAAAATTTTGATTTGTGGTTGTAAACACGGCGTCATCGATCCAAATAATATTTGAAAATATATTTTCTAAAAAAAGTCTCTCCATGAGAATATTGCAAAAATCTAACCTGATGTTGTAATCACGTTGTTCTAATTTTTGTACTGGACAATATTTATAGGACTTAAAATTGTTTATTTGAAGGCACCTTTGAAGCGTTGTTCTTCTGACGACTAGATCTAAAGATGCATTTCGAGTTGAAATCTCAGGAGTCTCTCCAAAATGCAACAAAATATTGATTTGTTCTTCATCAATCAAAACATGACGACGTCTTATTTTCTCTTCCTTCAAAGTTCCATTTATTCTACATTGTTGGTATATTCAATAGAAGATTTCTTTTTCTGGGCGTCACCTCAATGGAAATTCAGTTATATAACCCCTAAGAGCCAGGGTCCGATTTTCATTGTTTGATATATAACTTTCAAACATGTCAATCTTCTCCTCTGTGGTAAACACGCCGTCATAGTCAGCATTTTAACAACAAAAAAAATGTTATATTGCGAATATTTACAAAATTTGGGGAAAAACAAACTCGTTCTAATTTTTAATGCTAAATAAGATAAAATTATAAAATATTTGAAAAAATTGATTTTTGGCAGTTTTCTCAATTTCATTTATAATCTCATTTTTGAACACCCCGTATTAACAGTTTTCAAAATATTATTAAAATCTATTAAAGTAGGTCGTCGTCAACAAGGAATCCAATTCAAATTGAATAATGAAGCCTTCCTTATCGGAAAATCGATAATTATTTTAGGGCCGCAAACGTCATTTTTGATATAACATTTTAAAATATGTGAAAAATGATTAGATTTGGGTAAAGCACATTGTACATGAAATGTGTATAAAATTTTGGGTAGAATCAAAATATGCTTTAATATACAGGCTGTCTCAGATTTTAACCGGAAAATTTGATAGACGATAGAAAATTTGATTTTGAGCAAAAACTTCCTAATAACATATATGCAGAGACGCTTAGTTTTTGAAATTGATACAAAAATTTCGTTTTTTGCGAATATCTCCGGAACCGTTTATCGTACAGAAAACAGCTTTTGCAAGCATTTTTTTCTCATGGTAAGCTATGTTCTGTGTGATGAAAATTTTTTTGAAGATTTTGAAGGGGTAGTTGGTGTTTTTCTCCCCAACTTCTACCCTACTGAAAAAAGTACAGTTTTGAGACAACCATTTGAACCGACAATGTTTTCTACACAAGAAAGATACTCTTGGTCATAAGCTCTAAAGTTGACCGTTTTCGAGAAAAATGAACTTTTATGTTGAAAAACATGGTGAATCCTTTGGTTTTGCTACTTGTTCTAACGTTTGAATAAATTTTGATTAGTTAGTAAGAATTGACCATGTTTTCCAACATAAAAGTTGATTTTTCTCGAAAACGGTCAACTTTAGAGCTTATGATTAGAACTACCTTTTTTGTGTAGAAAACATTGGCGGTTCAGATGGTTGTCTCAAAACCGTACTTTTTCCAGTGGCGTAGAAGTTGGGGAGAAAAACACCAACTACCCCTTCTAAATCTTCACCAATTATGACTAAAAAAAAATTTTCATGAGTAGAAAATGCTTGCAAAAGCTGTTTTCTGCACGATAAACGGTTTCGAAATTTTTATATCAATTTCAACGTATCTCAAAAACTAAGCGTCTCTGCATATATGTTATTAATATTTCGTACTATAAACTGTGGAAAGATGTTTCTTGTGATAAGGCCATTTGAGTGTAGTTTCGGTTTGTGATGAATGATCTCAGATGAAATGATTATTTCATTTTATCCATAATTATAAAGATATAGATATATTTCTAAACGAAAGTAAGATTTGAAACGTTCAATTAGACTTGTACTACAGCTTTCGTTTCAATGTCTTGATAACAGAAGATTCCTCGTAATCCATTCACTTGTACCTTCCTAGTACATCCTTACATTAAAAATGCCTAATTATATCATTAACTCTACCCTTTTATCCTATTTCTATTATTCAATCCCGACAATTTATTTCCCCAAATTCAAACCCAACCCCCACCCACTTGTAGCTTCTATCAAATATATCCTAAGATTTTTCATGTTTATTCATACATCAGTAACATTTTGAAGATCACGTTAGTGTTTCTATAATATGATAAAAAACAAAGTAATAAGTGTTTTATTGTATCAATATGATAAATCATGACAAAGTAACGGCTTTGATCATGGTTTGGTTAATTTGCATGAATGTGAAATGGAGCAGAAAAGCTCGAAAAAGAAATCGGATTGACCGATTTTGCTAATTTTTGTTTTAATCGATTCAGGAAATCATTTTAAAAAAATGTTACCATTTTTTTTTTTTCTAATGTGCATTTTAACATTTCTACAGAGGAAAATGCATCTAAATGCATCTCTTTGAATTCACTTCCAGGAGATAATATTAAAAATGTTGAAAACATGTCCAAATATGGCCAAAATTTCTCACCCGGGATTTTTGGGGTAGCTGATCACGATTCCGGTGCCAGATTTCAAGTACAACGCACCTCCCCACTAAGTTTCAATCCATTACAAAAGAGACTTTTCCGAATTCCCTGAAGACGACGATAGTACCAGGATGTTCTGATCCGCAGGTGTGCCGTAGCGGAATCGTAATCAGCGACCCCAAAAACCCCCGAGAGAGACGAATTTGGTTGCATTTCAGAGCATATTAAAAATCAATGCATGGAGATGACCTAGATAATCAGGGTATCCTGAGCACCAGGTGACTATTGAAAGTCTTGGTTACAACCGGCAACCACAAAAGAACCTCCCCACTAAGTTTTAATCCATTGCAAAAGAGATTTTTCCGAATTCCCTGGAGACGACGATAGTACCGGGAACCGGATGTTCTGAGCTCCAGGTGCGTTGTAGTTGGAATCTGGCACCGGAATCGTGATCAGCAACCCCAAAAATCCCCGAGTGAGAAATTTTGGCTATATTTGGACATGTTTTCAACATTTTTAATATTATTATCTCCTGAAAGTTCATTCAAAGAGATGCTTCTTCCTCTGTAGGAATGCTAAAATGCACATTAGAAAGGAAAAAAATGGTAACATTTTTTCTAAATGACTTCCTGAATCGATTTAAAAAAAATGATCAAAATCGATTCATGCGATTTTTTTAGTTTTACTTTAGCCTTTTTTGTGCTTTATTTCCTCGCCTAATTTATGAGTATATTATACTCTTTGGAAATATTGCGTAGCCTTGGTGACGAAGCTGAATATCCCGAATTGTTCTTCTGAAATTGCTCCCTAGATCCTGCGGTAATTGATTCAGTGACATGTCTCTCCGGATCGATAGCTACACAGTTAAAGATCTTTTTGTCGACAACACACCTTATAATACTATCTATGTTGAATGTTCTCAGGAGTCGACAATTATGTACTATTTCTGATACATTTTAGTCATTTTACAGCCCAGACAATATTGTGATATTCCGAAATATTATTAACCCAAGGTGTACTCAAAAACACAAACGAAATGTCCTAAAGATTATTCATCAATAGCACACTAACTTACGTAATGATTCATTCTCGTACGTACCGTATGGTATGCTTCCCGATTTTCTCGTCTTTATTATGATAACTTCTTCCTTACAGATTGTTCCTTACGATTGCGTCAAAACCACTCCACGAAAAGCTCACGAAGGTCAAGCCAGAGCCAAATTCAACTTCCTGGCCAAATCTCCCTTGGAACTCTCTTTAGCCCGAAACGAGTTGGTGGTGATAACAAGACGAGTGGACAATAACTGGTACGAGGGTAAAATAGGTGGAAGAAAAGGAATATTCCCTGTCTCTTACGTTGATGTACTCATAGATCCGACCGAACCTTCACCACCTAGCACGAAGCCAGTGGCCGCTCCTGCGTCACATTCACTCTTACTTAACGGATCTGCGGGAGGGAAAGAATCTATGGGAAGCCACAATTATACACCTAGTCTTTCGAATCAGCAGCTCACCAATAGTTATCATGCGAAACCTGTTCAAATGGTCGGAAATGACTCCTATGGATCTTTAAGCCGATCGGCAGGCAACAACCCCGTGAATCAGGCTCTTCATATCGAAACTCAAGCAGAACCTATCCCGTGAGTATAATTATCCTCCGTCCAATCAAAACCCTAATTGATAGTAAACAGTGAAACTATTTCACTAAGGCTTTGTTATTTCACCTTAACCAATTTTGAAAATTCTCCTGATGCTTTTGATTTAGGCTTTCCAAAATGTTACAACTCAATATTTAAATACAAAATTGAATATAAGTTCTTGAATCTCATGTTTGCTAGCCACTTCATGGAAGTCTATATTGTCCTATTGCTTGAATGAAACTGTTCAAACTTAGAAAAATGCATTAAAAGATATAGTCGTCGGGATCACGGTAAAACCGCTAAATGGTGATTCTTTAAATTGAATAGAATAAGCCATTACGTATTGAAAATCCATTCTAAACTGAAATAAAATAACTATTGAAAGTTCTATTTTCACTAATTTAATAAACCAGCTTCATTAAGTTCTGCAAAGGCTGAATCAGATTTATTATTATTGAAACTATTGTTCCTCTATCATTTAAGGTCCTTTATGTCTGAGCAATGTATATCTTACGGCAAGACCCACATATCAGCTTGTAAACCATCATTGGGTGATTTATCTCTGATACTTTTAATAAATGTCGGTACCCAACGTACTGATGTCAAACGATAGTTTTGTTAGAGTTGAATATCATCAAACAAATCGCAGTAAATAATGGTTACTCTTCCAGACTAATAGATCAATCAGATCTAAAAAACGATACAAGTTAGCTATAGTGTTTCTTACAATACAACGAAAGTATTCTTATGTTGATGTCACATTATGGGGCCACCTACTAGTCACTTCTTTGTAATTTAGGCATTAACGTAGCGTATAAAACGCAGAATAATTTGGGCAGGTTTATCAAGAATAATAATTGAAATAAATTATCCGATGTGACAAATGTGGGGCTTACAAGCTGACGTGTGATCCTTCCTTGCCCGAAGATATACGTTGGTGGGACAGGAAGGACCTTCAAAAAACGGATCAAAGAACATAGGCGTAGTTTCATTAATGATAAACCTGATTCAATTAAGGAAAACCATATTAGTTGGTACTTTGTAATATTCAACTGAAGCACCTGAAGTTGGGAAACTAAAGTTAGGTACATTCCTTTATTAAATTAGTGAAAATCGAACTTTTAATAGTTATTTTATTCAAGTTTAACGTAATTTTTAAGCCCACAACTGTGAAAACATCAGAACAACCTAGAAAACAGGAGGAGATATTCTTGCATCCAAACCATATTCGGCAAGGGATATTTCTGGGTCAGAATTTAAACTTTTTTCGTTAGAATTCACATGGCTCCTGGAATAAAACACTTCGTTCTCGCTGGCGTCAGATGTCAAGACGTAATTATTCGTAACGCCAGATTACTCAAATTAGGAAGACCGACGTTTAGAATATAATAAGTAGCTAGCTAGTCCAATTCAGAATAATAACCACCATGTTCACAGCCAAAATCTTGGATTATACTTGCTTTATATTCTAATTCCAAAATTAAATACATCGCCTTACTATGTTCGAAAATTTCGAAATCGTAATCCAGGTGAACAGGCAAATACCACTTACTCACTATTCGGTAGCCTGATGGATGATGGGATACTTCTGATTTGCTCGGGTGTAGTTTTATCTTATCCAAGGTATGTCCGACGAGCAACCGCCCTGCACTGACACAGCACATGTTGTCAGTAGATTTTTTCCTCTTTGCTGCTGGTGATCTCCCATTAGTCGCTTGGAGTGCGACCTACGAGGAAGTTCCCTCCAATAGGCACGTTGCTGCTCTGTCTCGAGCCATTTTTGAATAACAGATTTCGCTGTGGCATGGGAAATGCCACAAGTTGGCTCTGGTCCAATCAGAGATTGTTCAGTTTCTGCTTTAGCAAGTACGACGGCTGTTTCAGTCTTTTCGCGTCTCGTTTCCTCAGACTCCCATACGAGTGTCACTCTATTGGAGTTATTTACTAGTGCCGTTAGCTCCTTTACACAATCGAGTACACATTGTGAGGTGATTGTGTATGACTCCAGTGCCTTAAGCACTGCTAGGTTGCTCGCCATGATTGGGATTTGTCTATTCTCATGGGCTCTCTCCTTCATGAGTCGAGCACATGTTGTAATTGCTAATATTTTTGTTGGAATTCTGTCGCAAGTGTCTCTAGGTTCAAAGAAATTATTTCTCTTTGGTCCTTTGTCTCGACTATTCCAACATCTGTACTTCTTTTGGTATTGATGCCTTCGGTAAACCATACGGAATCCTCTGGTTTGATATGAGTATTGCCCCCAGTGTTCCCTCGCCCATCCAAGGTTTGAATCGTGGAAAGTACGGAAGTGCTGTGAACCTTGATCCTATCGGATCTCATCCCCAATAGCCCAGGTGATCCAAGCAATCCAAGAATGCTTTCCTTGACAAATAAGATCAAAGCGATATGCTCCTCTTATGGCTTCTGCCTGAACGGCGAGCTGCGGTGACTCCAGCCCCAACAGCCTTTCCATCAAAACCTTTGAGGTGGTCGACATTGCACCTATTATTTCTAAGCACGCCAGCCTCTGAACTCTGCTCAGGGAATGCTGGAATATTTTCTTTTTTGTTTTTGGCCACCACACGTTTGCGGCTTATATATTGACAGTTACATAATATTCGTGACAGACCATTCCATATCATAGATATCCCTGTCAATTCAAATAAACTTTCACATAACAGAGTATATTTTACGTCTTTCCACGCATGCAGTTGTTTCTACTCAATAAAAATATTTTTATTAAGTATTGAAATTTGGGTAATGAGATCGCGGTGGCGCAGCCGGCGCTTTCTTCTACGGATATTACCTCATCATTACCTATCAACATCTAGTAAATTATAACGTCAACCTTACTTCAATAATATCACCAGTGATTAATTTAATTCAACCTTATTATCAAGTAACTATGGTCCATTACCTAATGCGTTTAGGGCTATCTCGTACGTAATTGGACGATTTAATTTCTTACGAAAACGCATCTAATGTACGCCTAACATAATGTTGAAAGCGTTTTAATCCGAGCGCACGGTCACGAAAATCGTCGGAAAATCCTGAAAATTTTGATACGGCTAATTTTGATATTACTTCATGTTTTTGGGGTGCTTAATACGGGAAGAATGTTCCGACTCGGTTTATATTTTTTTCTATGAAAGCTAGGAGGTCACATTTTTGGATATAGATAAAGGACATCGCTTCAGATTCAGATTCAGATTGGTTCTTGGGTTCTGATGATAGATCCAAAATTGGGCCTTGGAGGGGGCCAAACACATTTTGATCGATATCTCAACTTTGACCAAAACAAAAAAAAAAGGCAGGTGCGCAAAATAAGCTTATAAATCAGGGCTATCAGCACCTGAAATTTGTCTTCTTCCGAAATTTCCTAACCTCAGAATTTTTCTATTTTTCCGAGGTCATCTTTTTTGAAAGATCAGCTAAAATTCGTCATTTATGTAAAAATGTCATTTGAAGGTTTTTTTAGATAGTATTGGTCGAAATCTACAATATGCGTGTATAAATAAATGTAATCTACTTTATTTGAAAAATAGTACCCGACGAGATTTTATTTTGTCTTTGACTCGTTTTATATTTTTTTCAATGATAGCAAAATATGCATTCTTCAGTACGCTATGGAATTTTTACGGTTCTTCGAAAAATTCAAGTTTTTGCGCTAAAAAAAAAGATATTGAAAAAAAAAATCAGTGAAAAGTAAAATAAAAATGCCAACTTTTGATTCAGACCCATCATGTTTAAGTTTTTTTTGTGGTTTGAAAAAAAATATTTAAAAAACAATAAAAAAATCACAAAATGGGCGTCATCTCGTGCCCATAACCTCCAAATGACTTCTACTTGAGCTCATTCGACGCGTATTTTAATTATCTACAACTTTGATCTGTATATTTGATTGAAGCCTTCGTTTTCAAATCAATTTAATAAACTTAAAAAACCACAAAATCTGGACAAAAAAAAGCCATAACTTTTCGAGCGGCAGCGATGAAATTTTTTAACTATTTTACCCGTATTCCGCACCCCAAAAAACATGCAGTAACATCAAAATTAGCCGTATCAAATTTTCAACCCAACTTTTTTGACAGTGTGCCTGGACTATTTGCAATACATCAATAAATATTTGTGAGAAAACCTTGGACATAGTTAAAGCATTTGTGACTGTACATTATGAAAATAAATGTTAGCTTGTTGTTACAGTTACAAGGCCGTATACAAATATCTTCCACAAAACGACGATGAACTGGAACTAATGGAAGGTGACAGAGTGTTCGTCTTGGAAAAATGCGATGATGGTTGGTATGTTGGTTCGAGCGGAAGAACGGGTGCCTTCGGAACTTTCCCAGGAAATTACGTAGAGAAAGTTTAACATAGATTTCAATCTACTCGCAATACACCAAATAACTCTGCATTAATTAGAGGCGTCAATATTCAATGTCCCGAACCAGACAGATGCGACATCGACACTTATGGTTAACAAATTGAAAGTTTGAACAATGTCGAAGAATATTTTGTCTCGTTGTAGTCTCTGTCTGAATTATTCATGAATAATATACATTTACCTAATAAATCTGGTTTAGTAATATTATTAATGATGAAAATTAGTTTAATCTATAGTTATAGCAGGTACCTAAGATATTAAATAATGGTGTTATTAAAACACACATACTAATTTTATAATATGATAAGATTTGCAAGAAACTGCATCACGGATACTGTAATTCACAATATTTAATTCCAATTATTTGATACGATATGAAGAGTGTCATTTGGAACCAACAATCTGAATTGATGATATTCCATATTTGTGAACGTCAACATTTTTTCTATTTATGGTATTTCAAATACCACTTCTTTCTTTAAAAAATTAATTTATTCTCTGAAAGAAACTACATCTTAAATTTTAAATAATTGAAGAAAGTCCGCTATTCTCACGTTTGATCTCTGAGAACCATTTCAGAATATGAGTATTACAGTTTTTTGTTATTCTGAAACTAATATTGTGGAACTGTAATCAATAGATGAAGAAATTCTTCATGATAATAAAACAATGGTAGATAACAGAAGTAAATGTAAACTATCAAAGATTTCACACTGTGGATACTCTATAACACTGTTGAAAAATTACCCTGTATTTACTGAAAATACTGTTAAAGTATTGAGAACTTTTCATATACCAAGTAGCCCATCATCAGAGTAAACTAAATTAGAAACCAAAATATGCTGTTAAGTACTATTTGGGGTTAATAATGCCAAAACTGGAGATGAATCTGCATTCAATAAATTGCTTTTTCGTTTATACATTTCCATCCTTCCTAGATTATCTAGATATTAGTGCGTACTGTGTTTTAAAAGTGGTAAACTTTTTTGAGAAATGATGTTACCTGTATTTAAAACATGTTCAGCTGACGCTGATTTTTAGCCAACATTTTTATTTATATGGGTAAAATGTTCTTCATATCGAGTTAGAATTCCTTCTAGGTTGGCCCGTATAGCATTTTGAACAATCAAAATCGATTTCGTAAAACTCGGATTTGTCGAAGTCGGTAACTTTATCAAAGGACTATAAATAGGTTGTATTGCAAATTTAGAAAAAAGGTTACCGAATTTATTAATCACTGAAAAATGATAAGTGAAACTTTTGGATTTTATTGAACCATTTGAAAGTAGTGTTTCCAATTTGGTTGATTGGTTCTGTTCCAATTTCCTTTTTTGTTTAGAATTAAATTCGTGATCGAAGATTTGTCGTAGCCAGTATCCAACGTTACTTGTTGGAGTTTCTCAACTCCCTTGTTTCAATTTTGCTGTATCAAATGGAAGTTCAATAATCTATGAAGAAGGCTGAGTTATTTTATAATTAATTGATGTAACTGACGCAGGAGTATACCTATTTGTTTGAGTGGGTATACTCCTGCCGATTCAGTTACACCAATCAATTATAAAATAACTCCATTTGATAGTCTTGTTTATAGATTATTAAATTAAGAAAATTATTCAAAACAAAATTTATATTAAACGTCCCTTTGAGCCAATGTAATAATAGCATCGAAGTTGAGAAACTTCAGCATATAGCGTTGGACAATGGTCACGCTAAATCTTTGATCAATAATTCAATTTCTAAACAAACACAGAAATTGAAACGTAACCAATGAACCAAGTTAGAAACACTACCTTCAAATAGTTTAATTAGATTCAAAAGTTTCACTTTCCCACAGTAATTAATAAATTTCATGATTTCTTTTCTAAATTTGCAATACAACCCGTTTATAGATGTAAGAAGGCGGATACAACCGTTTAGGCAACACCTTGAATGAAGTTTCCGAATTTGACCGGATTGTGAATCGTGTTCAAAATGCCAAACTAGCAGGAATATTCTTACTCGGTATAAAGAACATAATCTCCGTATAATGAAGAATAATGGTGGAAAATCAGCCGAATATATTTTAGATTATAGGTTGCATAATTTCTCAAGAAAGTTTATCACTTTTAAAACATAGTACGGACAAAAATCTAGGTAATTTAGAAAGGATGAAAATGTGTAAACGAAAAAGCAATTTACTAAATTCAAATTTATTTCCAGCTGAGGGTAATCCTTTGTTAGCATTATTAACCCCAAATAGTATCTAAACAGGCACATTTTGATATCTAATTTATTTTATTGTGATAATGGCTGCTACTTTGTACCTGAAAGTTCCTCGGTTTTTTAACAGTATTTTTAGTGGATAAGGGTGATTTTTTCTTATTTATATTGTGGTAACACTAAATGTTTTGGGGAGGAAGCAAGAACCTGGTATTTTATTATTATGTCCGTGATGCAACTGGCTTTATTTGTTTTAATAACACAAAATGTTTATTGTTATTTCATAATTTATATAAGCTCTATCTAGTTTAAATGACAAAAACACAACATAGCTAACAGTTAAGCTACATTGCCATATAATAGGAAAGTAAACCAGTGAATACTACTTTAGTCCTTGTATGATAATCCTATGATCGTCGGAGATGAATTTCTTTTGTTAGGTCCGGTATCTGAAATCTCTTGATGTAAAAAACTGTATAGGATAAAAATGTTCCAAGTGACACAAAAGCATTTTGACTTCTTTTCAATGAGAGATTTCAGGTAGCGCACCAGAAATATTTCCAGTGGTAGGCACATAATAGAAATTGTTCGACATAGTTTCATTAGATCTTCGATTTTTTAAATAATAATAACTGAATCTTCGACGTGAATATAATGATATTTAACTAAGAAAATTTAGGGTATCATGTTTTGATTTATCTTTGAAAGACTGTCATACAGACAATAAGCTGGCAAGAAATCACTCATTGAAATGTTTCACTTTCACGAACAAATTTAATAATTTAAAATTCAATAAAATGCACATATATAGTACAATAACAAACTAATGTTAAATTTCAATCAAATAGTCTGGAACATATAATGTAATATTTAGTGAAAAACAGGCATTTTTGACTAAAGAGGAATCATTCGACATTTGAACGATAAAATTTGTACTATTATAATAATATATTGACCATTGTTCCACCACGCAGTGAAATCCTCAAAATAAATTAAAACCTACCTGAAAATAACATTGAGTGGTGGAGCACAAGCAACTGTCGATATATTGTAATGTGTAATGTAAATTGATGTTTTAGTCATATTTTACTTTTCAATTCGAATGCATTTCTACACCGAGAACGTTGAAATGCTAAAATCATTTCATATTTGATGAATGTGATTGCTCCAAATATATATTCATGCGTAACCGAACTTAGGTCAAATTCTAGGAATACATTGAATTTTTGTTGAGGAAACATCGAAATTTATCTTCCAATAGAGGGAATATACATATTCAGTACTGTCAAATGTCTGGGAGAAAACCAGAGACCAATGAAAAAAATTGTTTTATTTGTTTATTATCTCAATTGCCAACGTGTCATTATAACAAGAAAATGAACCAACATTTATTATCGTTTGGAGCTTTTGGATTATTCATATAAAATACAAACAAAAATTAAAGGTTTGTCTAGAACGTTGACCAACATTTATTTTCCTAAAATTCCAATGTTTTTGTATGACAGTCTTAATGTTGTGAATGCCAAATAATATTCAACTTCCCTCTATCGTCGACAGCGTGACGTGCCTAAAATATTACGATAAGCAAGAAAATCTACCCCAATAAATGAACATAAGAAGAATGTAAAAATACTATATTATATAGGTTAAGTATCTAGTCATTAGCCAAATATGTAGATTTAGATGAATTGCAAAATCTATCTATTGTAGAGTTAACTCTTAATCTTCTAATTAACAATAAACAAACGTTTGAAGAAGTTAACTAATAATCCAACGAGTTTTTCCTAAACCTGTAATACTCTAATTTCTAACATAACTATTAAATGTTGATTATAATATCTCCCATCATAAGCATCTATTTTCATGACTTCCTTGAGTGACGAGCATTTAACCTTCCAACATTTAAGTTTAAGCTTACATCAATTGCCGCTGGCTTTTCAGATCCAATATCACAGTATCTATTGTAAAAAATTATATAGGATGAGATTGATTATTAATTCTTTAATATTGTTGATTTTGACTTGCATTTTTAAGTAACTGAGAATAATCAATCATGAAGATTAGAATGACAAAACTATTCTTCTTAATAGGTGAACAGAAAAAGGAACATTAGAACACCTCATATATTATCTATTATCATATAATCCAATTGCATTTTCTTCATTTGTAATTTACAAAATTGGAGCTAAGTTTGATTTTCTTAATCCTTCAAAAACAGATTACTACTTGTTTCGGAGTCTATTGTATACATTCAGCTATTATGAAGACAAGAAATGAAAATAATTTGCAGCATTTTGTTATTTCATATTAAATATCAACAATTTTTATTCAAATTTTAAAAATATTCAATTGTTATGCAAAACAATAATTTAAAAGCCAAAATTATTCTAGAAGAGAATATATATTTTTAAATTGTGTTTTAGATTCTAATTTTCAGAAAAGGAATTTAGAAAAAATTGAACCTTTGACTTATTGTTTCACATACCATGTCTCATAGGCATGGGACATGGAAAACTACCTAATCAACCACAGTTCACTATGTGATTGATTCACCCCATTACAATACGCCAACTTACCTTCGAAGAAATTTAAATCGGCATATACTACCAAATCTTGTACAATTGTTAGTGTGAATACCACATCTGTTAATTTTTCTCATTTGTCTCCAATATCAATATATTTGACATTATTTGCTTAGAATATAGTCATCATCGAACTTTTTATGAAAAAAGTACAATAATAAGCGGAGGATTTTATTCCATCTTGTTTACCTGTACAACTGTTCCGTATTATAGATCTCGTTTAGAATTGTCTTATAAAAAAGTATTCCTTTACTTTATTATTAATGTTCAGTTCACATTATCTTCATGGTATCAAAATCTCAGGTGTATGGAATAAAATTAGTCCTAATTAATGATGCATATTCCCGAATAAGAATCAAGGATATTAAAGTAATAATTAGATTTCAAGAAATTTAGAATCTTGACTAGTGTCGTTATCATCAGAGTAGAATCAGAAGACCTGTATCTATGTTTGCTAGTATGGTTCTCAGTATTACTTTCCAATAACTTCAACTTAATTTCTAGGACAGTATGATTCAAACTATTAGATACTCATTAATAACAAACTTTAATCTAACAGCCGAATCTGTTTTCAGAGGAAGACTATTTTCGAGCTGGTATGTACATTTCACGATGACTGTTAAAAACAATATGTTAAAAGAATGAGAAATAATTGTTTGAAATTAGAAGAATCATATTAGTTAATTTGATACCTCACTATTCATGACAATCAATCCATATAATGGAACCGTAAACTTGGGCGCCAATATTCTTAGACGTATGAGCATCGAAGATAATGTCCGGAATGTCAAGAGGAACTGTCGTACTGTTGGCGTTGAATGAGATTAATATTTATATCTGGGACCACCCAGTAACACAATGGACACCCAATAAGAATCTACTTTACAAACTTCTAGTGAGGTACTAATTTCTTTTTTGTGAAGTCTATAATTGTGACTTCTTCGAGATATTTCTTCCAAATGACAATGGATTAAGTGATACATCATCTGTAAAGTTTTCTTATGTGTATTATCATTTTCGAATTTCAGTATTATCGAAATACAGCGAACCCGCTCGAAACTTTTTGATCCATATTTTTTCAGTAGCAACTTTAATCACCTGACATATCATCTTGAAGGTTGTTCTATCTTAAGTACCTATGATTCTCAATTTCACCTACATTCTGCTAAGTCCTTTCAAAATGGCAATCACAGATATTGGAAACTTTGAGTTGCCTTATTTTCAGACTATGCAGCGTATCACTAAAATTGAGAACAATATTCAGAATGAAACCCCCTTTCATATCAATTATATATCACCTGATTCACCTGAACCGTAATGCTACTGGAAAAATGTTGATGACGCTAAAACTACGATATTTAAATTCGACCACTCCAATGCGAAATTTAATTATTCATGCTTTTTATTCAATACTGATAACGGAAATATTTAGAGTTGTTCATGTTTCGTTCAGAACTAATGACCTTTGTCATGAATAATACGAACTCAAAGTTACTTCTTATGTTTGACAAATAAGTCATGATTGAAAATATCATAATTGAAATTTCACTACTTGTTATGATCTAAACAACAAAGCAAACGTATCTGCAAGAATATTAGTGTAGGAACAACCTCTCTAAAAAACGATTAACCCTACAAAAAATATCATGCCACATATTAAATAATAATAATAATAGTATAAACAGTATCTATATCTTGTTGCTATATGATTATAAGAAACTTATAATGTAAACATTTGAGTTGTTATATTTATTTTCAAACGCTTTATCCCAGGAGTGCCTTAGCAAACAAACAATATCTTCCTGTTGCTGTTTACTCATTATTTATCACCATTATACAAGTTTAAAATTATAGAAACTTGGTAATTACAGAAACTTGGCTTCTCAGATGGCATATATTTATTGTTCACTTGCTTAAGTATGTATTATTTGAAAAATATTGTTCTCAATAAAAATCTCACGTTAAAATATTGTTTTTATTATTTCAAACCAATTCAATTTCATGAAACTGGATACTATTATTATTCCAGGCATAACACTAGATAGGACCTACCCACTCAAAGAATGTCTGTGAGAAAGCCACATATACCCTAATATTGTGCAGGAGGATGACAGGCAGTTAACCTGGAGTTGGACGGGTAGCGCGCAAATCCGAATTTTATTACTCGGGTAACTGTACGCCAGTGCGAAATGGAATCTGGAAATTTTAGGTAGATTTTATTTTGTTTTCCCAAAATATGTACATTCAAATTCTAGATTGTAGACCATTAGTCTGATAATGTAAAATTTTTACTAAATTTTGGAATAGTGATATGGGAAAGATGAATCGGTTTCATAAAGTCTAAAGGATCTAAAATATTTCTTCATTTATTTCCTATAACTACCGGGATATCAAAAATTAATTAAAATTAATTAAAATATAAACAGTGAACTTATGAATTTGAGCAAATGGTGTGATGATAATGGCCTAAAAATAAATCCAAAAAAGCCTACGTTCTTAATTATCAGCTCAGAAAAATTAAGAAATCAAATGGATATAAGTCAAATAAATATAATATTAAATAATGAAAACATTGACTTGGCCCATTGTGCAAAAAATGTAGGTATCACAATTGATTCAAACCTCTGTTTTGATTCTCATGTGACAAATATTAGAAAACAAGCTTTTATTATTCTGAAATCTCTATATCAATTCAAAAATATAATTCCTGAGAAAACTAAATTAAAAATATGTAATGCCCTTATCCAACCAAAATCGATTATTGCAGTGCAGTTTACACAACAAAAAACGACTGCAACAAATACAGAATGCTTGCATTCGTTACTCCTGTAGAGTCAAATATCGTACACATATATCGCCTTATCTAAATAAGTTACAAATATTGAATATACAAAGCAGAGTCAAATACTTATATATCATGTTATTATACAAATTATTGAAAAATAAATGCCCAGAATATTTGCCCACCTCATTAATTAAACGATCTATGGTACAATTTATAAATATTAGATGTGACTCGTTCACGATACTCAAACATTCAACGTCAAAATTGAAAGGCTGTTTTGCTTATATGGCTGCTGTCCTTCTGAACGAAGTTATCAAACATCTTAGTTTGAACGAAACTAACTTTGAACTTTATCTTATGAAGTATCTATTAAATAGACAAGGTAATCTGAATAAATAATCTGTATTTGCTTTCATAGCGGGTAAAAATGAAAATCAGCCTTGGCTGAATTTTTACCTATTGTGTTTATATTATAGGTATAGTTACATGTATTTTTACTAAGCACAATAAAGTTCATTTATTATTATTATTATTTATTATCTTGGTCAAAGGTGGTTGTGGAATCTAAAACGTGTGTCTTACTTTACGTTATCAAAACTTGTGTCAAATCAATTAATTTTAAGTTTCTAAAAGTGAGAAATTTCACAATTTTATACGAATAATTATAACACTCAGAAGTCTCTAGCGCTTTAGACACCGGGATTTCCACGTGGCCTATCGAAATTAGAAGGTTCGAAATGTATAAAAACACAATTGCATGAACGCCAGACGTCCTATGTAATTAGCTACGAACGTAATCATTTTGACATATGCCTCGAGGAGCTCGCTACGCGTCAGTTAGAGTTTATACTTTTTACCTCGATCTTGTTAATTTGGGGCCGTTTTATGCCCCGTGCGGCCGGCGCCAGCTGTAATAAAGTGTTTTCGACTATAGGCCGCTAGATTTTAACCGCGTTTGGGTATATTTTAGTAGCTAGAAAATTCCCTTTGGAACGTCGCACGTTAGATGCCCGTAGCTGAGACCTGAGAGTACCTGGTTCTATTTTAATTAAATTTTCCTATTTAATCGACATTTTGGAGCCCGCGACTATGCTATTTAGTTGGCCCCGTTCAGAAACTAACGACATGGAGCGAAAACCGCATGCAAAAAGTCCTCGTAAAGACGTTCTATGTTCCGAAGATTTGCACTTTTCTAACTCGCGAGCTACGCGCTCCTCACGTGAACGTCATTCGATTTATCGAAAATTAACCAATTTAAAACAGTTTTCGACCCCGTTTGTGGCTATTGTGACCTTGTAAAAGGTTCAAAGTTAACATTTCGTTTTACATTCCACAACCACCCTTGAACAAGATAATTTTTAATTTGTAGTTCATTATTGTTTTACAACTGAAATAAATAGGTATGAAATTTGTAGGTTATTGATGATGTCAGTGTGACAGTGACATAATTATTTCAAACGTAAAGTAAGACACACGTTTTAGATTCCACAACCACCCTTGACCAAGATAATTTTTGATATTCCGGTATTACGATTTGATTTCCGAATTTAAAGTTACTACACACTGAACCTTATAGGTTCAATGAACATAAAGATGCTTCAGACTTTCAAAAACAAAGGTCCACATTTGCAAATCATTTTTTCGATAATAACCCTTCCTTCCTTGAAATAGACAGTTCACATACACTATAAATAATAAACACTTATCCACTAAAAATACTGTTGAAGTACTAAGGACCTTTCAGCTAGCAGGTAGCCATCATCAGCATATTATATTGCTTCCGATAGCGTAGGTTCGAAACTCTAAGCGGCAACGTTATCGCAGGGTAGTATGCTAAATTTTCATATATTTTTGGGAATACTAGGTTAGTAGGTTATTGGAAAGTTTGTTTTTGTAATTGATCGATTTTCCTTGCCCTTGTACACATACAGATTGACCTTAGTTGCGTCACGGCGTTTTGTTTCATTAAAAAGCTAATTAGCTATAAAAGTGTTCACCCTGTGGCTGCACTATACATAAAGAACCACCCTAGAAATGCTGAATCTACTCCATTACGCACTAATTACCGTACGTATAATCTTTAGCTTACTCGTCCAGTTACAAGACGAATAGCTCCCTCTAAACAATGAATGACAATGTGACGATCCAATGAAAAAATTCGCAATCCAAAAACTCAGAAGAGTTACTCTTTGAATACCTACCTCTATTGTATTAAAAATAATTATTACATTATAATAATAGGTAATCTTCACTCGCTAGACGTACATCGGATCCGCGCCTAGACGTTCGAAAAGGGTATTATGTTTTATGGCCTTGCGGGCTAGACTTATACGACCGTTCACCCAAGATACTGTTCTGGATGTGCAATATGATGGTTAGATCTATACTCACATATAGGGTAATAGTCTGGAGCAATAGAACCAAGCAAATTTTCAAACAACTATGTTGGTATTAATATTTTTCGTGCAAGTAGAAAGTTTCTAATAGGTCGCCTTTCTTAGTTATCAGTTATTTACTAAAACGAGGGTAACTGTTTACCCCTTTTCTGCGGGTTGCAAGTGATTATTTTAGGAGTGCTACCCATCTATGTTGGTATTGTTGGTATTGGGATTTTTCGTGAAAGCAGCCCGTTTCTAACAGGTCGCGTTTCTTAGTTTTCGCGTACTTACTAAAACGAGAGTAGATATTTACCCTTTTCTTGAGGATTGCAAGTAATTATTTCAGGAGTCCTACTCATCGATGATTTTTCGTAAAAGCTAAACATTTTCAACAGGTCTACTTTCTTAGTAATAGAGTATTTACTGAAACGAGGGTAGCTATCCACCCCTTTCCTGTGACTTGCAAGTAATTATTTCAGGGGTGGTACTCATCTACGTTGGCATTAGGATTTTTAGTGAATGAAGAAAGTTCCTAACAAGTCTCCTTTCTCAGTTATGGCGTATTCACTAAATCTCTGATAGCAAGTTACCTCTTTCCTGTGAGTTGCAAGTAATTATTATAGGTAATGTGATTTTTCGTTAAAGCAAACAGTTTTTAACAGGTCGCCTTCCTTAGTTTTCTTATCTACTGAAACGAGGACAGCCTTTTGCCCTTCTTTTGAGACTTTTTTTTGGGAGGTGGTTGATACCCTTTATGGACACCTTATGGGCCTGTAACATCTCATAAGGTAGTGTGGGACGCCCTGTGTCTGAATTTAATTACCTCAAATATACCCATTAAGCACTCCACCTCGTGTGGTAGGCTCGACTCTGCAACCAGGGGAGTCTCGATGACACTTACGTCTAGCGGCTCATTGTATTTTGCCACTCCACTTTCTCGGGGTATCGGAAAAATTCCGCCGTCGCTGAGATCCGAACCCGCGACCGGAAGTCACCGGGATTAGCAAACCGATGCCTCTACTACTGAGTAACCCCGTTCCCGTGAGCTGCTTATAATTATTTTTTTGGAACTCCTATTCATCTACGTTGGTATAAAGATTTTTCTTGAAAGTGTAGAAAGTTTCTAAGGTCGTTTTTCTTAGTTATCGCATATTTACTGGAAAAAAGGTGACTATTTACCCCTTACCTAGGTATTGCAAGTTTTTGTTAAATAAGTAAATGAATATATAGGAACAGAATTGATTTTGTTTAACATCCAACTACAGTTTTTCAAATGGAATTATAGTTTTTTATTGAAGCATAATCATAACCAGGTTTTCTGGTTATAAATATATATACGGGGTGTTTAAAAAAAAGGTGGCTTCGTTGCTAGGATAAGTAGAACACTGGAAGATAAGTGCTTCGCAACGCAAAAAATTTTCGTAATCGCATCCGTATTCAAGATACGGTGTTGTGAAAAAAAATGTTAAAGACATTCCTTACGATTCTGTCGAAACAACTGTCAACATTGTGATGAAATTTGGTACGAATATTTTTTGGAAGCTGACTCATCGCATGAATTTATTTTTATTTCTGACTTCCATAGAGGACGCTTACACGGTTCATACCGAGTAGTTTTAACCATAACTTTTTTGAAGTTAGATTTTCTAATCCAAATATTAAATTAAACACCATTCAATTTTACACAAAAAACGTACTCTTGGTAAAAATCGATACTGTGTACCGTTTTCGAAATATTTTGATTTGAAAATAATGAAGTAAATAACTGATGCTGCTATAAAGTAAGAAAGAACTACCAATTTATTAAAAACCAAGAAAAATAACATTATTCTAATGCAAAAGTTATTGATTAAGCGAAGAATCACATTAAGAATTAAAATAAATTATAATAAAAACATGAAATATTCAATCAGTTAGAGTGAGTGTTCAAAATGTCCTCAGTTTTCACGAATAGCCAATTCTATCCTTTTTTCTGAAGAATACTAAATGGTTCTAAATGGTTGAGGATCAGCTATGAGGTTATTAAAGTGTCGTTCAATTCTGCCTTGCAATTCCTGAAGTAGAATAGACTTTTTCCTTAACATACGACCAAACTGTGTAGTCCAAAGGATTGAAATCGCATGAACGTGGAGGTCCATGAATCGGAGCTTCTGCACCTCTACCAATCCATCGATTCGGATAATGATTACTTAACCAATTACGATACCTTCTATCAAAATGCAGGAGCTCCCCGTGCATAAAAGAGAGACCTTCGCTCGTTTAGCGTTAAATCTTCTATGTCGAGTAAAAGTCTAAAAACTGGAGTTACACGTTACCATTTAAATTTCCAGAAGGAATGTGATAACCAATTAATTTTGCTACCTAAAGTTACTACCCAAACATTAAACTCAAACTGATTAAATATTTCATGTTTTTATTCAAATTTATTTTAATTCTTAGTGTGATTCTTCGTTCAATTAATAAATTCAGCATTAGAATAATGTTATTGTTTTTGGTTTTTAATAAATTGGTAATTGTTTGTTACTTATACCAGCATCAGTTATTACTTCATTATTTTCAAATCTAAATATTTCAAAAACTGTACACAGTATCGAGTTTTACCAGTTTTTTATAACACGCATATATTCAACCTGCAGAAATTTCCGAAGTTTTATGTTAAGATTGAAGTGACGTCATCGATGTGACGTCACAGTCTATTTTAAGTCTTCCACCCCATCAAAGAAAAATCCCTAGCGTTAAAGTGCTCGTGCTGTTTCTAATTTATTTCCTAGTGTTTCGATTGAGGTCTTGTTATATTATATACGAAAATACTCGTGCATAAACTAGGTTATGATACAACGACAGTAATGAATGAATTCTACTTATATTTGTAAAGCATTGATTTTGACTTTGCACAGAAGCATCATTTTATTATTCTTTTCCCATAAAGTCTTCAAATTGGATTCCGTATACCTCATCCCGCCTTACTCAAGAACTATGAAACTTTGAGGTTCACTGCATAGTTCGAAGATAATCCAATATCGGCGATTGGCTGTGTTCCTTCTAGGTTTTGTTCATATGGGTGAACAACTGATTGATTTGTTGTTTCTAGAATAATAATAATATAACGCGGAGACAAAGGTTAAAGAGATTAAAATAAGGATTACAGTATATCCACTGACACTGAAAATGTATTGAAATTCCATTGTTGACGTTTTCCAGATTTGGATTATTCATCATTTCAACTATCTTGAACTCCATCTAAATTAACAGTCTCAAGCTTATAACACATTTGGGTATCAGTTAATTATTTCGACAATTGTAATGAAACATATTGACTTTTGAAATGGTTTCATAACACTATTTAATATGCACTACACATTGATTATTCTGTTTAATCAAATACGAATGATTCAAAAGAAAATTGTTCATATTTTTCTCACATAATTGTTTGGCGACAACATTACCGGGAGTGATTAGAATCCATTGATTCTTCTGAACTCCTGAATCTTGATGTAAGTTATACTTACTGATTAGGATTTGTTCGCAATTCGAAATCTTCATTGAAAATATTAATAGATAGTTCCCAGGGAATGTCTTTGTTGACTTCCTTGGTTTGGACATAATAATTCCGATTTTATATCATGTCGTCTTACGTCGGATAATGTGTCTTTGGTCATTCAAGAGGAAATTATATTTTGCTTGAGGTATTATTACTCTGAATAAATCAGCAGTAGGAATCGGAAGGTAAATACACGTAGCTGTAATTCCTATTCTCTTTTCAAACAACAAAATACTATTTTCTAATCCTGCTTCTGAAAAGTCAACTTTCAACGTTAATTCTGATATTGAAAGCAATTTTTTGCAGCATGTGTGTGGAAAAATACCAGTAATTTGCAACACAATTCCTAATTTGAAAAAAACAAGTCAATTCAGAAACAATTTAGATGTGTCAATTACAAAGTTCCCAGTTCGAGTATACAAAGGAATACAAGTTGCCATTTCAACTAAGAAAGTTGGTATCTGCCCAGGATAAGCTATACATCCTGTATATTAGAAAATATTTCTAAATAATTCATTGCATCAAAATACCTATAATCTGTGGCGGCTTAAAATAATCACCCTGTATAGTTCATACATTTGTTTGAATCTAGATATAGAGACAATTTGCAATCAATTGTAAGTTTAATAACAACGTTTTACATATTCAAATCAAAAGATAAAGAACGATTTGATGAAGATATTAAATAATCCTTGAAATCGAACTAGTTTATCTTAAGACCTAAATTACTAACGATAACTGCAACACGAAACACCTTATCAGTTTCATGACCATGAGGAAAAGATCTTGAACACCATGTCAAATCATCTAGCTAGTCAATTGTTCATAAAACGTAGTCACTGGTACCCATTTGGAGCGGCAGGGTTATTCTTATTCAGTTTTTATAACGATGGAGGAATATACAGATTAGAACCATGCCACATTTGACTTCAATTTTCTGAAATAAAGATAGATTATATTCATGTTAATATGCTTAAATACACTTACATACTTCAGCAATATAAAAACAATTCATAGTTTTACAGAAATTTATAAATTCTTCAAATGCATGAAATACTTTTTCACTTAATAGAGAAACGAGACCTTTCCGAAAATGAGCTATTTTTATATTTTTCTAAAATTGTATGCCATAATAGCTGGTAGCATCGCCAGTACTCTGTAATGTATTAAATAATAAACTCAGTTATTTGTCGGGTTTGGTAAGTGTATGAATTCATTGTAGGAGGTTGCATCCCCTTCAATGTATAGTGTTGATTGCGATATATTTGCTAGACTCATATACCGAATTTTGCCCATTTCCCGTCTCAGTTCACGATATGAGCAAAATAAAATATTCGGTTGCCGAAAATATGTTCTATTTCGGCATTTGTGTAAGATAAATTACGTACTCTGCCAATTAGCATTTTCTCAAATGCCAAGCCTACAGATATTTTTTCAATTGATCATTTCATTTTAATATTTTGGTTCGGAACTCCAAGTGGCAACTTTATCGAAGGTTAGTTTGCTAAATAATTATATATTTTAGGGAATACTAAGTTGGAATTAGGTTATTTGAGAGTTTGTTTTTGTGATTGATTGTTTGCACTTGCCCTCATATACATCAATTATTATAGCTAAAAGCTAAAGGTGTAGAACCGAACAACTTTCTTAAATCAAAACCGCCATGAAAATCAGAAGAAGCTTACTTTTTCTGATTTTCATGAACTCTTCCAAAACCTTTCGAACGAATGCATACCTATAGAGGAGAAAATATAAGAGCAAATATTGAGGTTCATTGGAAAATTGGAGAGTTAACTAAAATAAAAAATCATCTTGACGCACTATACACAAGATATCCAGTAAAAAAAATTCTGAATCTGAAGATACCTACAAAAACTATGAAGCAAGCTATAAATATGAGATTCAAAACATAATAAAGAGACAAACTGAAATGATATATGGGGAATTATAAATTCAGAACGAAAAAATAAGACACATGTTAGTTCTAGTTTAACCGCTGATGAAATGTATACGTTTTTTGCCAATGTTGGTAGACAGATATGAGAAGAACTATCAGATATGGAATGTTCAGCTACATACTTCTTGGCTCTTAAGAAAATAGATAGAGATGCAAGTAAGTCCTTCTATCTCATTGAATGTAGAGAAAGAGAGATTGTAAAAAAAATTAGATCCATCAAAAATATAATGATACCTGACATTTATGACGTATCAACTGAAATAGTGAAATTAAGATCAGATGAACTGGTCCAACCAATAACCATCATCATCAATAAATGTTTCAAAGAAGGCTACATTCCAAAAGAATTGAAAACATCCAAAGTTTTACCCATATACAAAGGAAAAAGTACCAAAACTCGAGTAGTAACGATAGGCCAATTTCTATTGTCCTGGCTTTATCGAAAATTTTTGAAAAAATCGGTAAAAACAGAATTATTGAATTCATCGAAAAAATTAAACTATTCAATGATAACCAACATGGATACCGAAAAGGAAGAAGTACAACAGCGGTTCTTGAGGTAATCAAATATCTTAGCAGTTTGACAAAAATGAGCAATTATACATGATGAACCTAGATTTGATCAAAGCCTTTGACTCTCTTCTTCATGGCATTCTACTAATAAAACTATACCATCATGAATTCAGAGGACCTATATTTTGCCTTCTTAAATCATATCTAGAAGGTAGAGCCCAGACCGTACTTTGGAACATTGATTCACTCAAATTGAAACAGATGAACAGCTTCCTTTCCTTGATATTAACAATGGTAAACATGGTAATTACTTAGAATTCAACATAATACAAAAAAATACTCAAACAAATAAGTAAAATCATGGGCATTCAGTTGCACCAATTAATTAAAGAGTAGCTTCATTCAATAGTCTTGTTCATAGATTATTAAATGTCCCTTTGGGCCAATAAAGCTATTACAACGAAGTTGAAAAACAATTAGAGCCACGACCTTCAAATAGTTCAATAATTTCAATAATCAATTGTTTAAATTTGTAGCACAACCTGTTCATAGAGAAGAACAAGCTAAAAAACCTTTGATAAAGTTTCCGACTTCCCAGAATTTACAGAATCGATTGTGAGTCGTGTTCAAAATTCTATGTGGACCAAACGAAAAGTACATTTTGCGTATATAAAGAAAAATAATGGTGAAAACTCGGCGTTAGCAGAACATATTTTAAATACAGGTCTCACACATTTCTTAACAAAGTTTATCACTATTGAAACACAGTAACGATAAATATCTAGGTAATTTAAAAGGGATGGAGATGTATGAGCTGAAAAACAATTTAATGAATACAGATTTATGTCCAGCTGAGGGTAATTCCTTATATTCACACTATTAATTTCAAATAGTATTTGAACAGGCACCTTTTTTTTCTAATTTAGTTCACTCTGATGATGGCTAATTGATAGCTGAAAGGACCTCAGTACTTTCACAGTATTTTTAGAGGATAAAGCTTACTTATAGATTCTACTACCCTACTTGTGAGGTGACATAACTTTGTTAGAAAAATCAATATGACATTAATTATAGATTTCTCCACTAGTATTGTTGTCAAAAACATATTTCTCTTTGTTAATTCTTAATGAAGATTGATGTCTATAACTTCATTGTAAGAAACTTCTATAACAAACTGTAAGGTGAAGAATGAACGCTAGTATTCCAATATAGGTGAGATTATAAAACACACCCTAGGTGACTTAACTGCTTACCTATTACGACACCTTGGTCACATTGTAAGTTTCCTTTGTTGTTTACATGTAAATGAACAATCATTGATAAACCTCGACACAGCATAACTATTCACATATATTTCTATTCACTTGAATAAGGATTGTATGAGAAGAATAATTATTGTTGCATTCCCTTCAACAGCTAATCAAAGCTCCGCATACTTACTTAGTATAGTTCTGTCAAGGATCCTGATATTTTCTTATAAAATTCGACGATCCGTTAGAATACAAAAACGTTTAAATATCAACTTAATTAAGCCATCAAGTATATTAATAAGATAATAATGACCCGAGGTCGGCAGTGTTCTTCCCGAGGGCCTCTGGTCCGGTTGCTTATTATCCTTGTAATACCATATGTGCCTTCAACGTTTAATGTCCCACTAGTCTTTTGTTTAATTCGAAAAATTTAGGATTTTCAAGTAAAAGACACGTTTTGACAATAATGATTAATTAATTTGTCATCTACCAATTTTGTAAAAGTACGGCGGATCATTTGATACAAAAGAGAATAGTCTATGAATATAACGGCAGTAACGACGCAACATAATTTTTTGTTTATTGTCAATAACGCTGCATTATTCATTTGTTTTGTGTTCATCAGTTATAGTGGATATGTTAGAAGAAGATAGTATTCCCCGAAAAGTGCAAGTTTTCCATGTTGCGGAAAGAACTGAAAAATGTGTCCAATTACTCACAACAGGTACCTGAAACAAATTGGGAGAAACTATCAACCGGTTCAACGGTTCTGATGCGCGAAGAAGTTCCAACATTTTCATTTGGCTAGGATAAGCCACTGAAAATTACGTATAAGCGCGCAACTGTCAACACACTGAGTTGCATGGTGGGTGGTAGACCACCAGGTCTCCGTAACTGTCAATGGGACGGTTGTTAGGCCGATGTCGACCGGAGTACGCCTATTTTTAGTGATATTCATCAAAGCAGAAATAGTCAAAAAATGTGTTTTTCAGTTATCGCAGAAAATGAACTGTGTGTATTAAATCTGATCAGTAGGGACACCCAAATAAGCAAAGCGCATATTCTGCGTATTTCGCATACTAAATGCATTTTTTTTAATACTTGCATATACTTCATAAATAGCATACTGTGTATAATTCAAAGAATTTTGAGTATAAGGGTTCAAAAAAAATGATTTTTATGAACCCCCTTTTCATTAAAAAGTAATTTATTATTTCATTTGCAGTTCTTAAGAATTCCAAGTAGAGTGCCCGCGGTCGTTCATAAGAAGTACAAGAGTACTCCCTACTCTTGTCTCTCTTATGGACTACTGCGATTCCCAGTCTTAAGTTCCGAGAATTCAAAATAGGTCGTTCTAAACCCCTGACAGGGGTTTTCCTGTACCTATATTTACATAAGTGGGTGAATAAAATTAAAAATCGATTTCTGAATTTCATTTCTGATTGAAGAGATCGATTTGTGTTTTGTAGTGTTATGGTATTTTATTTATTTTCATTAGCAAAATGCCCAAAGTCAGTAGTGTGTCAGTGTGGGTTACGTCATAAAAATAACTACGATAGATAAGGGAAAGGTCTACTGTTCTGGGTGCGTTAAAATTGTAAGCATAATTTTTTAATATTCAATGTAGAGGATGTTGCGAAATCGGTCGATATCTGTTATTTTTTCAGATTCAGAAAAAAGTTAAAAGCAAGTTGCAAGTTACATTCTTCTCGGGAGACATAATACATAATGAAAATACAGAAAAATGTACAGGGCGTTTTAGTTTTGCGCTGTCAATATTAACTTAATATTTTATTCGGAACCCTAGATATATTTTTTATTTGTTTTTCTATATAAATTTTTTTAACTCAACAAATTACAGAGATATCGACCGTTTTTGCACCATTTGGAAACTTGTCGCTTTCTTTTGATATTTCGAACTTATTTGTTAGGGATTTAGTTCTAAGTATTGGATATTATTACTATTCAATTTGATATTTCAATTTTTGGTTTTTTCTTCATTGCTTATACCATGCGATAAAAAATTCCAAATAGATCAAGGTGAAAACTTCTGCTCATATTGCTAAATTGGGTAAGATGAAATCTGGAGACGTGTCATAGCCCAGCATTAACGCAATGTTTCCAACCAATGTCCGAAAAGGTAACTGAACATGACATCTTTAGCCGAAACCTAATGTCATGCAATGATAACTTCAAATATTCCCTGTGTCAAAGCTACGTAATCAAAACTTCACTCCTTTTCTCCAGAATCATTGCAAATTCAATGTCTCAAGTGAAACAACACTACGAAGAAACGACGTAAGTCCCTTGAATTCGGAGGTAATTGAGGGAAGTAAAGCTAAAATTCGGAACAAAAATTTTTACATACGTATTGCTGAAACCACCGATTCAAGAGGACGTTACATTGCTCATTTATTGATCAATGTTCTTAGCGACGAGATTCTGCCAAAATCTTACATTATTACTTCTAAAGAGATAGAAAAAACATCCAGTAATATTAAGCAATTTTAAAAACACCCCTATTACATCGGTTGATGTGGAAAGGAGTTCTTCCATTTATAGCTTTTTATATTCTGGCAGGAGAGAAAATTATTCAATTGAGAACTTCGAGAAACATTTAGTAATTTACTGTTTTTACAATCAACGACAACGTGATTTGTGTAATAAATTCCTATATATTTAGGTTCAGTTCAGTATGTTGGAAAATCATTTTTAAATAAATCAATAAATTTATGTATTTTAAGTATTCTTTATTTTCATATTTTCAACATTTTGGTGCATATTTGGACTAAATGATTTGTATATTTATGCTCATATTTTTGGGTTTTCCACTTACGTATTTGGGTTTCCCTATTGATCAGACATTACGACCCGAAAACGCGTCTGATGATGGTTTTTTTGTATCTTATTGGATAAACGATGTACAGTGTGTGGGTAAAAACAATTTCGGGAGTATACCTTCTAAAATTGCAACATATTTAGGTTAACATGATGCTAATGCATATACAGGCCATTATCTAACGTACACTTGTGCAACACTTCACTATGATGGATGTAACTCAGAAAGTTCAATGAGACTAGCAGGTTGGAAGACTTCATCGATAGCACGAGGGTGTGTGGATAATAGCAAATGTTCTGGAATGACGATGTTTCGTTTGTGGCTAACGTGAAAGCGTCTACTCATTAGACTACTTCTGTATTCTGTATTAAAATTCATTCATTTCTATAAATCCTTAATACCCTAGGGAAATATAAAAGTCCGTAAAGTCCCTAGAGTATTATTCCTAATGAAATGTATCTAAAAATAGGGTGATTATAGAAAAATAAAAGACTAGTATGACATTGTCTATTAAATTCCTGACGATTTTCTAAATAAGATCCAAATCACTCTTGATATTGGGTTGCTCTTTAACATTTCGACGACGTAACTGTGTAATACTAATTTATAAGGTTGCATAGTGCATACTGCATAATATAGAAGATCTATTGTTATTACTGTTTGTATTGTGTTTATTTGAATTTCACCGTGAACTAGTGGGATTTGCTCAACAACCTTCGAACTCCACTATATCAAATAAAGCATATGCTCTCCTTCACGCGTGTCATCTTTTCGAGATAAGCAGTTTTAACAACAACCGTAAATAGTATAATGCATGCCATGTTCATTTCATCAAGTTGGTACAATACTTCTTGACGTAATGTTACGTCAATCTGTTATAGATAAGCCGGAAGCCTAGAATTTCAACACCTACTCTAGAAATTTTCAATCATGATTAGAATAATTTTAATACTTAGATGAGACCGTCAATTTATTGAATGAGAGACAGCTCGATTAGGTTCATTCATAAAATTGTTTTTTTTTTATATCATCAGTTGTTGAATGTGAAGTAATGCATAATCGTTGCATCGCCATCGGGGGAAAATACAATTGACTCTCACTTGCAAAAATTTTACTTGTCGAGAGTCTCGAGCAGCCGTTGATTCATCTTCACAAACTACAGACTGTTTCAGTTTAAAATGACAGTTTTTCCCATTCCTATATGACCGTTTTAGCGATTCTTACAGAAATTGGTTAAAATTAAAATACTCCTAAAACAGATACTACACTAGAAACATTTGTCAAATTTGTCCAGTGGCATAGCTACAGCCCTTGTACTAGGAAAATCATCTAAACTAACGTCATCATTCGTAAGGAGTTCAGGATATTTCTAGACAGTTCTGTACAAGACTCTATTTTCATGCTATTAACAATTTTCATTTCTCGCCAGATGTATCTTTGGCGGAAAAAAGCGAGTCGAACAAGCTAGTTTGAAAGAACTTGCCTAGCTGCATACTGATTTCGGGTTCCTTTTTAGGTTTAACAAAAAATACAGATACCCTCCTCTGGTGCTTCCGCTGCAAGTTCAGTCCATGCTTTGGTATAGATAAGAGTCCCAAAGCGAACAAATATTTGTAGAAGAAATTGTTCCTTTATGGTGAGGTGAAAGTCTTCATCTTGAGTGAGAAATAAAGAAATATTTATGGTGTGAATTAGGAATCCACAATGCGTGATGAATCGAGCCTGGGAATAAACAAATGAACATTGGAGAGTAGATTTTTGTAGAAATTATTGTTAACTCGATGAGTTCTTGTTAACCATCTCTAGTTTTTTTTTCTCTCATAAACATCTCAACAGATTCTAAAAGAGTTAAAACAAATGATTCTGTTTCATTATTTAACTCTGATCGATTATATTATTTATCTGTATTGCCTTTACCCCGCACGGTTTTAAATATTTTAAACATGGAATTTCAAGTAACCAATGTTTACTCCAGGCAAATAATATATTTTCCACAGACCTCTCTGTATGGCGGGGCTTTTTGGTTGAAAATTGTAGGTTTTGACATCTAAAAACCGATGTCACTGACGCGGGGACCGGGATGCGTTATGATATACAGGGTGTTTCAGGAAGACCTCCAGTGAATGCAGGGGACGGTAGATTCTACAAAAATAATCAGATATTTCATAAAAACTATGGTCCTATCTTCTTTCGTTTCGGAGATTTGAATTTAATTTTTTTTAAGCGAAATTTTGCTGCAAATTCTGTGCAGTTTCAGATATTTCGTTGAAATCTGGTACTCGGGGTTTCAGAGGACGCCGAATAAGATGGTTTAGTTAGTTTCAGATTATGCGGTAGAGGGCGCTGGGTGCGCGACTTTTCGGCGTTTCTTCTAGCCTTAACTTTTTTACTTTGCACATTTTCTGGCTTACAATTTTATTTCAAACAAATAATGTACTCTTGTTGAGGTTCTCAAAATTTCACCGTTTTCGAGAAGAACGCGTTTAAATGAACATACGCGATTTCGGTAGTCAGTACATTTGATAATGAGTTTTTGTTGTTTCATTCAAACGCGTTTCTCTGGAAATTTTCGAATGTAGGTATATCTTTGTTAACATCATTAGAAAGGTTAAACAATTTCACATCATTTTGGTTCAAAGCTTATTGGCATACCGACCTTGATAAGAGTGGGGGAAGCTATTGAAAGTGTAATAATTTAAATCGATGTAGATTCTAAACGACTAATTCGATTTCAGTAAACTAAATTTACGAATCGCTAGGTGGGAAAGTTGAATCCTCAGAGATAAATGTTTCTACCAAGTAACCCAAATATTTCATTACTCTTTGTCTTGCGGCATATTATCTGTTGAGTCCAGTGCAAATAATTCACCTACGTCTGCTAGTTCTAAATACATGAGAGCAAAAGTTAATTTTAATCAGCTTTCAATTTCACTTGTGTCATCTTTATAATCATTTATTAATCCTAAACGCTGAACTTTTCGATATCGTGATTGACACAAGTGAAAGTGGCAGCTAATTTTGTTAGCATTTGGCCAAACATCCGCAATAACGATGTGTATTGCCTTTTTAAAGTTGGCAACCACTTTGGTAATATTTACATGTAATTGCTGCTTCAAACAACCATTTATCACTAGCGTAAATAAACTTTTGTGTGTATTGCTATGCTTTTTTGGTAACAAACACAAGACAAAAGTGAAATTTAATGTCCATTTGCAAACTCGTGAATTTTGAAAAAATTGCAAAATTATTCAGTACAATAATTAAAAGTGCCATCAACGTAAATCCGTGATATAGTATTAAATATATGGAGATTTCACTTACATGAAAAAAATTGTTTGCAAGTATATCCAAATTTGCCAGAACTAAATACATTCTTAATGTGTTTTGGCAATGGAGCTAGAAATATACGGCGGGCATTATGCATACTATGTCGTATGTACTCCATATCGGTTGATGTCATACTTACAAGAATATTAATTTGTAATATCTGTCATATGACCTCCATAGACTTTTCAGCCAAATCTTCCACGGCGCTCCTTTTGCAAGAATTACTTATAACTTGCCGATTCGGTTTGACCACATTTGGTACATGTTGTTCTCTGGTGCTTCTGGATATTGTAATATTATTGTTCAACGTCCCAACTGTGTGAACCGTCGCTTTGTACTGTCGATTCGTCTATTTTCGAAATTTCTCTTCCGTAGACTTGATGTTGAATTTAAACTTGAAATCACCAACCATTACCATTGGCTGTTCGCAAATGCTCCTGATCACTTTCTAGGCCTTTTCCGCCTACAAGAAACATAATAAGATGTTAGATTATGCCCAATTGCAGCTTGTGCATTCACCCAAATATTGAACAGTGGTTGCATTATTTTATTTGTGATTTTTAATCCTCATTGTTTGTTGATTGAATTTTGAATTTACAATTTTTTCTCACCTTTGAAAGGGAGAAACTAACCTCTCCATTTATGCAAAGATATTTGAAATTTGAGTAGTCGAGTTTCTAAGACTTTACATGAAAACTCAATTATCTCGTAAACGGTGCCTTTAATGCATTTAAACATTTGGCAAGAATAATCAGTGGCTCAGAAGATCGGATGAGGAAAGGAAAGCAAGCCCTGAAGCTTTGTGCCGCTGAACAATTATAACAAATGTTTCCTTCCTAGTGTCAAATAATAGGTACCTATTTTAAGACTACTTTTGGTCATTTGACGCTTAATCGTACTATACATCATTGCATAGATAGTTTATTCGAATTATCGACATAACACCACTAACTCACTTATCAGGAAATAGCTGAAACTATAATATTGTAAGACATATGCACTTGATAAAACCGAATTATTCAAGCTCAAAGGGGGTAAAAGTAAATCGAAGTCGTTTTTAAAACTATTATGATAATTACATAATAGTCCAGTCGTCCTGCAATTTGGTTTGGAAATTTTCCCACATCTCTATTTTATGATTGAGATTTATGTCTTTTGGCCCGCTGATCACAAATATGAGGGTTAAAAAATCGTAGATTCATGGCGTTCCGAGATATTGGACATTTTTGAGTCAAAAATGGCAATTTCTTCGAGGTTTCGTCTTTTTTAGCGATTTAAAGGAAACGACACGTTTTATCGACTAAGCAATTGAGCAAAGTTGTAGAGAAATGAAAAATGAGTCGAATGATGAATGATTATTTTCGGTAACATAAAGATTGATTTTCGTAATACAAACTTCCCTCTAAGAACTTCATTTTATGTTCAATGTTAGTATTTTATGTGTACTTTCGAAGAGATTTTGTTAATCTGTTAAAAATTTTGTTTTGGCGCCAAAATTCGTCATCCTAGAAAAATTGTTTTTTCATAATAACTCCGTCAAAAATGAGTCTTTCGACCCACACTAAAATGTGAATTGAATAATTTGATGTGCTCTATAACATATCCAAAGTTCAAGCACTTTGAATGAAAAATGAGGAAATGGGACCGTTTTAAAAAATCAAGATCTCAGACAAAATTAATAATTCTTAGGTTAGAATACACGTTTGAAATTAAAATCATACACGCAAATGGAGGACCATTCTACAAGTATCTCAAGCCTCTGTAGGTCTTTTTTGGAGAAGTAGAACTTGAGATATTTTTTGATGTAGGTTTGGGTTCACATTGAGCCCAATTTTGACACCCTAATCAAAAAAATCAAAAAAAATTCTTACAAAAAAGGCTTCTGGCTATCTAACCCTGATTCGTCGACCTCCCACATATCTTTAAAGAAATTATAGCGCGAATTAAAAAAAGAAACCGAGCAAAAAAAATACAAACGCGCTCGAAATCCGAGCGGCGGTAACGTAGATTTCAATAAGAAATTCGAATTTTAGGATACATTGTTATCAAATGTAAATAATAAAAAACAATTCATAGATTAACTGGTAACTTCTTTAACAGAAAATGGTAATCAGATTTTTAGACCTTTGTGTGATGCAGATGTATTAATTGTAAACACGGCTATAGATTTGAGTGAAAAAAATCCAAACTAAAATATTCTTGTAGTGGCCGAAGATACTGATGTTCTAGTTTTATTAACTCAATTAACAGATTTAAAAAATATAGCAAAACTCATTTCTTTTCAAAAACCAGAGAAATCCGTTGAAGGTAAAATAAAACCAGCGGAATATTATGATCAAAATTCCTTCATTCATATAGTCATATCAAACCTTTCATTTTTTCCATGCGTTTAGTGGATGCGACACAACATCCGCTCTTTATAGGTAGGTTCAAAAAAAATTTCTCGATGCCAATTTTTCCTCAAACGATGCAAATGAATTTTATAAAACTGAGCCAGATGTTGAGAAATTATTGAGAACTGATAGAAATATTTTATATCAAATATATGCTCCTAAATTACAAAAAAAAAATATTGAGAACCTCGGCCACTTACGCTTTATTTCTTATACCAATAGAGTTCAAAAAACGGCATGTGAACTTGAATGCTTGCCACCAACTGATGATGCCACCAAATCACACATTTTACGTGTTTATCATCAGGTGCAGCTTTGGATAGGCAATGATACCATTGACCCTACCAAATGGGGTTGAAAATTTCAGAAAATGGTCTTGAGCCTATTCAAACATATAAAGAAGCTGCACCTAAAAATTTGCTAAAAATAATGTCATGTGGTTGCAAAGTCAGTTGCAGTGGCAAATGTTCTTGTGAGAAAGTAGGTATACCATGCACATTTCTATGTAAACACTGCGAGGATAAAGACTGTGCAAATAGCGTTGAACCGGAAGTTACATTATTAGATGATAATAAATTTTTAATGAATGACGATGTCGATGTCGATGATGATGATGATCGTAATGATAATGATAACAGAATCGTAATTCCTTCATCAGAAGGAAATGATGATGATCAAGAACCTGAAAGTGATTTTGAAAATGATAATAACGATAATATCAATAATGATCATATCACATCAGCAACTTGCTACGAAAGTGATGAAGAAACTGAGGATATGCCATGTTCAAATGTATTATTGATATCTCTATTATTTTTAAATAAGAAAGAAGCAATATGTTATATATATATATATATATATATATATATATATATATATATATATATATATATATATATATATATATATATATATATATATATATATATATATATATATATATATATATAACAATGTCACTCATAATTAAATATATATTATTTTTTTCAAAATTTTCCCCTCCAAAATAAATACAGAAATAATTATTATTATAATTATTTTTCAACTCGTCAATAATTGAATTCATGTTTAATATTAGTTTATTGATCATTTTCAATTTTTCAATTAAATAGTACCTTAAAAAAAAACATTATCGTAAAAAAAAAGATATTATTTTGATAATTATGAAAATTATTAATAATAAATCTCAAATTCATTATTACATTGATAGTATTTCATTTTTCTATCTGAAAAATACATTCAAAAATTTGAATTTTTTTTCAAAACTACCTTACGGACGCTCGGATTTCGAGCGCGTTTGTATTTTGTTTGCCCCGGTTTTTTTTTAACCCGCTCTATAATTTTTTTGAAGATATGTAGGAGGTTGACGATTCAGGGTTAGATAGCCAGAAGTCTCCTCTGTCAAAAATTTTTTGATTTTTTCGATTAGGGTCAACATTGGGCTCAATGTAAAACGAAACATATATCGAAAAATATCTCAAGTTTTACTCATCCTAAAAAGACCCACGGTGGCTTGAAATACTCGTACAATGATTTTCTATTTGCTTGTGAAATTTTAATTCCATACGAATATTCTAACTTAAAAGTTATTCATTTTTTCTGGGAGCTTGATTTTTTAAACCAGTCCCATTTCTCCATTTTTCATTCCAAATGCATGGATTTTGGATATGTTATAGAGGACATCAAACTCTTTAATTTGTTTCTGACTTGAGTTGAAAAACCAATTTTTAACGGAGTTTTAATGAAAAACCGTTTTTTCTAAGATGGTCGATTTTGGGGCCAAAAAAAAGATAGGCCAAAAAAATAAAATTGGTTCAAAAGAACACATAAAATACTACCATTGCACGGAGAATAAAGTTCTTAGAGGGAAATTTGTATTACGAAATTCAATTTTTATGTTACCGCAAAAAAAAACACAAAATGGGCCTTATATCAGACCCCGAATAACTTAGAGATTTCTACCTATCGCCATTTGACGCATTTTTAATTTCGCTACAACTTTGCTCATCACTGTATAGTCGATGAAATGTGTATATATATATATATATATATATATATATATAACAATGTCACTCATAATTAAATATATATTATTTTTTTCAAAATTTTCCCCTCCAAAATAAATACAGAAATAATTATTATTATAATTATTTTTCAACTCGTCAATAATTGAATTCATGTTTAATATTAGTTTATTGATCATTTTCAATTTTTCAATTAAATAGTACCTTAAAAAAAAACATTATCGTAAAAAAAAAGATATTATTTTGATAATTATGAAAATTATTAATAATAAATCTCAAATTCATTATTACATTGATAGTATTTCATTTTTCTATCTGAAAAATACATTCAAAAATTTGAATTTTTTTTCAAAACTACCTTACGGACGCTCGGATTTCGAGCGCGTTTGTATTTTGTTTGCCCCGGTTTTTTTTTAACCCGCTCTATAATTTTTTTGAAGATATGTAGGAGGTTGACGATTCAGGGTTAGATAGCCAGAAGTCTCCTCTGTCAAAAATTTTTTGATTTTTTCGATTAGGGTCAACATTGGGCTCAATGTAAAACGAAACATATATCGAAAAATATCTCAAGTTTTACTCATCCTAAAAAGACCCACGGTGGCTTGAAATACTCGTACAATGATTTTCTATTTGCTTGTGAAATTTTAATTCCATACGAATATTCTAACTTAAAAGTTATTCATTTTTTCTGGGAGCTTGATTTTTTAAACCAGTCCCATTTCTCCATTTTTCATTCCAAATGCATGGATTTTGGATATGTTATAGAGGACATCAAACTCTTTAATTTGTTTCTGACTTGAGTTGAAAAACCAATTTTTAACGGAGTTTTAATGAAAAACCGTTTTTTCTAAGATGGTCGATTTTGGGGCCAAAAAAAAGATAGGCCAAAAAAATAAAATTGGTTCAAAAGAACACATAAAATACTACCATTGCACGGAGAATAAAGTTCTTAGAGGGAAATTTGTATTACGAAATTCAATTTTTATGTTACCGCAAAAAAAAACACAAAATGGGCCTTATATCAGACCCCGAATAACTTAGAGATTTCTACCTATCGCCATTTGACGCATTTTTAATTTCGCTACAACTTTGCTCATCACTGTATAGTCGATGAAATGTGTTGCTTACCTTTAAATCGCTAAAAACGGCGAAAACTCGGAAAAACTGCCATTTTTGGGTCGAAAATGAACAATATTTCGGAACGCTATGGGTCTGCGATTATTTAACCCCCATATCCGTGATCAACGACTCAAAAAACATAAATATCAATCATAAAATAGAGATGTGGAAAAAATATCATTTTAAGTGTAGCTCAATTGCAGGACGACTGGACTATAAGGTTTGTTTACATGACAAAAGTTCATCGATTGATGGCACCATAGATAACCCATAACAAGACAAATAACGTTTACATGACAGACAGCTGATACATGGAAGGTCACGCAATGTCCGTGACAGACCACTCCATAACATAGAAATATGTCGATTCAAATCAACTTTCACACGACATAGAGTATAATTTGACTTCTTTCCATGACTTCAGCTCAGAATTCGGTGGATATATCTGTTGCTATGGGTTTCTTAGGTCGTATCCCGAACTTCATCGGTAAATAACTCACTTCAAAAAAAATGTGTTGAGTACCCTTTTTTGCTTAGAATTGACTACTTCATTAATTCCATTTTCCCTCACGATAAGGGGTGGAATCTATCCCCATAATAAAAGCGCACCCCGGGACTCAAAAATTCATTTTGGTCGATCCCTCAAGTCTGCCCAAAGATTCATAAGAATTGGTGGCAGTTCAAACGATTCGGAGGTAAAAACTGTCATTAACAACTATTCTATTATATGTTTCTGATTATTCATATACGAGTATGGAAATATTTTTGAAGATGATCAATACGATTTATTTGATTCATTCACACCGACAAACCTCCTAATATTGATCGACTCTACTTTGTTTTAATATTCGTTTCAAAATAATTTCTCCAAATAATGTATCATCTAACATACGCCTCTACCAAAGAATGCCTAGGACCCGTCAAAACTAATCCGCCATTGATAAGAAATAGCATGAGCTCTGAGTAAGACATCCGAAAGCTAAGTGTAAGCTTGATACTAATAGTCAAGTCCTCTCGGAATATATCAAATTCTCAGCAGGTAGTATACTTTTAAAACCTTGTCCCAAATGAAAGCATGGGGTACCAAGTGACAATAGAATAAACTGTTGTTACCAGCGATCGTCTATTGCCATCTCATTAAGGTAATACCGAATTCCATGGAATATACTAATCTTAGTAATCTTAAACTAAATCTGCTATAATAACTAATCTAAAACTAAATTCTCAACAACTTCATTTCATACTGTCCTTATTTCCAAGAAGAGAAAGCAGAACTCAAAACTATGCCATCTTAAATACCTGATCTAGTTCAAAAGTTCTACCTTTCTATTCAAGGTAACAGCAAGACAAAACTTGGTGTATTGAAAAGTACCAAAGGATGTAGGGATGGAAAAACGGAAAGTTAGAGTAGAAATCCATAATGATAATGAACATCTGGATAAAGCAGAAGTGGCTAGTACTTCAAGCTGTAATAGTGCTCGAGCACGAAGAACCAGAAAGATTGTTTGAAAGCAGGTAGGATCTTCAAGAGATCAAATTAAGATTAAAAAATAGAATGAAAGTGAGATATACTCCTAGGAAATCTGAAAAATCATAATATTTTTTAAGCTTCATAGATTTCGTAAATGTATATATTTGTATTAAAATAATAAATACTCTGAAATTACCATAAATTCAAATAGTTTGTATTTTTGATAATAGTGTGTCATTCATTCTGTTCCATTTCCAATTACTAGCAAGGTACTTTTAGTACTTTCATGTCCCATAACCAACTCTGGCTTTTTTTTCATTTGACCAAAGGAATACAACACAATCCTCGTATGACGGAATAGCGTTATGTTCCAGTTCAAATTGACGAAATTGTATAATTTTATAAGAAGAATAAGATTTTGAAATGAACTCACAAAAACTAAAATTTGTAAATATCATGTTTTGAAAAGACACTTCTGCTCTCCTCATATCATGTAGAGTTCATTATTTGCAACACTTGCTATTTGCTGGAATGTATTGTTTCAGGAAATCAAAAAAAAACGACTAACGTTAGTATACTGTTTTTTTCGAATTCAAAAATAGTACATTGTTTACCGAGTAGGAAAAGCCCACAGTCGTACATACAGGTCTGGAAACTAGGGGCTGTTTCTTATGTGAGAAGTGAGTCCGCTAAGCGTCGACTGTCGCGTAGTACCAAAAGACGTCACGGGTGACGCAGTAGTTACAAATATTCTCTGACAATTGTCAGTTGACTTGTAAACACAAGGAATACCTGCGTTCTTAGAAACAAATTACGAAATCGTGCATTGTACCGAAATGTAAAACGGGGTACAAAGTGTAAAGCAAGAAACTTTTGTTTTTAAAGTGCCGAAAGATGAGGAAATGCGTTAAAAGTGGATGCTTACGATTCCGGATAGAAATCGTTTTAACGAGAGTAACAGTTCTATTCCCCTCTCAAATCAGAATAGTAAATATTGCGTTACACAGCCGAGGTTTCCGGACCCATCGAGTGTACAGTACCGGAGGTTTTAGTGTAAAATGTATATATTGTAAACATAATGGAAGACAACATACTAAACTAGTATACATGTATTTTGATTGTAATCCTAATTTAATTTAAAAAATGTTCATATGCGATCGATTATTTTCATACATTTCCTTTTTAAATTACTACCAAAAAAGGTTTAGATAATAAGTACATACTCCGGAAAGAAATTGTTTTAACGAGGTCTTTCATGAGTGTGAGCATCACTTCGTTATTTTTAAGGTAAGTGATACATTTTGACAAGAGTAACAGTTCTATTCCTCTCTCAAATCAGGATACTTAGTAACACTGCTTGCGATTCCGGAAAGAAATCGTTTTACCACGTCGATCCAAGCGCTAGCTAGTGGCTGAGCGAGGGACTACGAATTTGGCGACGCGTAAGATACTTATGTCAAACATACGAGTCTCCAGGCCTGTATGTACGACCGTGGAAAAACCTAACATTCCTGGACGACTGTGATGATTGCTAAGTCGAGGCGCAAGCCGAGTCTTAGCAACACAGAATCCAGGAATGTGGCTTTTCCTACCAGGTAAACATACTATTTTTCCGCAAATCGTTTGAAATTCGATAGTTATCAATGAATTTTAAAAAAATCGCGAATAATTTTATTCACAAATAAATGGTGCTTTAAAACTCGTAATAAAATTACTTGGGTTACTATGGAAACGTATTAAGGTTGAATTGTCAAACTTGACGTATATAAATTTAATTGCTGGTGTTCTCGAAAGTAAAATGATAAGTGATGATGAATTTCCCATTTCTGGGACTCCTCCAGAGCTTGTTGAGGCAGTGAATATTCATCAGAATTATTGCCAAAGAAATCAAGAGAAAAGTACGAATATGCATATAAACTTTTTATGGACTATCGCAACAGTAAAAACACGAGTTCTTTCTCAGAAAATGTTGTGATGGCATACTTCCTAGACCTTTGTTTAAAGATGAAATCTTCAACATTATGGGCCAATTATTCAATGTTGAAGTCAATCCTTGCAATTAAACACAATGTAGACATATCTACATATTCAAAACTTCGTTCTTTATTGAAACGGCAAGCTCAAGGTTATAGGGCAGAGAAATCTAAGATTTCAACGAAGGAAGAAATTGAAAAATTTATCCAGGAAGCTCCAGATAAAGAAAATTCAATGATTAAGGTAATTTACAAGGTTTTAACTTCTAAGACCAGAAAATAAATGAACAGTCACCGATTTTTCTTTAAATATCAAAGCGGAAAGGGTAGTAGACAAGTGGTAGGAATTCATCAATTTAGAAAAATGCCTAAAATAGATGCTACTTATTTGAACTTGGTAGATCCGACAGAATATACTGGTCACTGCTTTCATCGGTCTTCTGCAACAATATTGGTTGACTCTGGTGCCGACATAACTAGTTTAAAGAGGCATGGCGGATGAAAGTCATCAAATGTTGCTGAAGGATATATCGAAGAATCTCTTAACAATAAGGTTGAGGTGGCAAATAAAATTTTCACAGTACAAAATATTCAACAAAATAACCCTACCACCCCGCATGTTGTCCAAAATGTTTCTCATAGTTCTAATAATGTTCCTCCAATGTTCAATAATTGAACTAACTGTAAAATAACTGTAAATATAACAAATTAATTTTAAAATGTAGGAGTATTCTGTAACGTATCGATGTTTTCAAAATATAAATTAATTCCTTATAAATAATGTGTTTTCAATCATTTATGTAGAACACTAACAACTGTAAGGAAATATCATCAGTGGCGGCTCGTGAATTTTTGAGAGAGGAGGCTGGACATAAAACGTTTTTGTAAAAATATACTCTATTCACAGCCTTTTAACCTTTGCACAGCGACCGTACCAGCTACTTCAGTGACAAAATTAATTGTTGCCCAGCAAGAACCAACGTGGAGGTATAGAGTTTCTCTTGCCAAAAAATTTGTTTGTTCGTGTTTTGTCTTTTATTTTTTTTGGATCTTTAATATTTTTTCTTTTTTTTGGAATTTTTCATATTTTGTTTTTTTTTTAATTAATTTTATTAACTTTTTTTTATATATTAACAGAATTCTACGGTCTTTAGTTTGCGAAAAATGATCAATAATATTATCAAAAAATCTATCATTTTGCTTTAAGTGTTTTACTAAATCTTTTTCAATAGATATTAAACTAGCTTTGTATGAACGATTTTGGCCCATTGTATTTGGCATGTAAGTTTTAATTGGTTTGAGAGTAGAAAATGATCTCTCCACCGATGCCGACGTGACAGGAATGGTGACTGTCAAACAAAGTAGTTTATAAAACTGAGGTAAAACTTGTTGCAAATCATTGTCTATCATATATTTTATCATATCGGCGTGACTGTCGTACTGGCCTAAAATATCTTTATACGAGTATATAACGCATAATTCAATGTGCCGTGCTATTTTATCAAAAAATTTATATTTTAGAACTAAGTTATCTTAAAGTGTATTGGGGAACTCTTTTGAAAAAGATTCAAAAAATCTTCTATTCGTCAAGTCAAAAAACTTAAATTCATGTAAATCGGAAAATCGAATCTCAATTTGACCTTTAATAGTATCTAAAATTTCATAAAAAAGTTGTTTATAATGTAGTTTCTTGTCTACCAAATTATATGTTTTCCTCCTTTTCGCGGGAGGAGCCTCATCAGTTGAAAAATTCTCGAATAAAATATTAAAATGAAATTCTGTATTACGGAAACTTGAAATTTTTCCAATGAGATGTTTCAAACGATCTCTTGAATAAATTATATCAGTGAATTTATGTTGTAAAATTTGAAAAATAAGAACAGTTTGTTGAAATATTAATTTAAAATTATCAAGAAGAAACAAAAATTCTTCATTTTCTAAATAAGATTTTAAACCAACAGCAGCATTCAATGAAACCTGATCTGGTGAAAAGTCATCACTGTTTAATACAAAATCGAATGTTTCAATTAATTTGTCTTTGTTTTTATGGATGGTAAATACTGCACGTGATGTAAAATTCCATCGAGTTGGAGCATACAGGGAAATCAATGATTTTTTTTTTAGAGAGTCTAGCCTCAGGGCACTGTTGCCAGATTAAAAATAACTACTGAGAACGGGGAATTAATTGTAAAATTTTTAAAATCATCAGAGAAACAGGAAATAAAATGGAGAATGATCATTACGATAAATTGGTGAGGAGGCTGGGCCTCCTTAGCCTCCTTCGAGGAGCCGCCACTGAATATCATGTCCTTACAGTAAGGAAATATTATTTCCTTACAGTAAAGAAGTGAATAGGAAATCTTGACTTTTTCTTTAAGAAATTTTGTCTGGAATGTCAAAATTCCCTAACAATTTGCGGAAATTGAAGTTTGCATCCTAAAAGAGTTACACATTTCTAGAAAAAAATTAATGTTTATTGCATATAGACAGTTTTGAAAATAAATTCATTATAATTCAAAAAAAAGCTTAATAACGAAGGCAGGGGATTTATTGAGGAAAAAATAACTGTTCTATTTTTATTAACACGAAAGAATAATATGTCAAGTACTTCTTATAAACATTAAAAAATAAAGGGAAACTCTTGGAAACAGGAGTCATTTTCGGTATTTTGGCAGCTTTTCAAACCATTAACGTTTTCATCTACTGAGGAAGAGGAAGGACCTTTCTGCAAGTGTTCTTTGTAAAAATCTAGTTCTGGAAGGCTGGTCCAATTTTCTCCATAATGTTTTGCAAGGAGGGCATTAATGGTCCTTTTTTCGCTTTTCAGTGTTTTCCCAAGTGGTAATTTCCTAGGAGCCATTGAAGAAAGACAAAAATTTTTCTTACAAGCACTTTTAGCTTTTACGAAGTCAAAGTTGTAATTGGATTCACCTTGGATAAAGACATTGTGTTCTTTTTTGTAAAAGATAAACCGCTTTGCCTTATTAAATTCGAAGTGCCACGAATCAGGCAATTTGATGATTTGTTTTATTTCTGTTGTCCAATCATACACATCCCAATCAATACCAATTTTTCGTACAGTGGAATGCTTCCTTATTAAATCGTCATAGCAGCTTATCTCCACAATAACAGGCATTTTTCTTATGTCCCTTTCTATTAGGCCGAAGATACGGTCAGGCGGAATAAAAGAGTGACCGACAATGCGAAAAATCCACTCAACTTTTTAATATGTTGCGGCGACTCTTCAAGAAGCCATGAAGCTAGCATCCCCATCGTATTTGTATTTTTATTTTGTCCACCACAACCATCAGCGAACAAACGTACTGTTGTTATACTTAGATCAAAATCAAAATTTTTCAAAGCATGATGCAAAGCCGATGCTATAGCATTAGAATCCTTTCGGAAGTCGATTTCGGTCCACAAGTAAGAAAACATATTCCTTGGGTTTAGTTCATCTTCGGAGGTTCCAGGGACAACTGTAAAATTATTATAGTTTATCTGCTGGCTGAAATAAGCCGCTTGATCAGTCAATCTAGGTAGCGCCAAATTTTTTTGCCAATAGATTGAAAAGTACGCTATGTTTGGTGTTTTATTTTTGAGGAGTTGAAAAAAGCCTTCGCTTTTGCAATGTGAACTCGGTGCTTGGTCTGGAGATTTTGACGAATATCTAAAGAAGTTGATATTTTCAACTGCTTCTTTATCTTCAAGCAAGTGGAGCAACAATCGGGCATCGGGGTTCCAAAGGCAATGTTGTAATTAGTATTTACGTATTTTCGATAATAACTAAGCTTCACGTGCTGAGGCAGTTTCCGAAGATTAAGCAGGAGCAGTTTCTTAAGATTTAAGTCACAAGGCAAATAAGTCCTTGCTTCTACAGTAATGAGACTCGGTACAAGTGAGAAATTCTATAAATTTCTTGATACAGTTTCTTTTTTGTCGTTTATTGAACCCACTCTATTGCCATCCCTGCGTTCCCTGGGTAGCTCCCCTGTGACAACAAAATTTCTCACAACCCTTTGAATACGATTCTTGCTTAAATTTGTAACTCGGAGGAATGTTTTGGCGCATACTCATTTCACCATCATTTAAACGTACGTGATATTTTATCGACACCGCAGCATGTAGAGTTCCCTCTCTTCGGTTTTTGTCCTGTACAACAAGCCAATATCGAAGAGTCCTCTTTAATTACATCTTTTGACTCATATAAGTAGGCATGAAAGTCTTTAAGCTGCTTCATTGTGAGTTTGGTACAATAATAAGGCAATTCAGGTTGTCCTTATGACGACAAGTGGAAAATGCCGGCAGTGATTTTGGTGAATTTCTGCAACAACGAAAACTCAGAGCATTCAAATCGGTAGAAAACCCGAAAATACCAATTAAACTTTAAAACAACTAAAGCGGCGGTAACAAATTTTATGGAACATTCCTTGCAAGTTTTTCAACGGTCCTTTTATGTTTTTCTGGTTGAAGAAGTTTGTTGCGTCCTTTTCCGTGTGGACTAGCTTTAATAGGCACTATATTTTCACCTTCTAACTCCATAATGATAAAAATGATGGAAAAATTCCGCAATTCGAAAGAAAAACACCTGTTTCGTCGTTTAAATCCAGTCTACTGAAAATGCGTTTGTTGCAAACACCTGTTTATTAGTGGGCAACGAGCCAATAATTTGATTAGCGGCAGAGCAAAGAGCGAGTTTTGCAAGTGAGACGTCAAAACAAAGAGCCAGGTCTGCATATAACCGTTATTTTCGAGACACTTCTTTCCTGTTAAAAAGACAGTTTTGCATATGTTTGATTTTACTATTCAAATTCTCGTTAAAATTCAAATGTTTTTTCATAAAGAAACAAATTTTCAAGGTTTTGTCGATTAGCGAGTTTTGCAAATAATAGACTCGTATATGCTATAGTCACTAATTAATATCTTTTAACATTCTTACGTTAGGGCCACATAGAGCACTGTGTATGCTATCTACTCTATGTTAGCTATGCTTCCAAAAACCGCTTCCCTGAACACTGATGTACGTGGCCAATACACCATAATTTGCAGACGCTAGACACTTGTGTTGTCTCTACCCTCTAGGTAGACGTAGAGTAAGCCAATTCTACCAACGTAAGTAACACGTCATCAAAAAAAGCATGGAGTAGAGAGGTACCTTACAAGCAGTACCGTTTATTCGTGAGTGTGAGTGCTATGTACTCTATGTTTGCTATGCTTCCAAGAACAGCCTCCCTTAATACTGATGTACGTGGCCAAGCCACCGTGATTTGCGAACGCTGGACGCATGTGTGCTATATCTACCCTCTAGGTAGAGCAAGCCATTTCTACCAAGGTCTGACGTCATCAAAAAATAATGGAGTAGAGAGGTAGCGTATATAGTACCGTTTAGTCGTTTAATTTTTAGGAAAATTTTAAACAGGTCGATTAGAAGACAGGTTCGGAAAATATCGCCAGCTTGCAGGGGGACAATATCGTATTTCGCTTCGCCAGTTGTATGAATCTGAAAAAGATTAGAATTCAGTCTTTCTTCACATTAAAATCAAAAATATATGTAATTATAAATGTACATTTATTTTGTGATAATTGCGACATACCAGAATTTCGTAATAATAATAATAATAAATATATAATGAATAATAATAAATTGTTTATTGAAATAGACAGCCATACACATTAAAAATGCTACAGTTACATATTTAAGGTGCTGGTATATGTAACACTATAAAATAAACGGATTAAAATGCTACCAATGACACAATTCTGCTCAAGAGACCTAACAGCGGTAAAGATTAGGATCAGGGAGATATGTGATACGAGGGAACTAGTACTCGGATCAGCCTACTTCCCATCCGAAGATCCTGATCTACCACCCACGAAGAGTGTGGAGGAACTGGTGATTCACTGCAGGAGAAAAGCACTGAAGCTGATCATTGGTTGCGACGCGAATGCGCACCACACTCTATGGGGAAGCAATAACAACAATGAAAAAGGCGAATCGCTACTTCATGCTGGCAATTAATCTGGACACATTGAGGGTAGGAAACAAACCAACTTTTGTTACAAAAAACAGGAAGGAGGTACTCGATGTAACAATAGTCTCTACCTAGTTGAGTAATTTTGTTACAGAATGACATGCGTCCCATGAAGACAGCTGCTCAGACTACAGACACATAAAATTCAAGATAAAAAGCGAAATCTATACTGAAATTTATCGGAACCCAAAGAGAACAGACTGAGAAGTCTACAAAGCAGGCCTATAACGTAACCTCCAGGGGACCCAAAGAAAGATAAGAACAAAGATTGACCTTGAGAGGGTCGTGGAACAATTCAACGAAACGATCATCTCTGAGCTCAACAAAAGTTGTCCTCTTTCCACAAAGGAATCTACCAGGAAAGTGCCCTGGTGGAACAGCGCAATTGCGTAAATGAAAGGACAAGCCAGAAAAGAATTCAACAGGGTCAAGAAGGTGGGATGACTACAAGAACACCTTGACCATTTATAAAAGTGAACTGGAAAAAGCTGAGAGAGATTGATAGAGGAAGTACTGTGAGGAGATCGAAAGCACTCAATAGTGTGTTAGACGTCACAGAATGATCTCTTAGGATACACAACAACCAATAAACAGCCTTAAAAACGAACAAAGGCCGTATACCAGCACAGGCGATGAAACAATAAAGGAACTCTCTCGAGTACACTTTCCTGGATCTCAAATAGTTCAAACTCCTGCTACCCAGAGAACAAATGGCCTTGACACCTTGATACAAGGATCCAAGGAAAGTTGGAGAATGGTTGAAAAGGTGGTGACCTATGACAAGGTTCAATGGGTATAAATTTACTTAAAACATATGAATCACCGGGCTATATTCCGGAATCATGGAGAAATGTTAGGGTTACTTGTATTCCGAAACCTGAATAAACTGAACAGGAAACGGCAAAGTCCCTAAGACCGATTAGTCTTATGTCATTAGAACTCAAGACTCTAGAAAAGCTAGTAGATAGACAGTATAGACACATAAGGGACGGTGTACTGGTAGAAAGTAGTTGTAGTTGGTGATAATCCCGGGCATGGATGTAGAAGGCTTCATAGGAATAGTTGTACCTGACATCATCATATTAGGGATTGTGGGATCCGCTTTCCTGGAGAAGACGCAAGCTTGAGTTTTGATTACATGAAACTCTACTAGATTATCAGATCTCCATTTCAAATTCTTCGCCAGATCTCCTTAATGGGGATCTGGCAAAAAACGTCAACCTATCAATGTCTCGCTCCTCTGGCTTCATTGGATGGTATAGACGCCAGACTCGGTCAAATGCTTTGAGATATCCAATGATACAGCTAGAGATTCCTCATGTCTGCCAACAGATTTCTGCCATACATGTGTTGCGGAGGCAAGCAGGTCTCCTGTTGATCTCTACTGACGAATGTCATATTGCCGGTCAATCACGATTTTGGAGCTCTCTCGATATTGGATGAGCTCGATGTTGATTGCCTCCTCCATCACTTCAGAAATCACAGATAATAGTTCATTTGGTCTATAATTATTGGGAAATGTTCTCTTTCCTTTTTTGGAATTGGTTGGACTTTAGCTGTCTTCCAGCTGGAAGGAAACAAACCAAGTTTATATGAAAGGGTAAACAACCTGCAGAAAACTGGTGGTAAGTCAGGCGCACATTCCTTGAGAACGACAAGTAGAATTCCGTCTTGCCCCATTTACTTTTTGGTATCAAGCAGAGTGCACCTACTTGTGCGCTGACAATTCCAGACATATGGCTATCGATGGCAGCAATATTAGGTGGGTCCCTCCCTTGTGAATTCAAAGTGAAATTTACTGCAAACATTCCAGCAAAATGGTTGACTTTTTCTTGTAGTGTAGTAGCCAGTGTGCCATCTTTGGTTAGGGAAGGGAATGAACGGAAAGTGAAATTTCTACCAATTGCTTTGGCGAAAGTCCAAAACCAACGGGAGCTATTCGGGCATTCGATAAGCTTTGATCTTATCTTGGAAGTATATGCCTATTTCGAAGCGTTTATTGTTCGATTGCATATATTTTGTTCTGGTCTCCAGACAAGGTTTACCGCGCCAACGACAGTAATACAATAGCGGTCGTGTTGGAACGTGACTTCAGTAAACGGAGTTTGACAGAAATTAAGATGTTTCGTTATCCATCTGCTAATCGTTCTTTATGTCTCGAACCATACTTTCTTGTTCTAATAAACTTTAATATGACATTCAATTATAATTTTAATGAGAATTTAGCTTTCAATTGTTTTCAGTTTGGTCTTGTTTCTTATCTGTAATGATATGTTGTATTTTACATTTGGTCATTATTGTTATCCACGTTTAAATATTTCCCTATATTTTCGTTTTATTCCAATGTTGTATTATCGACAATCTGAAAGAAATAAATAGGGAACTTCAAAATATATTCAATTTTACAATTCTTGCGTCATGCCGCTTGTTGATATTTCTCAGACATTGGGGTACTCGATAAAGTAGACTATATTTCTTGGCAAATAAAATATGAGCTCTATCAAGGTACATTTTTTAAGTATTCGTTGAATTCTTCATCAATGCGATTACATCATCCTTAAAAAAAATATTCGTTAAGAAATAAAATTGTTGGTGGAATCTGTGCTTTGCTATAATTAAGCCTGAGTTCTGATAATTCTATAGAAAGCTAAACAAGGTACTTTTTAAAACTGTGTACGAAACTGTTTTTCGTGTAATAAATTCAGAATTTCAAGAACATAAATTTTAAAAACTCAGCCTGATAAAGTCAAGGTGGCAGCACCAATCCTCAAGTTTAACAAAACAATGATGGGTTCAAATATATTTCAATAATAATGGCAGATAAGAAGCTAATCTCCATACTTAAAGACCGTTGGAAATACAGCATTGCTAACATACATATATAATAACAGTAAACAAACGTATGATGCAAAAATTTTATAATATGTGCTTCAAATTTCAACTACTGATACAGTTCTCCGGAATTATAAAATTAGCATAATAAGAAATACCAAAGCTATTAATTGTTATTTGTTTTCAACTTAAGAAAGCGTTATATTGAAAATTATGATGCTATTTGGTATAATATCATCAATCAACAAGATAAGATTAATGAAACGTCCAGGGACGAATTTAATAAAAACCCAGTTTGTGACTTTATTTTCGATAGATAACATATTGTGGAGCCTGATGAACTGTATTATCTGAGCAAAAAGCACCATATTCCTACAAAATCCAAGGTACACTACGTTAATTTTTATGAGTTTCCAAGAGTTTTATGAATGTTCAAGAATTTATATGAGCACTGTATTCACTATCCCTTAAAACGGGCCTGTTCTGAATATTATCGGAAACTTCTGCGTATTAACGATTCTGTATCTAAATAAAAAATGTGCCATAAATCGATCACGTGCCTTCCCTCATTTTTGTTAGCAAACTAGCTTCCTGCTACTCCTCCGAATCAAATACATATGATAGCAGGAACAGAAAATATATCGGAAAATAAAATAAAAAGTAAAAAAACAAATTTAAAGACAAGCTGTTATTCTTAAGTGTACTAAAAAGAAATGAAAAATCATGATCTCCGACTCCAAAGACCCCATGTACCAATTGTTAATAGACTCTGACCATAATCACAAAACTCGTCCGCCATCTTAGCCTCCATATTGAATTTTTTATTTTGACTAAGAAATCATGACCTCCAACCCTAAAATCCCCGATTCTTTTCAAATGATAGTATATTTTTTGCAAAGAATAGGACACTAATCACTTAACTCATTGGCTATCATGAATTTTTGAATTTAGACTGAACAACCATGATCTCCAATCCTGTTCGCCACCTTGCCACCATCTTGAGTTTCTGAATTTTCACTAAAAAATCATGATCTCCGATCAGAAAAAAGTCCCTTGTAACAATTTTAAATAGAATTGAACCATAATCACAAAACTCGTTCGTCATCTTGGAGCTGCCATATTGTTTTTTCTCTTAAAAATTTGCCATAATACATTGTCACCCAAATGATGAACATCTGCCAAATTTGAAGTTGATCAGACGAGTCAGGTTTCATATTATTTACCACACCATGACGTCATTAAGTTATCAAGCGGAACCACAAAACTTAGGATCTTGTTCGACTTCTAAGCAAAAAATTCAAACGGGTGCAGTCTAAGCGACGTGCCCAACAATTCAAGAAGATCTGATTGATATTTTATTGCATTTCCTCAAACATCAATTAGTGTTCAAAGTCGACGTGAGCAAAATGTGGACCGGTTAACGTTCTACCTGAACAGCGTGATCTACAAAGGGTGCTTTGGCAATCAGACCCAGGTGACGAGATAATACGTGCTTTACGACAAGCCGTGATTGAAAATAGAGACACGTATTCTGAAGCTCCAAACGCAAGTTTAACAAATTTTTATGTGGACGATATGCTGACAGGACACAACTATAATCAGAGATTACAGATTTTAAAAGATCAAATATCACTCATTTTGTCATCAGTAGGTTTTTTTTGCGCAGTGGATGTCAAATTCAAAATGTGATGATCATTTCAAACGAAACAGTCCAAGCGCTAGGAATCCTGTGGAAACAAAAATCACATAATACATTTCAATATACTGTTCATTCACATTTCACAATAGAAAATTCACGAATGAGAAAACGCATAATGTTATCAATAATAAGTCAGTTATTTGATCCCTTAAGTCCAATAGGACAAAATAATACTGCAACGTTTATAGCGTTTTAAAACTGGGATGATTCGGTTCCCTAATATTTTGTACAACATTTCAATTTTGTACAACATTTCAATCGCTACGAATTAGACGAATAAATCGGAAGTCAATAAATTAGTTTTTCATTTATGCATTTCCATCTCTCTACATTTTTGTCCGTACTGTGTTTTAAAAGTGATAAACTTTCTTGAGAAAACGTGTGACTTGTATTCAAAATATGTTCGGCTGACGCTGAATTTTACCATTATTTTGCTTTATATGGTAAAACGTTATTTATACCGAGTTAAATGTTTGACCCTCATAGCATTTTGAACACGACAATCGATTACGTAAATCCCGGATTGGTTGAAGTCGGAAACTCTATCGAAGGTGTTTCCAATACAGCTTCTTCTCACATCTATAAGCTGGTTTTATTGCAAATTGAAAACGAATTATGGAGTTTATTAATTACTGAAGGATGATAAGTGAAACTTTTGAATTATATTGGAGTACTTGAAGGTAATAGCTCTAATTTGTTTGAGTTCCAATTTTTTTTTTGTTTAGAAATTGAATTAGGTACTTATCAAAGATTTGTCATAACCAGTGTCTAACGCTATTTGCTGAAGTTTCCCAACTTCCATGTTAGAATTTAAAGAGACGTTCAATAATCTATGAACAAGGCTATTTTAAATGAAGCTATTTTATAATTGAATGGTGTAGCTGAATCTGCCGGAGTATACCTATTTGTTTGAGTGGGTTTTCTGTAAATGACTTTTTGAACACGCTTGATAGCACTGAAATTCACTGTCGAAATAGAAACAGATCAGCAGCTTCCTTTCATTGATCCACATTATAAAAGATGGTAATTATGGTATGGATCTTTTTTAGGTTGAATTAAATAGACAATAGAAAGTGGTACTCCAAAATAACAGAATTTGGTTAAGTTTGAATTAGATTATTTTAAAATCTATTTAATTCAACCTTAAAATAAAAACGTATTATCTAACATTTATGAGTAACAGTTTTGAGGTTAGATCCCATAGAATTATCTTACACTTGATTAGTTGTTAATAATAGAAATGAAATAATAGAATAACTAATTCATAAATTAATCATAGATATTTAGAATTGTATAATCTTAAGATAATGTCTCATGTTTAACTATATTCAATCCATTTCAAATTGATAATTACCCATACATTACTCTTTCACACACAACCGATCCCATGTTTTCTGCAGTTGTAATTGAATTTTAAAAACACAAGTCGGCTGCAGACGCAGTTCATTAATCGAAATAAACTATTGTTTTCTAAATTACATGGAAACGCTAATTGACAAAACAATTTTTGATAAGGTTTTGTAACAAAAATTTAAATTCAGCGAAATTGGGCAAATCTCAACCGATTTTGGTGTTCAAATTGCAGCTCAAAATATCGAATAGTTTGGCCGCAATTTGATTTTTGGTCAAATATTTTCAAACTGCTGCCAGATTTGTCGAATTAGTCGTACGGCAATTTTATTTGTAGCAAAATATAGTTTTTTCCATGAACTTTCATATGATGTAATACAAGCTTCACTTTATTTCCAAATTCGAACGAATATCGGCTATTTTCGGTATATATATAAGCGCGGTCTCTATCTACTCTCGTGTGGCATTATACGTATTCGCGCACTAGTCTATATAAATTTAATAAGTATAACTATATTTTTTTTTCAAAAACAGTAATAAATATTATGTTAAAAAGCGAAGTCTTATGTTGAATTTTAACATAAATTGAATTGTGTTATTACTTTTTTAACATAATTTTTTATGTAATTTGTATTCGATCATATATAGAATTGAAACGAAGAAAGAAAAATAAGTAAATAAATATGTCGCCTATAGATAAACATATATATCAATAAAAGAAAATATTTGTACAACATTTTTAAGGGAAAGACTTTTTTGATTGAGAGAACGAAAAAATTTGATGGTACGTGCTCATTGTAATGCAACAGACTATATAGATACATAGGGTTTTAGAATAGAAAACTGACGTATGATGATTATTCATAGTCACTTCCAGGTTTATAATAGCAGGGGCGTAGCCAGGAAGGGATACGAAACAAGCGGAACCCCTATAAAAAAATCTTAGCTACGTACCTGATTATAACGAACCTCAACTTCTTGGAAAAAAAAACACCCGTGCTCTTCAGTTATTGTGTGACATCCTATATACGGTGCAAATTAATCATACATTCTTTGGGCTTAGGTTTTTTATTTATATTAACATTTGGTTTTTTATTTATATTAATTATTGTAAAAAATCATAAATTTTATTAATGTAATGGATTTAAATCCTGATTTGGCTGGTGAACCGCAGCCAATTTCAACGGATCGACATAAAGCCAAGGAAGAGGGCTTAAAAAATGCCTCAACTTAGTCGATATGAACACATGGCGACATATTTCGACTACTTCCTGGAGATTGTAAAGAAAAAAATTTAAATAACGATGTTATAAAAACTACATTTCTCTTAAAAAAAATAGTTGCTGCAATGAGAGTTTTGAATGAAGAAAGAAACGATACAATTTCTTCATCACGAATAAAGACGCGTTCATCAGTCTTCACTCGTATTTTCAGTCAGTATTCATTCTTTTTCTAATACACATAATCGCTAATTAATAATTATTTGAAGAGTTGCGCATATACCGTAAATAGCTAAAAATCGGTCAAATGTGAAATGAACGTTTTTTTAAAGTCAATTCGCATTTGTTCATGTATAATGTCACGAGAATAGATAGTGATCGCAGGCATATATATATAAATTTACAAATGAAGTTAAACTTGTATTACACCACAGGAAAATACATGGAAAAACTTATGTTTCACCGCAAAGAAAATTGCCGTACTACTAATTCGTCAAATTTGGCAGCAATATAAAAATTTCATAAAATTAGACCAAAATTCAACTATTACATATCTTGAGCTGCAAATTTGCAAAAGCTACTTTCACATAATTTCATCAAAATGGGGTGAGTTTTGCCAAAGTATATTGTCAACTAGTGTGGTATTTCCAATTCGTTTATTCATTATAGAGTTCAACAGAAACATATTCTCAAAATTATAGAAATTTGCAACATTGTAGAAACTGTTAATGAAACATTCACCTGGAAGTCAGAAATTGAGTAAATTCGTTTGGGTTCCCTCTGAATTGCTGAACTCAGTTCAACTATTCGGGTCTGAATTGTATCATTCCTGAATTATCTGAAATGTATGGAATAATAAATACAAATAATCTTATTATTTATTTTAGTTTGTTGTTTCTTTACTCTAGATTATTTGCTAGAGAAATATATTTTTTGATGTTGAACTATTTGTTAATTTGTATGAGTTAGTTGAAGACGTTGACACCCTAAATAAGAAACACCCTTAACCACTAAAATTACTGTTGAAGTAATGAGGGCCTTTCAATTCACAATTGCGTTCAAAATGCTATGTGGATCACACTAGAAGAAACTTTCTAACTCGGTATACAGAACATTTTGCCTACATAAAGAAAACTAATGGTGAAAAATCAGTGTTACCGGAACATATTTTAAATGCAGGTCACACCATTTCTCAAGGAAGTTATCACTCTAGAAAAACGAAAATGACAAAAATCTGGGTAATTTAGGAGGGATGGAACTGAGAGCAATCTCTTACTTGCACCGCTAATTACAAATAGTATTTAAACAGGCGGATTTTGATTTCTAATTTAGTTTACTCTGGTGATGCTTACATGGTCCCAACCTAAAAGTTCCTCTGTACTTCAACAGTATTTTCAGTGGATAAGGGTGATTGTTTCTTATTTATAGTGTTATAGTGTATCCACAGTGTGAACTCTGTTATAGTTTATTAAAGACGTTGAATTCAAATTGTTAAAGATTGATTAAAATGATAAAATGACATCTATGATACCTACTTACATGAAGTGTACTGCAAGTTTGTATATCCTTGCTCCTCTTAACTATAGATGAGTCAGCGATACTGTCTTGACCAAGTTACTTATTTCTTGCAAAGATAGTACCATGTAGTTCCAATATTTGGTGAATATTCCCGAAGAATCTCTTGAGGTCTACGATAGACAGTCTGTTCTGGGATCTGAGGTACCGTCACTTTTCACTGTTCGAAAATTCGAAAAAAATCATAGATACAATTAATTACCGACTACCGACTGCGCCAATTTTCTTTTGAAAGAGATGGAAAGCTGTTTTGAAAGTTTTATTGGAATGAAATTACAGCTTGCCACGCTAAGCGTTTTAGCCTGACTGGTAACATAATCAAATAATAACATTAAAACTAATGTTGAAGAGATATGATGTGGATAGATGAGTCATGTATCTATTGAAGGCGAAAGATAAAGGAATGAATTTTCATTCATATTTGTAACATTCAAAATATAATTATCATAACCAGAAGTAGTATTAGGTACATATCTCAGCCGAAGATATTTTTAAGGGAACAACTCCTTCCACCAGTTTCATGAGAATACAACAGTTCATGTATCTTCTACTAACGTTAACATTTTATTTTTGTCTTCGATTTACAACAAGCTCAAACGGCCAGTGATATTGCAGCAGGAAGCTTTAGAATGTTTAGAATTATTGTTGCTTTTTCGAAAATATTGAGCTTTAATGCGCAATAGATATATTATATAATGTTAGTGGCCTATAGAAAATATGAACAATTTCAAAATAGTAATGACTTGCTAATTTGTGTTGGGGTTATCAAAATTATGACCTCGCAAAATTAGCCGGACATGTGACGGCAAGGTCTCAACTGGTACTTTACTAACATTGTTTTCTGTCAAAACATAATATTTAGTGCAATTTGAGCTTGGAGGCATTGTACAAACATATTTCGTCATCAACATAGTGCCATCGAATACCGTTATGAATACCATCTGTCAGTGAGTCAGTCTACCTGGTGTATTTTATTATATTGTAATTTACTCGCTTATTTAATCGCGATTTGTTATAAAATGTCGTGATTAGGACTTTATGATTATCGCATTTCCTTTCCTAATTGAAATAGGTGCATCCAAATTGCGGCCCTGATAAGAGTGCTCCTTACCTACTGGCGGCCACAACTTCGCTGTTCGATAAATAAATGAAGTCTGGTAGAAAGAAGTTCGTGATGTTCAGTGAAGGGGTGACTAGTTTGAGCTGGTCTAGTCCGCCTATCTGGAATCTTTCGTGGTGGAACAAGATACGAGATTTCTGATGGGAACCGACCATGGAAATATCTATAGAAAAGGGAGAGATATCTCACCTTTCTACGATGTTCTAGGTTCTGGAGAGGTCAATGAACTTGTAAGTATGACATCGTCAATCAAACGAATAGCTCTCTTCTGGATAGAATCCAAGAGCTTCAGCGTATGTTTCAAAGCCGAACTCTAAGCATGTGAACAGTACTCTAGGACAGATCGTATCTGTGCTTTGCAGATTATGAGGTGCTGCTGGGATGTAAAATAGCTTTTGACACGGAATAGAAAGTTTTTGTGGAGTGGTTTTCGCAATGAACCTCACATGATTGTCCCATGAGAGGGTGCTGTTGGTGGTGATCCCGAGCATTGTTATGGAAGACTTCAAATGAATAGTTGTACCTGACATCATCATATTAGGGATCATATCATTAAAACATGTTCTTCTAATGCTCATTTTCCAGTATTATTCTTCTTTATATGTAGTGTGGCCCACTAGCATTCTGAACACGACTCACAATCAATTTTGTGAATCTCGGAATCGGGAACGTTATCGGAGGTATTGCCAAACGGTTTTTTAACTTGTTCTTGCATCTATGAAAGGCTTTTATTGAATTTTAACCAGAAAGATAATAAGTGAAACTTTTGAATTTCATCGAATTATTTGAAAGTAGTAATCAACCAGATTGCATTTATTTTTTTGGTTAGAAATTAAGTTACTTATCAAATATTTGTCTTAACCAGTACCGTCGCTAATTATTGAAGTTTCTCAACATTGTTGTTAGAATTTTTCTACTGCAAAAGAACGTTTAATAATCCATTACTATTGAATGAAACTATTTTATAATTAATTGTTTATCATGAATCCGCTGGAATATATTCATTTGAGTGGGTTTTTGTATATGTCGAATTTCACATAGTAACCATCTTTGATAATATCAATGTAAAGAAAAGGAAGCTGATGATTATTACCTTTAATTCTATAGTGAATGTTATTGAATCAAATGAGTTATTAAAACGCGTTCAAAAACCTTGTAGATCAAAATATTTATTTATAATTGCGAAAATATCTTCTACATATACGTTCCAAACGGTTGGAAACTGATTTAATTTTGATTAGAAAGAGGCTTCTAATTCTCTTAGAGAAAAATTGGCCAGGAAAAGGTTGAATGTACATCCGCTTGCTTGTTTATTCAATTTTTGTTGAAAGTAAAATAATTTTGATCCATACTTGAAGATGCAGGGATCAAATATTTTGAACAGTTTGTATATAGGGGATAATAATATTTGCAAGCCATTTCTAGAAAGTTTATCAAAGTCAGGGATTTGTGAACAATAAAACAACATCAAATGGAACTAGGGTATCATCAGGTTCAAGATTCAGATCTTTCAATTTCGCAACTAGTTCCAAAGATTTTTTTACCGACAAACCATTTTGCTATATTATACGTGCGACAATTAATGTTTGAATTTATTGGTCTCAAGGAATTACCCTACCCGCTTTATAAATTTTAGGTAAACATTAAAGTTTATCAAAATTAAATCGGTGAACCAACCATTAAAATCCTGTACCTCAGTAACCTCCAATAAAATACAAAATTGAACTTACGAATCCTAATCTTTCTACAAATGTGGAATATCAGTGTTGCAATCAAATAGTGAGATCAACCTTTCGTTGGTCTGTAAAAGGATTCCGTTCCGCTATTCCCCGTTGTTATAACGTTAATAACAAGAATACGTTTGTAAGTTTGTCAGAATGATATTAGAATCAGAATTTGTATACTTAACAGATAAAGAAATATCTGTTAATAGAGTAAAATAAGTAATTATTATACAGTCCACTATTAGATCAAAGATAGTCAATTAACTGAACACAACAAAATGGTCCATACGAGCCGGATCGTATAATGGTGTAAACATCGTCACGAGGCACAACTAAGAAGAATCTGTCTCCTCTCTCATTTCTCCGTTCTCAGAAGAAGTTTTCCCAGGTATCTCTTGCTCTCAAGGATCTGTCTCTACAAATAAAAGGATAGGAAGGAAATCTCGCTCTCAAGGATCTGTCTCTACAAGTAAAAGGATAGAAAGGAAATCTCGCTCTCAACACAAGGTCAGAACGTTTCGATATATCTCATCTGTCCATCTGATTCTTGCGTTACAATCTACTTCTACTTCAAGTTAGTTGGCGCATTCATCGATTCATCGGCAGGACAACTTCATTTTAGTGATAGCTTTTTAGTCAGGATAAGTTTGACATATGTCAAAGTTCTGCTACAATTAATAATTCTGTATACAGGTTAGTTGGAAGAAATATATTCTAATTGATTTAAGGTAGGAATAATTTATTGTTTACTATGTCTGTTAAGAGAACGGAATTGTTACAGAGCAAGCAGGAAAAGGAAATATGAACTCACGAATGAATTGTATAAGGGGCGCTATAAAGGAATAATTACTCGTAAATTCACTAACACTTGAGTCAAACATAGAAGATGTCAATTAATTAGTTATTCGGGAATCTCTTCTAGTGAAGGCATTTGATGATTATTCTTGCGATGAAAATAATGCTGATCAAATCGCATTACAGCTTCAAGATAGAAATGAAATAGAAAATCAATATATTTCTCGTTACATCAAAATGAAAACTTTGATTCAAAAACATACTATAGATCATAGTCAAAGTATACTTTGACTATGCTATAGATTCTGTCAGAGGTCATTGAATGTAAATTACGGAGAGTGGCGCACATTCATAAATTTATTCACGGCTTCTGTTCATAACGATAATTTATTAGCAAAATCTCAAAAATGTGTATACTTGAAATCATTTTTGAAAGAAGATCCGTTTTCTTTTATTTGTGAACTGAATATTTCTGATAACAACTATAGTAAGGCTATGGATCTGTTGGATACTCAATATATGACAAGTAAATGCCAGCAATAAATTATCATATCATTGGGTTGTTGAAAATTACTTTGGTGAAAGGTTGGAATGGATTACGGGAATTTACAAGTTTAATCAGGTAACATATCAACGTATCTCGTCTTCCTATTTATTTTAGGGCTGAAAACAAATACATTTCCTTCTGCTTGGAAAGCATCTAGGGCCAATTAGTGTGAAGTTACCCACACTTTTCCATCCACACTTTATGACGTGTGCACTGTCGAATATGGGATAGAGGAGAATTTGCAAGCTATGTTGCCAGATTCATCAGACAATCTGCTACCAAGTCCGTTTTCAGAAATTATTTGTTCTACCTGATTGATGTAACTTTTTATGATAACAAATTATTCATATTGATTATTAAGAACAAATAAAATAATATCCTTCAAATAGTCCACATGGACTGCACCTACAGGGTGCCAATATTTCATTTCTTTACAAACGGAATGAATAAAGAAATTAATATCATTACTTTTTGAAAACTACGGCAAGCTTTTTGATGAAATTTGGATTGATGCATCTCCTTAGGTTGATATTACGTGACTATACCATTACAATCCTTGACAAGCCGTATGAAAGGAGGAAATAGTGTTTAACAGAATTTTTGAAAAGTCGATATCTCCGACACTACGGTCAGCTTGTTCATGAAATTTTGTAGCATGAATCTCCTCATGTTACTTTTACAACACAACTGTATTACATATCTCGACAAACCGTACAAAATAAGGAAATACAATTTTTGAAAAATCGATATCTCCGTAAGTACGATGAGCTCGTTCATGAAGTTTTGGATAATAAATCTCGTCAGGCTACTCTTAAATGACAATATCATTACAACCTGTGACAAACCGTACAAGAGGAGGAAATACTTTTTTCGTGGAATTTTTGAAAAATCGATATCTCCGTAAGTATGATGAGCTTGTTCATGAAATTTTTGCTGATAAATCTAATCAATCTACTCTTACATGATATCATCATCACAACCTGTGACGAAACGTACGAAAGGGGGAAACGATTTTTTTTGAAGATTTTTGAAAAATCGAAATCTCTGTAAGTACGATGAGCTTGTTCATGAAATTTTGGCTGATAAATCTAATCTATCTACTCTTACATGATATTATCATCACAACCTGTGACAAACCGTACGAAAGGAGAAAATAATTTTCTTATAGAATTTTTGTAAAATCGATATCTCCGTAAGTACGATGAGCTTGTTCATGAAATTTTGGCTGATAAATCTAATCAATGTACTCTTACATGATATCATCATTACAACCTGTGACAAACCGTACAAAAGGGAGAAATAATTTTTGTATAGAATTTTTGGAAAATTGATATCTCGGAAACTATGACGAGTTCGTTCATAAAATTTTGGCGCATGGATCACCCTATGCTATCTCAACAATAGGTTTGATTTTATGAAATCTAATTAGCCTGTACCACAGTATTGTGATTAAATTAAATTTTCAAGGTCACAAATAAAATTATTATCTATCATTATAATATAATAATCTTTATATATTGCACATGGCTAGAAATATACATTATCAATCTTACAGGCTAGATGTATTAACATTTATATCACAATTATTATTCATCTACTATACACTTCACATGCTCTCTTAAATTTTCCCAGATTATCACTTGTCTTAATTTTTTGTTCGGTTCAGTGGCGTGGATAACTCCAATCGATGGGTGATGTGTTGCGTTGGGGAGGGGGTAACATTGGTATTTTAATTAGTAGTGTAGCTATTAACACAATAAAAAGTTCCTCATTGGGATTAATTCCCTTGGTCCGTCTATATCTACGCCACTGGTTCGAGTGTATCGTATCGCTTTAACGCTATATAAAACAGATTATTCTGCCTATATGTAGTTTTAACCAGGTAAAAATGATTTCTACAACGAGTTTCGTGGTTGTGAAAGTCATAAATCTACAATGTAGGTGTTCAGGTATTCAGAAAATCGTCTTCCAGTATATCTATTGCATCCCAATATAATACGTAAAGGTTTATTTAGTTTCTTTTTAGAATATCTACTTCAGTACTATTCATTAAAAACAATAAATAAAGGTAATTGTTCTATATCATAGTTAATATCGCCCAAGTACTTAAATTATTTCCCCCTTTCTTACGGTTTGTCACAAGTTGTAATGATAATATCATGTAAGAGTAGATCGATTATATTTATCGGCCAAAATTTCATGAACAAGCTCATCGTACTTACGGAGATATCGATTTTTCAAAAATTCTATAAAAAAATTATTTTCTCCTTTCGTACGGTTTGTCACAGGTTGTGATGATAATATCATGTAAGCGTAGATTGATTAGATTTATCAGCCAAAATTTCATGAACAAGCTCATCGTACTTACGGAGATATCGATTTTTCAAAAATTCTAAAAAAAAATTATTCCTTCCTTTCGTACGGTTTGTCACAGGTTGTGATGATAATATCATGTAAGAGTAGATTGATTAGATTTATCAGCCAAAATTTCATGAACAAGCTCATCGTACTTACGGAGATATCGATTTTTCAAAAATTCTAAAAAAAAATTATTTCTCCCTTTTGTACGGTTTGTCACTGGTTGTAATGATGATATCATGTAAGAGTAGATCGATTATATTTATCAGCCAAAATTTCATGAACAAGCTCATCGTACTTACGGAGATATCGATTTTTCAAAAATTCTATAAAAAAATTATTTTCTCCTTTCGTACGGTTTGTCACAGGTTGTGATGATGATATCATGTAAGAGTAGATTGATTAGATTTATCAGCCAAAATTTCATGAACAAGCTCATCGTACTTACGGAGATATCGATTTTTCAAAAATTCTAAAAAAAAATTATTTCTTCCTTTCGTACGGTTTGTCACAGGTTGTAATGATAATATCATGTAATAGTAGATTGATTAGATTTATCAGCCAAAATTTCATGAACAAGCTCATCGTACTTACGGAGATATCGATTTTTCAAAAATTCTAAAAAAAAATTATTTCTCCCTTTTGTACGGTTTGTCACTGGTTGTAATGATAATATCATGTAAGAGTAGATCGATTATATTTATCAGCCAAAATTTCATGAACAAGCTCATCGTACTTACGGAGATATCGATTTTTCAAAAATTCTTTAAAAAAATTATTTTCTCCTTTCGTACGGTTTGTCACAGGTTGTGATGATAATATCATGTAAGAGTAGATTGATTAGATTTATCAGCCAAAATTTCATGAACAAGCTCATCGTACTTACGGAGATATCGATTTTTCAAAAATTCAAAAAAAAAATTATTTCTCCCTTTTGTACGGTTTGTCACTGGTTGTAATGATAATATCATGTAAGAGTAGATTGATTAGATTTATCAGCCAAAATTTCATGAACAAGCTCATCGTACTTACGGAGATACCGATTTTTCAAAAATTCTAAAAAAAATTATTTCTCCCTTTTGTACGGTTTGTCACTGGTTGTAATGATAATATCACGTAAGAGTAGATTGATTAGATTTATCAGCCAAAATTTCATGAACAAGCTCATCGTGCTTACGGAGATATCGATTTTTCAAAAATTCTAAAAAAAAATTATTTCTCCCTTTTGTACGGTTTGTCACAGGTTGTAATGATAATATCATGTAAGAGTAGATTGATTAGATTTATCAGCCAAAATTTCATGAACAAGCTCATCGTACTTACGGAGATATCGATTTTTCAAAAATTCTAAAAAAAAATTATTTCTCCCTTTTGTACGGTTTGTCACTGGTTGTAATGATAATATCATGTAAGAGTAGATCGATTATATTTATCAGCCAAAATTTCATGAACAAGCTCATCGTACTTACGGAGATACCGATTTTTCAAAAATTCTAAAAAAAAATTATTTCTTCCTTTCGTACGGTTTGTCACAGGTTGTAATGATAATATCATGTAAGAGTAGATCGATTATATTTATCGGCCAAAATTCCATGAACAAGCTCATCGTACTTACGGAGATATCGATTTTTCAAAAATTTTACAAAAAAATTATTCCCTTATTTTGTACGGTTTGTCGAGATATGTAATACAGTTGTGTTGTAAAAGTAACATGGGGAGATTCATGCTCCAAAATTTCATGAACAAGCTGACCGTAGTGTCGGAGATATCGACTTTTCAAAAATTCTGTTAAAAAAACTATTTCCTCCTTTCATACGGCTTGTCAAGGATTGTAATGGTATTGTCACGTAAGGTCAACCTAAGGAGATGCATCAATCCAAATTTCATCAAAAAGCTTGCCGTAGTTTTCAAAAAGTAATGATATTAATTTCTTTATTCATACCGTTTGTAAAGAAATGAAATATTGGCACCCTGTAGGTGCAGCCCATGTGGAGTATTTGAAGGATATTATTTTATTTGTTCTTAGTAATCAATATGAATAATTTGTTATCATAATAAGTTACATCAATCAGGTAGAACAAATAATTTCTGAAAACGGACTTTGTAGCAGATTGTCTGATAAATCTGGCAACATAGCTTGCAAATTGTCCTCTATCCCATCTTCGACAGTACACACGTCATAAAGTGTGGATGGAAATGTGTGGGTAACTAGGGCCATTCCTATACCTAAAAAAGGATATGCTTCCAACGTTACAGACTACAGACAGAAAGTTATTCAAAATAACTTTTCTAAAATTTGAGAAATCTTTCTCTCGAACGTAATATATTTCAACGTCAAATCGTTGATATCAATATAAAGATTCTTGACCCAGTATGAATTATATATAAAATTTCTCGGGAAATACGTCACAATAACACTCTGTTTTAAATTTTCGTCTTTACGTACGTTTCGGTCTCAAGACCTTCATCAGAAGACTTATTATGTGGAAAGGGGTTAATTAAACTAATTAGCCCAAGCGTCCATATCGCACAATTTTCAATCAAAAAGCCCACGCCGTCGAAACGAACAGAACCACGAATAATCGAAAATTGTATCGTTAATATTAAAGTATAATTTTTTTGTAACAAGAATCCACTGTTCAGTAAAATTCTCATAATATACAAACGCATATTGCTATGGTCTCAAAGCAACTGAAGTTCGAAGCTATTTGTTGATATTTACTCGAACCAGATGTAGATTTATGACGTACTTGAAAAGGTTTTAGACCTGCATTGGAATTTGCTTTAAGCGTTCTTCCTAAAATATACTTTTAACATTATAAAGACGCATGTAGGAATTTGCAAGAGTTTTATTTAATCAAGTTAGTATAAATCTGACTCAATCCCTGAATATCATTCCTATGGTTCACAGAATTGGAATCCCGTTTTATGTGAATCATCTCCAGGATAAATCTTTTATAATAATTGGTTTCTTTAGTTAAAATATTAACATTTTTGTAATCAAATTGATGGTTATAATCAAAGCAGTGTTTAGCAAGGGCGGTGGAATTTTCAAAGTTATTATTTCTTGTGCTATACTTACTTAGCCATTCATTTTTAGTGTATTACGAACAATTTTTAAATTTTTGGGACGGTCTTCTGCGTGGGACAATTTCACCGCGCGGTCTGTAAGGCTGTTAATGATACTTTTTTTATAACAAGCTGGTGCAACGGAATTGAAATGAAGATAACGTTGAGACCAAACTTCTTTAGTAAACCAAGAAGTTTTTATTTTTCGATCTGCATCATGCCTAATGTTCATATCTAGGAAATTTATGTTTTTTGTTTATTTCTATTTCACAAGTGAATTGAAGTTTACAGTGGAAATTGTTAAATTTATTAATCACATATTGAACTTTATCGTTGGGAACACACATAAGGCAATCATCTTCATATCGTTTAAAGAATACAGGCTGGAAATCTAATGAATTTATAACGGATTCCTCTAGGCATTCCATAACGAGGTTAGCAGTGGTAGCTGAAATAGGAGATCCCATTGCTGTGCCGAAAATTTGTCCAAAATATTGCTCACGGTACTGAAAATAAGTGCATTCTAAACAAAACTTTACCGTATTTATAAAATCCGATTGATCAAGAGGTGTGTGGTTTTTAATCTCTGCCCAACGTTTTTTGATGCAATTCAATGCCAAAACGACAGGTATATTTGTAAATAAAGAAACAACGTCCAAGGAAATTAGTTGATGGTTTACTGGTACGGATTGATTTTTTATAAATTCATTAAAATGCCATGAGTCTTTGACATAAAATTCATTTTTTCCTATTATATTATTGATAGATTTTGATAAAAATTTTGATAAATTGTATGTAGGAGCTCCAATATTACTTACAATGGGTCTTAGGGGTATATCATTTTTATGTAGTTTCGGAAGCCCATAGATATAAGGTGCTAGCCCATTATGGCAAATTAATTTATTTTTTAATTCAATAGGGATTATCTTATCTTTATGCCATTTATTTATCAATTTATTCATGTTATTTTGTATTGATAAAGTAGGGTCAGATTTTAATTTCCTATAAGTTGTTTCATCATTTAAAAGGTTTCACATTTTGTTTTCATAGTCATTTCTATGCATTATGACGGTTTTATTACATTTATCCGCGTTCAAAACTAAAATTTGAGGGTTAGCATCTAAGAACTCTTTTGTTATTTTTGTATGATAGTTAAAACGATTCTTTGTAATACCTATTTCTGCTTTCTGTTTGTTCTTTTTGTTTGTCAAGATGTTACAAACTATGTTTCTAATTTCATTTTTTTCTTCTACATTTTTATTCCTGATTCCGCATTCTAAATTTGCAATAATATTGTCAATAGGCAGTTTTTTATTATTATTAGGCAATGCAAAGTTCGGACCTAAGCTTAACGTGTGCTGCACCTCATTCGGAATTTTTGTGTCAGTTAGATTTTTTAACCATTGTTCATTGATATTCTGTTTTTCATAAGCTACACCTTTCATTAAATTATTTATCTTTTTAGATTGAATGACTTTGATTTTGTTGAAATTTTTTTCGAAATTGTTTTGCTGAATTTGAAAAAATTGCGATAGATAGTTGCTATCATAATTTTGGTAACAGGTTTGTTTAACGAGTTTAATTTTGTTTTCAACCTCTGCTACTTTTGCACATGCTTCTTTAATGCACAAGTTCAAACAATTTTTATGCAGAGAGTTTAATAATTTTGCGTACGCCTTCTTATTTTGCAACTTGTTAAAAATATTCTCCTTTGATTTAGTGAATTTATAAAAAATCAATCCGTACCAGTAAACCATCAACTAATTTCCTTGGACGTTGTTTCTTTATTTACAAATATACCTGTCGTTTTGGCATTGAATTGCATCAAAAAACGTTGGGCAGAGATTAAAAACCACACACCTCTTGATCAATCGGATTTTATAAATACGATAAAGTTTTGTTTAGAATGCACTTATTTTCAGTACGGTGAGCAATATTTTGGACAAATTTTCGGCACAGCAATGGGATCTCCTATTTCAGCTACCATTGCTAACCTCGTTATGGAATGCCTAGAGGAATCCGTTATAAATTCATTAGATTTTCAGCCTGTATTCTTTAAACGATATGTAGATGATTGCCTTATGTGTGTTCCCAACGATAAAGTTCAATATGTGATTAATAAACTTAACAATTTCCACTGTAAACTTCAATTCACTTGTGAAATAGAAATAAACAAAAAACATAAATTTCCTAGATATGAACCTTAGGCATGATGCAGATCGAAAAATAAAAACTTCTTGGTTTACTAAAGAAGTTTGGTCTCAACGTTATCTTCATTTCAATTCCGTTGCACCAGCTTGTTATAAAAATAGTATCATTAACAGCCTTACAGACCGCGCGGTGAAATTGTCCCACGCAGAAGACCGTCCCAAAAATTTAAAAATTGTTCGTAATACACTAAAAATGAATGGCTACCCAAAAACGTTCTTCAATCCTATCATTAAAGAGAGAATAAACAAAATCTATAATGGTTCTTCATATAAAAATAACATAATAGGTAATACAGACAATTATATAACTTTACCATACATTCCGGAGACCTCAGAAAAAATTAAGAAATGTTTGAAAAATTACGATATAAATGTTGCGCATAAACCTACTAACTGTGTTGGGAAATATTTCTCAAATCTAAAACCTGTAATACCTAAAGATAAACAAACCCACACAGTATATAAATTGAATTGTTTAGATTGTGATGGAACTTATACTGGAATCTCTAAACAATATTTACAAAAAAGAATGTACGGCCATAAGTATAGCACAAGAAATAATAACTTAGAAAATTCCACCGCCCTTGCTAAACACTGCTTTGATTATAACCATAAATTTGATTACAAAAATGTTAATATTTTAACTAAAGAAACCAATTATTATAAAAGATCTATCCTGGAGATGATTCACATAAAACGGGATTCCAATTCTGTGAACCATAGGAATGATATTCAGGGATTGAGTCAGATTTATACTAACTTGATTAATTAAAACTCTTGCAAATTCCTACATGCGTCTTTATAATGTTAAAAGTATATTTTAGGAAGAACGCTTAAAGTAAATTCCAATGCAGGTCTAAAACCTTTTCAAGTACGTCATAAATCTACATCTGGTTCGAGTAAATATCAACAAATAGCTTCGAACTTCAGTTGCTTTGAGACCATAGCAATATGAGTTTGTATATTATGAGAATTTTACTGAACAGTGGATTCTTGTTACAAAAAAATTATACTTTAATATTAACTATACAATTTTCGATTATTCGTGGTTCTGTTCGTTTCGACGGCGTGGGCTTTTTGATTGAAAATTGTGCGATATGGACGCTTGGGCTAATTAGTTTAATTAACCCCTTTTTACATAATAAGTCTTCTGATGAAGGTCGTGAGACCGAAACGTACGTAAAGTCGAAAATTTAAAACAGAGTGTTATTGTGACCTATTTCCCCAGAATTTTTATATATAATCGTTGATATCTGAACAGCAACATGACTTTGCATCGGCTCGCTCCACAACTACCAATCTGATCTGTATTACCCTACGACGGACTGCAGACGGATACTCTACTTCGACTTTTCTAAAGCGTTCAACAGACTAGACCACGGCATTCTTCTTAATAAACTGGACAACTATGGTTTCTCTGCTAATCTTCTTTTCCTTTTTTAAGTGTTATCGTGGTCTAAAATGGGTCGACGTTTTGCTTGTTCGGGGGTGCCACAGGGCTGCATTCTGAGCTACTTTTCATTTTGTTCATCAATGATCTCTTGGCAGTCTTAGTGTTCCCCCATCTTTTGTATGCCGATGACCTCAAAATATATTTCAGGGTATCCGATCTCGGTGACTGTCTCAGAATTCAATCCAATCTGTCAGCTGTAAATGCATGGTGCTTGAAGAATATGTTGCCTCTTAATGTTTGTAAGTGTGCTGCCTTGACATTCTGAAGTTGAATGACATTCTATACGAATATACCTTGGATACCCGTGTCTTCAATAGCCCGAAGACTTTCCGTGACTTTGGTGTTATCTATGACAGAAGGTTATCATTCATTGATCGTATCAGCCATATGTGCTCCAAAGCGTCTAAGATGTTGAGGTTTGGTCCAAGATGTTCTAGGGAGTCTTCAGAGATTCAGACATCCATTCTTCTCCTTGATACATTTGTAAGATCACGGTTGGAATATGCGTCCTTGGAATGGTCTCCATTCTAACAGATTCATGTTGTCTCTGTGAAAAGCATTCAACGCAGATTTCTCAAATATCTTGCTTTTAAATGTGGCACATGTTATTGACTATTCGCATACCGATTTACTCTCGAGGTTTTCTTTCGACAGCTTGGCTTACCGGAGATTCATGTCGGGTATTATAGAATTATGCGGGCTTTGTGTTTTCATGTTCCTAGTTTTGAATCTAGATTTAATTTGTTTTTTTACTTGCCCACACCGAGAACAAACATAAGCAAGTACTCTCCAGTCGGTAGCATGTGCAGAGCTTACAATAACATACATATGCGAATCGATCTATTCACATGTAGTTTGACTTATCCGAGGTCTGGAGCGTTTCGTGCAATCCTCAGTTCTCTATAGATTGCATTCTCTCTCTTCTTTGTTTAATCAATATTCTAGTAATATGATTATGTTCCGTTCTTAGAATGTTATGTTACCTCAGTTTAATTTCAATGCCTGTTATAATATCTTCTTGAATATCTTATCTTGTGTTATTCCTCATTTTCTAATTGGGCTCTATGCCGGTTAAACAACTGTAATGTAGATAAATAAATAAATAAATAAATTAGCACCCTGAAAATTAGTTCCGTTATCGCCGTTATCTATTGATAGACTGGAAACAAGTTCGATATGAACTGTATTTGTAACCACACAAACAAACAAAGAAATGTATGATTTGGAGATCATTGCCTTTCGAAGACGAGATTCCTTAACCGCAATAGGACCACCAAAGTCAACTCCTACCTCAAGAAAAGGCCGTACAATTGAAAGTCTATCAGAGGGGAATTAGCCCATTATTTGTTGAGACGGGGATGCATTAAACCTAAAACAAGTAAAATGAATTGAGGCCCTGCATGATGTAAGTCCAGACGCTTTGGGTATAAAGCAATTTCACAACATTATTTTTGGTGGTAGACAACTCTTTTGGAAATGTTGGTCCATAGAATATTTGAATAGGCTTCAACATGAACCAAAATGGGCCAAGGTATATGATAATTTATTTTAGTTTTAGTAAAGGAGGATAAAATTCCCCCACCGGAATGGCAATTAGCTCGAATTATAGATGTAATGACAGTACCTGATAAAAGGGTTCGAGTCATGGGCGCCGACTTCATGGGGCCCAAGGGGCTCGAGCCCCTCCCAATGTTGTGGGAAGGGGGGCTCAGCCCCCCCAATGCTCAGAAAGGCGGGCTCAGCAAAAAACTAGGCTACTGTGACTACTGTTTTACTTCCTGTTCTATGTGTAATTATTTTATTCAATAAACTTTTCTTAGAGGTGTTCTAAAAATGTTATGTTAAATATGTTTGAAATGTTATTTTAAATGCTACCCTTCTGAACTTTGAAAGTTATCGTTTTAAGCTGTGCATTCTACAATCTCGCTATTTTAAAATCTTGACTTGTTAAGCTCAATCTCTTAACCAAGAATATTAGGCCCAATGAGATTTGCTGGGTAACCGCTTTCATAAATTGGCACCTTGGCAGCCAAAAACCTTCTTCCTGTCGTCTGCTCTTGGTGAAGTAACCTCAATATATCAGTATTTTAAAGTTAAAACTAGTGTTCAGGTTTCGTTTAAATGAATTACAACCACGATGTGTTTTATTCAGTAAAAGTGTCGATGCACAATGAACCGTAATGTCATTAGTAATTGTAGCTTTACTCTAATTTGTAAATAAATCTTAAGAAGTTTAGCAATACAAACCCTAAACTGACAGTTTCTGTCCTTTTCGACCTTTTAACGATAATCAACAGTTAAAATTGTTGATTATCGTTAAAAGGACGATCCGAGTAAAACATTCAACCTTGACCCTTACCCCCCCCCCCCCCCATCAATCACTTTTAGGCCAGCCCAATTATTTTTAAAAGTCGGCGCCCATGGTTCGAGTAGTTGAAATACGTTCGAAGAATGGAATATTTATTAGACCAATAACAAAATTACGTCCACTTCCATTTTATTCTGATGGTATTAATCAACCCGGTGAGGAGGTTGTTGCAATCAAATAGTGAGTTTAACTTTTCCTTGGTCTGTACAACGATTCCATTCTACTGTTCCCGTTGTTATAACCATAATAATTGTAAATTTGTCAGATTGACATTAGAATCAGAATTTGTATACTTAAGAAATAAAGAAATATCTGTTAATAGAGTGAAATAAGTAATTATCATACAGTCACTACTAGATCAATTAGCTGTACACAACAATCAGCATTAGCAGAACATATTTTAAATATAGGTCACATCATTTCTCAAGAAATTTTCCAACTTTCAAAACATAATACAGGCAAATATGTAGGTAATTTATAAGGAATGGATATGTATAGGCGAAAAAGCAATTTATATTATTCTTATTTATCTCCAGCTGGGGGATAATATCTTTTTTGCATTATTATTAACACCAAATAGTATTTGAACAGGTACGTTTATACACTAAAAGAGTTCACAACTGTGGATACACTATAACACTAATAAATACTCACAATTTTCAACCAAAAATGCTAATAAAGTACTGAAGACCTTTTCAGGTACCTGGTAGTAAACAGTTTACTCTGTTGATAGCTACTTGGTAGCTGGAAGATCCTCAGTACTTTAATAGTATTTTTGTAGTCCGCGTGTAAGAAGCTTCATTCGATACGCTAATTCTAAGGTTTTTAGTTTTTAAAGGTTGGTCTTACTGATTCTTGACACTTCAACATGAAATTCACTTTCGTCTACAATTTTTTATAATCCAAATATACTAAATATTACCAACCTAAAAATAAAAAACAAAAATCACTAATTTCATAATTATTTTTTTAGAAAAAGTAAATTAAAATGCGGAGTAGATAAAATATTACAACGCACTTGTTCGTTGGGGAACTCCGGCTTCGCGATCATTCTACAAACTTTATCGTGGGCCAAAACCGTCGTAATTAAACTACCATTTTAGTGTATTGTAAATGTATTTATTTACGGGAGTCGAACGCGAATCGATAAGACAAAAGAGATGTATCAACCAGTTACTACATCAATCATTCCGAGTTTGATTTTGAATTACCGACTTGTGTCAAACTTTCTGAATTTTAGCTCAGAATTCCGAAATTATATCAGAAGTACATGAACGTTAGTAGTACGAAATTGACAATAATAATACCCTAGTAACAAAATAATATGTTTGTTGAATAGATTCTCATATCATATCAATTTAAAAATTATATACACTGCTTTCATTTCATAACCGAAAATTTCGAGATAAACTAAGTATAAATTAATTTATTTCATCATCTTATAAAAATATGTATTTAACTAGTAACTGATAAAGTGGTAAATCACTTGCGTAGCAGAGTTCTTCGAAGTTGGCTGTTATTTGGAAATATAATTTGAGGTCGCATCCTAGTTTTCTGAAGTGTTTATAAGTGATATAATTTATTTTTGATAATTCGATTCTGTTCCTCGATCAAATTTGAATCAGTATAGGTAAGTGAATATCCATTTATTTAGTTTAAACTTAATATGCTAAAAGAGTTCACAACTGTGCATACACTATAACACTAATAAGTACGAAATTAATCATTCTTATACTATTAAAATACTAAGTACCTTTCAGCTACAAGGTAGTTATCATCAGAGTAAATGGAATTAGAAAACAAGATATACCTGTTTAAATACTATTTTATGTTAAAAAAGCAAACAAGGGGTTATCCTCAGCTGGAGATAATAAATTAATAAATTACATTTTTGCTTAAACATTTCCATTCCTTCTAAATTATCTAAATATTTGTCCGTGCTGTATTTTAAAAATGATAAACTTTCTTGAGAAATGGTACGTGACCTGTATTTAAAATATGCTCTGCTAAATCTGATTTTCCACTATTATTCTTCTTTATATGAGCACAAGGTTCAACGAGTTAAAATAATCTAGACTCGAATAGTTTTTGGAACATGACTCACAATCAATTTTAAATTTTAGGTTTGCCAAAATCGGGAACTTCATCAAAGGTATTACCTAAACAGTTTTTAGTTTTCAGTCTTGCAGCTATAAACGGGTTTCATTCCAAGTTTTAAAAAAACAAATTACAGAATTTATTGAGTATTGAAAGATGATAAATGAAACTCCTGAATTTCATTCGATTATTTGAAAGTAATCGCTCTAATTCGGTTAGTTGATTGCGTTACTTTCAACAAAAATGTCTATAAACAAACAAGAGGATGTGCAATGAACGTTGAGTCTCCTCTTTCCTGGACAAAATTTTTCTAAGAAATCTTAAAACCTCCTCAAAATCAAAATTAAATCAGTTAAAAAAGTTTCGCACAGTTATATGTCGATGATATTCTCGCAAATATAAAATAAAGATTTTTATCTGATTTTGATTTTAGAACACGCTTAAGAACCAATTCGATTGAAGTAAATTCACTGTCGAATCAGAAAGCAATAACCAGCTTCTTTTTCTCAAAGATGGTCACTATTTGGAATTCGACATATGCAGAAAACTTACTGTATTCCAGCGGATTCATGTACATTAATTAATTATAAAATAGCTATATTCAATAGTCGCGTTCATAGATTATTAAACGTTCCTTGAAATCATAATAACGAAGTAGAGAAACATCAGCAAATAGCGGTGGACAATGGTTACGATAAATCTTTGATAAATAAGTTAATTTCCAATCAAAAACGGAAAATGGAACGCCTGGGGAACCAAAACTTTGTCTATTGACTGCTAACACGAAGGGTGTTTGTATTTCACCATACATTGTTGCGACATTATTTCGGTGTCAATTCTTTGAATCGTGGGAACTTATTTGTAAATACGTAGCATTGTGAATTGCATTATCAGTAGGACATTTGCTTTCCTGTAGATGGTATCGGAACTTCTAGGTTCGCCAAACACTTTGAGGGTGTTTTATAATATCACTTTCGGAGATGGTTGAACACTGATCAGTGATTTCACGTTTGGTTCGTCTCACTGACGTGCCCATGAGAAGGGCGAAACAGCTGTCTGAGACTATAGAATGTGTGCACTGTTCAATCTTCAATCTTCTATGCAGGTCATATCACTTTTAAAACACAGTACAAACAAATGTGTGGATAATTTGGAAGAGATAGAAATATATAAGCGAAAAATCAATTTGTGAAATACAGATTTATCTCCAGCGGAGGCTACCCCTTGTTTGGATTATTAACCCCAGATATTATCTGAACAGGTTTCTAATACAGTTTACTCTGATGATGGCCACTTGGTAGCTAAGGTACTTAGTACTTCAATAGTATTTTTAGTGGATGAGGGTGATTATTTCGTACGTATTAGTATATATTACCCAATTACTAATTCCAAAATGATAATATTAACGTATGTGTATCAACTGGTATCCAGTGCTACGGAAAATCATTTTTTGTTTTTCTGGTTTTCAACATTCCATTATGATAAATAGAAATTACTAAACCTAATTGCATCATACTCATTGATATGACCCAATTTTGAAGTTTTATTTATAACTCTACGATAAAATCCAATAGATATCGAAATAGTTTATCTCGGTGTTGGTGATGATTATATTAATTTCATTCAATTATGGCTCCAGAAATATCTATATTTTGAAATTTTGCATAACTTTTGGACAGGAGTGACGTCAATTCCTAAATAAAAGCCTATGACTCCTACGTTAATGTGGATGCCTATTGTTTCTATTTCGCTGTTATTAACTAAGAGAGTACTGTGACTGAGAAAAATTTGAAATCAACATTTTGATATTAAGGTTAATTGAATCAAAATTCACCTATAGTAAGTCGTATTCGTGGATTTTATTTGCTGATCATGGACGTTTCACATTCTATAAATTGTAAGAATGTACACCAACTACATATAGAAAGATACGGCTAACTTTCTAAAAAAATCAACCTCAAGAAAAACACACACAATTTTCCGATTTTTTCCAGCTTTCCATTTTCTTTATTTCAATTTGTTATTAAATGTAATATATTTGACGTGAAATTAGTATTTTTCGTCCTCAAAATGGACAATTAAACCATAAATATTTTCAAAATATAAAGTGGTTTTTCCAATTATACGGGAAAATCTAGGGGAAAATTAAAAATTTTTGGCCATTTTCAGTGAGAAATATAATTGTACACAACATTTATTTCAAACTTTTTTCGCAAAAAGTTTACTTTTGGAAATATTTCATTTTGTTATGTATGACGCGTGATTTCATATAATATTCAATGATCCAGAATATAAACGAGCTTTTTGCATTTTACAAGCAAACAACGGGGAAAATCAAAAAAAAACCAATAATAAAATGTATATTTTCCGAGATATTTCAATTTTTGACCTAAAAAAATATGTATATATCTATACAATGCATATATATATATATATATATATATATATATATATATATATATATATATATATATATATATATATATATATATGCTGTATTGGGTTGCCGGGATATACTCCGCGTTGTCGTAGATTGGTTTCGATAGAAACCGTTGATATGACGACGTTTCGGCACAATCTCATGTGCCACCATATACAGGAAACCAACACACACGAATCGTTACTTGAACGCCCAGTCACATCACCATCCAGCACAACTTCAAATCCGTAATAAAAACACTCATAACCAGATCAGACCGACTTACCGACAATGACCACAAACAACAAGAAATGCAGACAATACAAACCACGCTACAACAAAACGGGTTCTCAAAAGACAATATCCGACGAGCACTGAGGCCACGACGCCAGACAGATCGAACCACAGAAGAAGAAAAAGGAGAACCTGTCGCCAAAGCCCATCTCCCTTACGTCAAAGGTACTACAGAGAAGATCAGCAGAATTCTCAAAAAACACAACATTGAGACAAGTTTCAACACGACAAGAAAGATTGGTCAAGTATTGCCTAACGCTAAATCCAAAATAAATCTGGAAACACAAGGGGTCTACGAAATTCCATGCAAAGATTGCGGAGGAAGCTACATAGGACAAACTAACAGAAGAATCAACATTCGACGTGAAGAACACCGCAATGCAGTCGCCAAGCAAGAAACAACATCATCACTTGCCGAACATGTGAGAAAAACTTCACACGAAATCGATTTTGACAACACCCGAGTCCTAGCCAGCCTGGACCACAAAAGAAAACGCATCATAAGAGAAGCTATCGAAATCGAGAAGCGACCTTCAAATCTCAATACAAGAGATGATACACAGAGATTACCAACTGCTTGGAAGCCAGCCCTTCAACCACCCAGGAAAACAGCCAACCAGACTAATTCAACGGACCGGCAAACTCGCTCGAACGCAACGAACCGACAAAATCGCTCGAACGCAACAGACCATCAAACTCAATCAGACGCATCAAACCGGCAAAATCATCCAGATGTAACAAGGATAGATAAAAGACCAACAGGAGCAACGGAGATCAGTTTCAAGTTAACTCGAAGCAGAGCAGCAGCCCTGAAGAGAAGACCTGAAGATGGCACATGAGATTGTGCCGAAACGTCGTCATATCATTGGTTTCTCTCGAAACCAATCTACGACAACGCGGAGTATATCCCGGCAACCCAATACACCATATAACGCCCGCGGAAACCTGAAGCAGAACTTATATATATATATATATACATTATATAGATATATATATATATATATGAAGCAAGAATATCCGGGTTGGCGGGGTGGTCCCATATGTTTCCGGGTACCAACTAACCATTTTTACAAAAAAACTTCTATGAATATTTCCTTATTTTCCTGGACTATTATAATATATGAAGTAACATTTTGGTCAGTCGCATTACTATAATGAATATTTCCTTTATACAAAACTACCCAAAATCATTTTACATAAAATAAATCAATAAAGAACATTACCCCCCCCCCCCCATTATCATTGTCAGTAGAAGCGCCCTGTTAATTTCGGACGGACATGAATTGAGACCATCAAACTCAATCAGACGCATCAAACCGGCAAAATCATCCAGATGTAACAAGGATAGATAAAAGACCAACAGGATCAACGGAGATCAGTTTCAAGTTAACTCGAAGCAGAGCAGCAGCCCTGAAGAGAAGACCTGAAGATGGCACATGAGATTGTGCCGAAACGTCGTCATATCATTGGTTTCTCTCGAAACCAATCTACGACAACGCGGAGTATATCCCGGCAACCCAATACACCATATAACGCCCGCGGAAACCTGAAGCAGAACTTATATATATATATATATATATATATATATATATATATATATATATTATTATTAAAAAACTTCTTTTTAGTTTCTTCTTTTAATTTATTGATTATGAATTATAATGAACTTTCTCTTTTTTATTATTATTATTTTATGGAATTAAACACAATATTCTTTGATGTTGAAAAATTTCTATATTTAAATCTCTATGACTCTATTTATCTCGGGTTTCTAATTTACAATTTTATTTTATGTTCTAAGCATAGAACTAGCTTTAACCTCAAAACTATTCAATATTAATAGTTGTTTACAAAATTACAAACGACAATCTTTCTTTCAGATTTACAAATAATACTACAATGGAAATATAATAAACAAACTTACTTTTAGTTTATATCCAAAAGTGTGTTTAACTATGTTGGCAATTTTCAATTTAATTCTTTTATAATTTCGTTGATGATTCACTTTTACACAATACTATGCTTTTTCACAATAATCACAGGTAACTAATTTGGATTACTTCTTCTTGAGACTCAGGAACTGTTGATAATACTTTGTTTTATCCTTTTAGATAAAACATGAAACTTTTCGATGCTTTATTTAAATTATTGATGAATGGCAATCGTTGGAAATTTCTTCTTAATTGGAGGTTATTACAGCCTTTTTACTGGATTCAGATACTTGGATAATCGTTGACTTTATATAAAACTTATTAACTTTGGTTTCTTTGAACCTATCGAAGTTTGGAACACTTTCGTTCACTGGTTTTTTATAGGTTATGAAATTTTGGTGAGTTGCAGGAGTACTTTCAGTCTACAGATGTAATGGCAAACTGAACTTCTTTACTTTCAGATTCGTTTTTATAGGCCTCCAAAACCGACGCTACTTTATGTCATAAACAACCTATGAGATGATTGCTTTTCAAATCAAGCATGCCAAGCTAATTGTTGTGAAACTGACACAAGTCTTCATTGTTACCAGATTGACATTGGAAATTCCTATTGACCAATCAGAATTTAGTATTCTTTACTTTTTGAATTATTTGAGATTTTCAACTTATTTTAATTGTTAGTGATTCCTTCTTTTTAAATTAATATTGCCTACATTTTTCCCCACACTTTGGTATAATATAACCTATGATTGGGTTATTATTATTATGATTATTCCCATATTTATGGTTTTCTTGACAGTTACTTATTCTTAAATCTAATACATATCATATTATATCAATAACATTCTTTTAACATTACATAACTCAAATTTACTAATCCTAACTTACATCTATAACATTATTCAATGTTTTGTACTATCTCATGATAGTTTTGTAATCATTTTACTTATGATTTATGATTTCGTTACACTGAACGTTTCTTCACTTTCACTGAAGTTCTTGTTTATCACATCTTATACTATTACATCGTTGTTTATTATGTTTTAAATTGTTAATATTAATATCCTAACTATTATTTAGCTTTTATTATTGTTTTTAATTCCATAAAATATTTTTTATTTGATCTTTTCTGATTTTCATAGTTCGGTAAGTTATTATTTTTAAATTTTTATTGTCTATGAAATGAAATCATAACAAAATATATATATATATATATATATATATATATATATATATATATATATATATATATATATATATATATATATATATATATATATATATATATATATATATATATATATACATTATATAGATATATATATATATATCTATATGAAGCAAGAATATCCGGGTTGGCGGGGTGGTCCCATATGTTTCCGGGTACCAACTAACCATTTTTACAAAAAAACTCTAACTCAAAAAAACTTCTATGAATATTTCCTTATTTTCCTGGACTATTATAATATATGAAGTAACATTTTGGTCAGTCGCATTACTATAATGAATATTTCCTTTATACAAAACTACCCAAAATCATTTTACATAAAATAAATCAATAAAGAACATTACCCCCCCCCCCCCATTATCATTGTCAGTAGAAGCGTCCTGTTAATTTCGGACGGACATGAATTGAGACGGTAAAATACCTGTAGGATTGTAACAGTGGGTGTGCTCTGATACCGCACATGAACGCAGATGGTTTAATTTAAATGTAAAATATATTAAAGAAGATACAAAAATTTGTTATATACATAGTGTACGGAAATTTCCAACGACTGAATGTCTGTGATAGTATTTGGAAACTAAATTTCACCCGCCAGGTGACGGTCCCACAACAATGCATAGTGAAATACAAACACATTTCGTGTAATCCCCTAATAACCTGTAAATATTATACAGTTCCGGCTGAATGATCAATGAAGGAATATTTTGCTGATCTTAAGCATATAATAATAACTATAAAGGTTTAAGTACTAAGTGAGTGATAGTATATTTTCTTCAGTTCAGTTCATTATTTTGAAAGGGAGAGTTCCAAGATGAAATTTACAAGAATGATAAGCCAGAGCAAATTGTTTGCGAAAACATTTTTTAATTAAGAGGTATATGATTGAAGAAAGAATGGACTTGCTCAAAAACTAACTGCTACACCATCTGACTTAGTGTTGGATTAAAAAATTACTTGTGAGACCGTCTGAGTTAAGGTTCACTGTTAAATTCAATCATTGAATAGTTACGGGCATGTACATAGACATTACAGTTCTAGTTGTCAAAATTTCTAATAATATATTTTAATGCACATTTGCATACTACGCCTTTTTTGATTATATAATTTGATGTTTATACATTATGTGAATACTTTATATTCAATATTCATCATTCGCTGGAGTTGTTTCCGATATATACCTAATTCATTTGCCCAAATTATTTTATAAAGGAAAAATGAGGAGCGGTACTTAATATGCAGCATGTGTAAAAAGTATTGCAACAAGATCATAACTTTTGAGATCAGAATTTCTTGAGAATATGTCCGAACATGTCGATTTGCAATTAAGAGATATTAGAGCTTTTTTGAACTTCAAATTATTACCTCTAACCCTACCTCGATCAACTTTCTCATTTTGAATAGAGGTCTACCACTTTTGAGACTTCTGAATGAAGGTAAAGTATTCCCTGGATATAGGTGGAAGAGTAACAATCGAATCGCCCCCTCGATCACCGGGTCTCATTCTTCTTGAGTCCTTTCTGTGAGGTCAGGAAAGTTTTCTTAAGCCGTCCCGTCCCATTCAAATAAAAGGCTAATAAAAAAAGCATTCAATATTTACAAATGAGGATTGAGGCGCAACTTGTTTGAGAAATTTCGAGGAGCTGAGCTGGTTGCCCACTACCAGAGAGTATACGGAGCTCTATTTTAACACATTACATTACATTAAATTGTATTTTTTCACATCAGAATGAAACCTCTTATTATTTGTAAGATTTATTTATTTTTTCGTAATAGTTATCAACCGATTTTAATAGCCAAATGGTTGAATTGTTTATTAAATTACCTTTCATTACCATACTCTCAAGAGGAGCTTACGACGATACCTTGCAGGAGCTTGTTCAACAAGTCTTGATAATTACAGAAGTCTGGTGTAGAGAGAACAAACTCTCCATTCATTCAGAGAAAACTACCATTATCATCAGATACAAAATCGAGCCTCTGAAGAAGATGATAATCGGGGGTAAGTCGATTGACTTTTCCGAGACGATGAAGCATCTAGGAGTAACCCTGAACAAAAAAATACTCTGGCAGAAGCAACTGGAGACTGGGTGCCAAAATGCTTCGGTAACCTTTTGGCAGTGTAAGAGAGCAATTGGCATGAAGTGGGGTTTGGGGCCTAAGCAGCTGTTGTGGATCTACTCAGCTATTATTATCCCAAGACTCAGTCATGCAGTTCTCGTATGGTGGAAAAAAAACCGAACTGGTTATAGCCCAGAAACGTCTGGACAGAATACAGGGACTGAACTTTTTATTAAGCCCGATACCATCTCAACCAATACCAATACCCTTCATTTGAGGTATCTCTCTTCTGCACAAAATGAGAATGTTGATACAAGTAGGGGGTAGGGGTGAATGAATTTGAACTTCAAAAAAGGGTCAATATCTGCAGTTTTCCAATTGAAAATTTTTTTATAGTCCTGTTTTCAAAAGTTCTGGCCTTGTTTGTTGCAATACTTCTCACACACACATTGTACACGTTTGAAAAATTGGTGGAAATAATAAAATGTTTGTTCTGCGGACTGGTAAAATCTATTTGTGGAACAGGTACGAGCAGATGAAACGTGTAAATACAGCCTTGATAAAATTATACGACAGTCAACCAGGTTATGACTGGCCTAGCTCATACAGGCATATACTATGAATTTCACAACATTTTTTAAATCTTTACAAGAATATCTAACTAATAGAGATTCACCTGCTCTATTTTGTTTATATGAATTTTATAATAGGGGTTCCACATCCCACACAACTGAAGCATTTGTAATTGTGAATAATAGGCTTAACTTTCTTGGTAAAGGTCATTACAGTGCGCTCACTAACACTAAGCTTCAAATGATTGATTACACTCCAAGTCATGCAGAAGAAAGTCAGAAAAATAAAGAAGTAAGGTCATTTATAAATGAATTGGATAGAAGTGGTCCAAGAACAGGCCCTTGAGTTACTCCTGAGGTGACTTAAAATTAATATGTACCAACCTTCCTTATATTCTCTGGAATAAAAACAGCGAAGATTGTAATTTCCCAAGTACTTATATTTTTCTAGTAATAGCGAAATATAAAATATACCAATGTTAGTTGCGATTTTGAAAAATCGCGAAAGTCGTATTTCGACTGAACTTTAAAAAGTTAGATTTTGCATTAGCTCACTCATTCATCAGATATCAGGAAAACGAGTATTAATTGGTAAATAAACAATGATTATAATGAAAAGTGCATCAATACATTTTTTTGTTTCAACTGAAACTTTATTATTCGGAACGTTTAAATTTTAACGTTTCTGTCATCTTGATTGAAGCTCATATTCGTTAGCAGTAACAACCTCTATTAGACAAAATTCACCCCCCTGAATGATAATTTTGAAGATATGGCATTTGTTGAAAAACAAATTTATTTCACAATTATTAATATTCAAATATTATGTGCGTTTGTTTTTCTTCATACTATTTTGAATCGAATCCTAATTTTATGTTATAGATATATAATACGTTTGTGAATATGAATACTTAATGATTATTAATAAACAGTTATCTTGCAAAGAATCAGAATGCTATCACCGTATCAACTGGAGTAATTGCCGAACATACTAATACTCATACCTACACTTCTCACTCAACTATTTATTATTAGGAAAAACTGAGGAATTTCTTGATAAGTCTTGATATGTTACAATACACTTAATCAATTGAACTAAACGAAAAATAGAAGTATTCAAATATAAAATTATTAAGCTTTGTAACTTTTGGTCAGATCTGTCCATGGAGTTTAAGAGAAAAAAGCAAAGAGCTAGACAAAAATAGCTACAGAAAATATTGAAAAGGGATGAAGCGTTTAGATCTTTATTCTAGACTACATGCACAGAAGTTTCAAAACCTCGTATATAGGTCCATGTGCCTTCTTAAAATTTTAATTTGATTTTACCAAGTATGATAAGAGTTGATACATTCAATAATTCAATTTATTTTAATCGAAAAATCATATATGATCTCTATGCATATAATTGAAATAATTACTTGAACCACAAGAAGCTTCAAATCTTTATACCTAGTTCTATAGTGAAGTACATACATGGAAATATATTTCTATGGTTGCCTGCTACAGTGTAGACTGTTGAGTTGACAAGATGACGTTTGAAAGTATCTACATATTAATCAAATGTGTTAACGTTATTACTTTAATGTGCTAAATTTGAAATTAACTTCTTGATGAAAGCTTCCAGAAACATATTGACGTACCTATACCATAACTTATGAATACATCAATCATTCGCTACTATTTAGAGCGGAAATTGGGGTTGTTTGAAGGACGCATACCTGGTAAGCTACAGCTCGTATACCTATCAATATGTACCTAATGTTGCGAAAAAATTTTCTGCAATTTGAAACTACTCATGTGTGGATGGTATTTCTTAAGTATACGGAAAATGTCTTCCTGTAACTTGTTTATTTGCCTCTAAATTTGAATATCTTTTTGGTTTGAAAATTTTGAGTTAACTTTCAAAATTGAATAAACGTACCTACTTATCAATTGTTCAAGAAATTCAGATGCGTTGTACAGATAGAGTTATTTATAAATATTTTAAATACTGGTAATTGTTCCATCATAGATTGAATATGAATAATCAACGGTTTCAATGTACATAGAACTATAAAATGAATATAGAAGATTATAGGTATTTCCCACGGTCGTACATACAGGCTGGGGACTCGTATGTTTGACATGGGTCTCTTACGCGTCGCCAAACTCGTAGTCCCTCGCTCAGCCACTAGCTAGTGCTTGGATCGGTAAGTGGTAGCGCTTGGATCGAAGTGATTTCTTTCCGGAATCGCAAGCAGTGTTACTGAGTATTCTGATTTGAGAGAGGAATAGAACTGTTACCCTTGTCAAAATGTATTACTCACCTTAAAAATAACTTCCCCTTTTTCGTTATACATGCTCGCACACATAAAAGACCTCGTTAAAACGATTTCTATCCGGTATCGCAAGCATCCACTTTTTTCGCATTTCCGCATCTTTCGGCACTTTAAAAACAGAAGTTTCTTGCTTTACACTTTTGTACCCCGTTTTGCATTTCGGCACAATGCACGATTTCGTAATTTGTTTCTAAAAACGCAAGTAATCCTTGTGTTTACAACTTAAGAATGACAGTTATCAGAGAATACTCTCACGTGACGACTATTTGGAATTAATGGGCTTATAAGGTATTACTCAGCTGGGGATAAATCTGAACTTATTAAACTGCTTTTTCCCTTATACATTTCCATCCCTTCTAAATTATCTAGATATTACTGTGTTTCAAGAGTGATGAACTTTCTTAAGAAACGGAGTGACCTGTATTTAAAATATTTTCGGATAACGCTGATTTTTCATCGTTATTTTTCATTATATCGAGGATGGTAAATGAAGCTTTGGAATTTTATTGAACTAATTGAAGGTAGCTGCTATAATTTGGTTGATCGGTTGCGTTCCCATTTTCTTTTTTGTTTAGAAATCAAGTTATTGATCGAAGATGGGTCGTCATTATTGTCCAACGCTTTCTACTTCTTTCTTATAATTTCGCATGATCAAAGAAACGTTTTTCGAAAAACATATAATGTCAAGTTAGGATTTCGCGAATGAACATGCATTGCCTCAAATCATTCACGTAAATATTGGAGAGCATTGTGAGCCCCATGATCAGTAGCCTAATTCTATCTAGCTGGTTGATGGCCCGAAAGAAACCCAGACTACTGCTGGCGCTTGCTTCCGTAAGTCCCTCCGAAAGCAGCACTACTTTGCATAGGCAGGATGTGAGAGGTAGTACCTTTTTAAGTAAAACCCTGCATTCCAAACTGATTATATTTTGGTCCTGGTAACAACAGATCGAGAAATTCTAGTACGGGCACTTGGATAACTGAGTGTCCACGAGAGTAATGCGATTAAGTCCAGGTCCCTTACCCTGAACGTCTTTCTCACGGCTTCACCCTTGATTAATAAGTGTAGCTAATTTTTCGCAAAAAATTTGCCTTGAAATTACTACACCGTCTGATCATATCGTGTTAGAATATGTCATATGTGCGACTATTTGCAAAATATGATTTGAAACTATTGCTCTATTTTTATTTGACTCTTCCTACGTACGATTCGGCTAAAGAAGATTTTTTCCAGACACCGTGTCTTTTCAGACTTGAAATATCTGCTTCAGGAGCTGCAAGTAAAGTAGCAGATAGCAGAAGATTTTCAAAGCCCCGCTAACTTCCCTTGTTCAAGGTTATGCAGAATGAAGTATCCATTTTCAAAGTTAATTCATTTCATAGTATAATGACATATACATTCAAATCAAGTCTGATAAATGGAAGTATCAGACAGCGTTCGAAAGAAACATCAGTTTAGTTGTGAATATGGAGCATTGGTCAAATATTCGACGTTCTTTTTCGGTTGGAAGCGCGTTATGAATATATAAGTCACACCCATCCTTTATCGAATCTTTATCGCACTTATTAAATAGCAATACACCGGTCTCTTAGATTCAACCTGTATAAAACTAAAATTCTGTTTGTCCGTATGTTTCTTATGAACTGCAAACTCTTCAACCATTCATCAATTTTAACAACGCTTCCGCGGGGTAAGCTAGTCTTAATATTACAATAACCAAGCGCACCGTGATTGTGAGAGGAAGCACGTGGCGTTGTTACCTCAATTCTGAATCCGTGATTGAAATGCTACAGTATTCTTTGAGACAAATAGTATCGTTACAAGAGTGAACGGGCCTAGGTACTGTTTTTCGGATAGTAAATGCAACCAGGAATAGAGATCGATTTCGCGTTTTTCAAAACTAACCTTTAGATCAACTACCACATTTTGTACATTATTTCTGAAATTGTTGAAAGATCCGTTCAGATCTATACTTTATTGATTCACACACATTGACAAGTATAATTATCGACATCTGGATATCTCATATCCTATATTTTAAGATTGATTCCATATTTTAAATAAAATATGTAAAAGCTCTAAGACGCTTATCTATTGATAATGTGAATTTGCTAAGATAGTGGATATTCGTCCGATAATCGAATGAATATTCCATTTTCTCATTCATCCGATTATCTGAGTAATAGAAGATTTGCCGTCCCAAAGTGTGTTCATGTACTGTTGATATACCAAGTTCAATCTTCTACCTGCATCTGTGGTTCTAGCCTGCCTAGGTGGTTGACACGTTTGGCAATGCATTTTGTTTCCTCATTTCGAATCTCCAAACGGCAAGGGCATCGCAGGTTAGTCTGTTAAGCTTTTGATGGGCTAGTTTTTTAAATGGCTATATAAGTGGATATTCCGATAATCAGATGATTATGCTATATTCATATTCATCTGATTATCGGTCGAATATTCAAGGAATATTTTCTATTGCAGTTGTTATCATATAAATATTATCTATTAGGTTCACGGTCACATCCTTCGAGCTACCAATTTTGCGTAATCATTACGTAAAACGTGATTTGCAATTATCAATCATACTTGAGTATTAGGCCAGTCCCGGTAATTTGACCGAGTAAGTAGTCCGATTGGGAAACATGTGCATATGAGTGATCCCTTCGTGTAGGATTGTAAATATTGATCATTAGTTACGTTTGTATAAACGAAGAAAAACGAGGTTTTGTGAATAAAACCTTGACGCATCAAAAAGTAAAAAGTAATGAACAATTTGACGCATGGACTTTTTATTTTTCAATTAGTTATCCTGACATAACTAACCAAACCATTGTTCGTTCCATCAATTTCTTCCTTTCTCAAATTCAATACAATTATCACAGAAAATCGAGGAAACAGAAATTTTCAATCGCAAATTAAACTCGGAATAATGTACCTATGTATTTTTTTTGCGATTTGAAATTTTCTCTCATGAAGTAATTGAATTTGTCGAACTCAAGAAGGTAATGCTTTAGCGTCGCCTCAACCTAATAATTTAATAACTTGGAAAAATCTTTTTTTCACAGAAACTGAACTCTTACAACCATATTGCTTTCGATTTTAAGCGGCAAAAAATATCCTTATTCCACTGAATTGCACATTTTCAATAATATTCTGCTAGTCTCCATCAGATTCATTTTGATGATTATTTTTGACCAAGTAATTGAATTTATCGAAACACGTATTTCAGCATTCAAGTTTCCATTCTAAGTAGTAGAATTAAATACCAATATGTTAGAGTATTTATTGCATATTCTTTACATTTTTCAATAATATATGAAAATGATATACTAAGATATGTATATATAAAAAGACGTTTAAAATTTTTGTATGTAAATGTAGTTAATGATTTAGGTATAAAGAACACAGAATGAACATAACAAATTGAGTGGACATGACATACAAAATTTATATAAAGCTATTCAAAACTATTTAAAACGATCAATTGGCCAATGGTCCAACAAATATTATTTTATCGAGTAGAATGCATGACTAAGAAAGAATTTTTTCAACCTGGACTTAGGAACATTGAGCTCATAAATATTTTACTATAATAATTAGCAGAACAGCGACTCGAATTTAAGTAGTTAATATAAATATTATGGCAGCATCTAGTGTTATAATTATGCAGATTATTATCAAAAACATGTGTATCAGACCATATACCCATTAGTATACTGTTATAAATATATAGTGACGGAAAAGTCATAATTTTGGAATCAATAAAACTGTTTCCAACGTCATCTCTAAAACGTTTCTTTGCTAAGATTGTCAACTTTTCGCCGCAGGCGAAAAATCCTTTGCGAATGAAGTAAATATGTCAGGGCATATGACATATGGGACTGAATAAAGGAGAAGTATACCATGCGCATCGCCTCCTCAGGCAGGCAGTTCTTATCAAGAAAATATTTGTTGAGATTTTGTTAGCTACACTCCCAACTAAGAACTGGATCAAATAAGATACCCAAAAACTTTATATAGTCAGAGTTGTAATGTTTCTGTGTGTGAAGAACATTACAACAGTTTTGTCAATGTTTACGGACATTTTATTCGCACAAAACCAGTCAAAAATACTTTCTTGAGAATCATTCAAGCAAGCCAGCAAATCCCTTCCATTATTCTCGCTTCGAACCATACTGGTGTCATCAATAAAGAGGAAGAGATATACCGCTCCAATCGCATGAATCAGATCATTAATGAAAATACGAAACAGTAGCGGACCAATGACAGACCCCTGTGGAACTCCACAGACAACCTCACCAAGTTTATTTACAGCATCATTGGTGCTCCTATTTTTACGGAAGCCAAACTTATTGTAATCAAAAAGTTCGACTTTTCAAAGTAGTCGGTTATCTGATACTTCAAGCACGATGCAAAAATTTTTGAAAACAGTGGAACTATAGCTATTAGTCTATAATTGTTCATGTCGTCTGTAGATTCTTTGCACAGGACTAACCTTCGTAATTTTAAGAGCATCAAGGTATATTCCGGCGTCTGTACATTGACGTAATGATTTGCTCATCGGATAAATATCTCTTCAATTTGTTATTTTCGTTACTCGAATTTCGGCGTTTTACGCCATCTTCAGACGGTATTCAAATACAATTAAAGATACAAAACTTCAGGTATAAATACTTATCGGTAAACAAAGGATTACGGTGGTCGTTCTTACTGGGATTGCTACTATGGGATTGCATGTTGGGATTCACCCTGATGATAATGTTCTTTATAAAAACCAGGTCATGTAGTTCATGGAATAACTACATTACTGAACTTCTGATAATTGTGAATGAATCAAGTTTGTTGTTCATCAAGGAGTATTATATTTTCATGTTTTTACATACTTAGAGACTAAAGAAATTCAGTCTTAATAAGGAAAACTGTCTATTTCAGGAAATAGTGATTGATTATTATCGAAAAATTGATCTGCTAATGTGGAACTAAAGCTTTTATGTTTAGTGGAAAATCAGCGTCCTGTTTGTTGACAAGACAGCTTATGCACTCCAGATTTATGTTTTGGCTTTATTATTGTTTTAATAGTTTTCCGTATTTTATTCAAAATAAGTCAAACTAACAAATACCTTTTCTTCTTAAATTTCGATTTTTGGGTATTTATTAAATGATATTCTGTTTTTTTCGGTTGATTTATTTTAGTTACTATTTGATCTGAATAACTGAATTATTTTTACTGCGATTTGTTTGTTTGTATTTATTCCCTGTTGGAAATTTGATTGTGATAATGGAATTGAAAAAGAGTATGTATCAATTGAATGAATAAAGGCAGCAATTTCATGTGAACTAGGGCTAAACGAATCTGATGGAATTATAATATCCCAGTAGATCTTTTTCAGAAAAGTATTAAAATACTGTTTTTGTGATAGTTAAAAATAAAAAGTTGATAGAATTATTTTTTCAGTTTCTACCGTGAATCTTATATATAATTCTACCGTATTTATTTTCGGGTGAATTGAATTTAGAAAATAAGTGGAGTTTATCTCATTGTCTACTTAACCCTTTGAACATTTGAAAAGATCATCTATGTTATACATGTCTATTCCAAAAAATATATTTTCATTAGTAACTAGTCGGTGTCTCCTTCATATTTCTGAATTGAATTCACCCGAAAATAAATGTTATTATTATGGTTAAACGCACCATGTAACTCTATAGTAGTAATCTTTTGTTTATGGATAAGTATTCATAATCGAAGTTATTTATTTAATTGTATCTGTCTGAAGATAGCGTAAAATGCCTGAACCCGAGTAACGGAAGTTACAAATTAATATGATATTAACACATAACAGTGTTTAATTTTACAATATGGAATTACTATCACGTAGAAAATAGTGAAACGATGGAATTTCTTAAGTTAATTAATTTCGTTTGTTTATTCGAAAATTTATAAAACCATCTACTTTTCCCCTCAACTCCGTATTATTTAATTTGAAAATGCAAAAATTAAAATAGATATTCAAGAAAAATATTTATAGAATTAGAAACAAATGGGACAGTGGTTGTTTGTCCCCTACTCTTCGCCCCAATTTGAATTTTGTCCAGTCAGTAAATAACTCACATTAATTCAGAAAGTTTTTAAAATTTAATACACAATCATAGATTTTAAAAAAACAAACTATAACATTTTGCAACCTTTCCCAAGGAACGGATCATGTTAAAATTTCGGAAAGAGGTTTCTTGTACCCATTTCGCGAAAAACATTGCAAAAATTTTGCAAACTTGAAACACTGCACTGTCCGAAAATTGTTTCTCTCTAGTGACTGATTTTGATGAGGCGTTTGAACGCGTACAAGGAATAGCTTCAGGAAACAAATTAACTGTGAATCGGGATAAAACCGAGAAAATATTTTCATTATGAGGCATGTTGATGGCTCTAATGCACTGTTTCTATAGGTGTGTATTTGGATTCGGGCCTTACCTAGAATGTTCATATTGATCATCTTGCAAAAAAAGCAATTGAAACCGTATTTCTTTTAGGCTGATTATTCGGTTCAGTTTCATCAAATGTAATTAAAACGGCTTAATTTGCCTGTGTGAGTCACAATTCAGGTACAGTATAATTGTCTGTGGTGAATTTTTAGTTTACAGCGAAGAGCAATTAGTATAATAGGTACCATTAACTATAGTTATAGTTTGCAAAACTATTGCAAGTTCTTTGGCTGAGCTACTAATAACATGATAATCATTTGAAAATGAGACGATATTGCAAATCTAATACATAAACTGAAGCAATACGGGTAACACGTTTTCAAGTTTGTAGGACTTTTAGAATGTTTTTAGCGTAATGGGTGCGGAATTTCATAAGATTCTGCTTTTTTCCGCACCTTGGTGAAGGTGGCAGAATGAGAATTGTTATACTCTAATAGTCTAGGAGCCAGAGTGATATTGATAGTCTGAACATTAACCCGATGGCACTATGGTTTATCGTTAGAGGACGGTTCAATGATCAATTCATCTCACAGACCGAATTTTCCCCGGCTGCTAGATCTCGAGATACAGCATCCGCATTTTTTCTTTTTTTTGACTGGAGGTTAACACTTTCCAAGTTGCGGTTACTTGAGAAGCATGCCATTCTTATACACTTCCACCATGTGCCATCATTTTTTATCGTGTCCGTTTATCAGGCCAACCAGTTAAAATTGAACCGAAAATGGACTGCAAGTTAACCCTCCCAAACCTGATTGAAAATGTTCATCGGTATTGGCAATTGTTAACATACCCTATGCCATCAAAAGTTATCGGTCCATTTCCGAGTAATTGGCCATTATTTGGACCAGAAATGTTTTTTTTTTCATTTTGTGGATGAAACTTGCGGGTTACAAGGTAACATGATGGCACCATGTTGAGTTACTTTATTGGAGGTCAAATAAGGATTTAAAATTATTGCCATCACTCCTTGCCTATTTCAACCCCCCAAAACTCCATAAAATCATCCGGCAGAATGAAAAAAATAAATAAAATAGAGCCGTTTCAATTTTAAACCGAACCAGAGTCTCAATAATTGACTAATTTATCATAAAATTGGTCATATTATCATATGATTCATATTTCTTGAGGGGTGGTTTTAAAGGGTTCTGGGGGCTTTGGGGGTTGAAATAGGCAAGGAGTGATGGCAATAATTTTAAATCTTTATTTGACATCCAATAAAGTTATTTAACATGGTGCCATCATGTTACCTTGTAACCCGCAAGTTTTATCCACAAAATGAAAAAAAGAAACATTTTTGGTCCAAATAATGGCCAATTACTCGAAAATGGACCGATAACTTTTGATGGCATAGGGTATGTTAACAATTGGGAATACCAATGAACATTTTCCACCAGGTTTGGGAGGGTTAACTTGCAGTCCATTTTCGGTTCAATTTTAACTGGTTGGCCTGATAAACAGACACGATAAAAAATGATGGCATGCTTCTCAAGTAACCGCAACTTGGAAAGGGTTAACCTCAAGTCAAAAAAAAAAAATGCGGATGCTGTACCTCGAAATCTAGCAGCCGGGGAAAATTCGGTCAGTGAGATGAATTGTTCATTGAACCGTCCTCTAACGATAAACCATAGTGCCATCGGGTTAATGTTCAAAGTATCAATATCGCTCTGGCTCCTATACTATAAGTGTACTTCCGTGATATTATCAACTTCAAATTTCACTCAAAAATCAAAGATTTTTTTACAAATATATGTAGACGTTTCAGGTGATTTTGTTATTCATATTCATGATAAACTCAACATTTTACGAAAGCTGGAAGACTCTCCTTCCTTAGTTAATAGCTCAAAGCTGATTGAAGGTTTCTGATTTCTTGAAGAAAATATTGGTATGCACATTTTTCATGTGTATTTTGGACCAGCTATCAGAAGGATATGATTTACCAGAATTAATTGATTTTTTATTCTCTGATATAGTGCATTGCAATATGAAATGGAGTTATAATAACATGGTATAACAGGTGGAAACAATAATCGTAATCTTGTTTTCCTTAGATATTCACAATCACAATCGACATTTGCGTAAACGGAAGCGTTTAATATGAACATGCTGCTATAATATAGTGTATTTATGAATTACCTTTCGTTTCTGAGCTTATAGAATGCCAACAACTCTTGTAAAACGTTGAGTAATCTATTTCGGCGAGAAATCACGATTTTTCAACAAATGATTCACTGTTTTTACATCCAATGTTTTGAAGATACCTTCAACCTTGCTACTGTTATTTTGGTGAAATTGAATTTTATAAGCCCAACAATTTTTGAGGCGTCGAGCCAATGATGTATCTGAAACCCAAACTGCAATGTTGGTATTGTTCACAACCATGAAAAATGCTTTATGAAAAATATCATTTCTTAATGTCAGGATTTATTTTCACCACTCTTGGTTTTAGGTGACTTTAACATTAACTTTCAGAGAAATTCCAATTATCCAAATAAAATAACGTGTTTAATGAAGGCACATGGTCGCACCAAGGTTTTCTTGGGAAACTTCCGTCATATGGTTTTCCGCCAAAATGTTGTTGTTTACCATCGAGTTTTCTCTGATAGATTACTTCATGTGATGGTTGACGGAGTCTCCACCGATACAATGGCTTTTAACTCTGGTGTTCCACTTGGCACCAACTTTATTTCTACTTCATATCAACGATCTGTTGGAAGTACCCTAGTGTCCCGTCCACAGCTCTGCAAAATATGGTACACTCCATACTGCTTTCTCATCTAGTCCCCTATATCTTCCCATGAAGCCAGAGCGGCTCTGCCCAAATTGAACTGGGCTTATTTCCAGTCGATCAACTCTAGGTAAATTGATAAATTTTCCAAGATCATTGTTAATACCTATAAGGAACAATTAAAATCTGCTTTCTAATATTTCGCAAACGTAGTCCCGTGAAACGGATTGACAGCAATTTGAAAAGCATGAGAATGAAACCGTTTTGACAAAAAGTAAAAATGACTTTGTAGCTTATTAGCTCGCCAGGTGAAGCAAGTGAAGCACTGATTCATCTTTAGTTTCGTTCAATTACTGAGATTACATTTATTTCTTCTCATATAATCCGCGCAACAATAGTTGGAACTTGAAACTTAAAATTTGCTTGGTACAAAAATTTAAATAATTATATATTTTCACATTTTACAACCATTTTTATATTGGAATGTTCTAACAGTGACACTAGTCAGCTAAATAATAAGGCGACTTAGTCATCTTCTCTCGTCTCTACGTTTGAACGCCAGAGAGAGAATCAATTTTCAGTTAATAGTGTTTTGATGCAGGTGTTATGCCGGTTGCAATGGTAACGACATGTTGGCTTATACTGTCAGGTGAATCATCGGTGAGGAATGATTCAATTTGAGGGAAAGTGCGAAGATAGAAAGACGAGGATGAATGAGACCGCGCGGTATTTGTCTATTATTTTTTCTAGCCACCGCTATCGAGTTTTGATGTTTAATGGCATTGCCATTCTATGATTATGTGTGTCATAATTTCTGATACTAAATCGGGAGTGTGGAATGCAAGTGCTTTTTGTGACTTTGGCAGTCTAAGTCGATCTTTACCACAATATAAGAAACTATCTTATACCGTGATACAACCGTCATTGATCTGTACAAAAGTCAATGTAAAAAAGCGCAGCTTCATACTATTGTTTGCCGTACCTCTACTGATTTGCTTGGATCAATTTTCTTTCGTGCTTTTAGGTTCAATTTCTTCCCAGTTGACATCGCTCGAACAAGACGTTAAATATAGTCTATATCGATTCAGAAACGCTCAAAACGGATATATCCGCGACATTCCAGAAAAAAAATTTCCTTTGATTACAATACTGTCAATACTGCCCATACACTATACACTACGTATAGTGAGAGAAGTAGCAACAAATACAATTTTTCCGCAAGGCGGTACAGTAGATTTCATCCATATCCAGATACAATTCTTTGTAAGGTTTTATACTAATGAAAACCCTCCTTATTCAGGGTATGGTTTTTTCACACTTAACATGACTACACCACTAATAAAGTTCACACTGTGGATACATTATAATACTATAAATGAGAAGTAATCACCCTTATCTACTGAAAATACTGTTAATGTACTGGGGACCTTCCAGCTACCAAGCAGCCATAATCAGAGTAAACAAAATAAGAAATCAAAATGTGCCTGTTTAAATACTATTAGGGGTTCATAACGGAAACCCCAAATAGTATATAATAAATGGAGCATTTAAGCCACTTTTTAAAAAATAATAAAAAATTCGAGCGGAATTGAAAATCCAAGAAGCAGTCCACCCACAATTGTTGAACGGTAAGAGAGATGATGAAACAGAATATTTGTTTGTAGAAGTTGATGACAGTGTTGAGGATGATGGTGAACCATTCATTCTAAATAAGAGAACCCTAGTGTAGGAATAAAAATAGAAGATTGTCCAGTAATTTTTGGAAAAAACCAAATGATAATTTCAGAAGTCAACTTTACCCCTTCATTTCCCACGGTTATAAAATTATATAAAACCAAACAAAGAATTATGATATAATTTTCAAACAATAATTTCGAACAAGAAATGAGTTAACCAATATTAAGTCAACATTACTATAGAGCAAACTATCGGATTTATATATAAATAGACCTCAAAATTGTAATTATCAACAACAGGAACGACTCAATGATGTGTATACAACGATCACCACTGAGGTACATGCCAGTGGCGGCTCCTCGAAGGAGGCTAACGAGGCTCAGCCTCCTCAGCTATTTATCATTTATCTTAATGATCATTCTCCATTTTATTTCCTGTTTCTCTGATAATTTTTAAAAGTTTACAATTAATTCCCCGTTCTCAGTAGTTATTTTTAATCTGGCAACAGTGCCCTGAGGCTAGACTCTCTATACCTCAAACGCTGAGCATGTGTTGTTCAACGCAGTTGCCGTTTTTCCGAGCAGTCCGATCGCCAAATAGGCTAAATCAGCGAAAATGACAACACCCTCTGGAGGCTAGCCTGCGGCAGCCGCTCGCAATCTACAAAATACGACACGTGTGTTCTGCCGGATGCTGAGTAGGTCAGTCAGTGCTTGTTTATGTGTTGTCACGCCACGCGAAGTAAGGTTAGATTGTTGTCTGTTGTAAATTTGAAATGAGTGTTAGTGAGCTAGTTGCTGCCTTTTAGAAAATCACTTTAGTGGATTAACATATGATAAAAGTGTTTTTTGAGTTATTAACAAAGAGTTCTTTGGTTATTAAACGTTAAAATCAGTAGTGATTTAGTTGCTGAAAAGATTAGTGATGACAGGTATGTTTCAAAATCGATCATTTGATACTGATATTTGTAAAAAATATTTATGGTTAACGAGATCTGAGGTACACAATAAATTATATTACTGGTATTGCTTGCTATTTACATCTGATACAACTTCATGTTGGGGGCACTTGGGTTATGATGATTTGAAAAATTTAGCTCGTGGTATAGACAGACATGAAAAATCGCAGGAACATATTACATCGAGTATTAAGTTTAAATTAACCGGTAAACAGAATATTGTTAAAGGAGGAAAACATATAATTTGGTAGACAAGAAACTACATTATAAACACTTTTTTTATGAAATTTTAGATACTATTAAAGGTCAAATTGAGATTCGATTTTCCGATTTACATGAATTGAAGTTTTTTGTATAACTTAGTTCTAAAATATAAATTTTTTGATAAAATAGCACTGCACAATGAATTATGCGTTATATACTCGGATAAAGATATTTTAGGCAAGTACGACATTCACGCCGATATGATAAAATATATGATAGACAATGATTTGCAACAAGTTTTACCTCAGTTTCATAAACTACTTTGTTTGACAGTCACCATTCCTGTCACGTCGGCATCGGTGGAGAGATCATTTTCTACTCTCAAACGAATTAAAACTTACATGCCAAATACAATGGGCCAAAATCAATTATACAATGTTAGTTTAATATCTATCGAAAAAGATTTAGTAAAACACTTAAAACAAAATGATACATTCTTTGATAATATTATTGATCATTTTTCGCAAACTAAAGACCGTAGAATTCCGTTAATATATAAAAAAAGTTAATAAAATTAATTTAAAAAAAATATGAAAAATTCCATAAAAAAGAAAAAATATTAAACATCAAAAAAAAATAAAAGACGAAAAACGAACAAAAAAATTGTTTGCCAAGAGTAACTCTATACCTCCACGTTGGTTCTTGCTGGGTAACAATTAATTTTGTCACTGAAGTAGCTGGTACGGTCGCTGTGCAAAGGTTAAAAGGCTGTGAATAGAGTATATTTTTACAAAAACGTTTTATGTCCAGCCTCCTCTCTCAAAAATTCTCGAGCCGTCACTGGTACATGCTATCACCAAATGACCCAAATTCAGTTAAAGCATGAATACATAACTTAAAACAACGGATGTATAAATCATCGAAGAAATTTCACATCACAATATGATTGAATACTGAATAATTCAGAAGACAAAGATTAAGAATACTAATAACGTACATAAGAAAAACATTATTATGAACAAATGTTAAACAATATGGACATCAATTCTGCATTATTCCGCACATAATTTTTAATTTTTATACTATCAACGAGCTTCAAAGATGCAACTAGTTTCAGATACAGAAGATCAAGTTTGCTAAAATTATGACATAAAGGTAGGTATCATCCAAATTTTAGAAATTAAGCCCCACATGAGATATAAATTAAAGAAATTTGATGCAAATATTGATAGTTTAAAGAAATCTGAAACCGATGTTAGAAAATATACCAACATATTTTGAAGGAGAATATACATGTCAGATATCATATCATAGTTCGATATTACCTTGTACATTACATGACATTGATAACAATACCAGCAAATTGCAAGTCAGGGGAATACGAACACACGCAAATATAACCAGGCATTGAATTACCAGCATCTTAAGTAACTATCCAAAACAATCGTGCTATTGTTTCTATAACAAACTGATTATCCGATAGAAATCAAATTAGAGACACCATTCACAGTAACAGAATTAAATATTTATCGGCCGGTAGAAATACTTAGCTTTGACGAAGTCAGCAAATAACAAGATAACAGGTACTATGAAAAAATTTAATACTTGATTATTCAAATTCGAAAGAGAAGAAAATTGGTAAAATATGGCACAAACTGTCATTATTCACAAAGGGATCACTTTCGAAAAGCCACATCCTTCTACTTTATGAAACACGGAAAATACACGGGGAAATACCAATTAATCAGCTATTAGAATAAGGCATAAGTAGACACATCAAACCTGTAGGAACTGGTTATGAAACATGTTTTTAAGCGAAAAAGAAGGTTTTGCGTACAATCACAATTTTTTACTTGACCCCTTGGAACTGTATTTGAGAAATGAGGGAAAGCACATTCCAAAATTCGTATCGATAAATAAAATTTTCTACAAGGGGATATAGTTCAGTCAAAAGTGTGAAAAACATCTAAAATTTTATAGACTGCACGAAAATGTAAATTCTTTTCGCATCGTGTTCAGGATGGATTACACATCGTCAGTCAGAAAAATAAAAGGGATTATTACCATTAATAAACAATGAAAAACCGTTTTTAATTAACAAACGGAATATCTTTTATAACAAATGGAATGTCGCGGGCTCTTTTAATTCTGAAATTTGGTATCACGAGGTATTTTAATCCTCTGAACCCGAATCTGAAGTCAGAAAATGGAAAATCCGTCCTGTTTGCTGAAAAACCGGCAAAATTTAAATGTGTAATGAAGTAATAAGGAGCCGTGATGTGTCTCGGTACAATTTTCACTAAAAGAACGAAAATTCTCATATAACATAATATATTTTATGTTTGGTTCACCCTAGTAATATGGAACACTCTCCCGCACATGAGAAAATTATTCTGAAATGTGACGATTACAGACGTCTACTATTTTTCTAAATAATTTTATTTAATATCTTCTATAATGATGGATATATACAACATCGACATACTAATGCCGCACCATGTAGATCACCTCAATATAATGTTGGATTTCCACGTGGCGGGGCTAAGGATATTTGAAAAATCTTGAGATAATACTGTTGCGTACTCCTTTTAAAGGTGTAACAGATTATTTTCTCATATCGTCCGAAATTGTTATCCGGAATCCAAACAACGATGATAACTATTTATTAAAATATCTATATACAAATGCATATCTCAAAGATTTATTAAAATATCTATATACAAATGCATCTCTCAAAGGCAAGGCCGGATTTAGGGGATGGCAACCGGGTCTACAGCCCCGGGGCCTCCACAAAAGAGGGGCCCGCTCAAAAGACTCCGGAAATAAAAAATCTTTTAAATTCCGACTTGTAAACACTAGTAAACAACTTTTCCTTTGATATTTTTTTTCGCTGTTTTACCTTTACCTTTACCTCTGTACAAACATGATTATATTGTTCTTAAATATTAACAGAAATCATTGATCTATATTTGTTCACTCCAATCAGGCAATCAGTAAAATATCAAAATCTCAAATGGCCCTGATGAGCACTTGCAATTTACTACCCATCTTGAGGGAGTATCCCAATGGCTCAATGGCTGAGTGGGGTGGTACTTGCCCGCAGCCTCGGAGGTTGGGTATTCGATTTCGTGTATCGATTATTTCCTTTTTTTTTAATTGTATATATATAAATCAATTGCGATATGTATTTTCAAATAAAAATTATAAAAAAATAGGCTCCGAACGACGATGGGACAAAACCGTCTATCAAAGCTTTCTCTCCTGAGCATTGAAAGTGACTCACTTCGAGAACTGGATTTCAGCGAAATCATCAACGATTCTTCGGCGAAAAAAGCTCGGAAGGTTCCGTTCGTTAACGCTAAAATTTAATTTCAGATAACTCTTGTTTCCGATTATATTTATATATGTTTGTTAAATACTAAAAGAATTTACTTGGTTTCACAATAAATTATTTATTGAAAGACTCGACTGAAAAAATTATCTCCGAAGAATAAGACAATGATAGAAGCGTTCTAAATTTTCAACATTTGGCAAAACCAGCTAAAAGTTCGACAGGAAATAAGTAATAAAGTGGTTGCTATCCCTTGAAACGCTTGCTGTGATGTACAAACTTAAATCTAATAAAATAAAGAAACTATGTACAACTTAACACTAGTTACAAAAGAATATTGGCGCATTTGTATAAAAATTCAAATCCATTGGCTTACCCAACAAATAAAAAAATGGGTAGGTACTCGAAATTATATTCAATAAAAATAAATTATATTCAACTAATAATATGTATGCAGAAACACAGGATTTATACATAAAACAGCTTTATTGCGAATATATATTATATACAACTTCAAAGCAAACAACATGATATCATATAATAACACAAGATTGATAAATATAGTAAGCAAAAAAGAAAAAGCAAACATGTTGGAAGAAAACACTTCACCTACCTGTTATACATAGAATTTATTACATAATATACTTGATACTGATATGTATATTCCTCTCATACAAGGTAAGCCAAAAGAAGTCATCCGATGTTGTTTGGCTCTCATTTTTTTTCTAAATGAAAAACTTCGATTCTGTTTTTTGATTATGTTTATTTGAACCTTTAGAATTTTATTGGTCGAGTCGAGAAGATGATATCGGCCAAATGGGCGCCGTCACAATTGATTGCTATACGGGCTCGTTTTATGGCATTTTTCATCACTTCGGCGAGCACTTCGGGCGACAGATTCTCGCACTCGTGTCGAATGTTGTCCTTGAGGGCTTCCAGGGTCTCGGGCTTGTTCACGTAAACACGGGACTTCAAAAAACCCCACAAAAAAAAGTCTGGAACGGTTAAATCGGGCGATCTTGCGCCGCCTTCAGAATATCGGTTGTGGCTCGCGCAGTGTGTGCCGTTGCTCCGTCCTGTTGGAACCACATGTCCCCCAGTCCTAATTCGTTCAATTGCGGCAGAAAAAACTCGGTTAGCATGGCCCTATAGCGCGCACCGTCCACTGTTGTCGTTTGACCAGCGGCGTCCTCGAAAAATAGGCCCGATGACTCCTCCAGCGTAAACAGCGCACCATGCAGTCACTTTGAGCGGGTGTAATGGCTCCTCGTGGATTTTCGGTGCCCCAGAAGCGATAGTTTTGTAGTCCCATACTCTTCAAGGTTGGTGGCCAAACGGCGCAGTGTTTGCGCTGTCGGTGCCGGACGACCGAGGAATCGGCGACGGAATTCGCGCTGCGCCAACACCACAGACGAATTGTTACGCAAAAAAATAGACACGATTATTCCGCGTTCTTGGGGAGTGTATCGCTCCATGGCTTGTTCACTTGTATTCTACATCTGTCTAGTTCACAAATGTCAAAACAGATTTGAAATTGGCCGCTATTTGCAAAAATAAGAGCATCTTCCAATAGGGTGATTTCTTTTGGCCCACCTTGTAGTTATGAATTAACAGTGATGATCAAAACCATAATTAATACATGTACAATGGCTTATGCTAATAAAAAATTATTTTCTTTCAAATGATGATAATACACACACAATTACTTCGGCATTTCAGTGAGCTAACCTCTGTTTGTTTGTTTACAACTTCATATAATTTACATCGTAAATTTATATACTAAATTTTCTACTCATAAAAAAATTACTATTTCGTACGTAGTTATTTGTACCTACGTCAACTTTGTAAGAAAAAAAGTGTTATAGCGTATAGACAGTGTGAATTCTTTTATAGTTTTAAAGTATGCAAGTAGTTAGAAAGATTGTGGATTGTGGAATTCGTGAAAACGGTAGGTAGATTGATAGGGATTCAAAAGTTATAACAATGATGACCATTGGAAACGCTAAGAAAAACATTTCAAAAATTATTTACATCGTAATAATTTGTGGATGCGTTACCTAAGGCTTGTCAAGCGATATTCATCAGGTATTATTATTGTTTTCTTCTTATATATGACCAAAATAAATATCCACGAATGGGATAATAGTCGAGAATGCAGCTTTAGCATTATTCAACACTAACATTTGTTATCTTGACTTAACATATTACCGAACATTTATGGCTTATAATATTGATGATTAATTGAGAGGTTTATAACTACAACATAAAAAGAGAAAGAAGAAAAATTTGATAAAAGGATCAGAAAATATAATAATTAAAATAATAACGGGAAATATATATCAAAATGACCGTGAAAATAGGATTATACTGCAAGAAAGATTAATGTGTGATGATAAAAACTGTTCATGTTAAGAGCTTGCTCTTACAATAGCATTATTGTTCCTTACTATGTAGTACAGTCATTTAAAGATTTTATTTCGGAATATCTTTGTACAGTTGATCTTTGTCTGAAACTTGTTGCAAAATGTTTTTGATGTCATAAGAATCATTGGTCACCCAGTCTCACCATGGGAAATTGGCACAACAATTGTTTTATTAACAAATTGACCGTTTATAAGCAATTTGAATTAACAAATTTTCCAAATCCCAAAAAAATTGTTATTTTGAGAAAGAAATACCCTCTCGGGAGTTTTTGGTACCTCTTATTACGATTCCGAAGTCAAAAATAGCAGAATTATTCATCATCACCTGGAAATTGTCTAATTGGCACCCGAAGTTGATGATATTTATCATAATTTATACCTTTTTCTTGCAAAAAATTAACTTAATTGGTTTTATTGAGCTAGCAATCACTATAACGAATCCAAAGATGACAAGGTCATTCATAATCGCCCGGATGTTGGCCAACTGGAACCGGAAGTTGATGGAATTCACCATAATCAAGACCATTTTCTTGCAAAAAATAAACTCAATTGGTTTTTTTGAGCTATCAATTTCTATACCAAATTCAAAGATAACGAGATCATTCATAATCGCCCTGAAATTGGCCAATTAGAATCGGAAATTAATGGAATTTACCAAAATTTAGACCTTTTTTTGAGTTTTTTTTTGAGCTAACAATCAGTATACCAAATCCAAAGATGAAATATCAATCTATAACAGTTCGAAAATTGACCAATTGGAACCGGAAGTAGTTGATGAAGTGCATAAGATTTGATGCTGTTTCATATTCCTATGACATATTAAAAAAAAACAGTAATAATCATATTTCAATGATAACATACACCATTTGTGGGCAATAAATAAATAAAAAGCTTTACTTACTTATTATTATTTTTACATTTTTAGTTCGTCGTTACATTCATACGGGATAGTGATTGCTAGCTCAAAAAAATCAATTGAGCTAATTTTTTGCAAGAAAAAGGTATAAATTATGTTAAATATCATCAACTTCCGGTGCTACGCTAACGTAAGTCATAGATGCGCTATTAGCAAAGGCCATTTGCTTCTGGTCCTTATCTCAGGTGAAACCTATTTGAGCTCTACTTATGAATACTAGGAGAAGTTCCTATAATTTCCTTGGGCAGAACTTTAACCTTTCATAAATAGCACTTTTATTTGTTTTCAACAAAACGCAAGATTTCTTAAACTAATTTTACTAACACTAAGCGTCTTTATTGCATTAATTTCAAGTAAAAATGTCTACGCCGCAACAAATAATTGAAATTGTAGTACAATAATCTCTAAAATACGAGTATATTAATATGTATTAAAAAACCACTGCACAGAGTATTTTCTCTATAATTAAAGACGTCATATCGCAAGGACGAGTCTGACAACCAAAATGCCTTTGCGCGTACAAAGTTAAGCAGATGTGTTTAAAATGTATGAGTACAATAGAAAAGTTGCTGTTCATAATATTACTGATTTATGCTTTCTACATTTACACAATGTTACGCATTATACAGAAGTACGTAGAAATTTGCAAGTGTTTAATTAATTAAATCTGTGTAAATTTGACTCAATGATTGTATATCGGTTCTATAGACTTGGCATTACGTTTTATAGTAATCATCTCATGACGGATCTTTCATAATAGATGGTTTCTTCATCTAATATATTAACATTTTTATAATCGAACTCATGATTATAATCAAAACTTTAGCAAGGGTGGTAGAATTTTTTGTTTTTCGTGCTATACTTATGATCTTACATTTTTTTGTAAATATTCCCGTCTCATTGCAATCGGAATAATTTAATTTATATACCGAGTGGGTTCGTTTATCTTTAGATTTCAAAAATATTTACCAACATTGTTAGTAGGTTTACACGTAACATTCATGTCATGCTTTTTGAACTTTTATCAATTTTCTTTGAGTTCTCCGGAATGTCAAATTTATACAAATTTGATTGAATAAACACGTGCAAATTCTTACGTACTTCCTTATAATACCTAAAATTGTGTATACGTAAGAGTAAGAGTAAGAGTATTTATTGCATGTATAAACTATTGTTTACATTTGTCAAATAAAACATGAAAATTATATACTTAAGATATGTTTATAAAAAAAGATTTAAAATGTTTGTAAGTAAATGTAGTTAATAATTTATATAGAACACAGAATGGACTTAACAAATGTGAGTGGACATGTATGACATGCCATACAAAATTTATATAAACCCATTCCAAACTATTCGAAACAATCAATTGACCAATGGGGCAACAAAAATTCTTTTATCGAGTAAAATGCATGATTAAGAAAGAATTTTTTTAATGTGGGTTTAGAAACATTGAGTGAGCACTCTTTTAGCTTCTTTCTTTTGTTCATAAATATTTTACCATAATAGTTAGCAGAACAGCGTCTCGAATTTAATCTTATGTAGTCAATATGAATATTATGGCAACGTCTAGTGTTATAATTATGCAGATTATGATTAAAAACATGTGTATCAGACTACATACCCATTAGTATGCAATTATAAATATATAGTGACGATTATGACGACAAAAAGTCATAATTTTGAAATCAATAAAACTGTTTTTACCGTCATCTCTAAAACGTTCCTTTGTTAAGATTCTCAACACTTTTCTTTGAAGGCGAAAGATCCTATCCGAATGAGGTGAATTACCTCAGCCTGTCAGGGCATATGACAAATGCTACTGAATAAGGGAGAAGTATGCCATGCGCATCGCCTCCTCAGGCAAGTAGCTTACTAAATTTCTTATCAAGAAAATATTCTTTGAGATTTTGTTAGCTACACTATCAACATGACATTCCCAACTGAGGACTGGATCAAATAAGGGTTTTCAAAAGTAATGTTTCTGTGTGTGAATAACATTAAACCAGTTTTGTCAAGGCTTACAGTTCATTTGCACAAAACCATTCAAAAAAACTTTCTTGAGAATCACTCAAGCAAGCCACCAAATCCTTTTCATTACTCTCGCTTCGAACCATACTGGTGTCATCAGCTAAGAGCAGGAGATATACCGCTCCAATCGCCTGAATCAGATCATTAATGTAAATAAGGAACAGTAGCGGACCAAAGACAGATCCCTGTGGGATTCCACTGAAAACCTCATCATGTTCCGAGGAGGTTCCATTGATGACAGTGTACTGTTTTCCGTTGGATAAAAAAGAGTGACTTAAATTACAGCTAGAAGACTGATACAATAAATCAGTAATATTGGTACAGCAAAGACCTTTTCTAGCGTAGTCATAAATTTTAAACTCAACTGTTTAACATTGTAATAAGAGTAAAGGCAGACTGTTTTCTCTCGTCTTCGAGATATGACGTCTTTAATTATAGAAACATTACTGTGTAGTGATTTTCTAATATATGTTTTTATATTTTAGAGATTAATGTGCTACAATTTCAATTTTTCATGTACCGAAACGTACGTGAAGACGAAAATATAGTAAACATAAGTGTTAATGTGACCTATTTCTCAAGAATTTTCATATAATATATAAATCTTCTGCTGGTATAGAAGTACTAAGAGATAGATCCCGAGTAAACGTCTCGACAGCAGATACCAAAATCATCAACTGATGTGTTCAAAGAATAAAATCTATCGAAACTCGCACTTATACTTCAGTGGGATAGAGCACTTCCTTCTGCTCTATCTGTTGAACGATTTCTTGAATAATTGCTCCCTTAATTGTTGAAATGTAGGAAGAGGCCAATGAATCAATGTAGAGCACGATCGAGAGTCTTAAATATCGAATGAAATCTTTTTGGCCTACAAAAGAATTACTCATAGCCAGACCATTTGAAACTTTGTTGTAAGTTAAGCTTTAGAATATACTAATAAACCTAATGTTTTACCAACTGAGATGAATACATCCTTCACAAGCGGGATGACTACAAATTAATATAGCTTGTGTTTTTAGTTGATGTCCTTGGAATTTCTAGTTGATAAAATTGATTTGAAATTTAACATTTGGTACATTTTCTTCAAGCCAATATTACTAATTTGTGTGGGTGGGCTTTATTAAAATATATTTATAAAACATTGTAACCTGAATTACAATAAAAACATCTTTTTCTCATTATTTTAATAACATGACACTTGTCATTTACTCACAAAAGTGTAGTGAACAAATCTCTTCATTTAAAATAAAAATATTTTTTAAATGATTAGCTATCACCTTTTTAAAATTTTGATGAAATATCCCTACATTTTCTGGTACCTATGAATGGAATCTAGAATAATGTCGTACCTTTTTCACCCATCATTATCAGGTAATGTCATATACACACAATATAAAAGTATTAAAAGTTGTTATTCTGTCCCCCGCCGAATCATTCCAGGCAATCACATGTTCACAGGATTTTCCATTTTGCTCGCAAAAAAACACTAAGTCGAACTTCCATCGAGATACGGAAGTAGCTTGTTATATTGGGCTGATTAGTGGAAATGAATTATACAATACAACTTATCTCTAATAAAAGGCTACTAATTTTGGGTGAAGTGTTTTTCTTTTGTGAATCAAAATTGAAATACATGACCCTCTCATTTTCTTCTTCGGTATTCTTATCAATTTTTGTTCTAATGCATTCTTCAATTTTATAATCTTGTGAAGTGCTCATTGCTCTAACCTACCAAGGCAATGTGAAAAGTCCCAGAAAAATAAAACCGATAGCGCCACAATCGAAAATCCCATGTGACATTTGTGATGTACCATTCTTAACTAGAACGCATTAAAAACTTTAGATCATTCAGTTCTGTTTTGACACCCATCGAAAGCAACCAACCCTGAAGATTTTTGTAAACATGGAAGAAAGTGAATTTCACGTCTTGTTTAAACATTAATTCTTGCGTGGAAAAAACATTACGCAAGCCAAAGCATCGCTTGTTAAACATTATGGGGACTCTTCCACCATCGATTGGAAAGATTCACAAGTTGTTTACTGGTTTTCGTTGTGGTAGTATGACCACAAACGTTCTGGTCGTCCAATTGAGGTTACAACGCCAGAAATCGTCGATAAAATCCATTGGCCCGTATGAATAAAAGTGAAGCTTTTGCTCATAAGCAAAAGGTGGAAGCAAAAGGTAATGCTTTGAGCAAAAGGTAGAAGCATAAGGATTTACTTCTTTATATATGAATAACGATAGCCTTTTACTCACGAGCAAATGCTTCATAACAATAAGCAAAAGGTAGCAGGTCGAGACTTGTTTAATGATGTGATTACGTTTGGCTCGGACTAATAAGCTGGTTCCTTGTATTGTGTCTGTGGTTTCATCTATATTTCTTGTTACTCGAGTAGTAAAAAAACGTAAAATGACTTCTAGTGAAGAAGAAGTTGAAACACAGTAATATTGGTGAATTGAATTTTATTGCAAAGGAGATAGCCTCATACCCTGAAATTTTGATAAAATCACAAATTCCAAGGGTAAAGAAAAAGAAAGACCTAGCTGTTGAAAGAATTACAGCTAAATATGAAGTTTTTTTTGGAAAGAAAATCGAAATTACCAAGTTAATGAAGAAAGTTGATAACATGAAAACAAGACTAAAGAAAGAAACAGATATTAATAAGACCGGAAATCGAAAAATAAAACATGATATAATAATATTTGGAATATTTTCACTTTTAACAAGACAAACATACTTTAAGATTGGAAATCGACGTTTAATTTGCCCAAAGCAGCGCTCGATAATTACTCTTTCTTGTTTCGAAAGATTATTGTAACTCCTTTTAGTTGGATTATCGGAATTGCGAAATAGAACCATGAGCCATGGCTCGATTCCATAACCTTCGTCTCCAAGAAGTACGCTGTTCCTTGTTCTTGCCATAATTTGCCGAACTTCCGAATTTTTCCAAATTCTGCTGTCGTGGACCGATCCTGGCCAAATTACTTCAACACTAGTGAACATACATTTGGCGTCACAAGTTGCTTGCACATTAAGCGTTGCTTTTCCTTTCCGGTTGATATACTCATTACCATAAAAATTTGGTTTTTCCATACCGATATGCGTACAGTCTATGGCATCAATTGCAGTTGGGAAACGATATTTATTTTGCCATAAGTCCTTCGCTTCGATTATAGCATTATGAGTAGTAGGAAATTTTATCCACTGATTAGCTTGCACAACAATTCTATTAACGACGGTATTTACTGTTCGTGATACTGTTGACTGATCTACACTAAGCTCTTCACCTTTACCTATTTGGAATCCAGGATCAGCCAGATACCTTAAACATGTTTTCATCTTCTGTAAAGAAGAAAGAGCACCACCTCGCGTTTCTGTAGAAGGGCCCAGAAAATTATTAGCTAACCATTCCACATTACGATCTTCAAATCGAAATAGACTTTTGGAAACGCTATTTTGTGGAGACAACCGAGGTTTGTAATATTTCACCATTCGCAAATTCACTACTTCGGCCATTGTGAATATTTTAGGCACTACGAATAATTTATTTACCCGAAACCGTTGTCTATTTTCAGCAGGTGAGTCTACGTCTAACTAGATGCAACTATTTTGGAGGATATGCTTATGACTGAAAGTAAAAGCTCACTTTTATTCATACCATTTACTTTCGATGTAAGCAAATCCTCTTTTTGATAAGCATTTGCTCCGTACTTGATAGAAAAAGGTTTTACTTTGATTATTATTCATATGGAGGGAAGGATTTGCTCCATATTTTGCAAGTATAAGGTTATGCTTCTTTCTATACATTCGGGCCATTGTATGATATTGGACGATAAGCGAGTTAAAGTGCACGAGATTGCTGAGGCTATGGGAATCTCAACAGAACGGGTACGGAACATTTTGCATACATTTTTGAATATGAGAAAGCTATCTGTCAGATGGGTGCCGCATTTGCTCCCTGTTGACAATAAGCGCGACCGTGTGACAACTTCAAAGTAGTGTATGGCGATGTTCAAGTGCGATAAGAAGAAACTTTTTGCGCTGTTTCGTAGCTATGAAGCTATGAAATAACATGGATCCATCACCACAACAAAACCAGATACCAAAGGATAGTCGAAACAGTGAACTTGTCTTGGCGAATTGAAGCCGAAAAAGGCCAAAGTGGGTTTATCGGCCAATAAAGTCATGGCGACAGTTTTCTGGGATGCACACGGTATCGTCCATATCGATAACCTTGAAAAGGACAAAACGATCACCGTCGTATATTATGCAGAGCTGTTGGATCGATTCGACGCCGATTTGGAGCGAAAGCGGTCGCATTTGGGAAAGAAAAAAATGCTCTTCCACAAGGACAACGCACAGGTCCGTAGTCGTAATGGCAAAATTGCATGAATTGCCCTACGAATTGGTTAGTCATCCACCATATTTACCACATTTGGCCCTCCGCGATTCTTATCTATTTTCAAACTTAAAGAAATGGTTCAGCGGAAAAAGATTTGGCTCCAACGATGAGGTCATCGCTGAAACAAACTTCTATTTTGAAGGATTACCGAAATCGTAATCGAAAAATTGTAAAATCGTTGGACGAAGTGTATCGAGCAACAAGGGAATTATGTTGAGAAATAAAATACGTGTTGACCAAATAAACCATTTCTTGTTTCATTTTTCAGGGACTTTTCACCTTGCCCTCGTACGTCGCTTATTTTACAGGTTTTCGGCGATCCGAAACCTAAAATTGTAGTCTTTACTATCAAAAATGTTCCTATACATAATACTAGATACAGAAGTTTTATCATCGCTCGCAAATTTTTCTTTATATATATCATACATTTTGTGGTTTTATACCTCGAAGTATGAGTCATCCCGCTAGGATATATCCATCAATCAAATGAACTGATCTTCCAGACGAACCTTGATATATAGATTATTATTCTTACAACCAATGCACAACAACGCCATCACTTATTCCTCCTTACATACTTGATGACGTTCACCGTAAACTTCAAAGAAATATTTAAAACACTTTTGACGACGTCTATGGTGTACAGAATTCATACGGTTCCTTCTCATTAAAAGGTTCCATCCATATTGCACAAACAATTAGTGGTTTTCTAATTTTCATCCAATGCATTTGATTCTTCAAGCAATAGTATTTGTTTCGTTGGAAAATTTAACATCACATTTCAAGCGATATAGGGTTTTTTGTCAAGGTCCTTTTCAGGAATCTCTGTTCTTTTATAAGTTTTCCGTTTTTTTCCTATTAATTCTTGCTTGGTTACGTACCCACTTCTGTTTTCCATTGGCCACTCTGGGCAAGGGTCCAGGGCCCCCTAGTTCCGGCGAGATCACCAACAGATAACAGATATTAGCGATAAATATCTTCCGAATATCAAACGATAATTACTGACTATAAATATATAATATTTACTTATCACCTTTTTTGGTACTCTAATGAACAAGGGACCTAACAAACACTAGCAACTCTGTCTGGTTGCGACCCACCCAAATGTCATGATGGCAGAGGAACCATCATGACATTTGTCCGTCCAGGATTCCCCTTTCACGCGCACGCAACGCTTTCTTTTCCTTCGGGACTGAAAATTAAATCGTCACTGGCCTGTTTTTTGTTTTATGTTCGCGACTGTTTTCAGTGTAAGAAAATGATAAATACTGAATTAAAATATAAGTTTATTATTTATTCAACCCTTCTGATATAAACCTATGCTATCCGAGTGAATGTGATGATTGGAAGCACATTATTCTCATAAATTTAAAACATGAAAATAGCCCAGCACATAGACAATCTATAACTTATCTGACACAAAGAAAAGCGGTTGGTGAATTAGATACAGACTTGATATCTCAACATCAAAAAGAAATGGGTTACTGGAAAAATTTCCTTAAACGGACTGTAGCAGTTATAACATTTTTGACATCGAGCGGGCATCTGTTTCGCGATGACAATGAAATCCAATGAAAACAATGGAAGTTATTTAGGATGTGAAAAATTTTTGGAATGCTGGAAAAGGAAATATTGCATATAGCGAATAATGAGTAATGAGTTTATTGAGGTAATGGGAAAACAGGTTTTAAAAAAAAATAGTAAAATATTTTTCCGTTAGTGTTGACAGCACGCCCGAGTTGTCTCATGTTGATCATATAATTCGATACGTATTTCCGTTGATAGGTTTCTAGAAGTTATATCTATCAAAGAACGTAAATCTGAGTATTTAGCGGATACCATATTTTGATTTTTTTAGAGAATCATGATATTCCCATAAAAGATTGCAGAGGACAAATCTTCGACAATGCTTCAAATATGTCGGGAAATTATGCTGGTCTGCAAACAAAAATTAAGGAGAAATGTGAATTTGCTAGCTTTGTAGCATGTGCGGGACATCCTCTAAACTTCGTGTTCATGCCACTCGGTGTGTATCAGAGGCAAGAAGCTATTTTCACATGATTCAGAAGCTGAACAACTTTTTTCGGGTGCTACCTGGTATACATTGACGGAATATTTGAGTTCAAAAAAAATTCTTAAAAGTTTTTCGCAAATCATATGGTCTGCGCGAGCTGATGCAGTAAGCGTCTTGCATAAAGGTCATAAACAAATTATAGAACCTTTGATGTCTATATCAGAGGATACAGAACAGCCACGAGAAACTAGGCACGAAGAAGAAGAAGAATAGACAAAAAAGTAATTATCTTAAAAAAAAAAACAATAAAAATGAACGTTGCAACTTATTTGCTTACTTCACTTGATGATTTTATTATTAACCTCAAGGATAAATTTGATTACTTCGAATCGTCCGCCGAATTTGACTACAAGGACTTACCTCAAAGAACATGCGTCACAAGCTTTCCCCAGGCATTTTTTGATGGCTTTGCGCCGTCAGTCCAGCTGAATGGGAGAGAGAAATTGAAAGTAAAACAGCGACTGACTTCCTATAAGGACATAGGTAAATCATCGATTTGGTTTTTTTTCGCTTGAAAACTCCCTGGAGTTGAGACAAAGTTGCAAAGAATTTGCTGAAATCTATTATGAAGACGTTAGCGAGAAATAGTTAGAAATGGAATGTCTGCATTTAACAGAATACTTGTCCAGTCTAGTGAAAATGAAGAAACTAATAGTTTTTCAGAAATATATCATCATTTGAAAGAAAACAAAATTGAAGATACGTGTAGAAATGTAGAAATTGCATTGAGAATCTATTTAAGCATGATGGTAACTAACTGCAATGGGGGGACGTTCATTTTCCAAATTGAAAAGAATAAAAATGAAATAAGGAGTACAATGATTCAAGAAAGTTTGAACAGCTCATATTATAATTATCTATTCATTTAATGTGACTGCAAAGACATAAAAATAACAGTTGAATAAATCTAGAATTTTGCTTACCTACTCCGTTTATATGTTGTTAATAAAATAGTCATCTGTCATATCATAGTCATAGGGGACCCATTTTTCTAAGCTGTCAAGGGTCTCCAATAGTTTAAAGACGAAATGTTTCCACTTTAGAGGTACCTACTTGGTTTGTTTTCGAAAAGTCGCTTTAATTTTTTTTATTTTCATTGAGCTGCTTGTTTTCGTTGGGGCCCAAATCCAGGGACGTATTTACAGCTTATCAATGGAGGGTTTTTTCGTTTTGAAATGTTGTATTTGAAGTGGGAATAACGCTTTTTACCTCTATTTATATGTTACCTCTATGGTATCTGTTCATGGGCGCCGAGGGTAAGATCTATTCTAATGCTGCAGAATAATTATTATTGTATATGCATGAGCGATTTGATGGGCTGGGGAGAAGGGTGTTGCAACTCTTGACACCCACTAACATACGTCCCTGCACAAATCCCACATGCGGTTCTTGCACATAGGAAAAGTTAGAATCTAACACTTTAGCTGACACGAGTATTATCCTTGTTCAAATATTCGCCCATGAATTTAATAAATGTAACCTCTATTTCAATATTGCACCTTTTTAGTTAGAATAGAATTCATAAATTTTATTAGTTTAAGAAATGTATTTTTAAATTATATTTACATGAAGGATTATATTATTGATAATATTTATAATACAACCGCAGTGTGAGATCCCAGTCATCCCTTGATAACATATTTTATAGTTTTCCCTGTCAGAGAGAACGCAAAATCTTTAAAAATAAATCACATGGCACCCAACCAAAAAGTACAATTCGTAACGAATAGAGTTGTTATCACCGGAGTGAACATCTTTATGCAAATCAAAAATGAGTCAGCACGTTTTTGCGTGTAAATTTAAATTTAGATGACCCTTTTCCATTTCTATAACGCTTTTATGATTGACATCTAGCGTCTGGAATCTTCAATGCCAAATAGAGCATGGCTTCTTCTTCTTATATTATAGTAGACATCAGATTATATGCAATTTCATATTATGGTAATGAATATAACTCGTTTTTCGCAACGTTATTGCATATCATAGTTTATGGTGCATAATAGGGCATAAAAGGTCTAGCTTAGCAATTGCAAACATGTCAAATATGAGCAATAGACATGGATATTTAATACTAGGTACAGTTGTTTTAATAGTACGGTGTATTTAGGCCGATTTTCACAGAACTTAAGAAAAACGTTACGTGGATTGATAAAGCTTAGCGGTTTTTTGCATTCTCTTAAGGAATGTATTTGTAAACTTTGTTACTTATGCTTGACTGGGGGATTTGATGCACAAATTTTTTAAGTGCATTTTAGTGCACTTTTTAATTAACTTCCTGAATATTGCTTGTAAGTGCTTGAAAACTTGTAGTTAGAGGGTTTCAAGGTTCCTGATTGTGAAACTGACATCAAAATGATTCAAAAAAATATCTATCTTGCATTAATATGCATTTGAAAATGCATTTATTATGCACTTTTTTCTTCATTTCTTTGATATAGCCTGAAATCAGTTGAAAATAGCTACTCGGGGGTTTTCGAGGTCGCTGATTACGAATCCGATGTCGCAACATACCTGCAGAATACCAGGTAGCAATATTAGAGCTCTCACACATCTTGAGACGTTGGTCGTTTGCCAGTGTGACCTCAAAAAAGAAAGCAGTACGTCTCCGTACTCTTGTACTAACATTAGACGCCTTTACACAACATTTGAAACGTGTGTACCTAGAAGTACAAAATTGGATGTATGGATTCCAATATTGTCAAACAAATCCAGACATAATTGAAGAGGACAGTATGGACATGGTAGATGTTGATAATGTCATCAATCACTTAGCACCCTCCAAGTGGGGATGGAAATGGGTCAATCAATATTTTGAGCCGATTCCGATGACACAACCAGCAGCACCAGAAGAACTAATAAATATTATATCTTGTGGGTGCGTGACTAATTGCGAAAAATTAAGTGATTGTAGAAAAAGTGGATTTACCTGCACAATGGCATGCAAAAAATGCAATGACATCAACTGCATAAATGTTGAATTACCCGATACCAGACGACAAGATGATGAAATTGCTGAGCTGTCAGATTCAAATGATGTTTTTAATCCAGATAAAAATGAGTAGCATGTACAAATTGTTGTAAAAATATAAAAATCTTTATATTTGCTTATGAAATGCTTTATCTTTACATATCCGAATCCCGGTGTAACTCGAGGTCCGGTATAACGACGAGGTTAAATTGCATTTAATTATGCAATTTATCATTTTTCTTATAACTTTGACATAGGATTCGTAATCAGCGACCTCGAAAACCCCCGAGTAGCTATTTTCAACTGATTTCAGACTATATTAAAGAAATGAAGAAAAAAGTGCATAATAAATGCATTTTCAAATGCATATTAATGCAGGATAGATATTTTTTTGAATCATTTTGATGTCAGATTCACAATCAGGAACCTTGAAACCCTCCAACTACAAGTTTTCAAGCACTTACAAACCATATTCAGGAAGTTCATTAAAAAGTGCACTAAAATGCACTTAAAAAATTTGTGTATCAAATCCCCCAGTCAAGCATAAGTAACAAAGTTTACAAATACCTTCCTTAAGAGAATGCAAAAAACCGCTAAGCTCTATCAATCCACGTAACGTTTTTCCTAAATGCACCGTACTATAAATTGTGTTCTAGATTTAGACAATAAGAAAATGATCACAATTGAATTGTTTCTTCCTTTATAGTGCATATTTCGGCTTATTTTAGCATTTTGATCGTGCATATCATCGATGTCTAATTATAAGCATAATAAACTATAGAAGAGTTCACACTGAGGATATACGTATTTAACACTATAAATGAGAAACAATATCCCTTATCCACTAAAAATACTTTAAAGTACTGATGACCTTTCAGCTACCAACTAGCCATCAGCAGATTAAACTAAATTAGAAATCAGAATGTGTCTGTTTAAATATACTATTTGAAATTAATTAGGTATATAAGGGATTACCTTCAGATGGAGATAGATCTGAGTTCAGTAAATTGCCTTTTCGCTTATACATTTCAACAACGCTATTTATTGTTGAAGTTCCTCAACTTCGTTGTTATAATTGAGTGGGTTTTCTGTATAATATGTTAAATTCCAAGTGATTGCCATGTTTTATAACCTTGATATCAAGGAAAGCAAGCTGGTTATCTGTTTCTATTTCTACAGTGAATCTAAGTAAATCAAATTGGCTTATAACCGTGTTCAAATAGTATATTAAAGAACGAGTTTCCTAAGACTCGTCTTAAAGCACGAATTCAAGTTTAAAAAACGAGTGGCGAAGCCACGAGTTCTTTTAAAGAATGAGTGCTTCAAGGTCTTAGGAAACGAGTTGTTTATACTATTTTTTGTAATTTGCCCTTTTTATGCCGTTTTTAAACAAAAATGTTTAATTTAGTCCATTTAGGGATTTTTATGGTGGTTGGTAACATCTTAATTTTGAAAGTCAAAATTTGATTCAGTGGTTCTGTGATCGCTTTTGTTTCCGTAATTTTAGTTTCGTCTCTACTGGAAAGAGCAATAACACTAGAAAACGACTATTAGTACAAATATCTAAACCATATTGTGTATTAGCTGAAATCAATTCTTCCACTGGACACGTCGATGACTTTCTCTTCTTGAGTTGTTGATGCTCGACACTGTCATTTAAACTGACATAATGATGACAAGATAATTCCGCATCAAGCTCGCCATCCTAAAAATGTAAAAAGTTCCGTGCTTTTTTTGGATATTAAGACACGGCAAGTGATGACGTTGCGTTCGTTAATGGGTCTATTAGAAAATCAAAATGGAGGCAAATTACAAAAAAGCCATGTAAAACATCACGTTTACTTATAATCGTGAAAATATCATCGACATATACAGCGTGATCAGTTAAGGGCGACTCTCGGCCATATCTCAGAAACTACTGGGAATAGAAATGTGGGAAAAAATTGATCATAAAAGTTGTTGGAATACCCAACATCTGGTAGGTCGGTCCTTTGTCGGTCATCAGATTTAAGATAAGTTAAGGATAAATATTTTATTTATTGTAGCTTGCTTGGAAACCTCATTTGCTTAATGCATTTATTACCCTATTCTGCAAATTCATGAATGGCAAAAGTTCCAAGAAAGAGATTCAATAGTCACACAGAAGTATTTGGAAAACACACGATTGTAGGGGGGTTATTGCCACCCCACTAAACAAATACGGGCAATCATCATTATGTAAGTTTTGATGGTGAAAAAGGCAGTATAAAAATATTATTCGACCTGTAAAGAGGAGATAGTAACCTGTAAATAGAGATGTATATGTGTTAATATAGTGATTTATTCAACATTAGACTTTTCTTGGGATCCACATACACATAAGTAAACCCCTACTCTCAGCCGCTACTTGAGTGTAGCAAAACGAATATAAGAGAAGCAGCAAATCTCCTCGCAATATTAGGAAGTGCCTTCCCTAAATTCAACAAAAGTGACCATGAGAAAATCCTGCAAATTATTTTTATGTTCTGGATTTTGCCGCAAGAGGCGCAATTGAAAATTAAATATTAAAATTCCAAATTTCTCCGGAAATTTTTACATTAAGTTAATTAGAAAGGTTGCACCATTTTGGTTTGAAGCTCATTGGCGTCCCGACCTTTATAAGAGTGGGGGAAGCTATTGAAAGTGAAATCATTCAAATCGATGTAGTTTCTAAACGGCTCATTCGATTTTAGTAAACTTGAGCTTGTACAGAACAGAAGATTCGTACTTTCAATTGTAGTATCTATTTTTACACGATAGTTCCTAATAAAATTGATAGAGGGCGTAGTCTGTAATAATAACAGTTTTCTCAATTGTATCCCAAAAACTTGAATCGTGCGATATAACTATGACATAATAATCGGAAATAAGATTAAATTTGCAAAAAGAAAAACTGAAAACCGCACATCGATATCTTCTTTAGTTTCAAAGTTATAGTAAAAAATGTATGTTCCTGACACATGAACCTATTACCTCTAATTTAATGTTTTCAGAAGGATTATGGGGAAATTGTTTTCGCTATTTCATTTTCCATGCGATATCGGCAAATATCTACACTATTAACTCGCTAGTGAATTCTTCATTGAGTCAGTAACGTTTTTTCGAATTGGAGTCATATTAGCCATATTCCATTATTGCACAGAAAGCCATGAATTAAATCGAAAGAACTTGTCATGTGAGCTCTTATATTTGTTCTTTTGACAGATAAGTCACATCGGTCCATAGAATTTGTTCATTTTGGGCCGCCATATTTTTGAGCCAATTACAAAAATTTAATCGGTTGTCGAAATTATCAGCAGTTAGGGGGCTTGATGAAGTTCAATATGGTAGGTATGCACTCGAATTTTGTTTAATACTCAGGTAGGAAGATCATTATGTACATAAGCCTAGACATTTATAACATTTTCCCCTTACTCTTCGATTTCTTCGCAATGTTGGAAGTGGTTGAACTGTGCTGCTGCACAGTTGAGGTAGATGCAGGAAAACTCTTTTAGAATACTGCCTCCTATTAAAATACTGTATTGCCGGGATGCTAATGTTGCATTTTCAAAGCACTGGAAAAATACTGTCAACATATCGTAAGCTTCTCCTTTTGTGAAAGGCATTTTCAGAGAGTTAGGTGTAATAAATTATGATAAACAATATTATATTTTGCTTATCGGAATTTATCTGTCAACAGATCAAACACAAGAGCTTACTTGATAAGGTCTTTTGATTCAATTCGTGACCTCCTGTGCAATAATGGAGTATGGCTGGTTCACCAGACTCCAATGTCACAAGTGCCATACTAACCCAACGAAGAATCCACTCGAGAGTTGAAAGTGTGGATATTTGCGTATATCTTACGGTAAAATGCAATAGCGAAAACACTTTCCCCATAACCCTTCTGATAAAATTAAATTAGAGGTAATAGGTTTACGTGTCACGAACGTACATTTTTCACTATAACTTTGAAACTAAAAAGATATCGATGTGCGGTTTTCAGTTTTTTTTGCACATTTAATCTTATTTCCGATTATCATGTCATAGTACGATTTAAGATTTTGGAATAAAATCAAAAAAACTGTTATTATTACAAACTACTCCCTCTATCAATTTTATCAGGAACTATCGTGTACCAATAGATATGACAATTGAAAGTACATACCATCTCTTATATACAAACTCAATTCTACTGAAATCGAATGAGTCGTTTAAAAACTACATCGATTTAATTGATTACAATTTCAATAGCTTCCACCACTCTTAGAAAGGCCGGTACGCCAATGAACTTCGAACCAAAATAATGCAAGATTGTCTTACCTTTCTAATTAACAAAGATATACCTTAATGTAAAAATTTCCGGAGAAATTCAGAATTTTAATATTTAATTTTCAATTGCGCCCCCTAGCGCAAAATGCGGAACATGACCACTTTAATAATGAATTAATTCTTTTCCCACAGTTCCATTCCCAGTAGTTTCTGAGATATGGCCGAAGGCCGTCCTTGACTGTTCACGCTGTATATTCCAAACTTTTGGAAACTAATTTAATTTTGATTTTAAGGTTTCAAGTTCGCTTAGAACAATATTGGCCAAAAAAAAGAGAGAGCGCATTGCCCCATTCTGAAAACATATAATATTAATGTACCCGATACATATTGTGCAGATTACGTGATCCTTACGTCTTTATGTATGCGGCAATTTTTTTTTTACTTTTAACAAAAACTGCTACAAACAAGCGGGTGTATTATGGGCAATCCACTCTCTGTTTTCGTCCAGTATTTTTCTAAGCGAACTAGAAGGAACATTCTAACTCGGTATAAAGAACATTTTTCCCACAAAGAAAAATAGTAAATGAAAAATCAGCGTTAATCGAACATATTTAAATTACAGGTCACACCCATGTCTCTAAAACGTCTTGAAACACAATTATGACAAATATCTAGGTAATTTAATAGGGATGGAAATGTATAAGGGAAAAGGCAAATAAATGAATTCAGATTCATCTCCATCTCATGGTAATCCCTTATATAACATATTAATTCCAAATAGTATTTTAATAGGCACGAATGCACGTTTTGATTTCTAATTTAGTTGAATCTGATGCTACTTGGTAGTTGAAAGGTGCTCAGCACTTTAACAGTACCGGGATATCAAAAATTATCTTGGTCAAGGGTGGTTGTGGAATCTAAAACGTGTGTCTTACTTTACGTTTGAAATAATTATGTCACTGTCACACTGACATCATCAATAACCTACAAATTTCATACCTATTTATTTCAGTTGTAAAACAATAATGAACTACAAATTAAAAATTATCTTAATCAAGGGTGGTTGTGGAATGTAAAACGTGTGTCTTACTTTAAATTTTTGAATATTTTTTGTTGTGTCAGAATCTGTTGAGTCATTGTGCTGAAATTTTCTAATCCAGTTGAACGATTGAATTTATGAAATTTGTTCAATACTAGTAAAAACTTCTTTATTTGACAAAAATGATGCATAAACATTAGACATTAACTACAGAGCTCCGAGACACCGAATATATATTTGTTACATGTCAACTCATAGAACCACTATACTTATCAGTGTTCGTACCTTCGTTGAAATAGATAGTCGGAGGTATACATATGAATTGACCACCAGTTTTTGAATCATGCCTCTTACCACACAGCACAAAATTTTCATGATTGAAGCCTATTTTCGAACGGGTGCGCTAGTAAATAGAAATTGGCAATACAGTCAACGTTTGTGTTTGGACAATTTTGGAGAGCACTTCCCAAACGTGGCAATATTACCGGACAATTTTTATGCGTGCCTTACAAATTGTGTTGAAGTGTTTCGCGAAACTGGCAAACTGGTTGTGTGACTCATAAAAAAGGTGCTAGACCAAGAGTTCGTACAGCAGAAGATTTTCGCAACTCCGGTTAATAATTTGCAAACAAAGAATAGTTCAGCAATGTGCAACCATAACGCCAGAAATGCTGCAAAACGGTTTTCACAGCATGAGGATGCGCGTCAACTTGTGCATCGAACAAAACGGGGGACATTTCCAACAATTACTGTAATTTAGTTTTTTTTGTTACTAAAACCGTTCTTTCATAATTTGTAGTTCATTATTGTTTTACATCTGAAATAAATAGGTATGAAATTTGTAGGTTATTGATGATGTCAGTGTGACAGTGACATAATTATTTCAAACGTGAAGTAAGACACACGTTTTAGATTCCACAACCACCCTTGACCAAGATAATTTTTGATATCCCGGTATTTTTAGTGGTTAGGAGTGATTGTTTCTCATTCATAGTGTTATAAGCATAAGTTGAAAATTTTCCAAAATGTGAATAAACACCTTCTTGCACTAGGGCCTTCAATTTGCAGTAATCCATTAAAAATGATTCATGCTATTCTATACGTATATACTGTGATTCAAATGTATCCAGCTATATTTAGGAGCTATTATAATATGTATCGTTCTATCGTTTCTTATTTCTTACTCAAAATTCTTGCAACAATTTTAAGTTGTAATAAGTACCTACCTATATAGTCGAGGAAATATAGACGAAAAATCGCCAAAATTCCATGCCTCATAATAATAATTATAATAATAATAATAATCGAGGCAATGAGCTGGAATTTCAGTGATAATAAAACAAAAAGTCAGGTAGGTCAGATTCGAAAAATTTTTGTGGGATTCGATTCGTGGGGTTATCAGGATCACTCATAACACATAAAACCTCAAGGGTCACCCCCCTTCCTTTCTGGCCCCCAAAAGGGTAATTTCAAATTTAAAATGCACCAAGGATGATCTTTGGGTCGCTGATCACGATTTTGACGTCAGATTTACTTGAAATCAATTCTGGGGGTGGGAAAAGGATCAAATTGGTCATTATTGCACCCTTATAGATTATTCTGGCAATATATATTATTTTTGGATTTTAAATCCCCCAAGGAAATTTTTTGGGTCGCTGATCATGATTTTGACGTCAGATTTACTTTTAATCAATTCTGGGGGTGCTTTTGGTCATTTCTGGCCTCCCCAAGGAGGGGAGGGTGACCGGTGACGTTTTATGTGTTATGAATGATAACCCCACGAACCGAATTCCACAAAAAAAATGTTTTTCATTGCTTGGACTATCAGATCGAGCATTTGGTAGTTGTACATCTATAAAGCGCATTTTATACTGCCCATTATGCTATTACTTTCAGGTTTCAACGATAAAAACTTAAATACGAATGTACCACTTTACTTTTTATTTGACAATAATTGAATTAGATATAGTTTCAGGTTTCATCATCATATTATTCTAAGCTAGAAATAATGTAAATATAAATAAATCACTGATAATTTTTTTCTAATTCACTGATGAGAACATATAATGATTTATCTAATTACGATAAGTATAACTATAAATTCAATTTTGGCGTATTATTGCATCATAAATCTGAATGATCTGTCTAATAATAAAATGACAACAATAAACATTTTGAGATAAATAGTGATAAATTATTACTACCAACATTGTTCTTATTGGTACGGAACTTGGATTGATTTCATTAGTCAAGTAACAATTACAGCAGAATGATGTTTTTAACTGTAGATTTCAGGAAAACAAATCGATTCATATCTAATTAATGTCAATAAACTTTATTTAGCTACTTTTAATCACTTTTTCTAATGTTCCGCATTTAAATTTATGTACATTCTGATTAGAACTATTTGTTGTAGGGAGTTAAAGCAAATTGTTTATTGAATTAAGAAATATGTTTTTACAAAATCTAACTACATAGGAGATATACTATTTTCCCGGGTATAATTAATGAAATTTGGGAATACCTGCCGCACTACCTATGCATTTCGCAAGAAAGCGGTAACTTCTTACAATGTTCAGTTTGTTTTAGAAATATTGCGCGCCCATACCCACCACAACCAATCAACAAAGGCCTACGTCCCCACGTGACATAACCGAAGTTATAAATTTGCAGAGATATGCGTGCGGTGGTCTCTTTTCCACAGTAACGAAGTTAGGATCGAGTTGCTCAGCTGCTTAGTGATTGTGCTTTCATCAGTAACGAAGTTCATTAGGATGCCTGAAACATTAACCAATGGATACACGAACGGACACATGCCCTATGATATAGAGGACGGCTCGACATTCCTGTTCACGTCGGAATCGGTCGGTGAGGGTCATCCAGGTTAGTAATTTTTTTTATTGTTTGGTTATTTTCGAAAATGGCTACCGGACGGTCTGCGCATCTAGTGTTGAACTATGTTTGTTTCTATGATTCCTTGTTCGTATTGTCCCGAAAATACAACTCCATGAAATCTAGTGTTTCTCCTAATAAAATGTTAGAACATCGAGAGGTGCACGCACGCTGTTCGATATCGCGAGAAATTCAACACCAACACCACGTGTTTTTATCTGAAGCATCTCCTAATCGATAATCATAACATGCGTTGGCGTTAGAATGGAATCGTTAAATTATACGCAGTTATGAATGTTACAAATCTTGAATCAGCTCTATATTTTGAATAACGTGAATGTTAAGGGGTAATTGTAGAAAGCACGCTTTCGGCTTCCGTCATTAACTAATGAAGCGAATGAGAATGAGATACTACTGCGCTCATACAAGGATGTACGATTTTTATTTTTATATCGAAAAACCCCGAACGACTTCGTACGTATTGTTTTGCCGCGAGTGTTTTGTTTTGGTGCACGTAACCTCACATCTGCACGTCGCCCAAATTCGTTCTAAATATTTTATGGAGTCTAAGAAATGTCGAGATGATCAATTATTGCATATTTTAATCTATTGGTATGTAATCCTAATAATTGTCGAATTTTCTAACGAATCTAAGTTCATTTCTTCACAAGGAAATTTAAAGATATAATTATTAAGCTATGATATTCGTTATTATTTATTTCACATAAAATTTTGTACATGAAAACCGTGATGAATACAAATTCGAAAGACTGAATCTTCTTCATAATGCTAAAAGCTTCGTTCCTCTCATCCTTTTTTATATTTAAGGATAATATTGATTAGACATTTGAGAATGTCAACAAATCAGAAATGTTTTACTGCCAATAAAGATGATTTGACCAACGAGTAAGGATTCAATTTCTTAGAAATAATCTGATTCATCAATGTCGCCATGATGACAACAGATTTGTCATCATACTTGTGAAGTATGAAAAAAAATGTTTACATCGGTAGGTACATCCCGAAACAGCGAATCAAAACAAAATTGAGATTATGACTTGCACAATTAATGTATTGTGCATTTAGTTGTATTTCCTTGATTTTATACTGAATACCTTTGTACCCTCCACTGCTCCATCATTCTCTTCTCAGTGTGCTTCCTCCATACCCTGAGCAGATAGGTCTGTGATTTGGAAGAAGCCCGGATATTTTTCCTCTATTTCAAATTGGGTTAGAACCATAATTTAGTTATTATGATGACACTCAGTTTGTTGAGAATATGGGTTGATAGTGAATGAAATATATTAGTTCATTTTGAATAGTTGGGCTCAAATACCTGGAACCAGATGACGGTGACACTTAGTTGGTTGAGAATATGGGTTGACAGTGATTAGAATACATTAGCTCATTTTGAATAGTTGGGCTCAAATAACTGTCAGAACCAGATGACATCTCCAGTATGTGTTTCATAATCAACAAGTAAGTTCCCGACCGCCGGCGATGAAGCATGGGAGACAGACCCGAAACCCAAATTGAGCCGCCGCCAACCTTATTACGTATTGCGTTGCCATCAGTCGGATCATGTCTTGTTTTGAATACTGAGCGAGTGACGGAAAATTGTAGCCCCTATCTTGGAATAATTTGCCAACCGTTACGTAAAACCTAGCTAGGTTTGAGTTTGGGGCTCTGGTGCGCCGCACCAAACTCCCTGACCATAGCTACGCCACCGATGTTGATTCCAATTGGTTAACGGAATATGGAATATAGTGAAATATTCCGGAATAGTCCTTCAGAATTGTTGCTGGCACATAACAATGTCCACATTTGGTATCAATCAATATACCAAAATGTTCCAAACGTGTGCTATATAAACTGATCCAATAGGCGTTCCTCTTAAATTATTTAATATTCAAGAAGGGCAATGTGAATCTTACAAGTTCTTAGCTTTTATAATAATGAATCGTTGATTCATTATTGTCATGGCACATAACAATGTCCACATTTGGTATCAATCAATATACCAAAATGTTCCAAACGTGTGCTATATAAATTGATCCAATAGGCGTTCCTCTTAAATTATTTAACATTAAAGAAGGGCAATGTGAATCTTACAAGTTCTTAGCTTTTATAATAATGAATCGTTGATTCTTTATTGTCATGGCACATAACAATGTCCACATTTGGTATCAATCAATATACCAAAATGTTCCAAACGTGTGCTATATAAATTGATCCAATAGGCGTTCCTCTTAAATAATTTAACATTAAAGAAGGGCAATGTGAATCTTACAAGTTCTTAGCTTTTATAATAATGAATCGTTGATTATTTATTGTCATGGCACATAACAATGTCCACATTTGGTATCAATCAATATACCAAAATGTTCCAAACGTGTGCTATATAAATTGATCCAATAGGCGTTCCTCTTAAATTATTTAACATTTAAGAAGGGCAATGTGAATCTTACAAGTTCTTAGCTTTTATAATAATGAATCGTTGATTCTTTATTGTCATGGCACATAACAATGTCCACATTTGGTATCAATCAATATACCAAAATGTTCCAAACGTGTGCTATATAAATTGATCCAATAGGCGTTTCTCTTAAATTATTTAATGTTCAAGAAGGGCAATATGAATCTTACATGTTCAGCTTTCATAATTCTAAATCGTTGTGTCAATGTTAGCCTTGATATACCAAAATATTCCAAACTGGATCAATAGGAAGATCAACTAGAAATGTTAAGCGAATTTATATGAATTTTGGTATAATTGAAGAACAGTTGATGCAATAAATAACAAATGATTTTACTTGTATTTCATTTCCAGATAAAATGTGTGACCAGATCAGTGATGCCATTCTTGATGCACATTTACGACAAGATCCAGATGCTAAAGTGGCATGTGGTATGTATATTTGTATCTTAATAGCTGCTATATAATTCATCAGAAATTACAAGATTTACTCTGGCAGTTATTTCAAAAGAGTCATGGTTTTCAGTTGTTGCAGGAATTGTATACCCTGAAATGACAACAATATTATATATTTCTACTCCAGTAGGAAAGTATTGAAGTAATTAAAAATCTATGGGACTAGTTACTCTCTACATCCCATCAAATTTTGATATAACAATTTGCTTCGATATGTTATCGGTGGTTTTAACCAGAAATAGGAAATTCATAAAAAAATTGCAAAATAATTTATCTAGTTCTAGATGGGACAATCAACTTTTTAAATTTATTACCATGATCAGCTCATTGTAACAACTTATTCAATTGTTGATCAACATTTTGCATACACGGAGGTAGACGTCTTTTGTCTTAAACATTTGATTTAGTTGGTTGAGATCATGAAATATACAGTACGATTGTAATACCTAGAGAATATTTTTCGATTGTTTGGTGTTTGCTTGTACAATGCTATTCAGCAATCTGTAAATTAATGACCAACTACGCTTCTTGTAACTTGAAAGTTAATAAGTGAAAGTCAAATTTTGTGAAACAATTTAATTATCAACAATACAATTCATCAATTTAAGTATAAAATACATCAAAAATCATATTGCCTGCGTTTTAACTGGAAACACTGCCAAAACTTTGGATAACGTTTCATTTGCTCAGGGTTGTAACCTTATTTAATTTTCTTCGAGCATGTGAATTAGCGCATCGAAGAAGGCTAGAAGCCCACATGCATGCTAACGCAGTGTAGTGCTAATGCGAAAGATCTTCGTAATATTACAGCTTTTGATGTCAGGTTAGCAAACTTATCTAGCATTGTATGGTACAGACCCACATGCTTCCCGACACAACAGCTACTTTCGGAAACAATGTAGTATTGTAGAAGGCTTTGTGGCACTTATTTTGTATTTTTATTGTCGGCCTTAGAGTGTATATGTTCGTATCGAGTCTATTAGAAGGGATTAAATCGGCCCTAGCACATCTTATCTAGGGTGGGAGAGACCACGGGAGCTGGCAACCACCCATCAGTCACTCACTCACTGAATAATGTATAGATTATTTATTATTCTTGATTCGCGGCAAGAAGCAGATACTGCAGTTTCAGTGCAAGAAGTAGCTAAGTGTCAAAAAGTAGCTAATTCAATGGACTTAACAACTTTTTGACATTGACGTGTCTAGTCTAGAACTATGGGTTGAATCACATGTCAGGGCGGTCAGTACAAGATATTTCCAAAACTACATTTTTCGGTTTTGAAAAAGCAAAGCCTGTAATTGCAAGGGAGACTATGACAGGAGGTTGTACGAATATGCATCTTTACAAAGTGGATATAATAGAAAAAATTAGCAGCGCTCCTAAATTAGCACACGGTGACAGCTTTTTTAAAATTAAACCAAAAAAGATTCAGTCTGTCACAAAGTTCTCAAACTAGTTACCTCTTCTACAAGAGGTCCCTCACTGATGTTGAAAAAAATGTGATTGCACCGAGCTGTAATGTTACTGGAAATAACGAAGAAAATATGGAAACTTTTTTAATTTTTGTTTTTGTTTTTAGTTAGATTGCTTGTAGTAAAATGTACTGCTTAACAAAAAATATAGCAGTTCTCTTTACAGTTTCACAAGATTATTTTCCTGTCATTATTCAAAGGGCAGTGGTGAAGGTTTAATCTATAATTTGCTGGGGAAGTAAAATAAAAATGACGAATTTCCGTCATCTTTGGACGAACCTGTTTCAATTTCCATTAATTTTTATCCTTAAAGTTCATTTATATTTTTTCAACTAGATCGGCTCTTCTGTTGATTATTTAATAAATTATGTTTACTTATTTGCTTCCTCATCAAGTCGTAACTCGAAAACTTGAAAATGTGATTTAACCACTTTTTGTATTAACCCCTTCAATTAAGTATTGGTATGGGAGAATTGAGTTCGTTGAATCAGCATGTCATAAGTTGTAAAATCCAGTAAAACAGGAGCAGTTACTTAGTAATTAGAATATTATCGTGCTAAAAAGCGCTTGATGGTTGACCAAATTTTTTTGTGATGTTAATATGATTTTTTTTTCGCAGAAACTGTCACGAAAACGGGAATGATCCTACTTTGCGGCGAAATTAATTCCAAAGCTGTGGTTGATTATCAAAAGGTTGTACGAGAAACCGTAAAGCACATTGGATACGATGATTCGTCGAAAGGTAATACATCTTTATATTAGAGTATGAACAATCTTCTAACTTTAAGCATAATATTCTCATTCGTAATTTCAAATTTTTCGAATTTAAATATTGAGCAAATATGATTCGATATACACTACTATTGATCGTTTGTTGAGTTTATATTAGTGATCAATCCCGTAAAACATAACCATAAATATTGAGAAGCTATAAAACTGCATGATTTCTATTGTTTGTACAAAATTCATCTCAGTGAAATTTAACATAGGATTCGACTTCAAAACCTTCAACCTTCTGGTGGCTATCGAACAACAATCTCCAAACATTGCGAACGGGGTTCATGAAAACCGATCTGAACCTGACATTGGCGCGGGCGACCAGGTACAATTTTATTAACTTGAAATTTATGGGGGTTACATCTACGCTTGCATTGTCTCAGTTAATGGTCATTGGCATGCGTACAGTATGCGCTTAGAGCTCTCGATGCTTTCATAATCAAATAAGATTAATTTTCATCATGACTAACGACAAATTCAAAATATCAATCATCTAATGCAAGAAATAGAAATATGTGTAATTTATGTTATCTTACACGGTTAATACGTATACTGAATATTGCCCTGGGATGCTTTACCACTGCTGTAATTCTTTAACCATAACCTACCGATCTGGTTCATATAATATTCCAATTATGTATTATAAACCTTAGATGAAAAGTGGTAATATTTGTTAACAGCGATTTGGATTCATTCTGGCTGACGATTTAAGTCGAGAAATAACTATTAAAAAAATTCTGGAGGTCGCTGGACGAAAATTCATTTTATTTATTTATTTATTCCGTAACGGTGGTTGTTTCTGTAAGGTATGGATTTAAAAACCGCAAAAACCTTACTAAAAATACAAATTAATCATTAGCAAATAAGTCGTTTATATATTGATAATTAATTTTAAAAAATTATATAAAAGATGATACTTATGCAAATAAATTTTGGCAATAGTTTGCATCTGCAAAGAGAAATACAATTTAAATCTGCTTTTTCGCAACTACATTGTTCGCAATCAGCATTGCATTTGCAAAGCCTAATAATCCAAAACAGTTAAAAGGGGGGGAGTTTACTATTTCCGGCGGGTGCAGCTTGTCATCTCATAATTTATAGTTGAATAGGACAAAGTTCAGGGGCTCATACAGTAGCTATGACCAATTTTCCCACAAGAATTTCAGTAAATAGGAAATATCAGAAGTGCATATAACTAACAAATTTTAAATTGAATCCGATATTACAAGTAAATAAAATAAATAATTTGTAACGTAGCCATCTACTGTGTGTAATTCTTTGTTTGGAAAACACATATGTACAGATTTCTTCAATATTATGAAAATGCATCTGAGTTATTTCAAAAAGTATAGTAGTCCTCAACAAATAAATTTGATGCATTGTTTTTTTTATTTCCAAATGTGCTTGTCGTGTCGCAACCCGTTGCATGTAATACTGGTAAAATACTACAAATAGCTTCACCAAGCTATTGAATTGCTAATGATAGTTTAATTAATTTACTTATTCGATCCTTCAAACCAAAGACCTCAACTGTAATACTGGTAAAATATTACAAATAATTTCGCCAAGTGATTCAAATGTTTATTATAGTGTAATTAATTTATTATAAACTTATTTCTTTTTCAATCCTTCCACGATCAGCATGAAATAAGTAGAATTTCATACTAGTGACATTCCATCAGAAATAAAATTTTTTGAATTAGCAGATTGCACTATTTGCTGTAAAGCGTTATTTATGCATGCATGAACTTCCTGAGTTTCAGTTGTCATGCTGATTTTGTACTTTTTCTATAGAATCCTTCGTGGTTAAAGAGGGCAATCAAGTGTTCCAAGTGATGAAAACTGTTCTGGAAATTTAGTATAGGGTCCTTCAGACGCTCGTTGATGTCTTAATGCATCTACGTGCATTCATGAACGCCCCATTAATAACGTCAATTTATTCACTGCACACGCAAAATACTCGCAGTGTATTATATCTGTTTTTCACTGAAATCATGTACGTACGTAGGGATAGGGAACTTCGACGTGACATTATTAATGTATCCACATTGTATTAAGACATCAACGTCCATGTTATCTACTACTTTATCAGTACTTTTAACTTGTTTTTCTCTAGGGACTTTTAATTGAAATTATTAAATGTCTTTGAATTCGGTCTGAAATCATCTAAGTACGTCGGGATAGGGAACTTCGACGAGACATGAACGCGGCGTTAATGAAACCACATACGTCTATTAAGACATCAACGACCAAATGTAGGGCTCTATCTTTTATGTTATCTACTCCTTTTCAGTACTTTTAACTTGGTTTTCTTTGGAACCTTTAATCAAAATTATTAAATGGTTGTCTTTGAATTCGGTCTGAAATCATCTGTGTACGTCGGGATAGGGAACTTCGACGAGACATTAACGCGGCGTTAATGAAACCACATACATCTAATAAGACATCAACGACCAAATGTAGGGCTCTGTATCTTTTATGTTATCTACTCCTTTATCAATACTTTTAACTTGGTTTTCTTTGGGGCCTTTAACAAAATTATTAAATGGTTGTCTTTGAATTCGGTCTGAAATCATCTGAGTGCGTCGGGATAGGGAACTTAGACGTGGCATTAACGCGGCGTTAATGAAACCACATACATCTAATAAGACATCAACGACCAAATGTAGGGCTCTGTATCTTTTATGTTATCTACTCCTTTATCAATACTTTTAACTTGGTTTTCTTTGGGGCCTTTAACAAAATTATTAAATGGTTGTCTTTGAATTCGGTCTGAAATCATCTGAGTGCGTCGGGATAGGGAACTTAGACGTGGCATTAACGCGGCGTTAATGAAACCACATACATCTATTAAGACATCAACGACCAAATGTAGGGCTCTATCTTTTATGTTATCTACTCCTTTATCAGTACTTTTAACTTGGTTTTCTTTGGGGTCTTTAAATCAAAATTATGAAATGGCTGTCTTTGAATTCGGTCTGAAATCATCTGAGTACGTCGGTATAGGGAACTATACGTATTAACGCGGCGTTAATGAAACCACATACATCTGTTAAGACATCAACGACCAAATGTAGGGCTCTGTATATTTTATGTTATCTATTATTTTATCAGTACTTTTAACTTGTTTTTCTGTAGGGAGCTTTTAATTGAAATTATTAAATGGTTATCTTTGAATTTGGTCAAAAAAGTTTTTGTTTAAACCGTTGTTACTGCTTTTATTCAACTGAAATTTCACAATGACTGTATCTACAAGAGCTTGTGTGTAAGTAAACATTGCGAATACCACCGAGATCCTTGCCGATATTAAATATGTTGTTGTTTTTCTTTAATGACCACATTTGAAGCAGTTGATAATTCGCTGACTCATCTTGTTGACTTACAAGTCGCTGAGACAATTCGATGGACTTTTTTCCTATTCATAAAAGAAGCGCGTATCTCGACCAAGAATCGCATCATGATTATGTCTTGGAAATGGATTTCGTGGAAACTGATTGTATTATAGCTTTATTGATACTTTTTTGGGAATGATTCAACAGTCATTAAGTGAACAAAAAAAAAATTATTGCTGTGAAGTAAAATGAACTTTGAAGTGTAACGTTAAACGACATCAACTGTATGATAAAAATTGTACAATGAAAAAATTAACAGTTTCCACTTAAATATTATCTCCGTACATATACGTACACGAGAACGCAGTATGGTATGATTCATTCAAATCAACTTCAATAATGGCGTCGCCACTAAAATAGAACTGCTGCTATTTTTTAGTAGCAGAGATTATTTCGTCGCACAATGCGTGTACATTCATTAAAACATTTTTACGGATAAAATGTGAACGTTTTACTATAACTGAAACGATTTGATATTGTGACAGTGTAGCCCGTATAAATACTACGGAGGAGGTTATATTGGGGGGGGGGGGGGGGGGGTGTCAACAAGCTGCCTTGTCTGGCAACCTTCATTTTGGAATGTTGAGCCTGACAAAAGTCATTACAATCGATTTTTTAAAACTGCGTTTTTCTCTGCTCCTAGCACTACTTACTTAATCTAATAAAAGATATTTTGCGGCAAGTCTTTTGATGAATATTAACATTGAATATATCATGTGGATAAGTTGTTAATTCATACTACATGAGATTTTTAACAATAATTTTTTAGAAGAATTGCATTTTAGTTCTGATTTTAAAACGCGACATTTAGATTTTTTCAGAAACAAACAATAATTCAATAATATGATTCATTATATCCTGTTGAATGATTCTTGATTAGTATAGAATACATCATTTAAAGGACTTCCTAGAAAATGTACCGTTATTAAAAAATCTTTGATGGAAAAAACTTGTTTCGTAACAGTTATCTGCAAATTACGTACAGTTAAACAATTAAATTTTATATTTCTCGAAATATAAATACCACAATCATATGGTCTGTAATGTAGAAAAATCGTCATTTGTGAAAATTAAGGTTCACAATATAAACCACTGAGCAGGTCCTCATTATAACCTATTATGAATATTAACATTGCACGATTTCTTATGGGTTAGATGAATTCTTCCACATATCCTAGAAGTTATGGATGAAAGCTTGTTATTTACTTCTATTGTCTCTAACTCTCATAAAGTGTATGCATTTGGTTCTTTTATATGAATTAACCCCTAATCATGGTTGCATGGGAACATTTGAATGCTCAGAAACCTATTGCTTCTAATTACGAGAATCGCCAGTGTTTGAAATTCTTTAGGTTGGGTATGTTTATGTCATTACTACTGTGTTGTCTATTTAAATAAAAAATCTGTTCTCGTTTTGGAAAACAATGAGATTTTCAAGGGAATATAGAAACCTCTTCTGAAGCAAAAGTTATAAAGAAGTTAAATCTGGTATTTCAAAGGAAATCAGTTTGGTTCCAAATATGTTACAAACCTGTTTTACTTACCTGCCATGCTTATCACATAACATTCAAATTTTATGCATGCATTAATTCATTACAATACCATGATTTGCATATTTTACCTTCCCAGACTTCTGGCGTGAAATAACCTCATCTCCCAAATCTGCAACTACTGATCTTTACTTTCAGCTGTACGAATCCTAGCAAGATTCAAGCTTAACCGTTTCCTTAATAAATATAAATGCACTTTATAATACAAGCACATCTTATTTTGAATATGTGATTTATGTGATTATTATGAACAGCGGTGAATTTAATTCGAGCTTTTTTAATTTATCAATATCTGAAGAATCTGATGTGATGAAATGTGCATATCATGATAATAAAGTTTAATTTGAGATTTATATTATGAAGTGTTCAACGTCGGCTATTATGATATATTATAACATTTTGTTATTGTATATTGAATACAATGAGTACTGTTTACTGGGTCAAATGAAAATAACAGTTGGTAAAAATAGCTTCCAATATGGTTCTTGTATCTAATTGTGTAGAACCTATAAAAGCCAGAAATACGTATCTGAATTTTGTGCATCCCATGACAAATTTTTCTACATTGCATGCCCGATTTTATGCAGGTTTTGATTACAAGACGTGTAATGTGCTGTTGGCGTTGGATCAGCAGTCTCCCAACATAGCAGCAGGTGTTCACGAGAATCGTAACGATGAAGAAGTGGGAGCTGGCGACCAGGTGATTCTCTTAACAGCTTCGCTTTCCAATAATCTTTTATGTTCCCTTAGTAGGTGGTAGATTAGCTCCAGCGGATTTTGCCTGCATTCTTACGTTGATATAGATGACTAAGTTAACACAACTGTAAGCCTCTGAATTAAACTATACTTGTATTTTGCTAGTATTCATAACGTGTGCAATATGAAAAAGTGCAATAGGCGTCCTCTTGTTTGATAATAACATATGACACTTGACACTCACCAGGCAACATTTACAAAAAATATGTTCGTAATTTCAATCAACATCAATTACTTCATACTTAAACTTTCAAATGTATGAGATATATTAACTATTACATGACTTACTTTACTTAAAAATATATTCTAATGAATGTGATATCAGCTCAAAGTTCGTATCTAGATACAAAAATAACATTTGCTCTCACGAATTATGTCAAACTTATTAGTTTTCGCAAGTACGAGGGCAAGGGGAAAAGTCCCTGAAAAAATGATACAAGAAATGATTTATTTGGTCAAAACTCATTTTATTTCTCAACATAATCTCCTTGTAGCCCGGTACACTTCGTCCAACGTTTTTCTAAGTCCTTCTTATCGTGCTTGAACATTGCCAAACACTCTTTTGAAGTTGTCACACGGCGCGCTTTTTGCCAACAGAGAGCAAATGCGGCATCCATATGGCAGATAGCTTTAATTCAAAAATGCATGTAAAATGTTCCATACCCGTTCGGTTGTGATGTCGCCCATAGCTTCAGCAATCTCGTGCACTTTAACTCGCCGATCGTCCAATAGCATACCATGAATTTTATCGACGATTTCTGGCGTTGTAAAATCAGTAAACCACTTGTGAATCGTTCCAATCGTTGGTGAAGAGTCCTCATAATGTTTAACATTTACTTTTTTCATGTTTACAAAAATGTTCAAGGCTGCTTGCTTTCGACGGGTGTTAAAACAGAACTGAATGACATATCACTCTGAAAATTTTAATGCATTCTAGTTAAAAATGGTGTATCACAAATGTCACATGGGATTTTCGATTGTGGCGCCATCTGTTTTGTTTTCAGGGACGTTTCACCTTGCCTGTATTTTAAAGTTCTGAACTAAATCATCATTACAAAAGATGAGAGATTGTTTTCAAATGTTCGATTACGCATTATACGATCAGCACAAGCGACTGAGAAAATAAAAATCTCCCTTTATTACGTTTCCAACATTTATATATTGAAAATGTTTGTTTGTTATTAACGTGTAAGTCATGATTTAAATTGATACACAATTATAAATACTACTACTTTATTGTTGGATATGTCTACGTTTATCAAACCATTTTATCCTGTCCACTTCTGGAGATAATTAATTAATAACTATAAAAAAGTTCATACTGTGGATACACTATAGATAAGAAATAATAGGCTACTTGGTAGCCGAAAGGTACAGTACTTTAATGGTATTTTTAGTGGGTAAGGGGGATTATTTCTTATCTATAGTATTAATTAATTAATTATAAATATTTTCTTTTCAATATTCGGTATAACAAACGTGAGGGTATGTTAAAATCTAATTGTATTTACATTTGTTTACGTAAAAAATAAAGTACAAGGTAACAGACAAGTGTTATATCAACAATAAACAAACAATTAATCGTTATCAAGGCCACTAGCCTGGACCAAATCAGCAATGATTGATGTTATTGCGTTTTGAAGTGTTTTAATAAATAAATCCGAGACAGCCTTCAAAAATAATTGCAGATATTTTTGAACTAAACCTATTTTATTGTTTCAAATAATCCATTAATTCTTTTAGTGAAAATTGTAATTTGTCAATAAGTTTTCTTGCTTAAATCGACAAATTTTGCAAAAGTATGAGTACATAATTTTGTTAACTTAGTCATTTATTATTTATTATTAACCAGTGATGTTAATCCTTATTCTTCTGCATGTTGATCAACTCTGGGCACTTATTACTAATTTTTGTATGTTTTTAACGCCTTTGAATGACAACTAGGTAAAACGTTTTATGGAAATCGAATATCATCCTTTTTTGTAGCTCCATGTTTCTCCTTCCCATGCTCTTGTCGTTAATTGATCCAAACTGACAAATGAAATTTTCTGTACATCTGGTTAATGGTTATTTAGTTTAAAGAATTTAGGTTAAGAATATTAATAGTTTTCATTTGTCCATTGTATTGAAATTCGACCGATTAGAAAGTATTGTTGATTATGAAAAGGATTAGTGTGTCTGCCTATGAAACATTAATTCCGAATAGAACTGTTGACATTTTAGATTTAGCTCGAAATCATATAGTATTCATGCAACAATCCACACTGCTATATGTGTAGTTTCCGTTATTGAAAATATAAATCTTAAAATTCATACACCAGCTTTTAAAGGAATCTGAAAATAATAACTATAATTAACAACGAAAAAAATTAATATCATGATTCCTGACTGCGTCTTTTGCCTCATAAAATTTAAAATAAGGGGGTCAATGTTACTCAAGGCACAGCAAAATATTTGCCGCATGTTGCTTATCTTCAAGACCTTCAACTTTAGTTTGATATTAAACTTGACCTTACTCATTAAAAAATGATGTGACATATATTATTAGGTCAGATATCATTATTATGTTTGATAAGATTATTGCTAAAAAAAACTGCGTATCAGCTCCACGTGATATATATGATGAAATTTCAGATTCCTATACAAATCGTTAAGAACAGCTGAAACATGCGGTTGCATTTTCGAATATTTTTGTTATTCAACCTTGATAACTTCCGAAGATAGCAATCGATTTTCAGTTTGAAATGTTATTATTGTTTTTGCAATGGATATGCGAATGGTTATCTTTTACATACGTTGCAGCGTTGAATTTACCAGTTTATAATAATCATTTCATCAAATTAAGAGAGAAAGATTTACTAGAAATTGCAATTTCCTATGATGAGTTTCCGTCTAGATTTTTCCACGATTCTAATCCCCGAAGTAGGCAAATGATTATTGCTCTCCCAATGTTTCAACTGAGCGAATTTATGCTAACATGTCAGAAAAACAATTGACACGTTTCTGGGCCATTGAGTGTTTTGATTAGCATAATATTGAACTTTTTGCTTGCTTTGGCTTTTGGTTAGATGTAGTTTGTCTATCAAATCAACAAGTAATTTAACGGCTCTATTTCCAGGGATTAATGTTTGGTTATGCAACAGATGAAACAGAAGAATGTATGCCACTTACAGTGGTGTTGGCACACAAATTAAACTACATGATTGCTAAACTTCGAAGAAATGGAGATCTACCATGGGCTCGTCCTGATTCCAAAACACAAGTAAGTTTAGCACAACAGTATTACTAGAAAGCTATAAGCGATGTAATCTGGTGGGTAAAGATTGAATAACCTAAAACAGCCACTCAACGACTCTTTAGTCTTAGCATTCACTAAGTCTGGAGTCATATTTCATATGTTCCAACTATTTTAGGAAATCATACTCCTCATGTTACAATAAATTGATGCGCAAAATATTTAAAATGACACCCGCAACAATTTCGTTACCTTTGCCTCAATTATCCAGCAGACCTCACGGAAATTGTCTAGTAGACTTACAGTAAAAAACCTTGTAACATTAAAAGTTTCAACTATCTGAATGTACAGTATTGTACCCATGGAAATGAGAAGAATACACAACAATTTATGAGACAAAAATTAAGACTGACCTATATCCTGGCAGATACTACCTGAGAAGATAAACAATTTTATCTCTGAAGTAAGGTTAACAATTCAACTAGAAATTAGAATACTGATATAATTACCTTTGTAACATAGTTCATTCCTTTCCAAAACAGCTATCAATATCAAAATTCCTTTTACTATTTGGTATCCAATTCACAGTGTATATAAATTTGGGTTATAGTCCCTTTACGGTAACACCAATCATCCGAAATCCACAATTATCATCCAAAATGACGAGTGATGTTCTTGATTCCAACGGAAGGAAAATCCCAGAATTCCGGTATTAAAACATAAGTTTACACAACCCTTACCGTTGGATATCCCAAAAATATAGGAACGGGACCTCGCACCAGCAAAGATCTAACGGGAGTGACCCCATCGACGGTCTCTTAATATCCAGAGCAACGTCACAAAACATTTTGGAAATAGACGTAGGAATCAAACTCTCGCCATCAGCACAGCACTAACCGCGACTCTGATAATATACTGTGTATCACAGATGTCACTGGAGTCAATAGCTCTGTCGCTTGGTAATCTATTTGAAGTATTCAAATACTGAAACTAATTCACACAGATTATATTTATTATCAAAGGGTTCTTATATAAAAATTATGTAATAATTTTTATTTGGCAACTAAAAATAATGAGCATATATCTTAAATAATTTTGAGTGTAATTTATACAAATCAAAAAGATAATAATAATAATATTTTTAAATATAATTTTTTTTGGCTACAAAAAAGTAATGGGCCTATATCTTAATCAAATTTGACTGTAATTTATACAGAAGAAAAAGACATGGTAATATTTATCATTTTTCATTTCTTACCGCCATTTTCAGGTCGCCATCTTGAACAAAAAATATTGAATTTTGAAGAGGAATTGACAGTTCTTCAAATTTTAATTTAAATTGTTTATTGGTCCACTATAAATAATGAACAATTACCATTATCCACTAAAAATACTGTCAAAGTACTGAGGACCTTTTAGCTAGCAAGTAGCCATCACCAGAGTAAAGCAAATTATAATTCAAAATGTGCCTGTTTAAATACTATTCGGGGTTAATAATGCAAACAACTGATCTACTGATTCGTACGTTTCGTGAAAAGTTACAATGATGCATTTCTATGTATTTGCTACTCTTGAGGTAACATGATGATACAACAACATTCTGAGTACTTTTCATGGAAAACAATGCGTTTCTAAATCAGGTTCCACTTTAAATAGATATTGCCTGGCATCGAGAAACCCGAACAGTTTGAGTTTGACAAATTTAACAACGTTGAGATACGTTGTATTTCAAGAGGATACATATTTTCTATAGTTGTGAATTTCAATTAGGATAATTTCATATCACAAACTAGAGGGTGAGACGATATAATTTTTAGATACGCTATATATATTAACAGTATCTATTTATTCTTTAATTATTTTCCTGATAGTTTAACAAAAATATATTAATTGTAAATATTCATTCTGAAACAAACAAGAGTATTGTCCTTAGATGATCAGGTCATAATATGGATAAAGAAAGATTTATATCTGCTGTAAATATGATAGTTTGTATTATTGACACATAAAGTTTAAAAGCTCATAATCTCCATGCAGTAATCATAGAAAGTTTCAGTGAAAACACGCTTGTTTTCTAGCAAATGGTGGGAGAACTTACATTAAGTGGTGGAGCGTGCCATCATTTAGATTAGAGCGAATGAACAAAGCAGCTTAACGTAAAGAGTGAATCATTAAAGTGGTTATTTTGTGTTAATGTTAGTTCCAGATTGATCAGTTTATAGCTAAACTCTCCTGTTAAGTTTGATGATCTTGAAGCAAGGAATAAAATGATGTTTCAAATGATAGAATAACTTAACAAAAATTATTTGTTATAGAATATAGAAATGAAGGATAAATTGTGTGAAGCACATCAGCTGCAGCATGACGTATTTAAATTCCTTCAAGTAAAATAATAAAATAAATTTTGTTTGAAAAATTTCCTGCATTTGAAAATCTATTGAATAAAGCCAATACATATTTGTGACATACGAATGACTGAGAAGTACAATAACTAATTAACATTCAAAATTTCTATTTGTTATAGAATATAGAAATGAAGGATAAATTGTGTGAAGCACATCAGCTCCAGCATGACGTATTTAAATTCCTTCAAGTAAAATAAATTTTGTTTGAAAAATTTCCTGCATTTGAAAATCTATTGAATAAAGCCAATACATACTTGTGACATACGAATGACTGAGAAGTACAATAACTAATTAACATTCAAAATTTCTATCTCTCCGACTATTGGTAATTTTAAATGAACTGTGGTCAATCGAAATCGAATATCTTTCGGACACTTCGACGGGTCAAATGTATGATTGTAGGAACAGAACGGGGTCGTTGATGACTTAAGAAATGAACGTGCATTCATAAGGCCCAGGCAATAAAGTCGGGGTGTAGACAAAAGAACGTCAATTTATTGAAACACGGTCAGGAAGTTCGTCGCGTTGGAATATCTGGCAAAGACAGATATTTTGACTGTACGACATGTCACACTTATACTGATTATAGCCTCGCATAATCGTACTAGAATCCACATCGCGCAAATTAATGGTCATAACGCGCAATTTGTGACCCCCGACAAGTATCGGAGTCGCGGCTTGTCGACATTTCGTGCCTACAGGAACCCTGTACCGAAGAACGAGTGGGGGGGGGTCACTCATGGGTTTGGAATCACAAGTGCGCGCGCCATGTGGGTATCAACTCATTATATTCTTCAATTATTGTTCTTAATCCCGACATGGATAGATATATTGTTCCTTAAGCAGTTCTCAGATACTCACATGAGTGGGTTCACTTCATGACCTATGCACCGCACTTGGCAATAAACATATTGCCATCTGTGCGAACGCCAAGTCTCATTTATGGTACTCTGGGGAGCTAGATGATCGTGGAATGTCCGTTGAGGCCTTCTTTGGCATTCACGACTTACATGTTCCTAAGGCGCCCAATTAGTCCTTCACATTCAGTACTGTAAACGGCTCTAGCAACGTCGATCTCACTCTCCTCAGGAGGATTGCTGAGATACTTCTCCTGGGTTGTGCTTGAGCATCTTGTGAACAGTGATCGTAGGATTATTTCATGCTAGAAGAGGAAGCGGACGACGAAGCATAACCTCCAAGATTCAAAATCAACATCTCTAATCATGATCGTCTGATGGACAGGACCATCCTCCTCATGGACGACCTTAGCGGGCTCCTCTCGAGACACAGCAATGATTCAATAGACGAACGCATCAACTCTCTATCATGGAGAGATGTCTTCAAAAAATAAAACCTTCATCAACATCTAACCCGTGGTGGAGTCATGGTTTGGGAAGGCAAAAATTGACGTAAATACCAACGTGAGAATGCCCCAACTGTTCGAGAAGTACTCAGGCTCCGCTACCTGTCTCTGTTTGCAGAATATGCCATCCGTCAGGCCAAAATTGAATCTTGGAGGAATTCTGTCGAAGGTGACCTGGGAAGGCCCTCATGGTGGTGTGTTTACAAGCTCTCCAGCAAAAAGCTTAAACTTCCGCACACCTAGTTTACTACTGCCAGAGAGGACATCTCTTACACCATCGACCACGGCGATAAGCTAAAGCTGGTACTCCATAACTTCTGATGATGCTACGGAGGACATTCCAACGCACATCCTACTCTGTGAAAGGGATCTGACGACAACTGGCAGCATGTAGGTCGATTCCATCTTCAGTATTGCTGATGTTCGAAAGTGTGTCCGGGAACTCCCTAATATACAAGCCCCAGGGGCGGACCATATACCTGGAACAATCATTAAAATAATCTGTCCTGCCATCAAAATTTCCTACTCGACTTGTACAATGACTGCTTAAGTTTCGGATATTTTCCGTCGAGCTGGAAACATGGCATCCTAAGAACAATCCTGAGGCCCCTGATAATGATCCTTCAGAATTCAAATCTTTGCATCCTTTTATGCTTTTTCCAGAGTTTGGCAAACTCTTGGAGCGTCTAATCCTTGCGACAATATAATGGCATATCCCTGAGCACAGTCTTCTAGGTTAGAGGCAGTTTGGTTTCCGGAGAGACAAGAGCACCATTGATGCGGTCCTACATCTGACCAACTCGATCAAAAATTGTGCCAGTAAGTATCTGTGGTGGCCGACTGCTATTAATGCTCTAGACCTTGAAGAGATTCTCCATAAGGTCCTTACTCTCACTAAAGACTACCTCTCTGATCGCTCAGTGGAATATGCCTCACTTCATCTAAGGACTAGGCCGCTCTCCAAGGACTGCCGCAAGGCTCATTAATAGGACCAACTTTTTGAAACGTTGTCGACATGTTCTTGGAATAGGAACCACCTGGGATGCCTAAGCAGATGACATGGTTGCAATGATGTTCGCTGATTCTCGGCTTGAGCTAGAACGGCTTGGAGGTGAATGCTTACTTTTGATCTAGGCGTAGGCCTCTGACAACAAGCTTTCTATATCTGTCGACAAGACAGAATACATTCTCTTTGGAGCTGGACTCGCCAGAGACACACTCTTAAGTTTGAAGGCAGAAACATTCGTAGGGCAAAGGAATTGAAGCATCTCGGCATCGTCACAGACCAAAAACTTCACTTCGGAGCGCATATTGCATATACAGGTGTCCTCGAACTGCGTGGCAAAAATAAAACCGAAGATTCTTTGATTCGAAAAAAATTTGATGAGCCTTTTTACTTTTGCCTCAAGTGTCTTGTTTACCCGGTAGAAGGCTTCAAAATTGCAAAAATAATTTTGTTTTTTCGGTATAACTTGAGGACGTGATGAAGAACTTTTACAATATTTGGCAGGTGAGTTACTGTCAATAATGGCCATTTTTGAGAGTGGAGCACAGAGCCTTAGAGACCATAGAAATGGCTCAAACTTGAGGATGTAACGGGAAAAGTGTCCAGAACATTTTTGTGGTCAATGTAATTCACTCGATATTTTTTATGTAGATAGCTTATCTAATTTGAAAACTTTTCTTACTCTTAGAAAATTTTGATAAAATCAACGGATTAGCTTGAAAAATTAATTTGAGTCTGCAATTTTGGCTTACTAATTTTACTTGATTAAAATACCTTAGTTGCCTTTGCTTTTCTAATGTCATTTTGGCATTTGAAGAATTTATTCTCAAAACTGTCAGTTTTTACTTTGCTTTCCGTAAAAATTTTATAAAATTATGGTTCAAAATTTCACTTTATAAAATTATGGCTCAAAATTTCACTAACACTGAAATGGTTGATATGTTATTGATTTATGGACTTTGTCGTTGCAATGGCCGGAGAAGGGAAAGATATCCGCATCGCAGAATTCTAAATCGGCAAACCTTCGCGAAACTGGCAAATTTGAAGCAAATCGCAGAGAAACTGGACCCAGACGGACAAGAAGGACGTTAGAGCTCGAAGAAGCGATACTGGAAGCGGTTGAAACTGAACCTGGGATAAGCCACTACGTTTGGGAATTCGTATTGGAGCCTCAAAATCATTAGTTCATAATGTACTGAAAGAAGAACTGTTGTATCCCTATCATATTAAGACAGTTCAAGACTTATTGCCCATGGATCCAGGTCATCGGCTAGATTTCTGTCTTTTTTGTCCAAAGACAAAACGCAAACCCCAATTTTTGTAGAAGACTTCTGTTCACGGACGAAGATACTTTCACGAGATGTGCTCTTTTTATCCTCCATAATGAACATTTTTATGCTGATGAAAATCCTCATGAAACGGAAGTTACATATTTTCAGAATCAAACTAAAATCAATGTTTGGGTTGGAATTGTGGATAACTTTATTATTGGCCCTACCGTTATACCCGATCGATTGAACGGGGAGAACTACTTGAACTTTTTGGAACAAAGGCTACTTGAACTGTTGGAAGACTTGCCCTTACACATTCGTCGTGGCCTGGTTTATCCATGATAGTGCACCTCCTCATTTCACATTAGCTGTGAGGCGACATTTGAATGCGGAATATCCAGATCGCTGGATAGGTAGAGGACACGATGCACCAGTGAACTGGCCGGCCCGCTCCCCTGATTTGACGCCCTGCGACTTCTTTCTATGGGGCGCTTTGAAGTCGAAAGTTTATGTAGCTCCAGTAAAAACGAATTAATTTGTATATTCAGGAAAATGGGCAACATTTCAAACAATTGATGCCTTAGCGATTTCCCAAAAAGTTTTGTTGTTTCTTTTAATTTAGCATTTGTTTTTCCTAAATAATCACATCGTTTCCCCATTTCTATTGTTTTTATTATTCGTGTTTTACCGAGATATGAACCATTTCAGTGTTAATGAAATTTTGAGCCATAATTTTATAAAATTTTTACGGAAAGCAAAGTAAAAACTGACAGTTTTGAGAATAAATTCTCCAAATGCCAAAATGACATTAGAAAAGCAAAGGCAACTAAGGTATTTTAATCAAGTAAAATTAGTAAGCCAAAATTGCAGAAACTCGAAAATTATTTTTTTCAAGCTAATCCGTTGATTTTATCAAAATTTTCTAAGAGTAAGAAAAGTTTTCAAATTAGATAAGCTATCTACATAAAAAATATCGAGTGAATTACATTGACCACAAAAAAGTTCTGGACACTTCCCGTTACATCCTCAAGTTTGAGCCATTTCTATGGTCTCTAAGGCTCTATGCTCCGCTCTCAAAAACGGCTATTATTGACAGTAACTCACCTGCCAAATATTGTAAAAGTCCTTCATCACGTTCTCAAGTTATACCGAAAAAACAAAATTATTTTTGCAACTTTGAAGCCCTCTACCGGCTAAACAAGACACTTGAGGCAAAAGTAAAAAGGCTCAGCAAATTTTTTTCGAATCAAAGAATCTTCGGTTTTATTTTTGTCACGCAGTTCGAGGACACCCTGTATATCTGCTAAAGTAAAATCCATATTCTAGGCTCTGAGACGGCACATATGGCAATATCTCAAATTCTCTAAGGATCATCAACCACCGGCCCATCGGGCCTTTCGCGAGATATGGAATATAGGTGTGGGGCCACAGAATTCATTTGGTCAAAAATGCTGGATTCTGCCCAACTGTCTGCGCGTGGGTCCTAGCTAAGGAAACGTCATTCCATTTTCATCTATCGAGCTCTTCTCTATGGCATCAGCCAAGAAGTTTGGAACCTGCATACACATTGGTAACTTTCTGTCTGCCTGAGTTTCTGTTCTGGTTGGACTTCACTCGTCAACTCCGGGCTGTCACTCTTACACTGGCAAGTTCTCAGAGACAACTCTGAGGGCAGGGTGACACATTCCTTCATCCCTGTCATCGAGGAATGGCTTCCAATAGCTACACCGTTGCCTACCCGCGAGAATAGAGCGATTTTACACTTTCTAAGCGGACATGGCAATTTTAGAAGTCATCTCTTCAAGATCGATAAGTTCCGGGATGGTGAATGCGCTCAGTGTCTCGTCTTCGACGACTCCTTCCACAGGGTCTTTCCTGTCGTAACTTTGATGTTGTTAGAGCAGAACTTGTAGACGCACTTGGTTGGTTCCCCAATCGTGAGCAGGATCTACCTCGGTTAATAGAGCATCTCTAAAAATATCAGGGATTCCTTGGTGCTTTCGCCCACCTTAAATCCAGCATTCTTCTGCCGACTAGTGCTTACATTGTTATAATTTTTCCTCAATCTTCTATGTCAGACGGTTTAATGCGACGGTCACTAGTTATACTAAGGTAAATGTTAGTGATGTCCGTGTACCTATTTTTCGAAAGTGATTTTATTTTATGTTATATGTTATTTCAGACACGCTTTAGATTTTGCCAAACGACATCAGAATAGCAGGTAAGATGACTTGTACAGCAAGTCATAACTTGTGGAGATTAATAAGTATTTTAAACGTGAATTCATCATTAGCGTCGGTACAATTTCAAAGTGGACGGGTTTCAATTGTATGGCCGTGGCGCACTCAATTGCCACTACAGCCAAATCATCAACGCTCAGAGACATCTTCTTTTCACCACAGCAGCTACGCGATTAAATTTATGTGTCAGTAAGCAAAACTAACTCGTTATTGCCTGCACGTTCATGTATTAAGTCATCAACCAGTGTGTAGCAGCAGCCAAATAAAAGACGTTAAATTGTACTCTGTGTTAAATTGCAAAATATCACTTAAATCTTGAAATTATAATTTCGGCCACCTCTGCGGGTTAAATATATCCGTGTGATATATATTTATAACTTTTGTCATTACGGTGCAATAAAATACTATACTTCCATTCGAAAAACTAAAGATTTATGTCAGAAATACCGTTTGCAACGAGGCTGTTGCCCAAAATAACCAGTTCCTATTTTCACTACTTTGCACTACAGATTTGCAAAAATTCATCGTTTCGGCAGTTTGTACCAGAGAGATGTAAGGATAGAGTGCGCTAGCGCAATGAATGCATTCTTAAATAAATGACCGAGGTTAAGCTACGAGATTCATCCCCTCTTCTTACCAGAGAGATCTCTCTGCTTCTTAGTGAATTTCAACCCACGCTCGCGCGACTCGTTATATTCAGTGGTTTTATCATAAAAACGGGTTCTCATTGTGTTTTATGTACGGTCGTACATACAGGTCTGGGAACTCTATGTTTGACATGAGTCTCTTACATGTCGCCAAACTCGTAGTCCCTCGCTCAGCCGCCAGCTAGCGCTTGGATCGCTATTACATTATTGAGTAAAATAATTTTTCTCGTAAAGCAATATTTACTATTCTGATTTGAGAGAGGAATAGAACTGTTATTCTTGTCAAAATATATTACTCACCTTAAAAATAACTTCCCCTTTTTCGCTATACATAACGCACACATAAAAGACCTCGTTAAAACGATTTCTATCCGGAATCGCAAGCATCCACTTTTTTCGCCTTTCGGCACTTTAAAAACAGAAGTTTTTTGCTTTACACTTTTGTACCCCGTTTTGCATTTCGGCACAATGCACGGTTTCGTCATTTTTTTCTAAAAACGTCGGTATTCGTTGTGTTTACAAGTCAGCAATGACAGTTGCCAGAGAACACGGTCGTATGCGTGCCAGAGATCATTCCTCGACTCATGCGCCACCCTTTTGGTACTATGCAACAGATGGCGCTTAGCGGACTTACTTCTCACATAGGAAACAGCCTCGAGTTCCCAGACCTGTATATACGACCGTGGTTTTATGCAACTATAAGCATAAATGTTACATTAAAATTTTATTCAAATACATAATGTATTTTATATTGACACCTGCTGTCTGGTTGATTTTAGAAATTATTCACGCTAACATATCCTTGTTTCATATCAGCTGTCACTTTAAGTATCAAAATTTGCCACAGAGTGATACAAATAGACACATCGATGACGACACTTGCATATTACAACGAAAATTCCGGAGACATCTGCCTGATGAATATATGCGTGTGACTTATATTTGTAACCAGGAAAACACTTGTAATTATGGTTCGATACAATACTATAATTCGATTTGAACAAACTAAAGATGGATGACAAAAATGCCAATTTGAACGAGGTTACCCCTACCATAAACAATACAGTTCCTATTTTCACCACTTTTGAGCGATTTCCAGAATGTCAAATCCATACGACCAATAGGAACGGCGCAATCGTCTCAGCAATTAAAAAAAAGCAGACATCCCAAAAATGGTGTAGATCGATTCTGAAAGGCTCAAAACGAATATTTTCGTGAAAATCCGAGACAATTTTTTGCAACGATTGATTACGATACCTATTTATGTATAGTGAGGAAAATAATAATGAGAATTACTTGGAAGAAATCAATAAATATAATTTTTCAAATCAATATTGTAATTCAAAAAGCTAATGTTTTCTATTTTTTTTTTCAGGTAACTTGCGAATATGTATCTAAACATGGCGCCTGTATACCTTTGAGGGTTCACACTGTCGTTGTATCTGTACAACACAGCGAAGACATATCCTTAGAAAAATTGAGAGAAGAAATAATGACTAAAGTAATAAAAGAAGTAATTCCAGAGAAATATCTCACAGAAGATACTGTAGTACACATAAATCCATGTGGTTTGTTCAACATTGGTGGTCCACAGGTATTTATTTGTTTTATATACTCTCATTGATATTCATCAATTTTGTCTGATTCAATTACCAACAACAGATCATCTTATTTTCGACATACATATTTTTTCTCAATGTTTAACATAAAAATAACATTCCTGTACCAATTTAAGTAGTTTTCCTTATAATAATCGTTAACGGTTACCACAATGTCACAACATGTAGGTAAAATAACGTAGTTTGGAATTCCTCAACCAGTCAATAGGTCTAGTTTCCTCGAGATTAATTTTAAAGAAACAATTATTGCTTCAAATTTTGGAGATTGCTTCTCTGACGACATGCAAGATTGAGAAAAAAATTGGTCGACTCCGTGAGTTTCATATGCTTACAGGGAGGAGAATGAGCCGCAAACCTGAATGATGAGATGAGACAAAAGCTAAAATAATGTGTAGATTAATACTTCTTACTGATTCGTATCTTTCATGAAAAGTTACAATGATGCATTTCTTTGTATTTGCTACTCTTGAGGTAACATGATGATACACAACATTCTGAGTACTTTTCATGGAAAACAATGCGTTTTGAAAGCGGTGAATCAATTTTAACATACAGATTGAATTTAAGTCAGAGTTGTGTAGTGATTTAATAAGTGCGAGCGAGATGCTTTAAATTTGTTAAGTGATTTGCGGGGTAATGGGATACATACGTGTTGAGTTTGTCAGACACCAATTGAAATTTGATTCACAAGATGAGGGTTATTGACTTTCAACAGAACAAATTCATTTTATAGATAAATTGAATTTGTTCTGTTGTTCTTTATGCGACTGGTTGCAGCATGAAGATAATTTCTAATATGTTTGAGATATGTCATGAGCCTTGTAAAATTAAATATTTATTTTGCACCAGACTAAAAATTTGTTTAATAAAATAGAATGCTGGGACAAACTAATTCAGCGATAAAAGTAATGAAGCTATCCCAAACAATATAAATGTAACTGCCATTGCATAATAGCCTATCATATAACATTTATTATTATTATGATGATAAAACTTCAGAGCATAGTAATTATAGTTAAAATAGTCTAGGAGCCAGAGCGATATTGATGGTCTGAACATTAACCCTATGGCACTATGGTTTATCGTTAGGACGGTTCAATGACCAATTCTTCTCACAGACCGAATTTTCGCCGGCTGCTAGATCCCGAGATACTGTCTCCGCAAATTGTTTATTTTTTGACTGGTGGTTAACCCTTTTCAAGTTGCGGTTACTTGAAAAGCATACCATTCTTCACTTCCACCATGTGCCATCATTTTTTATCGTGTCCGTTCATCAGGCTGACTAGTTAAAATGGACTGCAAATTAACCCTCCCAAACCTGGTGGAAAATGTTCATTGGTGTTGGCAATTGTTAAGATACCCTATGCCATCAAAAGTTATCGGTCCATTTCCGAGCAATTGGCCATTATTTGAACCAAAAATTTTTTTTTCTTTGTGACGCTAAACCTTGCGCATTACAAGGTAACATGATGACACCATGTTAAATTACTTTATTGGAGGTCAAATAAAGATTTAAAATTATTGCCATCGCTACTTGCCTATTTCAACCCCCAAAAATATGAATAACATGGATAATGTGGCCAATTTCATGATAAATTAGTCAATTATATGATAATATATGGTGGAAGCGTATAAGAATGGCATGCTTTTCAAGTAACCGCAACTTGAAAAGGGTTAACCTCCAGTCAAAAAATAAACAATTTGCGGAGGCTGTATCTCGAGATCTAGCAGCCGGCGAGAATTCGGTCTGTGAGATGAATTGGTCATTGAACCGTTCTCTAACGATAAGCCGTAGTGCCATCGGGTTAATGTTCAGACCATTATTATCATCGCTCTGGCTCCTAGACTATAATCACATAATCGATATACTCAGTATTTGAATGATTTTCCGTTCTCTCACACCCACCAAGCTTGAGTCTGATTATGTATTCCTCCAAAGAACATTAAAACTAAGTTTGATTCAAAAATGTCCGTTTTCTTATATTTTCAAAAACACCGCCAACTATTTTGCAAAATTTCGAATAAGTCGATAATTACAATATCCCAAAATGCAGTGTCGCAATGTTGACTTGAGTCCAGTTACATTAATTTCCATCAATTTTGTTTGGCTATGTTCCCCAAGGCTTAGTGTTCTCGACTCGCCGAAGATGAGATCCAGATGTCATAATAGTTTCGATTATTTTTCTTCCGATGATCCCATCATTATTAAATAGTACTCGAAATATTCATCAAAACAATTTGCACTGTTTCACAACATATTCAATAATATGACATTTTGTAATAAAGATTCTTGACCCAGTATGAATTATATATAAAAATTCTCGGGAAATAGGTCACATTAACACTTTGTTTTATATTTTCGTCTTTACGTACGTTTCGGTCTCACGACCATCATCAGAAGACTTATTATGTTTTTTTTTTTAAATTAATTATAGCACAAAGCGTCCATATCGCACCAATTTCAATCAAAAATGCCCACGTCGCCGAAACGAACAGAACTAGGAATAATCGAAATTGTACCACATCAATATTTCAAGTATAAAATTTAACAAGAATCCACTATTCAGTAATATTCTCATAATATACAAGCGCTTGGTATAGTGTCTCAACGACTGGAGATCTAAACTATTGCGTTAAGTATCTACTCTCGAACCAGATGTTACGATTTATGAGGTACTTGAAAAAGGTTGCATACCTACATTGGAATATTACTTCAAGCATTCTTCCTAAAATATACTTTTAACGCATGTAGGAATTTGCAAGAGTTCTAATTAATTAAGTTAGTATAAATCATTTGGAGTCACGTTTTATGTAAATCATCTCCAGAATAGATCTTTTATAATAATTGGTTTCCTTAGTTAAAATATTAATATTTCTGTAATCAAATTGATGGTTATAATCAAAGCAGTGTTTAGCAAGGACGGTGGAATTTTCTAAGTTTTTATTTTTTGTGCTATACTTATGGCCATACATTCTTTTCTGTAAATATTGTTTAGAGATTCCAGTATAAGTCCCATCGCAATCTAAACAATTTAATTTGTATACTGTGTGGGTTTGTTTATCTTTAGGTATTAAAGGTTTTAGATTTGAGAAAAATTTTCCAACACAATTAGTAGGTTATGCGCCACATTTAGATCATACTTTTTCTTCTGATGATAGTCGTGAGGCCGAAACGTACGTAAAGACGAAAATATAAAACAAAGTGTTAATGTGACCTATTTCCCGAGAATTTTTATGTATGACTTTTTGTGCACTCATAAAGTTTCACTTTATATGCAATATTAAATTATTGAAGACGCTCATCTAGACACTGTAGTCAAAACATTGTGTAAATCCATTAAAATTTTTTTTGAAAGGACTAAGTTTTCTTCACAGTTGGTGTAAAAACTTGTTCGAAAAGCTTAAGAGTATCTCATTTTTATCGCAATCATTGTGTTACGAGTACTATAGTGAGTACATTTCTCTCTAAGCCTGTTTTTTTTTTTGCAGGGTGATGCCGGTCTAACCGGTCGAAAAATAATCGTTGACACATATGGTGGTTGGGGAGCACATGGAGGTGGTGCATTCTCAGGAAAGGACTTTACGAAAGTAGACAGATCGGCAGCGTACGCAGCCCGGTGGGTCGCCAAGTCGCTAGTTAAAGCAGGTCTCTGCAAACGTTGCCTTGTACAAGTATCCTACGCTATAGGTGTTGCAGAACCACTATCGATATCAGTTTTTGACTATGGCACATCCAAATTGAAGCAAAAAGATTTGTTGGCCGTTATAAAGAAAAATTTCGACCTTCGACCCGGAAAGATCGTTAAGTAAGTATTTGTTCATCTGTTACTAGACATGGTAATAATAAGCTTCATGAAAAGTTACAATGATGTGTTTCTATGTATTTGCTACTCTTGAAGTAACATGATGATACAACAATAATCTGAGTACTAGGTGAAATTCATTTTGTTATTTATGAACTATATTAATCAAAATATTTCCAAAATTTGAAATTGTAACTCAAATGGAAACGATCGCCATAGGTTTAACCATTGCGTAAATATTCCGTAGAATATTGTAAATATTCAATTCAAACATTTTTCATTAAAATTTGATACTTCCTTCAATAAAACCATAAAAATCCAATTCAATATTCAACCATTTTCTGAATGGGTAAGATAATAGGTTTATACAGGGTGTTTCAAAAAAAAGGTGGCCCCGTTGCTAGGATAGGTAGAACACTGAAAGATAAGTGCTTCGCAAAGTAAAAAGAAATGTACAGTTTTTATTACATAAAAACGAATAACATAGAACATGTTAAATGTTCTTTCCCAGCAAATAAAAAACAATAAATTGATAATTCTGAACAAGGTCCGCGTCCTCAGTAGACTGTCTTATATGAATGTGGTCACAGTCACGTATACACTCCTCTACGCTCGGTTATTTCCGCGCTCGCCCGGCGCTGGTATAAGAGAAGGAGGAGCCTATTGGTCTGGACCAATCAGACCTGTTACGAATTCACGTAACGCATCTCGCGTAACGCTTTCCATCAATTAGGTCCTCCGTAAAAACATATTCTATGTTAAAATGTTCGCATCCTTATTCAAGATACAGGGTATTGTGAAAAAAAAAATTGAAGACTTACGATTATGTCGAAACTACTGGCAACATGGTAATGAAATTTGATATGAATATGTTTTGGAAGCTGACACATCGCAGGAATTTATTTTTATATCTCTCTCATAGAGGGGGCTAATGACAAGGTTCGTACCGAGTGGTTTTAAACATAACTTTTTTGAGGTTAGATTTTCTAATCTAAATTTTACGTCAAATTAAACACCCATTCAATTTTACAAAAAGGAACCCTTGGTAAAACTCGATACTGTGTACCGTTTTCGGAATATTTTTATTTGAAAATAATGAAGTAATAACTGATACACAGGTATAAGTAAAAAACAATTACCAATTTATTAAAAACCAAAAACAATAACATTATTCTAATGCTATATTTATTAATTGAACGAAGAATCACAATAGGAAAAACATGAAATATTCAATCAGTTAGAGTAAGTGTTCAAAACGTCCTCAGTAAAAAAAGGTTGTCGCAAACCTCAAAATAGTTTTGTCTGAGTTAGCCATGGAACTGACATTTATTGATAGTTAACGCTAGTGCAGCTGTTACGCGTTATGCAGAAAAGTTTCCCAGAAGAAACATACCAAATAAAAAAACGATGTGGAACGTGGAACGATGTTGTCGAGAAACTGGGAATGTGACACGAAAAGAATACCTGGTATGCCCAGAGCAACAAGAACCATTCAGAAAGAGAACATCATTTTAGATGCAGTTGATCAAGATCCAACAATTAGCGTAAGGAATATGGCACGACAAACAAATACGTCTGCTGCAAGTACTTGGAGGATTCTTAAGGAGCATCAGCTACATCCTTATCATCACAGATAAGTTCAAGAGCTCCTGCCAGACGATCTACCGGTTAGAATGGATTTTTGTACAACTTTACAAGGAAGAACAGTCCTCAATCCCAATCCACATTACCAACACTTGTCTAAAATTAATGTTTGGGCAGTAACTTTAGGTAACAAAGTTAATTGGTTAACACATTCTTTCTGGAAATTTAAATAGTAACATGTAACTCCACTTTAGAAAATCATTTATTCGGCATATTAGAAGATTTAACGCTAAACGAGCGAAGGTCTCTTTTTTATGCACGATGGAGCTCCCCCGCATTTTGATAGAAGGTATCGTAATTGGTTAAGTAATCATTATCCGAAACGATGGATTGGTAGAGCTGCAGAAGCTCTGATTCATTGATTTTCACGTTCATGCGATTTCAATCCTTTGGACTACACACACAGTTTGATCATATGTTAAGGAGAAAGTCTATTTTACATCAGGAGTTGCAAGACAGAATTCAACGACACATACCTCATAGCTGATCCTCAACCGTTTAGAAGCGTTTAGTATTCTTTAGAAAAAAAGGATAGAATTGTGTATTCATGAAAACTGAGGACATTTTGAACACTTACTCTAATTGATTGAATATTTCATGTTTTTATTATAATTTATTTTAATTTTTAATGTGATTCTTCGTTTAATTAATAACTTTAGCCTTAGAATAATGTTATTGTTTTTGGTTTTTAATAAATTGGTAGTTGTTTTTTACTTTATACCATCATCAGTTATTACTTCATTATTTTCAAATCAAAATATTTCGAAAACGGTACACAGTATCGAGTTTTACCAAGAGTACCTTTTTTGTGTAAACTTGAATGGTGTTCAATTTGACATAAAATTTGAATTTGAAAATCTAACCCCAAAAAAAGTTATGATTAAAACTACTCGGTATGAACCGTGTAATTAGCGCACTCTATGAGAGTCAGATATAATAATAAATTCATGCTATGTGTTAGCTTCCAAAACATATTCATACCAAATTTCATAACAATGTTGACAGTAGCTTCGACATAATCGTAAAAAATGTCTTTAAATTTTTTTTTTATAACACCCCGTCTTGAATACGGATACGGTTACAATTTTTTACTGAGCGAAGCACTTATCTTTCAGTGTTCTACCTATCCTAGCAAGAGCCACCTTTTTTTTTAAACACCCTGTATAATGATCAGCTGATGTGATTTGTCTCTGTGAGCGAACATCTTTCTATATCTGTCCTCAGCTTAAGACTATTACTGCTTTGCGCGTTAAATGGAGACAACTGGGATCTATTGTAGACAAAAAGTCAAGTCTAAGACCAATAATTGCCTGCAATGAACGTAACGAGGAAATGGCAAGAGATGCAGTTATTGTTAGTCCAAAAAAAATCCGCTGTTAAATATGACTTCCTTGTTTTACGTGGTCGCAACACGAGAAGAATGTTGATGAGCATAAATTTTCATCCATATAAGATCGCAATAGCTCAAACAAACAGAGTTGAATTTTGTCGACTGATGATAATCATCAAGGTCTCGAAACCTTTTCATGAGTGACGAAGCACTTTTATCTCGACGACGTAAATAAGCAAAATTTCTCGAGAGAATCCTCAGAAAATTCATCAGCCACAACAGAGTTGAATTTTGTCGTCTGATGATAATCATCAAGGTATCGAAACCTTTTCATGAGTGACGAAGCACATTTTTATCTCAACGGCGATGTAAATAAGCAAAATTCCTCAGGAAATTCATCAGCCACCTTTACAATGCCCTAAAATAAAAAAATAAAAAATATTTCTTAAAAGAATGGTCAGACGGTAACCGTTACCGCTGCGCGCTTTTTTCAAATGCTGCAGACAAAAAATTTGCTAATCAATTAGATGAATGCATGGGGAACAAATAAATATTCAAGTTAATACATTTTTATAAACTGTTTAAATTAGGTAATTTATTATGCCGAACCCTGTATTATATGAACACAAACGTATATATAGTATGCAAGGAAACGACAAAAAGATTCTCACAGCAACTGACGAATTATTTCCAACAAAAAAATTATGAGCACTTTTCCCTTCAATGTAGTATACAAACGATGCAAACATTTCTTTAAAAATGAAATAAAATTTCTAAAATATTTTCTGTTGCACACTGAAAAATTTGATTGGATGAGGAATTTGTTTGTTTCTACGTGAAGAATAAAATTTTGAAAAATATTTTCTATTGCACACTGAACAATTTGATTGGATATGGAATCCGTTTGTTTCTACCTCCTTAAATTGTACTCTGAATGAAAAAATAACTGACGCGCGTATGCTCACATATTTTTGCTTCTATCAATATCGTTTTGTATTATTTTATAAAAGTTACACTTAACCCCGCGCCCTCGAACTTTTTCCTCTTCCATAATCTTTTCATTGCTCCCTTGGTTTCAAAATGTTCGAGACACCGTCGAGCAACCACAGTTACGTGACGAAGACTTAGGGCTTGTCAAAACAACTATCGCTCAAGGCAGCGCTAGTTGGTATTGAGACAGGGAACAGTTCTCGTTGGGTACTACGTGACGTCAAAAACCACGTGATCGCGCAACTCTTCTCTTCTACTAGCTAATCATATATGCAAATCGATACTTCTGTATGTTCGCAATAATTAATACAATTTTCGCTAATGATTTTTTCTTCTTTCCAGAGAATTGAATCTCAGAATGCCAATCTACCAGAAAACCAGCACATATGGACACTTCGGACGAGAAGGGTTTTCCTGGGAAAATCCAAAGGTGCTGAGCCTGAACTGACGATTTTTATCTTCTATGTCATAAAGTTCCCCCCTCTCCCAACTGTCAATCTCTGTTTTAGCTCTCCTTAATTTAGTTCCTTCAAAGGCACTCTGAGTCTTAACGCTAAGTGGCATTTAATGTGGATCGACCGGTTCGAATCACAGCAGGTTATCAATCGGGCAGATTGCGAAGCTGCTGCAACTTTGTGTAGAGTGAAAAAGATCCCGTTTTATCGCGTGATAAAAAATCGATTTCACTAGACACCTTGTGTTGTGTTTACGAAAAATCCGTATGGAAAAGAGCACTTCCGAAAACACTCCGGTTTGTAACAGGGTCGATTGTAAAACATTTGTAAGACTTCCATTCTTCGCAAATGACGGGCATTTCTTTGTTGCCGAAAAATATGACTTATTTTAGTGTTGTTTTTACATGTTTATAGGAGACCTTGTAGACATAGATCATAGAAATAGGATGTGTATAGATTTTAATATGATTTAAATTATTTATATGATTGTATCGCCGCAATTGGAAAGAAATGAAACAGTTGTAATTAGAACGATATTTTTATTAATAAATCGCATATTATGTATTCATGATTGTAACGTTAATTGTGGTAGACGATGCAGTCACTTTCTCTCAATTGATTTACCAAATAAAAAAACATCTAATATAGTTTTTTTTTTTCATCTACACTTCAGAGCATGAACTGATGACGAATGGCATGTGTTGGATTAGTATGCCTTGTCTTGTAGAAACTAGTGATGTATATTTTTCGTCTTCAAGGTAAACCATGGTAGAAATTTAATAAGTTGAAAATGTGAAAAGTCATATATACATCTACAAAGTTTTTCAACAGATTCCCGAATATGATTAAATTGAAGAGATACGGGAAAAGAAATGCAAATAAAATTGAATACTATATAAGGAATGTGAGTGAGTGCAATAGTATATTATTCAACGAGCATATTATGGTGGCTATTATTCACGTGGATGAAGTTTACGGCACGAGCCGCAGGCGAGTGTCGTAAATCATCCAAGTGAATAATAGCCATAATATGCAAGTAGAATACTAGACTTTGTCCACGACCCATAAATTGTACCTCAGAGGTCAATTATCGTAAGTGGCATTATGATAATTGTAGCGGAGAGCCATTAGAAGATTCGGAAACGTCTATTTTCATCCTAGGACTCATTCTACTCTACCGATTGCAATCAAATTTTGTCAATATCATCTCTTCACGTCTCCCTACGTGTATGATATTTTATAAAAAAAATAAATCCGTCTGTTTGTTGAAGAGAGCACTTACGACAGGTGACCTCCCAATTATATTTTTGGAAATAATTTCATTCTTGCACATACGATATTAGGGCGGAGAATTGTTGAACATCATTTCTATTTTTTCAATAATTTTATTGCAAATAATTGAATGAAAATCAGTAAAATCAGTTGGTAACCAATAAAGTTACTGAAGATTTCGAATAATAAAAAATAAAAACAACATCTCATACAATACAAAACTAATAGTACATTTCTGTAACTGCAGAATACTAGAGAAATATTAAACAAATTCAGTCAACAGTGGTCTTACTCGTAAGTTCATCTTGAGATGAAATAAAATATTAAATGTGTGATACAATTTGAGTACTTTGTTAAGGATTTTGAAAAATATGTAAGGTTTTCAATCCACTAAAAGACTATCTAACCCATATCACTTTTTTGTGGGAAGTTGACCAATATACAAGAAAAGTTCGTTAAAATTAACTTTCATTTTTAAATATACATTGACTAGAACGAAATAAGATCTTGCTGGAAGTCCTCTCGCTCTTTCTCTCCATCTTTTTCTAACTCTGGAGATCCCTTTTGTGGTATGTTACCGTGGAAAGCACTGTGGTACCCATTTCAGCAGATTCTGAATGTCGTTATATTTTTCTGGAGCAATAGCTCTTGAATGAGATCGTACTGCTGGAATTACCACTGGCCAAATTGCCCCCCGAGTCCTTGTTAAATCGCTTTCCCGAAAATTTTCGCCACAAGAAGCCCAATTTTTGTGATTTAGCCTTGAAATGAACAACTCGGCTGATTAGGAATTTGTCATTCAGGGTGTTCGCTGTTCTTTTCACTAAAGGTGATGAAATTCCTTTGAAAACACTTGAGAAATTTTTGAAATCGTGAATATTCATGTTATAAACCTGAATTCCTTTGAATCTGCACTGGCGTACGAACTGTTGCCAGTCCCAAGGTACTGCAATGATTACATCAGGTCCTACTTTGTTCTTCGCTCTCTCGATCACCGAGTGTACTCCGTCCTCTTCCATATGTGTATGTCCCTTGAGCAAGAACTTATGATTGATGGTTTTTAGATATGGTATGGTTTCAAGAATCCAGAAATATGAGACCACCATGGGGAAATTTCTGTTCTGGCCTCCACAGTTGTCAGTCCATATAGTCAAAGTTTCAGTTGTTTTTATCTAGAAGATTGTCCAGCGCCCAGACGAGTAGGCATGAAGACATTTCTTGTGATCCTCTATCTGCAATAGTAGTGAGGTGTGGGGAGGCATTTTTGCAAATCAAACATTATGACTTTTTCTTTTGAACCCGCACTTTTGGACCGCTCTTTATCCGTCTTCTTTTCTTTGTATTTTCTGTCCGCTTCCATATTGTGAGCATCATATTCATCTTTCTTCTTCTGTAAGAGGATCATTTCAAAGTCTACTGGTGAATTCATCGCAGACGTCACACGTATCATTGCAGGGCTCTTTGAAACCAAGATTGAATTCAGTATTGAAAATTTCATGATAAAGCCACTCCTTAGCTGTACTCCTATCATCCTCATTGTCTTCCCGGCACTGCACTATGTACATTGTCGATATATTCAAGTGATTGCCCAGATAGCTCCTGGCTGATCGCTCCCGACTATAGTGACTCTCAAACAACGTAAATTATCTTATGTGTGATCTCACACTTTCTCTAATTTCGCCGTCCAACTCATTTGGAGGTTCTTTTTTTCTTCTGTTGTCAGAGGTGACTATCCCACCTGTACCTTTTTTAGCTAAAGCTGTTTTGCCGTACACTTCCGAAATACAAAAGTATTTAAGAAAAAGGTTTTGCAGACTTGGTGTCTTACTCCTTCGACTTAGAAGTAGTACTGGAAAGGGGCATTTCAGCGATAACCAGTTTTTTCCTCAACGAGAAGTTGAAACCATTAAAACACCCGAATAGCCAAATATTATATTTGTAAATATTGCAGTGATTCTTCTATATATGGAGTTTTCCCTAACTAAATTCCATTATAACATTTAAAACATCATCATTCCGTGGAAAACGTGAAGGTTTTAATGTTAACCTGATAGCATGCTTACCTGCTGGGCTAGTTGTACCATAAGTCTGACCCTCTGGTTGACAGGTTGCATCTTTATTTATATGAAGACACTTTTCGAAAATAAATTGCGCACTTTATTATCACTACAATTTAATGAAAATCACGCAGTTCATAGAACTAGAAACACTGCTAACAACTGATCATCGTCTGATACGACGTCCAGCTCCAGCTACAAGGCGTACCGCTATAAAGTTGTTGTATCCCCGCCCGCATCAACAAGTATAGTCGCAGATGATCTTCGGAAACTGACCAGAGTATTTTTCTGGATCGGGTAATTGCAAATATGTCGCTATTTGTTTTCCCACTTGTGTAAACTTCTTAATACCTACTCTTTACGAAGTACATTTGCCATTTTGATAGTTCGAAAAAAAATACATCAGACCTAACATGAGGTGGACGAAGGCTGATATACTTTTTGCAAATTTGGTAAAATTCATTGGTGATTGTAAATTTGCGATTATTTTTTGTTTTGGTACTTGGCACTTTCACTAAGAAAGCTGATCCAAGATCTTGTAAATCACTAAGTTTCATTTTATACATTTCGTTTGCCCGACAAGCACCCATTACTCCCATTATCATTGCCACCTTGAACAAATATTTATTGTCAAATTACAAATATATGTAGAATTGTTACCTTTGTTGCAAGATATTTATCGTCAGATGACTTCGTCAGGAAATCATTTATATTTTCTGGAGAAAACTTATTGGCTTTTTTAGGCAAAAAATTTTGAAATTTTCGTTTCAACAATGTTCGCAATTTCCTAAAACTTTCAATGTCAATACCATGATTCAAGTTGATTGTGCTTCTCAGCATTGAGTAGGTTGTCCATAATGTTGATGGTTTGTACTTTGTGGCTAACTCTGTGAAATATACCAAACAAGACGGATTCTGAGAAATACTCGATTTTCTTGGCAATTCTTCATTGTACAAAAGATTCATACTTAGATAAATAGTTTTCTTGATTTTTCGGGTAATAAGTTTAACGATGCAATTTTTGCCGCTTCCAGTATTTCTGGAGGTGTACAAGACATTATTTCATTTTCACTATCTGTATCCATTTTATTACTTTGATACTAATAAACTTTGCTGTTGAAACAAGTCGAACCAACAAATTTTTGACGTTTCAAATTAAATTCGATCTGACTTGACGTTTCATAGCACGCTCTATTTTTATCGTATTTGTCTATACGTTATACAAACAAAATCGAACTGCTAATCGAAAAAATTTCTATCATGTTTGTCATATTGATGGTAGTGAATACAAAGGGTTCTATATAGAACTCTTTGAGTGAACAATGGTTTCATTATTCACTAGTGATTAATGGATATCATTATGCTTGAGGAAACATGCATTATGCATATTTTATACAATAGTCGTGGACAAAGGAATTAAATTTACATTTTATCTAATATGAAAGTAAAATAATTATGATTTGTAAGTTTAGTTTTAATTTCTGGCCTGCATGCAGAGGCTATGAATCTGTAGGATGTGATATTGGTTATATTGTTCGATGTAACCTGAATTGAAATTAATTGAATGAAATATATAAGATTATTTATTGAAGATACATTATATGTTTATTCAATCTTCAAATATTCTTTTAGTATTGGAAATAAAAGCACAAAATAACCCAAAACTCTTGATTTTTATTATATTCTTTTGATTAATAAAAAAGTCACCGTTTAGATTGTGGCGGTTTGCACCCCCTGTAGTTGCTACAGGGGTTGATAGCACCCATATTTTGTATCTCGCTCAACCGAATGGTTTAAAATTTATGTACAAGGTGTTTTGGGGGTCTCTGATTGCGAATCCGTTGAAAAAATTTCAAAATTCAAATTGGCGGTTTCAAATATAAAATTACATTTTCTAGCCTTACAGTTGATTTTAGAGAAAAATATGAAGAGTCAAAAAGTGTTTACAATTCCATTTTGTATGAGGATACCCTATCTTTTCATTCAACAACCACCCCTTATCCGAATCGTTAATCACCGGCCACCCCGCATATCGGAAATCATAATTGAAATGGAAAATGCAGTCAGGTCTTTGATTTTAAAGAAAAATTTCAAGATACAAAAGGTTCCAAATTCGATTTTTTATAGGAATTAATTATCATGCCTCACGCCCTCCCGCCTCCAATTACCTCCACCACGAATAATATGTTGAAATGCATTTTTCAACTGGATTAATGGTTATCCGCAAAATTGTCCAGAAAGAATTAAAATTTACATAATTTAAGTATATTTATCTGATCATTTTCTAACCCCCTTTCCCTATGCGGAAATCCGACTAGTACAGAGAGATGGTAACCCACTCAGTGTGTTAAGGAGTATGTAAGTGACCATACAAACTTATTTATATTGTACAAATAACTCAAGACAATAATTTGTATTATATATGAACTTTATAATTTATGATGAATTTTTCGTGATAAAATATGAAAAAGAGGGATTTTATTTCGTCTTGAACATAGCGAAGTAGCATGCGACTAAACCCCCACTCCTTGGAGGTCTATCTGATAGGGTGCAGAATGAAGGGATATACTTCAAATATAATTTTCACGTGTTTTAATATAATATTTCCCTATTTTCATGGAAAAATCCGGCTTTATAAAACCAGTAGAGATGTTCACTCCCTCAGGGTAAAAAGGGGTTGGAAGTGACCATATAAATATACTTTTATTATGTAAAATTGAATTCTAAATACTTTTTGTGTATTGTCAATTTTGCCTAAAACCGATAGAATTGCCAAAAAATGCATTCAAAATTTTAGGGTTGGGGGAAAGTAGAGGCTACCCCCTGCTAAATGACATTGAAAATGACCAATTCCTTGTTGAAATTTTTTTCTAGTCCAAAGGTCTGACTGCATTTTCCATTTCCATTATGATTTCCGATATGCGGGGTGACGGTGAATAACAATTCGGGTAAGGGGTGGTTGTTGAATGATATTAAAGATAGGGTACCCTCATACAAAATGGAATTGTAAACACTTTTTGCCTCTTCTTATTTTTCTCTAAAATCAACTGTTAGGCTAGAAAATTAAATTTTTTAACGGATTCGTAATCAGCAACCCCTGAAACCTGTACCTAAATTTTAAGCCATTCGGTTGAGAACTCAGCGAGATACAAAATAGGGGTGCTATCAACCCCTGTAGCAATTACAGGGGGTGCGACCGCCACAATCTGAACGATGACATTTATTAATCAAAAAATGAAGCGAATGCAGAAGGTTTCATTAAAATCCAACAAAATAATAAAAATCAAGAGGTTGATGCATTCATTTCCTCTACTATTTTATAACTTCCTGAATATCTGCATCTATTGGTAGATTGGTACAATACATAGTGTTATCATTGGTTAGGTTCCAAAGTCTTTAGTTCACAAATATTTCATTTCTATAACAATTCCAACACAACATAAAGAACGTCATACTTACGTCCAAAATTACGTATTTTGAAAAAATTAGAATATTTATGTTGAAATATGTTTTTCCTGATTAAAAAGTATGCCTAGTTAATTAAAAAACTATTTTATGTTTTAGTTTGCCAAATTCAAAAATTATTGCTCGCTTATTAAATAATACATTGAGTTTTATGTATTCATAAAGTTGTTTCGGATGAGGTGACATTGGGGTGGGGGTAGAACATTGAATGAAGAGCGATGAGGGAAAAAAGCAGTGCACTCGTTTCTGACAGAAATACCCGCCGGCTTCGAATATCAAAATGAATGCAGAACTTGCCAACTACTATTTGTATTTCCATAAAATAAGAACTAATGCAAATATGTGCGCGTACAAATGAGCTGCCTCAACCTAACAAAACAAAGTGAGGCAGTATGACGAGATATTTAAAATAGCGTTATTTTAGTGGGCTATTGAAAAATTGGGTATAGGTGTTTCAAAAAGGATAATTAAGCTAGCCTGAAATAACGCACAGGTTAATAGAAAATTATTATATAAATACATATGAAGCAGCTGGACATCGAGTTGTACGCCCAACCATGAAATTTTTGAAACCGCATACTAATTAAATGATGTCATTCACCCGCGTAGAATTTTCGGTGCTGTTATTTTTCCCAATCAATACTGACACCTACTACTAATGAATTGTGCTATTCATTCACACGGTTAGAAATGTTGGTGCTCTAAAAACAAAACATTGTTCAAATCAATGCACAGTGCAAGTTGAAAACAACGTAACGGACTGAAGATGAGAACACAGTTAACGTGAAAAAGACTGATGGTGCGAATGGATTTAAGACGTTTTTCACCCTTCACAGCATCCTGTGTATCAAAGCCTACTTTTCTAGTACGCTATGTATATTTTTCACCGACGCACTCTCAGCAATTGTAGGTTGGAAAATGAAAATTTTTTCAACCAGGTCGTTTGCCGAACGTTAGCAGAGTATTGCCGTGCATTTTTTTTCGTTTGGCGAGGTTTTCCCGAGAAGAAAACTCAAATTTTCCAATTCGGGTGTCCAAATTACCCCAAAGTAGGGAAATGTGGCATAAAACGTTGTTATTATAGAAAAAACCTATATAAATCGTTTGCCGGAGAATAGCCGAGTTCAATGATATAAGAATAATGAAAAAATATTCCCAATTAAATTGGAAAATAAAAAAATAAAAATTTAATTAGAAAAACGCATTTTAAATTTCGCGCCTTTGCGCGTTTATATTTCGTAATTTGCAGGAGCACTGAACTGCATAGAAAAGAATCTTACAATATAATCAGCTAAAATATCTATTCCAAAAATGTTGAAACCCACATAGATTGTAGATTTAAAAAAACATCTCCGAAAGAACCAAAAATCGCCCAAATTGCGGCTTGCGCTTTTGAATAAGAACATTGAGCAAATCTTCATACAAAATCGCCCAATTGGCGCAAAAGCGCCCAATCTGACGTCACTGGTAAAAACACAAAATACTGTATTCCGCATTCCACTGGTTCCCTGTTTTAAAACTATTATTTTTATACGCAAGGGCGCGAAATTTAAAATGCGTTTTTCTAATGAAATTTTTATTTTTATATTTTCCAATTTAATTGGGAATATTTTTTCATTATTCTTATATCATTGAACTCGGCTATTCTCCGGCAAACGATTTATATAGGTTTTTCTATAATAATAACGTTTTATGCCACATTTCCCTACTTTGGGGTGATTTGAACATCCGAATTGGAAAATTTTAGTTTTTTCCTCGGGAAAACCTCGGCAAACGAAAAAAAATGCACGGCAATACTCGGCTAGAGTTCGGCAAACGACCTGGTTGAAAAAAAATTTCATTTTCCAACCTACCATTGCTGGGAGTGTGTCGGTATATTTTTCCAGGTTCACTATGTTGGATTTTTCCGTTCATCAGCTGCATCATATTTTTCTATAAGTGTGATATCATTTCTTAAGAAATTTTTGACTTGAAATGCATTGTTTCCCATTTCAAGGAACTTATTCCATTTGGTAGCTTTTCGGTCAGAAACTCTTATGACCTTGTAGAGAAATTACAGAATTTGCAGCTGGACTAAGGGGCGATCGACAAATTAAAGAATTTGCAGCTTGACGACGGGACGATCGTCTTATATTTCTTTTGATATGGTTTCATTGTTTACAAGTGTCTCTATACCTACCGGTTTGAACTTTTTTAAGAATGACTCAATTCTAATAACCTTTCGGATATAGAAGTCACGGAATATTTATTACTTACTTACCTCTGCATTAACCAAAATGTTTTTTTTTTCAATGAAAAATTAAATCAATATTTTTCATTATTTACAATAATGTAACGGATATTTAGAGCTGATCTAGCTATACATGCATTTTTATCACACTAAAACTAAAAATGAACCTAGACTTCAAAGAATTAATGTGACTGTATTGAGATTATTGATTTTCCGAGTACATTGAGAAACATGGCTTTCAAACTATACAAATTGACTTAAATTAAATTAGACAGAACTCAATATCATATTTTATCGTTGCCATAGATAAATCACGTCTGATGGGCAAAGCGAAAGCTGTTGGTAAGTATTCACCATTCTCACTCCTCTACAAAGGATATGTAACCTTTAAAGTCAATCTTTACATAAATTAAAGGTGATACAAACATTCAAAATGTGAAATTTACAATATGGTTCAACGATACAATGGTAGATTGTTCTATAATATTATTTAGTCGCTACTCGTTACTTCGGATAGGTAGAACAAATTTTGTTCATCGCACGTTTCACCCCACCACTCAAAACACGTGTCCTTTACTGGTTGCCTCTCGTTCTCCAGGCAAGCGGTGGAAGATTGTCTTTCATGCTGACAAGAGTTTCAATGTAAACCTTATCATTTGAGACGGTCTTGCCATTTGATCCATTGCTGTAGATGATGTATGTAATCTGTGGACTACCTTTTCCAAAATTGTTGTTTCAATTGCATGATCTGTTGTCAATAATTTAACAGATTGCTGGGATTTTTCATTAATTTTTGTACCGCCGGTAATAGATTCCCAATTAGGAAAGCTCAAGGGTGATAGGAAGATCATTTGAAATAGGATTCAACGGTCTAGTCTAGAGTGTAAACATGCCTCAATTTCCGTCAATAATGTATAAACCGATCATAATTTAAAAGTAATTTTTTGTTGAAACTTTAATATGTTTTGCCGATCTTATTCCTGCTTCACAAAGACCTCGCACATGAAACAACTTTGATTGAAATGCCAAGTTAAATTTTCATTAGATAAATGTTTGAGATTTGACTTATTATTGCAGCTCCAAAAATATTACTAGCGTTATCTGAAAATATGTTTAGAACCTTACCTCTGCGGGCAATACGTTACAATGCATTCAAAAACGTTTCAGTTGTGCCTAGTTCGATACGATGTGTACTGCTTATGTGTCTATTCAAATAAATGAAGCTATGTACGATTTAATTGAAGCTTTTGGCCCTGTCTAATCCATTTTTGAAGTCTGACGGCAATTGCCAATTGACTGTGGTGATAAACAATTGGAACATAATTTTAATTTATTTACTGGAGTTTCTCGATGAAATGATAACTTCATGAATTCTTGGCATCGATATATTGCACATCGAACAAGTAACTTTTGGAGATTTATTGTAAATATTAATGATAACATTTGATATTAGAATTATATTTTTGTTTGAATGGCTATTTTTGTGTATAAAATGGTGTATTTGATTCCAAGGTTTCCAACAATAATTGATATCGCTTCATTACTCTCATTTGGACCATAGTAGGCAATTCGATTGAAATTTGTAGAATTTACCAATTAAAATTGACTCCGACTATTAATCTAAATATATCTAAAGCGTTTAAATTTTAAATTAATTTATCAATAAATGTTTTCAGTGTAGAAATCTTTAGTGATGTTCGGTAAATTGAATAAAGAATGTGAATGATTATGAACAAATACAGTTTTGTTATCAAGCTCGTAACAGCTGGCGATTGGATAATTTGCTGCATTCATTGTTAAATCATTAATAATGTTACTGGCTTCCATTTTTCGATTTTTGTATATCTTCCAAATTTTTGTTATTGTTAAAATTAGTGATTTAAAATCTTTATAAAGATGTACATTTACAAACGTCTCCATCAAAATGAGGTTCCAAAGTTGTTACAGCAGATGATTGCCCTGATTCGGATTCATCTTAACTTGTATACTTACTTTGTTTAATTCGTCAACTAATGGTTCGACTCTTTTTGGCCTACACTTGACTCCAAGGATGTCCTCTTTAGAATTGACAGAATCAAAAAAGGTATCAATCTTTTCAATTGTTTCAATGTTGTTGGATGTTTCGCGTTCAAAGTACCTAAACGATGTTTTCAGTCCCAAATTCAACGTATACAAGTACTGGACTTGTCGACTGCCTATTCAAATGAAAATAAATAATTGACAACAGACATTGAGATTGCAAAGGAAATTGAAAGAATATGGAAAATCCACTAGCATTGATACAGATTCCTGGAGTTTTGCGGTCATCCTCGTTAGGAATGCTGCCCACAACAACCGCTGTCGTCACTGAACTTTTACTTCGAATGTCGCTGAATTTAAATCCGTGATCCAGCTCGAAGGACCAATGTTGAAGCTGTGTACCAATTAAGTTACACTTATAACAATTATTGTGAACTGTATTTTAGGTTTTAAGATTTATCGATCAAATAGTTTTCGAAGTACATTGAGAAAGATAGCTTTCAAAAGTTTCAAATTGACTTGGAATTAAATTAGACAAAACTCAATCTCACGTTTTATCGTTACGATAGATAATTCATGTCTGATAGCTAAGCACTCCAGAAATATCCAACCAATTTTAGTACACTTTCGTTATAATGATGAAAAATCTTGACTTCCGGATGGATTCCGAGTCACAATAGCACGATTTGATGCCGACGTTTCGCCTATCATTACGTGGCGTCATCGGGCCGGCTTGAACTGAAACTGATTCTACAGGTTTCTGTAGCCGTATTTATTTTGGGAAAAAATCCTTCACGCTACACAGTTCACTGCATTTATTCCGTTCTGGCACCTGACGCTGCCGTTGTGTGATCATGTGCGAAGTGGAATTTTCAAGGATGGGTTTCCAATTGTTGGAAAGGTAATATTAAGAGTCTCGATTATTTGGATGTTTTAGGATTTCTATAGCTTCAAGGATTTTTCGCTGAAGTTTGGGTCTCGGGCTAAGATTTTAGTATTTTCGAAAAGGATTTGATGATTAGTGTCAAACTTATGTTCCTCAAGTGCATATCTACTAGTGTCACGAAGCCTTGTACAGCGCCCATGTTCTTTCACACGAGTAGCTACTGTACGACCTGTTTCACCAATGCTGAATTTACCGCAAGAACAGGGAATGCTATAAACACCTTCTAAATGAAGAGGAGGAAGGGGATCTTTGATAGGTTTGTAAAACTGAGTTTTGGAAGTGTGGAAAACCGAGTAGAAATATCATGTTTTTCAAGGATTTTGGAAATTCGATGTGTTATATTTTCAATACATGGAAGGTAGGTGGATAGAGCAGGCGGGGGGAGGGGGTTCTGGCTCAGGTTGATTTGAACTTTCAGGCGAAGTTGACAGCTCCATGGACCAAGGAGTTATGACAGATTGCTTTTGGGCAGGGTGGTGGTGGGAAAGGCCATTGATTGAGGTATCTATCGGTGTGAGTGGGTTCTCGATACACAGAATATCCTAAAGTACCGTCAGTCTGTCGACTAACTAATACATCTAGGAACGGCAATGAACCTTTCGATTCAACTTCCATGGTGAAAAGGATATTGGGATGTAATGAATTTAAATGATTCGAGGAAGGGAACAAGATTTTTGCGACCATGTTGCCATATAACAAAAGTGTCGTCGACATATCTAAATCAACATTTCGGCTTGAGAACAGATGAGTCAATAGCATCTTGCTCAAAAGTTTCCATGAAGATATTAGGTACCACCGGAGAAACCAAAGTCCATGGCAGCTTGGAGTTTTTCAACGAAATGGAAGGAATTTAGGATAAAACTGTTGGAATTACCTACAAGATGTTTAAGAATAGATGACAGATATCGAGTTTATAAGTAGGGGTGCCGATAGTGCTGACAATTGGTCTCAGGGGAACTGAGGGTATATGAATTTTAGGCGAATCATATAAACGGGGGCTTCATGAATAATGGCCGATAAGAAATTTCTTATCAAGATCAGGAAGGGAAGAATGACGGATAATTTGTGAAATTGAACGTCACATAGAGGGGATGGGATCTTTTGGTAGGTTATAGGAATTAATTTGGAGATGTTGCAGGATTTTGTTATCATAATCTGAACGATTCATGACAACAGTGGAGTTTTTAATCAGCTTTCAAAATAGCTAAATCAGGATTTGATTTGAGTAAATTAAGAGCTTGGTTCAAAGGTTTAGTGCTTTCTAAAAATTTCAAGCCATTTACTTCAATAATGCGCCGCCTAGATTATTTTTAATTTTTTTTGTAATTTTATTGATTGAACATGAAAAACGGCATTTCTCCTGTAGAAACGCATTACTGAGGCAAAAAAATATTTCAAACCATGGATTTGATGGGAAATTTTCCAAGGAATTCAACACCGCCTTCAGAATTGGGCTATCGTTTCGCGCAAACTAAAAAAAAACAGATTTTTTCTTCAAAAATTCATATCTCCGGTGTTGCTACTCCGATCGGGCTGAAATTGTATGTAAAGGCAGTAATAAGCGAGTACTTTAAAGTGGTGATAGAATGGCCATGCATAAATTATGAAACAAAACCGCTAAAGTCGATTATCGATATTTTCAAAAATTCCTAGGCCATTTCTTCATGAAGATGGGTGAATATTAATCTCAAATCTGACCTCAGATTCTGATTCCTCGGAAAATTTCGGATCAATTATGTGCTTTCTAACATTTTTTTAAGTCGATTCAATTGATATTTATCAAGTAGAAAATTGCATTCTATTTTTGAAATATAGAATTTTTTTTTACTTGCCCTCAAGAGTACTACGCGTGCCCTACGTATCATTTGATCTTCACTTCATATTCTCGTTTTATATTCATCACGATTTGGAAGAAAGCAATATTATTTATCACGAAAAAGTTTTGAATTTAGTGCTCACTGGTTTGACCGTGGCATCCAATCGAATTTACGCGCTCACAAGGAGAGGAATCATGTGTAGATTATACACTGTCGTTTTCTAAAAATATTAGGGGTGTTAAGCGAAGTGACGCCATGTGTCGGTTTTTGCGGAGAAATAAATAGTACAGCAAGCAGGGACGCTTTAAAGTGTCCCGCGAGCATGCTTTTTCTAATAATCAAATTTGTTTGAAGGCGCGGTGTATATTTCTTGATAAAAAGTAAATTTATTTAAAAAAATATTTTTTTATATTGATAATAATTTTTTTATATAATTCATTTTATTTAATTATTTTTTTCTTTAAAAAAAATAAATTATTGCTTATTTTTTTTAAAGGCGAAATTAAATTTTTATCAAGAAATGTACACTGCGCTTTCAAACAAATTTAAATATTGAAAAAAACATGCTAGCAATATCGATTGAATCGACTTAAAATTTTTTTAGAACGCACGTAAAACGCACCTGTGATGAAGTGCGAATATGACCTTGAATGCGCCATATCTGTAAAAGTTATATAGCGAGGATAGTTGTTACATACATTTTTGTTACATCTGTCAACTAAAACAGATAGCTTTCTATAATTTCATTACTAGGTTGAATACTTCAGGATCATTTAGAAAAACTCGTTATTTGTAAACATTAAATATAATTTCAAAAAATCAGTTCCTTTTGAGTTACCTCAATCAAAATGTTTTTCATATAATACCACAAAAAGCTGGAAACTCATGTTTCGAAATTAACTTTTTTTTAATAGATATCAGTAAATCCCTAGAGATGTTATTCATAAATGTGGTTGGGAGTAATCAAATAAACTATAGTACTTTTAAATTCATTGTAAAAGGAGTTACAAGTGCGGAAAATACTTAAATTAACAGTTAGCTATGTAAGTAAAAAAGTGAACAATGTAAAGCAAAGACAACTCATCAAACTGGAGAAACAAAATCTAATCGTATAATTCCCCGCTCTCCATGGCCTGCCTGTAACCCCTTTCTCCCTTCTGTTCTGGATCCAGCTTAATCATATCGTCGATTCTCAATATAGTAATAGCCGCTTCGGTGGCAAATTTAAGTGATTTAATCTTCGATACGGTCGGTTCTAGAACACCGGCTTTCTTGTTATCTCTCACGGTGCCTTCAATCAAATCCAATCCCACCCATTTCAGATGTGCGTGATCAGCTTTTGTCTGACTTGAATTTTGGTAAGCCCGTAACTTGGCCACAAGATCTGTGGCATCTTGAGCCGCATTTACGGCCAAAGTTTTCGGTATAACCAGCAAACTTCTAGCGAATTCCGCGATAGCAAGTTGTTCGCGGGAACTGAGAGTTGTCGCAAAGTTTTCTAGGTAGATGGACAAAGCTGCTTCGACGGATCCACCTCCAGTGACAACACTTTTCGATTCGAGAACGCGTTTAACGACGCACAGGGCATCATGGATTGATCTTTCCATCTCGTCACAGAAGAAATCGTTCGGTCCACGTAAGATTATTGATGCTGCTGTACGAGCTTTTGGGCTGAAAAAAAATTTATACATACAATTTATGTTGAAGAAAATCCTCTTGTAACACATAGTTTTAGAATACGTTCAATTTTTTTTTTGTACTGTATAAACTGGAGAAGAAATGAAAGCACAAACACCAATTACACAATATTCGAAACCCTTATCATGTATTACCTTAGTATAAGAACAATTTTCTCAATTTTAACAAAAACACAATATATGTTTCAAAAAAAGCTGGCCTCTTTGCTAGGATAGGTAGAACACTGAAGGATAAGTGCTTCGCTAAGTAAAAAATTTTCTTATTCAATTGTAAAAAAAAGTTTTGAAGACGATTATGTCGAAACTACTGGCAACATTGTAATGAAATTTGGTATGAATATGTATTGGAAGCTGACACATCGCATAAATTTATTTTTATATCTGACTCTCATAGAGGGCGCTAATTACACGGTTCGTACCAAGTAGTTTTAATCATAACTTTTTTGAGGTTAGATTTTCTAATTCAAATTTTACGTGAACTTAAACATCATTCAATTTTACACCAAAAAGGTACTCTTGGTAAAACTCGATACTGTGTACCGTTTTCGGAATATTTTGATATGAAAATAATGAAGTAATAACTGATGCTGGTATAAGTAATAAAACAATTACCAATTTATTAAAAACCAAAAACAATAACATTATTCTAATGCTAAAGTTATTAATTAAACGAAGAATCACACTAAGAATTAAAATAAATTTGGATAAAAACATGAAATATTCAATCAGAGTAAGTTGTTCAAAACGTCCTCAGTAAAAAAGGTCGTCGCAAACCTCAAAATGGTTTTGTCTCAGTTAGTCATGGAAAACTGACATTTATTGATAGTTAACGCTAGTGCAGCTGTTACGCGTAATACAGAAAAGTTTCCCAGAAGAAACATACCAAATAAAAAACCGTTTAGAGCCGTGGAACGATGTTGTTGAGAAACTGGGATTGTGACACCAAAAAAAAATAATTCTGGTATGACCAGAACAACAAGGACCATTCAGAAAGAAAACATCATTTTAGATGCAGTTGATCAAGATCCAACAATTAGCGTAAGGAATATGCCACGACAAACAAATACGTCTTCTGCAAGTACTTGGATGATTCTTAAGGAGCATTATCTACATCCTCATCACTACAGACAAGTTCAAGAGCTCTTGCCAGACGATATACCGGTTAGAGTGAATTTTTGTGAAACTTTACAAGGAAGGACAGTCCTCAATCCCAATCCACATTACCAACACTCGTTTAAAATTAATGTTTGGGTAGCAACTTTAGGTAACAAATTTATTGGATATCACATTTTTTCTGAAAATTTAAATGGTAACGTGCAACTCCACTTTTTAGAACATTCGACATATTAGAAGATTTAACGCTAAACGAGCGAAGGTCTCTCTTTTTTATTCACGATGGAGCTCCCCCGCATTTTGATTGAAGGTGTCGTAATTGGTTAAGTAACCATTATCCGAATCGATGGATTGGTAGAGGTGCAGAAGCTCCGATTCATGAACCTTTACGTTCATGCGATTTCAATCCTTTGGACTACACAGTTTGGTCGTATGTTAAGGAAAAAGTCTATTCTACATCAGGAGTTGCAAGACAGAATTGAACGACACTTCAATGACCTCTTAGCTAATCCTCAACCGTTTAGAACAGTTTAGTATTCATTAGAAAAAAGGATAGAATTGTGTATTCATGAAAACGGAGGACATTTTGAAAACTTACTCTAACTGATTGAATATTTCATGTTTTTACTAAAATTTATTTTAATTTTTAGTGTGATTCTTCGTTTAAATAATAACTTCAGCATTAGAAATATTAGAATAATGTTATTGTTTTTGGTTTTTAATAAATTGATTTTTTACTTTATACCAGCATCAGTTATTACTTCATTATTTTCAAATCAAAATATTCCGAAAACGATATACAGTATCGAATTTTACCAAGAGTACCTTTTTGGTGTAAAATTGAATGATGTTTAATTTCACGTAAAATTTGAATTAGAAAATCCAACTCCAAAAAAAGTTATGAGCTCGGTATGAGCCGTGTAATTAGCGCCCTCTATGAGTCAGATATAAAAATAAATTCATGCGATGTAGTGTTAGCTTCCAAAACATATTCATACCAAATTTCATTACAATGTTGACAGTAATTTCAACATGACCGTAAAAAATTTCTTTAACATTTTTTTTTACAACACCCGTATCTTGAATACGGATGCGGTTACGAAAATTTTTTACTTAACGAAGCACATATCTTTCTACCTATCTTAGCAACGGGGTCACCCTTTTTTGAAACACCCTGTATTGATCCGAAATAATTTGGAATTGTTCAGGCTTCATTTACAGCTGATTTGATATCGAATTGCAACGTTACCAAGTCAATAGTTCATAAATAAATAATTAATTAAAGTTTCACCATAAAGTGTGCAGATATAATAAATGTTAAAATTGACTTATTTTCAAATTCGATTGCTCAAAACGGTAGGAAATCGTTTCGAGGTTCGAATATGCAATTTTTGTCGTTCCATACTGATGAATTATGAACCAACGATGGAACAGTTCCCGAATGCTTCAGTGCTACAATGACTAAACCAAGATTATCAACTTTTACCAGCTTTGCGATTTGATACTAAGTTTGACAGAAAAGACCTAAAATATGATCCGATGGAAAGCATACTATGAAATTGGAGAATATGCAACGATTGGCGAGAAGTTAGATACCTATAGAAGTTGTTGCAAGATTCACCAATAGATTTCTTATAAACCGGCTAAGTACGATACCAACATTTACGTGCCGATATGTGCACGTACCGAACATTTTCATGTGAATTATCATTTTTAGTGATATTGCAGTGACTGGATCGTGAATATTGAAGGTTGGAACGTATCACTCACCATTCACATCCATTGAATAATTTACAGGCTGGGCAAAATGTGGGTCTAAAAAGTGAAAGAGAAACATGCAAAATCTCAATTTTATGCAAATGGAAACCTCATCTTTTCTTAACATGATTCAATTGTTTCATGAAATTTACTTCCCTTTACCGAGAATCCATAATTTCGGAGATATTCTATAATATTACTTAATTTTGCATATCAACTGCCTGAAATTTTGAAAACCAAACCCATTTCCAGACATCATCAGAAGATTTTCAACTTTACGAACTATGAACCATTTAAGAGGAAGATTATTGAAACTAAAACAGTGGTGGACAATCAAGAAAATGAAATTACAGTGCTTTGATACTTCACAACTTCTTCAAAAGCAACTTTGAAAGTTCTAAGGTTCTTACATTATATTCAAGAAATCATGATTATTGTACCCAACACGAGCCATATTGCAATTTTTCAGATATGAGCCTGACAATAAACAACTTCAGTTCATTTGTCACCAAACATTGTGTCGGTAGATAAGCACAGGTTACTAGAATCAGAAGTCGACAATTAATATCCAAAATTAAGTACTATTATGGAATATCTCCAAAATTATCAGCTTTGGGTATGAAGAACTGAATTAGAGCTAGGGTTCATTCTCATAATAGAATTAAATCATGAGATGAAAAAATGAGGTTTTTCCGTTTGAAAAAATTGAGATTTTCCACGTTTCTTATTCACTTTCTGGAACCACAATTTTTCGCCAACTTGTAAATTATTCAGTAGATGTGAAAATATTGAGTGATCCTTCAGCCTTCAATATTCATGATTCAGTCACTACAAATCACTAACAATGGTAATTTACATGAAAATGACGTATGTTCGGATGGATATATTTGCCACTTTTTCTAGAAAAAATTGAAAATAGGGGGCGATACATAAATTTGAATCAGAATCATGCGAGGAATCGAAATATTTAGTGAATGAATTTAGTGAAATATAGGATATCAACATAACAAAGGTGACGTCACTGAGAGAAACCGGAATTGTCACAATAGCAAAAATATTTTAGTTGGATTCTCAATGTTTCCTTCACCATCTCTAAAATTTGCAAGATCGTGCTAATTTTTGTTCTCTATAAAAGATCGCGTTAACTCATGATGATATACCCTGTAAGTATAGGGAACATTGAAGCAGATCGATGCAGAATTCAATTCTCCTAAAATTAATACAAAAACATTGGTATTCTATTTGGATAGTATGAGTTGGGTACTTGAACTTCCTCAAATTTGGGTGATTTTTATAGCTATTTGTATAACAAGGGAGGAAAGTGCCATTTTTCCTCCCGAGAAGTCATTTTTAAATAATTTATTTATGAAACTAACAAACGAAATTTATTGAAGAACTAAAACTAAGATTTAGGTACAGTATAACTTATAGGCACGTTATTTTCATTCTTGCATCCTACATATTTTTAATTTGTGGCAGAGTAATTATTTATACTAATGTTCATATCTTCAAATTCGCTTGAATCACTCATTTTTTAAATATTATTTTATATTTTGTAGATATATTATAGCGTAACACACTTTGAAACTTAATCTGTCAATCGACCATAGCATGCTATAAAATTTCTGTCCTAAATTGGAAAACCGGATGAATCTATGAATTGAAGTCAAATTATTAATGTAAAAATCGTTAAATTAAAATAACAATTTACTGATTTCTACCATTTTGCAAAATACACTGTGTTCTATAAATGAACGGCAAAATTTATTTTATTGATGACGTACCATGACGTCACTTTTACACTTTGCTCCCTACAATGAGGCCAGGAAATGTATACTTTGGATAGAGGTAGGCGGAAAAATGTTTTTCCCCAGTAACAAATACACCAAAAGAAAGATATTTCTTCTTCCTGATGCTGGAAAACTGTTTCGAAATATTCGAAAATGACACGAGTGATTGATTTTCAAAGGTGCAAACAACAAACCCATACATTTTCAACAGTCCGAATATTTCCAAAAAGGTAATACTTAGATATAGGGAGTACTGATTGAGATCTTCCCAATTAGTATAAGGAAACTAAAAACGCAATAAAAAAAATTTTCCTGTCAAAATAACGAACTTATGTCCACTCCCGGTATAACAGAAAATTATATCATCTTGAAAATATTTTCATTAAGCAGCGAATAATTGGTTATGGATGTGTACAAAGTTTTCTGATTGGTATCATCATTAGAACTCAAAATACTTCTAATGTACGTTAATAATGACAACATTACGCATTTTTCTAAAAGCTTCGCTATGCAGCTCATAAGGCCTTCTACGTGCCTCTATACACAAATTAGCTGGATAACCATTTTTACAGCAACGAGCAAGGGAGGCAAGTGAATAAATTTAATAGTGAAATATATCCTCGATCAAAAAACAGACGGACCAAGAAATCACCTAAAGAAGGCTAGCTAAATCGTTCAAAACATTTATATTTACCGAGAGACTGACATCTTTTAATTTACATTACTTTCGTGTATATTAATAAAACATCTAACTAGGCTGGTCCTGAAACCTTAAAATGAAGCAACATGCTCTACTTGGGAGAAATTTGATCTACCTTGGTTAGAGAAGACTCTATAGATAAATTTCCGGCGCTAGACGTCCCAGATACAACGTCGGAGTTCCCTAAAAAGGAGTTGCCAACGTTCAACCAACCTAGACCAGTTTAATAATTCAACCTGATGAGTAACACACTGGCCACCTTACATTTTATTGAAAAAATAGTTGATCGGTTAAAAGGCGGCCGAGAAAAGCCGGATGCTATTGTCCAATTTGAGTGGAACCGCTTCTCTCGCGGGGCAATAAAAAGAAAATCAAGCTTCAATCTTAAAATGAACATAGCAAGTAGATTAGCACACTATGAACATTAAGCAACATGCTATCCAGTATAGACAAACGATATATGGCGCCATTATTTAAAATTTTCTCCTATAGACGTAACATCATCACATTTGACAGCTGATATCCAAGCTACAGATTGAATTTCAAGAGTTCGAGCTTCGTTACCGCCTGGTCATATTCGCACTTCATCCTAGGTGAGGTCTTTGGATTGCGCTGAAATTTTACAGGTGGTTTCTGCCTCAGGAAATATTGGGTTTCTCAAAATTTCAAGCCATCCATATACTTCAATAATGTGCTGCCTAGAATATTTTTTATTGATTGAAAATAAAAAAACGGCATTTCTTCTGTAGAAAGGCTGTACTGAGGCAAAAAAAATTCCAAATTTTCCAAGGAATCCAACGCCGCCTTCAGAATTAGTCTATCGTATCGCGCATGCGCGCAAACTGTAAAAAACTGATTTTTTTCTTCAAAAATTCATATCTCCGGTGTTGCTACTCCGATCGGGATGAAATTTTGTGTGAAAGCAGCTAAAAGTGAATACTTGAAGTATTGTGTATGAATGGTCATGCATAAATTATGAAACAAAACCGCTAGTCAATTATCTGTATTTTCAAAAATTCCTAGGCCATTTCTTCCAAGTTCATGCTGATGGGTGAATATTAATCTCTAATCTGATTCCAGATTCGGATTCCTCGGAAAATTTTCGATGGATTATGTACTTTCTAAATATTTTTTAAGTCGATTCAATCGATATTGCGAGCATGTTTTTTCAATATTCAAATTTATTTGAAAGCGCAGTCTACATTTCTTGATAAAAATTTAATTTCTTCTTTAAAAAAAAAATCAAATTAAAATGAGTTTTAATACAAAATTTTTTTTTAGAAAAATAATAATATTAAAAAAAATAATAATTAAATAAAATGAGTTATAATAATAAAAATTATTATTTTTATTAAAGAAATTGAATTTTTATCAAGAAATGTACACTGCGCTTTCAAACAAATTTGATTATTGGAAAAGGCAGGCTCGCGGGACACTTTAAAGCGTCCCTGCGTCACTTCGCTTAACACCCCGAATATTTTTAGAAAACGACAGTGTATAATCTACACATGATTTTTCTCCTTTGTGAGCGCGTAAATTTGATTGGATGCCGCGGTCAAGCCAGTGAGCGGGCTAAATTGAAAACTTTTTCGTGATAAATAATATTATTGATTTCTTCCAATTCGTGATGAATACAAAACGAGATTATGAAGTGAAGATCAAATGATACGTAGGGCACGCGTAGTGCTCTTGAATCGTTCTGGTCAAGTAAATTAAAGTACTATATTTCAAAAATTGAATGCATTTTTCCACTTCTTAATAAATATCAATTAAATCGACATAACAAATTTTCAGAAAGTACATAATCGATCGGAAATTTTTCGAGGAATCGAAATCTGAGGTCAGATTTGAGATCAATATTCACCCATCAGCATGAACTTGAAAGTAATTGCCTAGGAATTTTTGAAAATATAGATAATTGACTCTAGCGCCTTTGTTTAATAATTTATGCACGATCATTCTTCCACCACTTCAAAGTACTCGCTTATAACTGCATTCACAGAAAAATTCAGCCCGATCGGAGATAAGAATTTTTGAAGAAAAAATTACTTTTTTTAGTTTGCGCGCATGCGCGAAACGATAGCCCAATTCTGAAGGCACCGTTGGATTCTTTGGAAAATTTCCCATCAAATCCATGGTTTGGAATATTTTTTGCCTCAGTTCTACAGGAGAAATGGAGTTTTTTCATTTTCAATCAATAAAATTACAAAAAAAAATGAAAAATGTTCTAGGCGGCGCTTTATAGAAGTATATGGCTTGAAATTTTGCGAAAGCTGATATTTCCTGAGGCAGAATCCACCTGTAAAATTTCAGCGCAATCCAAAGACCTCACCTGGAATGAAGTGCGAATATGACCCGGAATGCGTCTTATATGAAATTAACCCTTTTGTTAACAATTGAGTCGACATTCAACTGAAACAGCATTACAAGCGATTAAGACAAAATGAAAGTATCCATTCTAATCATAGGAAAACCTATTATGTTCGAAGAACATCGCTTGAGATAGTGTTTGAATGTAGAGAGGATACAGGCATTGGACTTCTCAAAAGTATGGAGATTATAGGCAGAAGGAAAGACCTCACGAGGCAGAGTTCCACAACTTCGCCGTTCGATAGAAAAATAAAGTCTGGTAGGAAGAAGTTTGTCAAGTCTCGAGCTTGACAATTAAGGGGTGACCAGCTTGAGCTCGTCTAGTTCACCTACCTAAAATCTCCCGTGGTGGAATAACAGACGAGTTTTCGGATGAGCAACGACGGCGACGATGGAAATATTTATAGAAAAATGAGATATCGCCCACCTTTCAAAGATGTTATAGAGTGATCAATACATTCATGTGTCACATCACTTATCAGATAATTCGTTCTCTTCTGAATAGAAGAGGAGCTAAACTCCAAACATATGAACAGTACTCCAGGGCAGGTCCAATATGTTCTGTGTAGATTATGCGCTGCTGGGATGTAAAGTGGCACTTGGAGCGGAATAGAAATGGAAGTTTCAATTTATTTGTATTGATAGGCAAGTATGACCTTTCCAATCTCCTGACCGAATATAGTCATTGTAAACCGTGTAATTTACAATTAATCTTATACATTGTAAAGTGTAAATTTCACTTAACGGCTTAGAAATGGCCGCTGTACTACAATCGGTTAACTCCTGAGACGTCAGCTATGCTAGACCGTATATTCTCAGAGTCATGGTTATTCAGTGACGAATTCTGTAGTTACCGCTTCTATTTCGAGGTCGTTCTGTGAGACATTGAAGCACCGGAAAAGGCCGAGAAAATGGCGTACCTTTTGTCAAATCGTCAAGTGGAAGGTCGTGTTTCTAAGTTATTTCAACAGGGAGGTGATACCAAACTTATGTTTGGAACCAAATTATGGGAATATTCTTCCGTTGAAAGCAAAGGCATCAATTACCAATTTGGAGTGGAATAATTGGAAAGATTTGTGGAATAGATGCAGATGAAGTAAAGTTGTTTCATTGAAAGGATAAAAAAAAACCTATCGTGATAGAGGTAAATATCTTTGTAATTCCATTGATTTATTCACTAACTTTAAGAATTAATTTGCCTTCCCAGATGATATCTGACAGGACATAGGTTAGTCCTAATTTTGTTCAACAATCGTTATGTATTCTGTTCATGTCTGTCTTCTGAGGACAATAGAGCAATAGAGGTTTGAACATTTCGTGATTTCAGTTTTTTTTTTATGTTGTGAAAAATTCAACAAGTGTATGAAGTTCTGAGGTTGGCTTGAATCTGCTGTGGAAAATCTGATTTAGAGGTTGCAAATTGACTTGTGATGTACAATCGTGGAAACTGTATTAGAATTGTGGCAGGAATACATACATCAAGTAGGAAGTACCAATCCATAATCGAGCAGGTATAACATCTTACCCAGCAGTTACCAGGTCAGGCTACCCATCTTTTGGTTATGTAACGTTTGAAACAATCATTTGAGTATCTATAGATATGTAAATTTAACTGTTGTTCACTGTGATTTAAGAAATTTAACTTCATTCATACTTTAATTCATGCACTTCATAACTCATTAATATCAAGTTCTGTTATAAATTGTATCAACAATAGTATTTCAATTACCAGTAAATTTCAATCATTCTGGGTACAGGTCTTTTATTTTTTTGTATACTTTCAGGGTAATTTAACCTGGGGACTTTGAGTGTTTGAATCCCCTAGTTCAGAAACATAATTTATTGGTTGGTTAAAAATACTCTGGTGCCCAAATTTTAACATCTAAAATATAACTCACGACCGTCTTCACTGTAGCTGTCGGCAACCAAGCGATAAAATAGAACTTTATCCACAAGTAAGAGTATTTTGTACCCTTACATAATAAATAATTTTATATTGCAGAACCTAAGTCTGAGGAAACTGGTGCAAACCGACTTTGTTTGATTAGTATCAAATAATGGATATTAGAAATATGATTCAACTAATGTTATTCAAGTACGTCCCACACGTATTTGTTATAATAACATCATGTATAAGAAATTGTAATGGATTTCCTTACCCCTTGATAAGGATTAGTTCGTCATCCGAGATTCTTTCTTGTACTACTTCTGCAGCCTCGCCAATCATGCTAGACTCGAAACTTTCTTCGCCTAAAACGAGTTATAAATAATTATTGGAAGAAGCAATGATCATAAAATAATTTACCATCCATATTGGTAAGTGATGTGAGGTAGGCAGCACCGGTAGCTTTAGCAATACGTTTGAGATCGGCTTTCTTTACTCGTCTAATTCCCATGGCATTGTTCTCGATGAAGTATTTGAGACACAAATCGTCGATTCCGCCCGAAGCTAAAATAACATTTACTCCTGTTGCGAATATCTTCTGGATGCGCTCTTTGGTGATGTCTAATTCCCGGGCACGTACTCCCTCTAATTGGTTTGGATCGTTTATGAGAACCTAGAACATCAATTCAATGATAATTTCGATGATCAATGTTTTATTTAAACGATATTTGCTATGCTGGTAACGTTATGAAATGAGCATAGTGGCAGTTGAATTTTATAGAAATCACAATTGATAATACTACTGAGCAAATGTTACCAATCAAGAAGTCAACGTGTGACTAAGTTTGATGAAATCTTCCAAGTGAACAAGACATCTGCAAATTGCTACATAACAACGCACTTATTTGACAAGTGAAAATATAAAAAATCATATTTAGGAGCCTAGATGAATTATTAACAGCGAGCCGAATTCTATTGTGAAATGTATATTTTCAACGTGTGAATTAAAATGACGGGCTCAAAATAAAATAAAATAATAAATTCTTCAACTCAGAATCGTGTGTATATCAAGGAATTCATTCCTTAACATTTTGGTTCAGTTCAACCATTGAAAGCTAGAATTGGTAAGTTTAGAACTAAACCACTAAATTACTTTATGGCGCATTCCAGGTCATATTCGCACTTCATCCCAGGTAAGGTCTTTGGATAACGCTGAAATTTTGCGGGTAGTTTCTGCCTCAGGAAATATTAGGTTTCCCAAAATTTCAAGCCATATACTTCAATGCGCCGCCTAGAATATTTTCAATTTTTTTTTTTGGAATTTTAATGATTGAAAATGAAAAAGCTGTACTGAGACAAAAAAATATTCCAAATCATGGATTTTATGGGAAATTTTCCAAGGAATTCAACACCGCCTTCAGAATTGGAATCCGATCGGGCTGAAATTTTGTGTGAAGGCAGCTAAAAGTGAATACTTCAAAGTGGTGTATGAATGGTCATGCATAAATTATGAAACAAAACCGCTAGAGTTAATTATGTGTATTTTCTAAAATTCCTAGGCCATTTTTTTTCAAATTCATGCTGATGGGTGAATATTAATCTCTAGTCTGATTTCAGATTCGGATCGATTATGTACTTCTAAATTTTTTTTAAGACGATTCAATCGATATTGCGAGCATGTTTTTTCAATATTCAAATTTGTTTGGAAGGGCAGTGTACATTTATTGATAATAATTTAATTTCTTCTTTAAAAAAAACTAATCAAATAAAATTAGTTTTAATACTAAAATGTATTATTTTTTTCAAAGAAAAATAATATTAAAAAAATTATAATTAAATAAAACGAGTTACCTATATAATAAAAATTATTATCATATAATAATTTAAAAAAAATAATAATTAAATAAAATGAGATAAGAATAAAAAGTATTATTTTTTTTAAGAAATTGAATTTTTATCTAGAAATGTACACTGCGCTTCCAATCAAAGTTGAATATTGAAAAAAACATGCTTGCAATATCGATTTAATACTTAAAAAAATGTTAGAGAGTACATAATCGATCGAAAATTTTCCAAGGAATCCGAATCTGGGATCAGATTAAAGATTAATATTCGCCTATCAGCATGAACTTGAAAAAATGGCCCAGGAATTTTTGAAAATACAGATAATTGACTAGCGGTTTTGTTTCATAATTTATGCATGACCATTCATACACCACTTTGAAGTATTCACTTTTAGCTATAATCTATTTTATTTGCATGGAAGTTAAGAGTTCAGGTTTTTGTAATATATAACTTATCATTTGAAAATTACAGTTTAACTTCAAAACTGCAGTCACACATTGTAATTAACTTAGTGCTAATATACATAGAAAAAACAATGTTTGTTAAAGATAAATTACCATTAAGGCTTCAACAATCAATTATTTTAATAATACAAATAGTTTGCTCCATGCCACTCCTCGTCCTCGATAATAAAATTCTAACATTACAAAGTCCATAATTATATATGCATACCTCTACTCCTAATTTCATCTTTGTCTTCTGAAGTGAAAAATCTAAGCAGGCAATCTTCGCATTTGTAATTTTCTTGACCATCGCCTGACTAGCAACAGTGCAGTTCAAAGCGTAACCTTGAACTAAAATACTCTCCCTCGCACTACGTCCGTGAGCTTTCAAAATATTGACAGCTTTGATAGGATACAATGCATTTCCTTTTGAATCATTAATCTTGATAGCATGAGCAGCATCAACGACGATAGAAGAGAACAAATCAGCATCGGCACCAATGATTTTGGAACTCATGGCCGTTTTGGCTACGTTGATAACTGAATCTTTGCCAAGTTCTTCAACGGGAATAGTTAAATGATCTTGGATATATCTACAGGCTTCTTTACATGCTAATCTGTAACCGCTGATGATTGATGTTGGATGAATTTTTTGTTTCACCAACTCGTCAGCATTCTGAAAATTCAAATGAATTTAAACTACACATATAATGTAATAATAGAGAAATATGAATATATTCATTTATTATTTGTTGGCTTTTGCCAGATAACAATAAGAACTCTCAGCGCCCTTATGATGAAACCGATATTTGTAATTACACCTCCAAATTTCAATATAATTATGTACATTCATTTTCTTTGCCAAAATATCATTGTTCATTACACGAGCTTGTCAGTAACTTGCTAGCCGTACCTTTTCCTTCTTAAAGTTCATAATGGGGACCTTGTATCGAAGTACTCTACTGTACATGACTCATAACCGATTTAATTTGATTGTCTGTTAGTAAGGAAAAAGAAGTTACTCAATTCATAGATACACTGGAATTACCTCGATATTGACAACCAATATACTATAATCATAAAATTACTAAAAAATCATTCAAACAAGGTCAACTTAAACTAGACATAAAAATGCTCTCATTGTTTATGTTTTCAGATGTGGATTAAACAAATTAATTTCATGCATTTCTACAATTTTATAGTTCCTGCTCCCAATAGATATTCGGTTTCATGTATAATTGAGGAATAATGTGAAGGTAAACCGTTTTAATCGTTACTCATATTTTGTGTAATGAACATTGTAAAAACATGTCAAAAAATGCACCTCATACTGATAAAAGAAATTTTTTACCAAATAGGGTGTAATCACCTCAAAATGATCATCATGGAAATCATCAGTTTGAAGTGTATCAAAAGCTACAGTTTAGTATAATGGGATGAAATTCAAAGTGGTATTTGAAAAAAAATCTAGATTTCCAAATAAATATGTAATATAAAACAGATTAAGAGTTCAGAAAATAAAAGAAACCTATTATATCAAACAGAAGAAAACCATGAATGACTGCAAATATTTATCATCAGATAATAGCAACATAAATAAAGCTTCCCCTTTAAAATCACCAATGATTTTTTTAGTGAAAACAAAGATTCAGGTGTGTTAAAATTTACAAAAGCCAGATGCAGATATAGAATTAATTTCAATTTTATTCAAACTACACCACGAAAGTTTGCTACATGTAATTCAAAGTAAATATTCATGCAGCTAGGTACTTATCAACTACAATAATTTTAGTGGAACTGTTTATATTCATGGACATACAAATGAGTAAACATGACATTTTAGTCTGATGTATAATGGTCTCTGGTACTTAAAACTTACATCAATGTCATTGAATTAAGTTTCAGTTAAATCTAAATCAATTTCAAGTTAAACCTGCCTAGTTAAAAACAATAAAATCGTTGTGTATTTGGAACTTATATTGTGAGGCAATAAAATAATATAATAAATAAGTTGTACATTGGGCTGTGTGCAAAGAAGGGAGAAGTGTTGATGCGAACCAAATTTTGATATTTCTTTACCTTCAATAATTCTGCAGCAACAATGACAACAGATGTAGTACCATCTCCTACTTCTTCATCTTGTAATTGTGCTAACTCCACTAAGATTCTTGCGGCAGGGTGTTCCACTTCTAATAGTCTTAAAATGGTAGCACCATCATTGGTAACGGTAACATCTCCGATATCATCAACCAACATTTTGTCTAATCCTACAGGACCCAGGGAACTCTTCACAATATTGGCTATTGACGCTGCTGCCATAACTGAGATATAGGAATCTTGTGATTAAGACAATCAAGTAATGACTTAAAAAACAATATAATACCGCACCCACAAGAAGGAAGTAACAAATAACGCAATTAAGGTTAAAAGATGGATATTCATACAATACATGTTATATGCGTACCATTTTGAGTCCTTACAGAGGCTCCTGAGGTTCTCGTACCGGCAACAGATAATGGACTTGCTAAAATAGACATTTTTATTCACATGTGCAAAATAATACTCGATAGAAATGCGGTTCGGTTCGGCAAAGCAAAGATGTGACTTGAATACGGTTCTCACAACATAGAAGGAACGTAAGCTTCTTCAGAGAGAAATGAGGATATTCTTCTATGAATGTCTCGCGATGTTCCAAAGAGTAATACATTCAAATCCAGAAAGAAAGAAATACATAGAAGAGTTAGGGAAAAAGCATAAAAGCATTACTAGGAATTGTTTTCGTATCATGGAGATACATGCTATTTTTAGGCTATTTTATTTAGTGTTGATTGTTGAACATACTAGGAAAATAGGATCCTATTTCAGCAAAGTCACGAGAGAAACCGCCGAGCGACCAAAGTCACGTGACGAGGAGTGAGGTTTGCCAAGACAACTATCGCTCAATGAAGTGCTAATTGTAATAGAGGCAGGAAACGTTCCTCGTCCGATACTACGCGATCTCAGTGACCACTTGCGATCATTTTTCTCATCACTGGCTCATCTTGTAATATGAGAATCGATCGTGTTGCGGATAGACGAATACTGCGCGCTATAACTTACACTGTTGTAATTTCGGTATCTAATATGAAAAGCAGAATTGCTATAATAGTCAGAATACAATTAACGATGTTGACAGTACCCGATGATATACCGATAAACTTACTAATACTGAAAAATTTCTTTTAGCCAAATTTTAACAATGATAGTGTCATACTCACTGTACCAAATTTCGTTAGGGATCGGGTGGAAAAACAGTTCATTGATTACTTGCAAAGGCCTTCCTTTAATGGTATGAAAGACTCAATAAACAAAAGTTGTCATTATTTTACGTTTGTTTTCAACACCTCCTAATGTTATATTTGGTATGCACATTGTGAAAAAATATAAAAATAATCAGAATGTGTTTATTAGTTTAAATAGAAATCTATTCGGACCAAAATCGAGAGGGCGAACATTTGTTGGCTTACAGACATAGAGATTGTATAGTATAGAGGAGTGAAGCCCCGTCTTAACACATAGGCTATATAGGGGTTTTTTACTCCTCTATACTATATGATCTCTATGCTTACAGACGGCTCCAAAACTCACCATAGAGCTGGAGCTATTATTAATAGAGTCACTGTAGAATATACAATTGCATCCCGAGGAGTGAACTATCTGTCTCGGTGGTTATGCAACTATTTATCAAGCAGCCATCGTGTTCAAGAAAGCTAGAACAGATGCTAAAATGTATGTGACAGTCAAGAGGCTCTCAAAAGCGATTTGCTTCTTAACTCAAAAATTATTTGGACATAGATAACTCCACTCGGGAGTAGAGTTATCTATGGCTTTGGAACTGTCAAAAAGCTCATGCATGCAGAGGCATCATAGATAACTCTACTTCGGTAGTAGAGATATCTATGAGAGGCATTAAGAACAAAGTGAATCTGATCTGGATACAAAATTACATAGGAATGACATCCGGGTGTCAATTTAAATTCCTTTGTCCATGACCACTATATTAGTAAGGTTTAATACGTCTATTTTCCGTGGATTAGAAGCTTTCTAATACACTAGTGGATTAAAATTCGTAATACCACACTTCGATTTTATAACATTTTATTTAGAATTATTATTAATATTAACTAATAATGATTCTTGACCCAGGTATGCATTATATATAAAATTCTCGGGAAATATAATTATTTTCGTCTTGAGACGTATTTCCCGTGAATTTTTTATATAATTAATATTAATATTAAGATTTATCTCAAGAACGATCTTGTCATTTTGACCGGGATTATTCAAATTCTCATTTTGCTTTCTTAGGCTTATAATTTCTTGATTCAGCCGTCAAATATGAAGTAAGTTTACCATACTTCGGAATGTCAGTATCTTTGTGCACTTTCAACATTGTTTTTAGCATTAAATATTTTGTCCACATTGAAGAAGCAACAAACCGTTTCTCCACATTGAAAGTAGGATAGTAGTAGCACCTGTTCTGTAATTGCTCTTTCTCCTATGCCCCTTTTTTCGCCAATAGTCGAACAGACGTAGTGTTGCTTCTTGAGATTCTTGCTGGATTACAGCTGGAATGAAGAAATTCTCAGCATTCTCACACATTTTTTCTGTCGATTTTGCAATTTTTTTTGGTCTTGTTGACAAATAAACAAACGAAAGTCATAGATACGATTCCAAGACTTTCTAGTTTTCAGCTCAGAATCAATATTCTTGACCAACATAAATTTGTCAAATTTGACGTTTTTCAAAACTAGAACTTTTCACCTGCTATCACACGGCTTTCATTCTCCAATTCACCGGTTTTGGCCATCGTCGTGTAACTCGGTTGCGCCTCGAGTGCCCATTTTTGTTCTTGGATTAAGGGCTTGTTAATCCTCTTATATAATTAATAACTATAAGGGAACATGTCAGTTGAAGCAACGTTGACGTCAGGTTAACGAAATATTGATTCAACGTTGAATCAAATTCCGAATGTCAGGTGATATGAGGTTGAATGAACGTTGACAGTATTTCAGTTGAATCAAATTTATATTAAAGATATACTTACGTTTACGTTTGCAGCCCTGAAATCTCAAAACGTTCATATAGACAAACAAACGTTAGTTTTGCATTCGTTTGTATTTTAGTTAGTATATAGTTACTCAATATAGTTAGTATTTGAGTTATTCAACGATACAAATATTTTAATTTTAGTGAAAACCTTGTAGATATTTTATTACACATTAATATGGTATAAATTTTTATATTCGATAAAGTGAGGGGAGGCACCACCACTATTGCTTGGGTGACACCCACTCTAGCTACGCGACTGCAGTAAGTAAGTCATTTTTGACCTCTAGTAATTTTTGCAACAAAATTATACTTTATTATTCATAACTGTCTCAGGAAAATTTCAAATTTTCCGAATTTTCCATCTGGAAAGAGTTTTTTGGGAAAAATAACGCGGAATAGTGATCAGCGGCCTAAAAAACCTACTAGAGATCATTTTTGCAACAAAATTGAACTTTATTATTCATAACCGTCTCAGGAAAATTTCAAATTTCCCGAATTTTCCATCTGGAGAGAGTTTTTTGGGAAAAATAACAGCGGAATCGTGATGAGCTACCCAAAAAACCTACCAGAGGTCATTTTTGCAACAAAATTATAAATTATATATTATATTATGAATTTTCCAAATTTCCTATCTGGAGGGAGTTTTCCGAGAAAACTAACTGCGGAATCGTGATCAGCGACCCAAAAAACAGACTAGGGGTCATTTTCGGCTCTTAATTCATTAATTTTCTAAACTTTTGGATTGTTTTTATAAGAATGCTCCTCGGAGGGGTTGAAATCCCGTTTTGGGGGGGGGGGGGAGAAATGTTGACCCCCGCGGTCTTGGATAGTCATGAATGATCTATGGGGTATTAGGAACAAAATGCAAAAAAGAGTTTGAACTTCTTGCTTACTATATATATTTTTTTTATTATGGCCTTTTTCTCGGCTTATTGCCTGGACTATAAATCCAAATACAAACATGCATGTTTGGTTCATTATAGGGTAGAACCTTTAATCTCAAATGTTCAATCTGGAATGTATGTACATATTCACTAGAGATATTTATATTTCCTCACTGTACCTTTTGAAAAAGAAAGTACCAGCTTTCCGAAGCATTTATTCGATTTTAGTTAATGAAGAAGATTGTTTTAATTTTTCTTATTTCTGCAGTTTCAGCATAAAAAACGCGGAAATAATACAGAGTGTCCCAGGTTTTAGTAGCAGAGCTTCGACAGTCGATAGAAAATTTGATTTTGAGAAAAAAGTTACTATTAACATATATGCACAGACGCTTAGTTTTTGAGATACAGAGGGTGTTGAAATTAAAAAAAAATTTCGTTTTTTGCGAATATCTCCGGAACCGCTTATTGTACAGAAAACAGCATTTTCTACTCATAGTAAGCTATGTTCTGTGTGATACAAAAATTTTTTTTAGTCATAATTGGTGAAGATTTTGAAGGGGAAGTGGGTGTTTTTCACCCCAACTTCTACGCCACTGGATAAAGTACAGTTTTGAGACAACCATTTGAACCGCCAATATTTTCTACACAAAAAAGGTACTCTTGATCATAAGCTCTAAAGTTGACTGTTTTCGAGAAAAATCTACTTTTTTGTTGAAAAACATGGTCAATTCTTACTAATTAAACAAAATTTATTCAAACGTTAGAACAAGTAACAAAACCAAAAAATTGACCATGTTTTTCACCATAAAAGTTGATTTTTCTCGAAAACTTAAGAGCTTATAACTGTGAGTACCTTTTTTGGGTAGAAAACATTGGCAGTTCAAATGGTTGGCTCAAAACCGTACTTTTTCTAGTGGCGTAAAAGTTGGGGAGAAAAACACTAACTACCCCTTCAAAATCTTCACCAATTATGACTAAAAAAAAATCACACACAACATAGCTTACTATGAGTAGAAAATGCTTGCACAAGATGTTTTCTGTACCATAAACGGTTCAGGAGATATTTGCAAAAAACGAAATTTTTTTTTCAATTTCAACCCTGTATCTCAAAAACTAAGCGTCTGTGCATATATGTTAATAGGAACTTTTTTCTCAAAATCAAATTTTCTATCGACTGTTGAAGTTCTGCTACTAAAACCTGGGACACTCTGTATATCATGAAACTTACTCGGGGCGAACAAAAATTATGTACTAAGTTTTTAATCATGATAAAGTTATAAATATCATTCAAGGATACTGTGGCATTGATTGAAGACAGTCGTCTTCTCAGCTCGATTATAAAGAAGTTTTTTACCTTCATATAAAATATGAGACTAAGAGGAATGTTATACAAAAAGTGCGAGCGAGATTCGAAAAAGATGGGGATGAATGATGAATGGGACTTCTAGTCATGTCGCGTTTATCACACGTCTAGCTAGACCATATTATTGTGCATGTTGCCCCCTAATAATTTTGTTGTTTGGTAAGGCCAAAATAATTGTCTAAAGATGGTGCTAGAAATAGAATTGAATTAAAGTAGGCACTGTAAATTTTATTGAATTATTCACAGATTTACGAGATATTACAAATTCTGCAATCAATGTGCTTCTATCGGAGTTACTGATGCCGTAACTGAAGTGAGCCAGTCGACTTATTATTATCCCATATTATTAAATAAAACTCATTATATCACTTTGATTGTTTTTCTTGTTATACAATACAAGGCGCCTGGCTTGCCCTAACTCACATGAATTATCTTACAATAACAGTGTCACTACGAAGAAATAATGTTATTTCTAAGTCAGGGTTTCTTGAACAAATATCATAAAATTTAATAATCCAAAAAGAAATCTTCCTTCGTTTTTCGTTTCGTGACATTAATTATCTTACAATAAATAACACAGTGTAGTCCAGGCTATGAACCGAAAAAAAACATGTAAGTTCGAATCAAAAAATGTTTTTTGCATTAGCTTCAGGAGGTTCTCAGGATCATTCATACACCTCAAAACCTCTTGGGAACCACAACCCCACCCATTGGGGGTGAAAATGGCCCGAAATCTCCAAGTCTTGAATTGTATTTTCTACAAAAAAAGGTATTTTGGCATTTTGAGTAGACCTAGGGATTTTTTTGGGTCGCTGAACACGAATCCGTAGCCAGATTCACTTGCAATCCATCGTAGGGGTGGTCAAATCGACAAAATTGGCCAATTTCGCACCCCTAATATGTTATTTTGCAATTTACGTGTTTTAGGTATTTCGAATGCACCAAGGGTTTTTTTTTTGGGTCGCTGAACATGAATTCGTAGCCAGATTTACTTGCAATTCATCGTAGGGGTGGTCAAATCGACAAAATTGGCCAATTTCGCACCCCTAATATGTTATTTTGCAATTTACGTGTTTTAGGCATTTCGAATGCATCAAGGGTTTTTTTTGGTGAACATGAATCCGTAGCCATATTTACTTGCAATCCATCGTAGGGGTGCGAAATACGCCAATTTTGTCGATTTGAACACCCCTACGATGGATTGCAATTATATGTTATTTTGCAATTTACGTGTTTTAGGCATTTCGAATGCACCAAGGTTTTTTTTTGGGTCGCTGAACATGAATCCGTAGCCAGATTTACTTCCAATCCATCGTAGGGGTGGTCAAATCGACAAAATTGGCCAATTTCGCACCCCTAATATGTTATTTTGCAATTTACGTGTTTTAGGTATTTCGAATGCACCAAGGGTTTTTTTTTGGGTCGCTGAACATGAATTCGTAGCCAGATTTACTTGCAATTCATCGTAGGGGTGGTCAAATCGACAAAATTGGCCAATTTCGCACCCCTAATATGTTATTTTGCAATTTACGTGTTTTAGGCATTTCGAATGCATCAAGGTTTTTTTTTGGTGAACATGAATCCGTAGCCAGATTTACTTGCAATCCATCGTAGGGTTGTTCAAATCGACAAAATTGGCCTATTTCGCACCCCTTATATGTTATTTTGCAATTTACGTGTTTTAGGCGATGCACCAAGGATTTTTTTTGGGTACATGAATACGATTCCGAAGCCAGATTTATTCCGAAGTAATTTTAAAATGCAAAAATAATAAAAATTTAGAAGCGTGTCAAATTAGCCATTTTTGTAAATTTCCCACCCCTACGATGATATTCGAGTAAATTTGGCTTCGGAATCGTATTCAGCGACCCAAAAAACCTACTTGGTGCATTCGAAATGCCTAAAACACGTAAATTGCAAAATAACATATTAGGGGTGCAAAATTCGTCAATTTTGTCGATTTTACCACCCCTACGATGGATTGCAAGTAAATCTGGCTACGGATTCGTGTTCAGCGACCCAAAAAACCTACTATTATGTGCACTCGAAATGCCAAAATACCTTTTTTTGTAGAAAATACAATTCAAGACTTGGAGATTTTGGGCCATTTCCGCCCAATGGGTGGGATTGGGGTTATCAAGAGGTTTTAAGGTGTATGAATGATCCTGAGAACCTCCTGGAGCTGATACAAAAAAAATTTTTGATTCGAACTTAGACTTTTTTCTTAAATTATAGCTAAAATTCCGGTTCACAGCCTGGACTAGTGGCACTACGAAGATTTATCTCCGAGAACGTGATGCCTCACATTTCAGACTCGTAAATATTCAAACTATTAAAACCAATGTATTATACTTTTTACAGTCAGTCAGATAGAAATCTTCATACTTAATTGTAATAACTATTGTACTATCAAGAATTTGAAATAAATACGTTTTTTAAAAAGTGCCTTTGCGATTCCAAAAAGTTAATTCATGCATCTTATCTTCTTCTGTTTTTCTTGGTCGGCATTTTTGGAGTGAAATAATTGTGAACGAATAGTCTATTGCACAATGCGGGAACTGTTTTGGTTGTCTGAATAAACGAATGAATGTCTTAATACTGAATGATTTATTGAACATGAAGCTTAGTGTTGCGCTTCCTATTCGTATTGATTCAACAATGTATTTACTTGATCTTCACTGTTCTACTACCACTTGGCAACGTTGTCGAATTGAATGCCATAGAGATTGTGTTATGTACCACGGGACACTTGTATTGTTGTATAAGGAGTCTAGAATAATAGACTTCTTGCTTTTGTATCTCATTCGATGTCAAACTTTTTATACTACGAGGTATTATAGCTAATGGAACACTGTACCTACTTTTATAAGTGCCTACTAATCAAACCCACCTACCTGAACTGAACGTCTGTCTAAGTTGATGCTGAACCCCGTGTTCCCATTCCAATGCTATAGCATAGCTAGGCTACTAAGCTGGCCCAGCAAACAGCAGGTCCCTGGCGTTAAATTACCACATCATCGCGAAGTGTGTTGTGTACTAAAATAATAATGCTAAAAGTAAAACAGTGGTTGCGTCTATTCTGTTAAGTGAGTTTGTAGTTATCTTAAATGCTTATATCACAAGATTTTCTCTAATTATAAAATTAGTGAGTGGTTGTGTTTAAACTGGGCAATATAAATAGAAAATTTAAAGAAATGGCAGAAAGCAGAGGATCGCTATTGGCTAAATCAGTACAGAAACATGCAGGAAGGGCCAAAGAAAAGGTCAGTGACTTGAAATCTAGGTTAAGTGATTGATTTGTAGATCTTACAGGTATTCATGCTAATTTGTAAAATACTTCCATCAAGGTTAAATAAATTTGAAAATATATATTTTTACATGTAGGTACGAAAACGAAAACTTTCATCATTTATGTGCAAACTTTTAGTGGAATTTTTTTAAAACTTCGAACGGGTGCATTTTATAATCCTTATATACAAACCAGAGTGTTTACTATAAAAGGTTAGTTAAGTTCTGACACCCACTTTACTTTCTGGCATACCAAATATGTAAGTAGGCGCCTATTAAGATTCTTCTTGAGATTTTTAAATTGGGAAATGATAGATACCTACGTCCTGCAGAAAAGAACTGCAAGACCAAGAGGAAATATTTGTATTGCCCTAAGGGTGTTGTAAGATTTCGTGCTTTTCGTTGCAGAGCTACTTTCCCAGAAAGTGTGCCAAATATTTATCACTAATCACTAGGTAGATCTCTACTTTCGTCCATCCGTTGATGTCGAACTCTTGGCAGTCTTGGGTTTATAAATGTATAATTCTCACTGTAAGTGTAACACATACTATATGGTAATCTATATTCGTGTTTACGTTTCCATAGGTAGGTTTCTAATAATTCATAAACAAGTATCAACAAATATTTATGAGTTTTTAACATCGGCGCAAATGAAATTTAAAGTTTAAATTTATAATCGCATTTTCTATATCTTTCATGATCCCACAAAAGAAGAATAAATAAATGAATATCTGCCTGTGTGTGTATGCAAAAACGCTAACCGTCTAATGTGGAATCCGATAAAATTTGGCCCAAACACGTAAATGGATGAAATGATAAAATTAGGGACATTTCGATCAAGTACTTATTTAGGTTGGATATTACAAAATATCATGTAACAGATTCCGTCTGCTACAAAATTTTGACTGAAGATTTGTTTTTCGGTGGGCACCGCGAGATGAAATGAAATGCAGGAGGAGAAATATTTAAACATTAAAATATTAATGCAACATACATTTATCACAACCTACTCATCTTTTCAAGACAAATTCATTTTATTTGAAAAAATCATAATACTAAAATTGCTAATTAATGCAATATGTGATATTGCAAATCTGCGGCCAATTCGTTGTAATGTGGCACATAAGTTGAATTCTCAGTTCTCAGGCATTGGTCCAAATGAACGTTCGAGAATTATGATTGGCACTTTGATTTTAAGTATTTTATATTGAAAAACCAACATGCACAAGCATAATATCCACGCGCTAAGAGTGTTCAATTTTAGAGCACATTTTCTCAGCAATGAGAAGCTATTTCCGGCTATTTCCCTCGCTATTACCATTCACTAAATTCTATAGTTTGTCTTCATTTTGATTTTGATGTGATTTAAATTTAATGTCATTTGTTATACTTACTTAGTACAATTTCCAATTATTCCTTTTCCTCCTTATTGCAAATATCGGATTACGAGATATATAAAATATATAATTCAAACAATTCTTCAAACCTGGTATTGATTTATTTTAATAATGAATCAAAATATTTGGCAAACTGATGAGTGGTAGCATTTCTATCGCAGTAATTTTTTATTTATGATGATTTTTACCCGGTTGTTTCAAACTTGATTCCTTCAATTTCACAGTTAAATCAGTTATAAAGCCAAGCTTAATCATTGCCCAAGGGTTTTGGTCTAATACTTAACATTAACAAATTTCATTCCTAGATGATAGGAATTCGTTCACCTGTGGTAATAAATGTAAAAACTCGACAATAGTATTACTTATAATAAGAATTTGAACATTGAGGAAAACGTATGAATTTTGAAAGAAAAAAAACTTATTTCCACAATCCGAATGCAGGAGGACCCAAAAGATTGATAAATTGAAATGCGTATTATCATATAAAATGGAGATTATAGTTTAATTTGAGGTTCACTCTCATTGTAATCAATTATATCAGAGAATGATAAAATTAGCTATTATACTCACGGATTATGAATGGAAGTTATCATTCAAAGTTATGTTTGGTCCTTTGATGTTCGGAAATACATTCCGTTATACGTTTCACATAAGTAACAGTTTGATTGTTTATTTACAACAAAAATTACGTCATGTCTAGTTATTCGAAAGGATTAGTGCTATAAAAACTCGGATGAAAATAAATAAATATAAATCGAGTGTCCCATATCACCTAATAATAATAATTGCCGTTGAATCCTAGAGTTCACCTTATTAGTTCCTTCAAAGTGTATAATTTAGAAAAGTTTCAAGTGGGATTTGGCCGGGGTTGAACCATAATCACATGAAATTAAATTCTGTAGGCAAGATTATGCGGACAGAGAAATAAACACGATTAATCGAATTACCTACCACTTGGGATTTAATTCTGAAAAATTTTGTCTATTATAATTATTTCGAATAAGTGTTGTGTTTATATTGTAGCTAATGTTTGAAAATTAGGATGAGTGCTGAGGGGGGGATAGTAAATTTATTTGCTTTATTCGCCAAACATGTTACAGCTCTCCTGCACCCAGATATTGAGATCTTTAATATTGATATTGCTATCTTTAACATACATATTAGTTCGATAAACCTCAGTCTAGAAAATGTTATACTGTAGGGGAAGTCCACTATCAATCGCTTGTTTTCATGCTTATTAATCGTTCAAAATACTGAGCAGATCAGGGCAGGAATTAGAAGGAATTATCCAATAACTTATGTCTCAAATGTGTTGACACAAAATTCAATGGAGTTAAAATATGCTATAAGGATAGAACATTAGGTTGGCGTTGGAAATAAAATCCTTTGACTGTTTGTTTTTATGTTGACAGATCTGTTTGACAAATCATTTCCATTGAAATGGCTTACAAATGAGATTTTCGGAAAAATATTTGCAATTTACTTGAGCGCATGCCTAAACCGGAAATAGTTCTCAAGTTCGAAGATAAAAATATCTCTCATAGAACTATTTATCGTACAATAGCTGATTGTGAGCAACGTGTACCATGAGTAAATTTACCTAAAAGTGGAAGACCTAGATGTTTTACGATCTACAATGGAGGATGGGAAGCTCAAAATGAAGAGCAATTAAAGCGTTAGGCTTAGGTCTTTTGTGGCTCACTTCTAATTAAAGTTTACCAAGCAAGGTCAGTCTTTTTATAAGGCTGATTATTTTGCTAGTTGATGTTTTGTTCAGTTCTTCTGGTAGGAGATATGTCTTACCGAACATCTCTGATTCTTTTCCCAGCTGAGCATTCACAGAGAACGCAGTTTCATCATCCTCCATACATAGTCGACATTGAACGTTTTCCATTACGCCGAGCATTCGTAGATGGTGATTTAAGTGACAGTGTCCTATGTATAGACCACGGTCGTACATACAGGTCTGGGGACTCGTATGTTTGACATGGGTCTCTTACGCGTTGCCAAACTCGTAGTCCCTCGCTCAGCCACTAGCTAGCGCTTGGATCTCGAAGTACGGCAACAATCACATTATTAAGTAAAATAATTTTTCTCGTAACGCAATATTCACTATTCTGATTTGAGAGAGGAATAGAACTGTTACTCTTGTCAAAATGTATTACTCACCTTAAAAATAACTTCCCCTTTTACGTTATACATGCTCGCACACATAAAAGACCTCGTTAAAACGATTTCTATCCGGAATCGCAAGCATCCACTTCTTTCGCATTTCCGCATCTTTCGGCACTTTAAAAACAGAAGTTTCTTGCTTTACACTTTTGTACCACGTTTTGCATTTCGGCACAATGCACAGTTTCGTAAGTTGTTTCTAAAAACGCAGGTATTCCTTGTGTTTACAACTTAAGAATGACAGTTGTCAGAGAATACCCTCACGTGACGTCTTTTGGTACTACGTGACAGTCGACGCTTAGCGGTCCCACTTCTCACATAGGAAACAGCCCCGAGTTTCCAGACCTATATGTACGACCGTGGTATAGACCGATGAGCTATTTTAGCTTTTGCTTTTTTTAGGTTTATAATGAATTATTTAGGGTAGGCTAAACCTTGTAAGGTTTGCCAGTACTGAATTGTTCTACTTTCAGTCCATGATGATAATAAGTACAGCTATTTTAGCTGGGCTATGAGTCAACTTCGTTATAGCACAGATTATCATTGAGTTTGTATTTTTATGATCCTGCTGAGGGTCCCGTCGACATCTTATTTGAAATGATTATTTAATAAGTAGCTACAAACAATTATAATTAAAATCTCTTTTTCTATTTCTCTCTTCTGTCAGGGGGTGGGTATCTATAGCATTAGTCTCTTCTTCGGCTAGTATAGATGGAGAAAATGGGATTAGATCATTCCAACTTTTGAATAATAGTTTTAAATCTTCTAAATGTGATTCTTACTACCTCCTTTTCCTAATGTGTAACACTAAGATAATAATGAAACAAATTAACAAGTCTTATGATGTAACGAACGTCAGTTCCACATTACGTAAATTTTACGTCATTCAACCTTCATAATATAGGTAGCTAACTAGCTGGAATTTCAGAACAGTTTTGTTTACAATGAACAACTTCTGGATCGAGATGACAGAGACAAGTGTCGGAGTAATTGGTTATTAAATTATAGAAGTACATTATAATGCAATTTAGTCCATTGTCGATTTATTATGTCATAAGCAAGGTTGTAGAAAGACAACAATAAGACGAGCTGATAAATTTAAAAGGAGCATAATATCATCGAGAATAAATACTGAATTCCGAGTCAAATTGCAAGCTCACAGTCGGTTTTAACATATAATAAATTATGGAGTTGTCAAAGATTGCGTTGCGCCATATATTAATTTCGAGATTACAATCTAAAATTCTTTGCCAGGATGATTATTATACTTGCATTATCTGTTTAAACTGTTGATATACCTTATATATGTATGTCATCAATTCAATAAGGTCAGGGAGTTTTTCGCCAACATCTCATGAAATATACCAAAACACCAGATCAATATGAGTACTCTCGCTAGCAGCTACATATTCGGGTTCCGTTGTTGACCAAACACTATGTTTTTGTTTATTTAGTTTTTGCAACAAAGTTTTCATATCACAGGCAAAAAGAAGGTCACAGAAATCATCAGATACTCCTGGGTTACATTTAGCTGATAGTCCTCTTAAGTTATTCAGAATATTATTCCACTTGTAATCCAAATTTTCATTTTTGGTAAGTCTAAAGCTTCTGATACTAATACTTCAACGAGTGTAGAAAAATTAAACCTATAATAAATTAAATCAAAAACATAAAAGAGATTTTTCGATTATTGTTTTGAATAGTTTCAAACACCAACCGAAGTAAGAAACGTGAGATCTGCAATATATCTCAGATGGTTATAATATGAGTCAATTGGCATATCTACCATTGAGTCATTTGTGATAACTATTAAAAAAATCTGACGCAATGCTAAAATTATGAATGATTAATTATCCTATTATTATCCACCACACGGTTTTGTATAATTATTATTTCCTGTTTGATAATATTTCAAGCAGTCCTAGATTCGTTCTATGCTGTACTCAACTTAACGAATATGTTTTTTCAGTACCTACAAGGGCAAGGAGAAAAGTTCCTGAAAAATAAAACAGATGGCGCCACAATCGAAAATCCCATGTGATATTTGAGATGTACCATCTTTAACTAGAACGCATTTAAATTTTCAGACTGATATGTCATTCAGTTCTGTTTTGACACCCATCGAAAGCAAGCAACCTTGAAGATTTTTGTAAACATGGAAACAAGTGAATTATGCGTATTGATTAAATATTATTTCTTGCGTGGAAAAACTTTACATAAACCAAAGCATCGCTTGTTAAACATTATGGGGAATCCTCACCATCGATTGGAACGATTCACAAGCGGTTTACTGATTTTCGTTGTGGTAGTATGACAACAAAGGACGCCGAACGTTTTGGTCGTCCAATTGAGGTTACAACGCCAGAAATCGTCGATAAAATCCATGGTATGATATTGGACGATCGGCGAGTTAAACTGCACGAAATTGCTGAGGCTGTGGGCATCTCAACCGAACGGGTACGGAACATGTTGCATACAGTTTTGAATTTGAGAAAGCTATCTGCCAGATGGATGCCGCATTTGCCCTCTGTTGACAACACGACCGTGTAACAACTTGAAAGGATGTTCAAGCGCGATAACAAGAACTGTTTGCGCCGTTTTGTAACCGTGGACGAAACACGGATTCATCACAACACACCAGAGACCAAAGAACAGACCAAACAGTGGACTTGTCCTTGCAAATCGAAGCCGAAAAAGGCCAAAGTGGGTTTATCGGCCAATAAAGTCATGGCGACAGTTTTCTGGGATGCACACGGTATCGTCCATATCGATTACTTTGAAAAGGACAAAGTGATTACCGGCGTATATTATGCAGAGCTGTTGGATCGATTCGACGCCGATTTGAAGCGAAAGCGGTCGCATTTGGAAAAGAAAAAAGTGCTCTCCCACCAGGACAACGCATCGGCGCACAGGTCCGCAGTCGCAAGGCAAAATTGCATAAATTGCACTACGAATTGCTTCGTCATCCACCATATTCTCCAGATTTGAGTCTCTGCGGTTTTTATCTATTTCCAAAGTTGAAGAAATGGCTTGGGGGAAAGAGATTTGGCTCCAACGATGAGGTCATCGCTGGAACAAAGGCCTATTTTGAAGGATTGCCGAAATCGTAGTATTTGGAAGGGATCGAAATATTAGAAAAACGTTGGATGGTGTGTATCGGGCTATAAGGAGATTATGTTGAGAAATAAAATAAGTTTTGACCAAATAAATCATTTCTTGTTTCATTTTCCAGAGACTTTTCACCTTGCCCTCGTATAATGAGAATGGTGTTAATTTTATTTCATAAACATCGAGGACATGATTACTTGTTTCTTGATAGAGCTTCATCTCAGCATTCCAAATAATTTCACTCTATCCCGGGTGAGCAAATATTTGTACGTCCCGATTATTTATGGGAGCCAATTTTAGTGACCCCCGACATGAATAAATGAATGAAAAACGTTTATTCAGTTTTTAGGGATTGGGATACATATTTTCTTAAATATTTTATTTGTAGGTGGGCGGCTATTAGATCTAGCGATCTACTTCAGCCCTGGATCTTATTATAATTATTCTATTGATTTTAAACATGTTGTGTTGAACAATGAACATTTAGTATTGCGGAGAAAAAAAAAGAAAAAAAAAAGTTGTTACGGTGTATTACAGTTTGCTTATGCTAACTAATGGGAAAGGATGGGTGTGTCTAAGGCCGACTTCGGTCTTCGTGAACATGAATCCGGTAAAACGTCAGAAAAAATATAAACAAAGGTCTTAATTTTAGTCTTCGGCCCCGGCATGCCTACCCAGTGGGTTTTATATCTTGCCCACCCCCGCTACCAGACACGATGCACTGTCCTTTCAAATCCGACTCCTTATAGCGAGGCGTCACTCTGCGTCATCATGTTAATTAGATGCTTGCGTTTCATGAGTCACTGGGCAAGTGACACTGGCGGCCGCGTTCAAGGTTCGTCTATCGCATATCTCTGCTCCGACCAAAGAGTTCTATGTCTAGAGAAGACAAGTTGTATCGTTTGTATATAAAAAGAGAACGTATTGTGGGAGTCCAGCGCGGTTACCCTCTCTCCGCGCCCCAAGCGATCGAGGAGGCTTGTTTTTTTACCTTTCTCAAACCAAACGAAATACAAAAGGCGCGCCGCTTTAAAAAAAATATATATATAAAAGGAAAAAGTTTCACCACAATTTCCGTCGTTCAAGATTTTCAGGAAAGCTGTAAAATAAATAGATAATAATATAATAATACATAAATAACAAACAAATTGAGGTTAAGTTTTCTTTTTATTTATTATCATTTATTTTACAAACAATAAAAAAACTTACTGAAAAGAACTTCTTGGTTGTTCAGGTGTTTTCTGCTTTTTACAAAATTTACATTTGTAACCCATGTTTAATTTATTGAAAAAATTATAAATTAAATAACAAAAAAAGCACTCAAAAACAGTAATATAAACAAAACGAAATAACGAAAATAACTTTATTTAAATAGCGTCATAAGTGAATAGTCGTCTGCCGGTGCGGGGAGGAGAAAAAAAAGAGAAAGCGGTGCCTCGATCATGCGTAAAGAACGAAAAAAGGGAGACTTTCAAAATACGGTATAAATCCGACTTGTCTTCTCTAGACATATAACTCTTTGGCTCCGACTGCGAGACCGTTACGACCAACACTCTGTACACAAGGCAGGCCTGAGTGCTCGAACGTGACGTCACAAGCCAGAGGCTTTGTTGTAGTTGGTCACCCGTAAGTTATGGCACTATGCTGCAATATAAAGTGAAACAAAAGTTAATTTTTTAGGGCATATATGAAGACTTTTTGTTTGAACGGGGTTGCCAGACGTAAACTAAGTCCTTAGTTGCACCCCATTTGCTTTTTTTTAAATATAAAAACCTGTCTTCTAATGGATCTGTTTAAGATTTTCCTAACTATGTATAATTTAAATTAAGGTCATTGTAACAATACGAAATTATTTCTAAAATTCTGTTAGTTGTGGATGACCATGCAGTATGTGTCGGTGCTATTTAAAGCCGAACGACTACCACTTACCTAACCAATTTAATAAATTTCTTAAAAAGTTGATTTTCGAATAATCCTCCAAGTTACCTTTAACGATAGGTTCCTAGAAAATGTCCCTCAATCGTTGCCTTTTTTTATATTCATCATTTTTCACAAAGTTAATTTAATATTTATAAACTGGGTTGTGTATTAAGAATTCTCTATATTTTAACCAAATTCGAGTAGAGCCTGTATAACGTTTTAGTTGTTAGTCGAAGATTAATTTCGAGATTAGAATCTAAAATTCTTTGCCAGGATGATTATGTACTTGCATTATGTGTTCAAACTGTTGATATACCTTATATATCTATATCATCAAGTCAATAAGGCCTCGGAGTTTTTCACCAATATCTCAGGAAATGTACCAAAACACCAGATCAATATTCAATCCAAATGATTCGAGTACTCACGCTAGCAGCTACATATTCGGTTTCCGTTGTTGACAAAACAACTATGTTTTTGTTTCATTTAGTTCTTGCAATAAAGTTTCAATATCACTGGCAAAAGAAGATCGCAGAAATCATCTGATGCTCCTGGATTATATTTAGCTAACCCCTCTTCAGTTATTTAGAATATTATTCCACTTGTAATCCGAATTTTTTTCCTTTTGCTAAGTCTAAAGTTTTGATACAGTACTACTTCAGCGAATGCAGAAAAATTAAGCTTATAATAATTAAATCAAAAACATAAAAGAGATTTTTTGATTATTGTTTTGAACATGTTTAAAATAGTTTCTAGCTCCTGATTTTAGACCATATTCAAAATATCTTCTTATCTTGTTTACAACAAATTGCTTTAACATAACAACCCTGGATAATACAACAAGAATAAATATAGTTTGTATAGTTAGTATTTATTCTTATGATAATACCATATGTCCTCACCATGTGAACTGAATTGTAACTTCCTTATTTAAAATTAACAAACATAGATAAACATCGGGTACATAGATATATATGATATATGTAGGTTCTATTCTCACTAATAAAACATTGACTAATCTAGAATTTACAGGAAAAGTTCCTTCTACAAATGGAAGGAGTATCAGCACATTTAGTATTTTATAAAATCAACAACATGATACGAAATACTACTTGATATCATGTCATATCTGGCATAATTTTTAGTTGCTATATGCTTATGATATAATAATATTCGCGATCTCATGGGCATCAACCGAAGTAAGAAACGTGAGATCTGGAGTATATTTCAGATGGTTATACGCGTCAGTTGGCATATCTACCATTGAGTCATTTGTGATAAGTGATAACTATTGAAAGAATCAGACGCAATGGTAAAATTATTCTTAATTATTACACTATTAGTATTTATATAATTATTATTTCCTATTTGATAATATTTCAAGCAGTCCTAGATTCATTCTATGCTGTACTCTACTTGACAAATATGTTTTTCCGCCTACCTCTATCCAAAGTATACATTTCATGGCCTCATTGTAGGGAGCAAAGTCGTACTTTTCCTCCCTAGAGAGGAAAAGTACTTTTACTCCCTAGGGAGGAAAAGTACTTTTACTCCCTAGGGAGGAAAAGTAAAAGTGACGTCATGGTATGTCATCAATAAAATAACTTATACGGCATTGACGTCCTAAACTATATTCTATTATACAGGGTGTCCTCGAACTGCGTGGCCAAAATAAAACCGAAGATTCTTTGATTCGAAAAAAAGTTGATGAGCCTTTTTACTTTTGCCTCAAGTGTCTTGTTTAGCCGGTAGAGGGCTTCAAAGTTGCAAAAATAATTTTGTTTTTTCGGTATAACTTGAGAACGTGATGGAGGACTTTTACAATATTTGGCAGGTGAGTTACTGTTAATAATAGCTGTTTTTGACAGTGGAGCACAGAGCCTTAGAGACCATAGAAATGGCTCATACTTGAGGATGTAACGGGAAAAGTGTCCAGAACTTTTTTGTGGTCAATGTAATTCACTCTATATTTTTTACGTAGATAGCTTATGTTATTTGAAAACTTTTCTTACTCTTAGAAAATTTTGATAAAATTAACGGATTAGCTTGAAAAAATTAATTTTTGAGTCTCTGAAATTTTGGCTTACTAATTTTACTTGATTAAAATACCTTAGTTGCCTTTGCTTTTCTAATGTCATTATAAAATTATGGCTCAAAATTTCACTAACACTGAAATGGTTGATATGTTATTGATTTATGGACTTTGTCGTTGCAATGGCCGGAGAAGTGTACAAGCTCATAGGGAAAGATATCCGCACCGCAGAATTCCAAATCGGCAAACCTTTGCTAATATCGAGAGGCGACTTCGCGAAACTGGCAGATTTGAAGCAAATCGCAGAGAAACTGGACGCAGACGGACAAGAAGGACGTTAGAGCTCGAAGAAGAGATACTGGAAGCGGTTGAAACTGAACCTAGGATAAGCACACGACGTTTGGGACTTCGTATTGGAGCCTCAACATCATTAGTTCATAATGTACTGAAAGAAGAACTGTTGTATCCCTATCATGTTAAAACAGTTCAATACTTATTGCCCATGGATCCAGGTCATCGGCTAGATTTCTGTCGGTTTATTGTCTAAAGACAAAACGCAAACCCCAATTTTTGTAGAAGAATTCTGTTCACGGACGAAGCTACTTTCACGAGATGTGGTCTTTTTAACCTCCATAATGAACATTTCTATGCTGATGAAAATCCTCATGAAACGGAAGTTACACATTTTCAGAATCAAACTAGAATCAATGTTTGGGTTGGAATTGTGGATAACTTTATTATTGGTCCTACCGTTATACCCGATCGATTGAACGGGGAGAACTACTTGAACTTTTTGGAACAAAGGCTACCTGAACTGTTGGAAGACTTGCCCTTACACATTCGTCGTGACCTTTGGTTTATGCATGATGGTGCACCTCCTCAATTCACATTAGCTGTGAGGCGACATTTGAATGCGGAATATCCAGATCGCTGGATAGGTAGAGGACACGATGCACCAGTGAACTGGCAGGCCCGCTCCCCTGACTCGACGCCCTGCGACTTCTTTCTATGGGGCGAAAGTTTATGCAGCTCCAGTAAACCCACGGGAGAAATTGTTGCAACGAATTAATCATGAAGCGGATTTATTGAAGAATGATCCTGAAGTACTAGCCAGAGTTCAATTCAATTTCTTGAAACGAATTAATTTGTGTATTCAGGAAAATGGGCAACATTCCGAACAATTGATGCCTTAGCGATTTCCCAAAAAGTTTTGTTGATTCTTTTAATTTAGCATTTGTTTTTCCTAAATAATCACATCGTTTCCCCATTTCTATTGTTTTTATTATTCGTGTTTTACCGAGATATTAACCATTTCAGTGTTAGTGAAATTTTGAGCCATAATTTTATAAAATTTTTACGGAAAGCAAAGTAAAAACTGACAGTTTTGAGAATAAATTCTCCAAATGCCAAAATGACATTAGAAAAGCAGAGGCAACTAAGGTATTTTAATCAAGTAAAATTAGTAAGCCAAAATTGCAGAGACTCAAAAATTAGTTTTTTCAAGCTAATCCGTTAATTTTATCGAAATTTTCTAAGAGTAAAAAAAGTTTTCAAATTAGATAAGCTATCTACATAAAAATATCGGGTGAATTACATTGACCACGAAAAAGTTCTGGACACTTTTCCCGTTACATCCTCAAGTTTGAGCCATTTCTATGGTCTCTAAGGCTCTGTGCTCCACTCTCAAAAACGACTATTATTGACAGTAACTCACTTGCCAAATATTGTAAAAGTCCTCCATCACGTTCTCAAGTTATACCGAAAAAACAAAATTATTTTTGCAACTTTGAAGCCCTCTACCGGCTAAACAAGACACTTGAGGTAAGAGTAAAAAAGCTCATCAAATTTTTTTCGAGTCAAAGAATCTTCCGTTCCATTTTGGCCACGCAGTTCGAGGACACCCTGTATAAGTATACATTTTGCCGTTCATTTAT